>CAJGYO010000002.1:120858172-121458172 GCA_904845875.1 Miscanthus lutarioriparius
ATGCACCGTTGGAGAATACCGGATGGGCTACGCCTATACAACTTCGCCATTATAGAGGGCGTAAGTCTTGGCTCGTCGCGCAAACCATCCGGGGATCAAGAAAAGGGCTCGCCAGATCCGTTCCTCGGTGGCCTCGGGAGGCTATGTGTCAGTGCCATGGCCTCGGGCTCGGGCGGCGAGGGTCTCGGCGGTAAAGGGGCCTCGGGCCTGTGGTGGCTCGGTGATGGGCCCTCTCACATTGCCGAGTCATAGTCGGCGGATGGCTTGTGGAGGTCTCTGGCGAAGACATTCGGGGGACCGGGGTCGTGCGGACGCCATCTTTGCCGATTCATCCATGGCCTCGTTGAACTTTCGTGCGATGTGATTGAGTTTGAGGCCATCGAACTTGTCCTCTAGGCGGCATACCATCATGCGATCGCCTCCATCTTGAGGTCATGGCGGTTTGATTCTTTCATCACTTGGTTGATGACAAGTCGTGAATCGCCTCGAGCGCCGAGACGCCGCGTACCCCCAGTTCAATGGCGATCTGCAGGCCGTTGACGAGGGCCTCGTATTCGCCACATTGTTGGAGGCGGCGAAGTAGAGTCGGATTACGTAGCGCATATGGACTCCGAGGGGTGAGATGAAGAGCGGAGACCAGCGCTTTGCCCCTTGACTTCATCGGAGACCCATCAAGTACATGGTCCAATATCCGCCCTAGACATGAATAGGTGGTAGTTGGGTATCGGTCCATTCTGCCACAAAATCGACCAAGACACGAGACTTAATGGCTTTTCGGGGTGCGAAAAGATGGGCTTCCCCATGAGTTCCACGACCCATTTGGAAATCCTTCCGAGGCCTCCCGGTTATGGATTATCTCTCCCAAGGGAAAGATGACACCACGGTCCTTTGGGTGGGACTCGAAGTAGTGACGCAGCCTTGCGTCGAGCCAAAACTATGGCGTAGATTAGTTTACGGGCGTGGGGTAGCGTGTCTTGGTATCGAAAGCACCTCACGATGAAGTAGGCGTCGTCGTTGGATGGGTAGAGCGTGCCCTCTTCCCGCCTCTCGACCACTCTACGGCACACCGACCACTTGGGTCGTTCTGGCGACGTAGAGCAAGAGGGCCTCGTCTTCGATCGGTGGAACCGCATCAGGGGGTTGGAGAGCAGCGCTTTGAGTTTGGTGAGTGCATCCTCGGCCTCGGGGTCCAGAAAAGCGCTCAAATTTTCTCAAGAGGCGGTATAGAGGTAAGCCTTTTTCGCCGAGGCGCGAGATGAAGCGGCTCAGGGGCCGCTAGGCATCCCATAACCCTCTCAGATCTCCTTGAGGTCTCGGATCGGCCCTATATTGGTCACGGCAGAGACCTTCTCCGGTTAGCCTCGATGCGGCTTCTCTCGAGACTATGAATCCCGTGAGCATGCCTCGGGGGACCCGAAGACACACTTTTCGGGGTTGAGCTTGACGCCTTCTCCTGAGGCATTTGAAGGCTACCTCCGGGTCATTGATCGTGGTCATTGGCCCGCTTGGATTTGACAACGACGTCGTCCGTAGAGACCTCGACGGTTCGCCCGATGTGCTCGCCAAAGACTGGGCCATACACCGCCGGTACGCGTGGCCCCGCGTTTGAGGCCAAACGGCATAGTCATTATAGCGATAGATAGGCCAAATGGGGTGATGAAAGAAGTTGCAAGTCGGTCGGACTCCTTCATTTTGATTTGATGGTAGCCGAGTATGCATCAAGGAAGGATAGGGTCTCGCATCCCGCAGGAGTCAACGATTTGATCGATTCGAGGTAATGGAAGCGGGACTTTGGGCATGCTTTGTTCGGTCGTGTAGTCCACACATTCTCCATTTTCCATTTTCTTCTTAACTAATATAGGATTAGCTAACCACTCCGGATGGGAGACTTCCTTGACGAATCTGGCCGCCAAAAGCTTCTGTACCTCCTCATCGATGGCCCTGCGCTTCTCCTCGTCGAATCGGCGCAGGCGTTGTTTCACCGGTCTAGAGCCGGCCTGGATGTCGAGGGCGTGCTCGGCCTCCCCTCGGTATGCCCGGCATGTCCGAGGGACTCCACGCCAATATGTCGGCGTTTGCTATGAAAAGAAAGTCGACGAGCACGGCCCCTATTTATTTGCCGAGGCGCGCCGACACCTCAAAGACTTTCGGTTGTTTGAGCAAGTGGGGACGTACGGGACGAGCTTGACGGCCTCATGGGCTCGAATGTCCCGCCACGACGCTTGAATCAGGCACCTCGCTTGCCGAAATGGTCGAGGTTGGTGATGAGGGCCTCGGACTCCACTATAGCCTCGGCGTACTCGATGCACTCGACGTCGCGATCGTCGCATGATCGTCTGTGAGTCAATAGTGATGACACCGTTAGGGCCGGCATCTTGAGCTTGAGGTAGGTGTAGTTCGGGACCGCCATGAACTTGGCGTAGCACGGCCAGTCCCGGGATGGCGTGATAAGTCCCCTGAACCCCACCACCTCGAAGGTGAGGGTCTCCTTGCGGTAGTTGGAGGGGTGCCGAAGCGAGGCGGGTAAGTCTATGTGCCCGAGGGGGTCACGCCACGCATCCCCGGCATGATGCCGTGGAAGGGCGCGGCGCGTCGCCGGAGTTGTGACCGGTCGAGCCCTAGGAGCTCCAGTGATGTTGGCGTCTGAGGATGTTGAGGCCGCCGCTTCCGTCCATCAACACCTTGGTGAGTCGGGTGTTCCCGATGATCGGGTCAACGATGAGCGGTCTTGGTCGGGTTTGGGACATGATCGGGGTGGTCATCCCGATCGAAGGTGATCGCCTCCGAGACCAATCGAGGTACCGGGGAGTAGCCACCTTAACCAAGAAGACCTCTCGGCGTTCCCTTTTTCGCTGTCGCGCTGTGAGGCACGTCGAGGGCCCACCGAAGATCATGAAGGCATTATGTACCTCGGGGAACCCGTCGCCCTTGTCGTTGTCTCCGTCGTCCCCGGCCCCTCTTCTTGGCATCGCTGTTGGGGAGCCCGAACTTGGCGTAGTATCACCGGAGCATGGTGCACTCCTCGGGGTGTGCTTTACACCGGGCCACGATGGTATGGGCGGGGTCTTTTAAGCATGTTGTCGAAGAGCCACGGGCTCTCGGGATTCTTGCGGTCCACGGCATGACGAGCCCGGCCTCGAGAACCTCCTGTTTCTCAAGCGTCCCTTCTTTTTCGGGGGCGAGATGTCGAGGCCCTGGGGTCTCGTCCGCCTCTTCCCCTTGAGTCGTTGTTGGGGAAGATGGCCCCGACAGCCCTCTTCGCGAGGCGAAGGCGAGTGGCGATGTCGAGGAGTGCGGACGCCGTGGTCGGTACGCTCTAGCCTAATTCTCGGACCAGGTCTCGACAGGTGGTGCCAGAGAGGAATGCCTGGACGATTTCTGAGTCACCGATGCTGGGCAACTCGGTGCATTGCTTGGAGAAACATCGGATGAAGTCTCGGAGAGACTCGTCCAGCCTCTGGCGGCAACTCTTGAGGTCCCAGGAGTTCCCGGGGCGCGCGTAGGTGCCCTGGAAATTCCCGACGAAGACCTTTACCAAGTCGCGCCAGTCGTGGATTTGCATAGGGGGAAGGTGTTCGAGCCAGGCTCGCGCTGAGTCTGACAGGAATAGGGGGAGGTTGCGGATGACGAGCAGGTCATCGTTCGCACCGCCTAGCTGACAAGCCAGATGGTAGTCGGCCAGCCATAGCTCGGGGTTGGTCTCGCTGCTGTACTTTGAGAGATTCGCTGGTTGACGAAACCGAGCCGGGAAGTGGGCACTGCAGATGGCCTTACTGAAAACTCTAGGGCCAGGCGGCCCAGGAGAAGGACTGCGGTCCTCCCCACTGTCATAGCGACTGCCTCGGTGCACTTGGTAGCCCCGGGCGGCCCCATGGTGGTCATGGCGCCGTCGTCTGCTGTCCACGTGGTGGCCGTTTTGCACCTCGCGTTGGTCGTCGAGGCGGTGCGTGCACCGAGGGGGGCCTGGGCGGTCGTGCACCGAGGGCTTTCGGCGTCCCCGCGTCGTCGAGGCGTGGACTTCGAGCTTTCTTTGCCGCATGCGCGATCTCGAAAACCCCGGAGTTCACCGTGGACTCGTCGCCCCTCCGTGGTAGAGGGCTCGGGCATCGCCGGACCAAGATGTTACCGCCTTGGCGGACGTTACGCTAGCGCGATTGAAGACAGGGGTTGCTCGCCCCCTCATCATCGTTAATCGGCGGTTGACGCCGCGCCCCCAACCGGCCGTTCCGCCATTGCCGCGCCTTAACGCTCTTGCTCGAGGTGGCTCGGAGCTGCTTTGGAGGAGGAGTCGATCTTGCTTGACCTTGGCTTGAAGCTCACGGAGCTGCTCTAGATCTATCGTCCGAAGTTGCTCGGGGCTGGGGACACTGCCGCCGCTGGCGGGGACCCCGTGCGTGGTGGTGTGGCGTTGGCTGCCCTTCCTCCATCGTTGCCCGTGCTCGGCATTCCGAGTCCGATGTGGAAACACTCATGAGTCGGGCTGCAAGCGTCCTCGCCGTCGAAATCGGAGTAGCCAAAGCAGTAGTCGCTCGCGATCATGAAGCGGCGCATCGCCTCAGGGTCGTGACTCCCGGAGAAGTCTGCTCCAACCCACGCCTCGTCCTCCTCCGAGGAGTCAGAGTAGGGGTGGATTGGAGTTGTGACTATGGGGTTACGGGCGTGGCGTTGATGAATGGAGACGAGGGCGGTGGCGTAGGAGGTGGTGACATTGGTTAACCCGAAAGGGTACGGGGGTGGCACCGTCGCCAGGCTTAGCTCCGCCAGAGCTGGCTCCTCGGGAGGAGGCGGGACAGAGCTTGATGATGATGGCGTCGCTGCATCACCGGCCCTTTTCCCCTATCGAGGCTTAAGTCGGACAGGTCCCCATGCAGGGACTCTATACCAGCAGCGGGGTATGGGATTCCGGTGGAGCACAGATCGGTGTTCTATACTCGCCCAAGCGGCTGCCATTACTTAGCGAGCTTGCGTGCTGCCGGTGCATGGTGCATGACGCCGTCGTCGGTTGATGGCGCTCTGGGTGAGAGGAGTACCATGTCGTACTTTCGTGCCCTAGAGACATGAATTCTAGGCTCCGAACCGCAGACGATCGTCACGAGGCACTTAACGATCGCATACAGGATCTGCCATCCGGAATCTGGTGGGATGACTAAGCTGACACGCAGAGGCCCCTACCTGGCGCGCCAACTGTCGGTGTTTCGGAACCGGGGTCCTTAACCGACTAGTGAATTTGTGCTGCGTGCTCCCAATTCCGGATGGAGATGCAAAGAGACACAAGGTTTATACTAGTTCGGGCAATGGATGCCCTCGTCCAAATGTAGAGATGATGTTCTTGTATTCCTTGCACCGGGGTGCTCGTAGTAGGGGGTTACAAGCTAGGCGAGAGAGGAGTTCGTCCCGAGGTCTCTGTGAGGGGAGGTGATATGAATTACAGAATGAGGCGTGTTGTTCGTGCGAGTGTTCGTGACTCTATCTGCCGTCGTCCCTAGAAACGGTCCTGGCTGCCTCCTTTTATAGCCGCAAGGAGGAAACCAGGAGTACATAAGAGAGCTACACGTGGAGAAGGACTATTCGATAACATATTTATTCTTGGAACAGCATGGCGTTGTCGTGGAAGTTCCCGTAGATGTCTAATCAGTATGGTCTCAATCACCAAGTAACATGTCTTGCGCATTTGTTGACTTGGTGGATTGCGAGGGCTCGGCGCCATCGTGGCTTGGTCGTGCTTAGGCTGTTAGTCTTGAGGCCTACCGTGCGAGGCCCGAGAAGTGACCCAGTGCGGATGGGCGGAACAAAGGCGAGACGTCGCCTCTGCTGGAAACGGTACTGTATTGTCGATGAGGGGATGGTAAAAAGGTGATCTCGACCGTTGTCCGTCGCTCTGTTGCGGCCAAGACTTGCCGATCGTGGCTTACGTGGCGGGTGCAAATGAAGCGCATTAATTGATGCGACGACCGCCAGAGACTTTTGAAGCGGAGGCGACGAGGTTGTGGGATTTGAGCCCGCCCTCGACGCGGCGGAGCGCGGCCAATTCGTCCGAGGCCCTTCCGAGGGGGTCTCGGGCGAGGCGGACGGGCGAGGTGGAGTAAGATCAGTGAATCCGAGGCCCTATCGAGGGGGCTCGGGCGAGCCGGAGCGGTCGGTCCGCTGATTCCGATGCTACAGGAACCCGTTCTGACTCCCCACGTTGCGATGTCCTTGGTGCAGGAGTTAGGCAGCACAGTGGTCGGTAACCCCTGCTCTGTGCCGTCGCAGATGGCAGGAGGTTGACGCGAATGGCGTGTAGTCGGTCACTTCGCTGTACTGTGCCATCGTGCGTCTGTCGGAGTGGTTGGGTGCTTGGATGCGACGTTTGGTTAGAGCAGTTTGGTCGAAGAGGCGGTCACAGGGCTGGTGTCGAGCCGGCCTCGCGCGAATCGGAGAATCGGCACTTCTTCCGAGGCCCCGGGCGAGGGGGCCTCGACGAGGGGGCCTCGGCGAGGCGGTCTCGGGCGAGTCGGAGAATCGTTCGCTTCCGCTGGGGCTCGGCGACGGGGTCTCGGGCGAATCGGAGATTTCGGCCGAGACCTCGTTTTTTTATTTCGTTGGTTCTGTTCTCAGGGTCTGAGTAGTTTTTCGATCTTTGCTTGGGGTACCCCATTTTCTGGTATCCGACAAGTAGGTGTAAAACAAAGTTTTAAATTTTTATGGTCACAGAGGAAAATAAAGTTGCTGATAAAATTTAAACAAAGGTGGCTACATTATTGAGCATGCAAAAACTTCAAAATGAGGAACAAAAGATCTGTGTAAGACAATTTTTTTAGTGTACTGAAATTTTTCATTTTCATGATTGGATTCTTAAAATGGGAGTTCTGAATGTTCTTCAACAGCATAGAAATCATGTTTCAAAAGAAAAGTGCCTAGCAGTCATCGACCAGCTCGTAACAGGAGTTTTTATATCCATTTAGTTCTAACAAAGCCAATTTGTCATGGTTGCTGGTCCTACTACATGTACTATAAATTGGCAGAATTGCTAAGAACTTCCTCCTACATGTACTTCAGCATGTAATAGTACTAAATAATATACCATTCAGATCAAAGCACAAAGAACCGCAGGCGCAATGTAATTGGATCAGATCCGAATACAAATTCACATAGAAGGGGTGGGCATACCTGTTGGGTGCCTGACGATGATCTGACGAAGGGACTGAGGAAGACCCGAGCGCCGCTGCGGCGGTGGCGGCGGCGGCAGCGCAGACCTCAGCACCTGGCGTGACGGAGCGTGGGCCGGTCTGGCACAGCCTGCTGTGTGGCGTCGTGGCGTCCGGCGTGACAGAGCTAGATTGTTGCTGTGCTGAACCAATGAAGCTCCTTGAGGGGACCCTGAAGGGAATTTTCTTCGGCAACTACAAGCCAATTCACTAACCTGCCCAATGTGAACAAGCTGAACATGATGAAGTAATTGCAAAGTGCTATTTATTTAGTCACCTTGTTACTTAATCACATCATATTATCTTTGTATACGGTTACCATGACCAAATTTACATGCAAAAACTTTTCTATATACAGGTGCAGTAATATTGGAGTATCTTTGTATCAGATAACAATAATAAGTTCAAGTCATAGCTTGCACAGTGATATTTTCAGAGAAGTCACCTTGTCCAGTGATAATCAATTTTCAGAAAAATATGATCAGAAACAATCTTTTTGTCAGGACTACTTACTAATCAACCCATCCTCAATCAATCAATCTGGGGATAACTTGACATAATGAATGGACAGGGTACTTGGCCTTGGACTGGATGGTTAATTGGGAAAAGCAAGACAGAAAATTCGGAACATTTCACAATTGAAGCCTAGTTCACATACAGGGTACATCTGCTAATTCACAGGCAAAGTATCATGAAGCTCAGAGACGACAAAAACTCTTTACACCAAATACATATATATATTTCAATATCACTTTGTTCTACTTATGAAGCCTAGTTCAAGTAAGCCACACTGAAATAGCTGGATCATGAAATTTAAAAAATTTATTCATTTATCCGACACTGTGACTGTACATCATTAGTGAACCATAGTACCATCACTGTATGGAAAAGGCAATAAACAGTAGAAATAGCTGGTCAATCAAGGGCTTACTTGAGGCTCGCAGGTGGAGTGTGAGTAAAAAAATGTACTCTTAACATAAACCTGCAACACATAGAAAGCATAAATAATATGAACATGATTACAATTTTGTTTTATAACCATTAATATTTTTTAGAATCATTTCATTATGGCATCAGGGTAGCTGATCAAAACATTGACAACTACCAAGCAAATGCCGTTCTGTTTTTAGAAGAAAAAAAAATAAGACAAGTGTATGTGTGGGGGTATTAACCCCTATACCCTTACGGCTAGGCTTGAGCCAGCCCGGATCAGAGGGTCCGGTCCGCTAAAAGACGACGCGCGGCCCGGCCACCCTGTTCGGAGTTCCGCGCAAGGAGTCAAGGCAGATTTGGTGATCAAGCAAGATCCTGGTCGGTTAGAATAGGAATCCTTATCCAGCCACCTATGGCAATTGTAACTGGCTATGATTAGTTTCCAGATCTGTAACCCTGTCTCCCGGACTATATAAGGCGGGCAGGGGATCTCTCTAAAAAACATCTCTCATTGACATACAACAATACAATCAGACGCAGGACCTAGGTATTACGCCTTCTTGACGGCCGAACCTGGATAAAACCTCGTGTCTGTCTTGCGTCACCATCTTGTTTGTGACTTACGTATCTGTCTGCCGATAATCTATTACCTTGGGCATACCCCTAGGTAGACTGCCGACCATATTTCGTCGACAATGGCGCGTCAGGTAGGGGGTGTGTGTACTGCTCTCCAAGCAGACAAGATGATCATCATCCCCGGCTCCATGGCTACACCGAACGGCCTCACGTTCACCGTCGGTCAGATCACCTGGACCACCGGCTCCGACGACTTCATCGCCATGATCACGGAGGAGGCGCGGATTCAATCTATGTCGACCGCTGCTTCACCTGCATCGGCTACGGCTCCGACCACGGTGGATACGGCTCCGACCACGGGCGATCTGGCTCCGACCACGGTGGATCTGGCTTCGACCACGCCCGCATCGCCTTCAGCCACACTGACAACCCATCGTCCGCTTCCTCGCTACAAAGGGAAGCACATCGACAACGTCGACCTGCTCGACTCCATCGATCGGGTCGGCACCAAAATTGCCGAAACCCTAGCTCTGGTAAGTTCAATTCAAAGTCAACCTAATGAGCAGGTAACCGTTACCCACAATAGATCTACCCGACCAGCTCGGGCCAGTCGTCCTGCACGACTCGGTACAGATCTCGTGGTCACATCTACTCCTGAAGGACGCTCCGTTCGTCGCCGGCCAGCCCCTGCGACGGGTCTCCGGCTCTCCGAATACGAAGCCTCGATGGAGAACTACCAGGCCCAGCCCTACGGCCTGCGGAACACTGCCTCCAACTACGCTTACAATATACAACGCTGCTCGAGTCTGCGTTCTGTACTCCGACCTCGGCCAAAGCCATGCAACTTCGTCAACATGGTCCGGATTGAGGATTGTCAAGAAGGATCGGTCCACACAGTTCAAGAGGGTGCTCAAGCTCCTCGTCCGGCACTGCATCCAATGCCTCTGTTCACACCGAGCTCCAGAATCACGACGATGAAGGCATCGAATACGATCTGGATATCCCAGACCACGCCCCGAGATACCCACGATTCCCGTCCTTCCCACCAAGGCGGGAAGGCTTGATCAACGTTGTTAGTAATGACGAACCACCGCAGTCGGCGAGACAAATCAAGAAAGGCTGGCACGTGAAGCACGCAATATTGATCGGTTTAATCGCTGACAAATCGAAGCCGAGGCGGAAGAAGCACGACGCATAAGGGTCCAGCCACGCGACCTCAACAATGCCTTCGACAGGGTGGGGGATAAACAGGTCTTCAGGACTCCAAGCGCCAACGTGGCCGTTGCTATGGCGACAATGCAACGGCTACCCAATACCCCGGAAACCCAGGCAATTCATGACGATATACAAGCTTACCTGACGGCTGCTATGGCCCAGACCGCAGAGATCGTAAATCAAGCCCGGGCTCCATCCGTCTCAGTCGAGTCAAGCCACAGCCGCCAATACTCAAGTCGCTCACAGCCACCCAACCAACGTGGCTCGCACAACAATGACCCATCAGACAATTGTAAAGGCGGAAACAGTGGCCATGACGGTGGTCGGGATGACAACCACCGTCGGGAGGACGACCGCCGCGACGTTTGGGACGACAACCGCCGAGACAACCGCAATAATCGCCGCGAAAACCGTGGTCGCAGGGCTAATCTAGATGGCAACCGAGATCGCCGTGATGGCAATAACGATCTCCGCCATTACCTCGGAGGACGTGATCTACGCGATCGCATCAACCAGAGAGCCAACGATCGTGCATCCCATGAAAGCTATCGCCGTATGGAATATGATACTGTCCATGGCCCGCTGGGTTTGAAGCAGTTTACTCCGCACCTTCGCCAAGTCATATGGCCCAAGAACTTCAAGCTCGAAAAACTTCAGAAGTATGACGGCAAGGAGAACCCCGAATTATGGGTCATGCTCTACGAAACCGCGTGCAGATCAGCCATGGCTGACGAGCACGTCATGTCTAACTACTTCCCAGTCGCTGTGGGTCATGTAGGTCACCAATGGCTGGTCAGCTTGCCGGCAAACTACTTCGATTCCTGGCAAGAACTCAAGCAAGCTTTCATCGACAACTTCATTGCCACTTGCGAGCAACCCGGCAACAAATATGATCTGCAGCGGATTCGAGATCAGAAAGATGAGCCACTGCGCGAGTATGTCCGGCGTTTCTCGGAGATGCACATCAAGGTCTCGTCAATCTCCGACAGCGAGGCAATCGAGGCTTTCATCACTGGCCTCCGCTTCCACGACGCTCTAAGGGACAAGCTCCTCCGCAAGAGACCTGAATCGGTCACAGCGCACCTGGCCACCGCTAAGAAATATGCGGACACCGACGATGCTAAAAAGATAATTATCGAAGAAGCAGCAAGGGTCCTGCGCTCCGACCACCCCCCACACCGCGATCATTACCGCGACAACCGCGGTCGGAACGACAATTTTGACCGCCGCAACCAGCGCAATGACTCCCGCGACCACCGCGACCAACGTAATCAGTGGCGTAACCGCCGTGACAATTACAGGGGCAAGCGTGCTCGGGAAGACGACGGCGAGGTCAACACCGTCAAAAAAGGTGGCGGACGTCGTAACTACGAAGAAGACTACGCCAAAGCATTGAAAGGGTCCTGCCAGCTCCATCCCAAGTCAAACCATACCATGGAGAACTGTCGCGTTCTCAAGTCTATCTACGCGCGTCAACAGGCTCCGGATACGTCCGACAAGCCTAATGACGCAGGGGAACAGCGCGACGAGGACAACGACGATGAAGATGCAGATCCCCGCCACAAGTATGTCAAGCCAACCGATTGCATGCACACCATCATTGGAGGCAAAGTGTCCATCGAGACCAAACGAGAACGCAAGCTGCTCGCCCGCGCCTGCTTAAACGTGGCCTACACCGACAACCTCATCACCGATCCACGGCTCCCTCCTTGGTCTCACCGCGAGATCTCCTTCAGCAGAAAGGACCAATGGGCCACAATACCTGAGCTAGGACATTTTCCTCTGGTCCTCGATCCTTGTATCAACAAGGTTCAGTTCGACAGGGTGCTGATTGACGGTGGCAGCTCCATCGATATACTGTTCAAGAACAGTCTGCCAGCACTAAAGATAACCCAGGCGGATCTTAAGCCATACGAGGCACAATTCTAGGGTGTTCTCCCCGGACAGAGCTCTACACCTCTCGGGCAGATAACGCTACCTGTGCAATTTGGGACCCCGGACCACTTCCGCACCGACTACGTCAACTTTGTGGTCGCTGACTTCGACGACACCTACCATGCTATCCTGGGTCAACCATTGCTCACCAAGTTCATGGCCATACCTCATTACAGGTGTCTCAGTGTGAAGATGCCTCACCGAGAAAGGAGTTCTAACCCTCGGGGGCAACGATACGCAGCTTATACCCGCGAGGACGACAGCTTCAAAATAGCAGAGGCTCACGACCTCTCTATTCGCGTGGCCGAGACCATGCTCGACGCCAAGAAGACCTCGGTCGACCACCTGGAGATCCTAGAACTCGAGGCTCCACGCAAGAACACCAAGTCCAAGGAGCACAAGGTGATCCAGCTGGTCGACGGGCGATCCCAGCAAAACGGCTCTTATCGGGGCCAACCTGGATCCCAAATAGGAAGACGCGCTCGTCAGGTTCTTGAGGAGCAACGTGGATGTGTTCACATGGAAACCTACTGACATGCCCGGTGTACCTCAGAACTTGATCGAGCACTCCTTGAATGTCAACGGCAAGGCCAAACCTATCATGCAGAAGCTACGACGGTTCGCTCGCGACAAGAAGGAGGCAATTAGGGTAGAAGTTACACGGCTTTTGGCAGCCGGATTTATTAAAGAAGTGTATCATCCAGAGTGGTTAGCCAACCCGGTTCTTGTACGCAAAAAGAATAATGAATGGAGAATGTGCGTTGATTACACTGATCTCAACAAACACCGCCCTAAGGACCCCTTCGCTTTACCTCGCATAGACGAGGGTCGTAGATTCAACCGCCCGGTTGCGAAGTTGCTTTCATTTCTCGATTGCTACTCGTTTATCACCAGATCGCTCTCAAAAGGACGACCAGATCAAGACATCTTTTA
Organism: Miscanthus lutarioriparius; assembly: GCA_904845875.1. NCBI lineage: Eukaryota > Viridiplantae > Streptophyta > Magnoliopsida > Poales > Poaceae > Miscanthus > Miscanthus lutarioriparius. Next base: position 120,870,952 of record CAJGYO010000002.1, read on the forward strand.
TCACGCCTTTCGACGCCCTCTCGCTACACGACTATGTCGTTTGGGCTCAAGCAACGCCGGGCTACCTACCAACGCTATACAGCCCTGCCTCAAAGATTTAGATAAAAGACGACCTCGTCGAGGCTTATGTTGATGATGTAGTTGTCAAAACCAAGAAAGCACATACCCTTGTTGACAACACGAACGCACCTTTGCACCCCCTTAACACATTCCAATGGAAATTAAATCCAAAGAAGTGCATCTTTGGTGTTCCTTCCGCATACTACTTGGCAACGTTAAATGTCGATCCACGACGGCATACGCCCCTAACCCGAGAAAGTCAAAGCTGTCTTGGACATGAAGCCGCCCAAAAGGTGAAGGATGTTCAAAAGCTTACGGGTGCATGGCAGCTCTCACCGTTTCATATCAAGATTAGGCGAAAAAGGATTACCGTTCTTTAAAGCGCTCAAAGCATCCGAGAAGTTTGAGTGGTCGGAGGAAGCGACGCGCCTTCACACACACCGAAAACAATACCTTCGTCACCTCCGGTCCTCACTTTGCTCCCGGAGAGAGGACGAAACACTCTGCTTTACATTGCGGCGACTAATCGAGTGGTCTCCACTCGCCATGGTGGTCGAAAGCGACGAGCCCGCCACGCTCTACAAGGTACAGCGACCAATTTATTTCATCAGTGAGGTACTCAATGAATCCAAGACCAGGTACCCACAGATTCAGAAATTGATCTACGCCATACTGATAACATCCCGAAAGTTGAAACATTACTTCGACGGATATCGTGTGGTGGTCGTGACTGAGTACTCTCTGCGAGACATCATTAGCAACAAGGATGCGAACGGGCGCATCGTCAAATGGGCAATGGAGCTATGCCCCTTCTCCTTGGAATTTGCAAGCCGTACTACAATCAAGTCTCAGGCACTCGTCGATTTCATCGTCGAGTGGACAGACTTAAGCACGCCTGCTTCTCAGGGGCCCGACGAGTATTGGAAGATGTACTTCGACGGCTCTCTCAACATCGACGGCGCAGGAGCAGGAGTCCTTTTCGTGTCACCATCCAAGGAGCAGCTCCGGTATGTCCTCAGGATTTATTTTCAAGCAACCATGAAGCTAGGAACTGATTCAAGAAATAGGAGACATGTTCAAGCAAATTCATGGCATCATGATCAATAAATCGACAATTCACCAAACATCCATGTTTACAGCTCAGAATCTTCTGTCATGGAACTGAAAAAATTTTCAGACGATGGGAATTAGTTGCTGTTTCTCTAGGATAGCAAAACCTAAAAGTCCTCTTGAAGCACTTTGACCAAAGCTTCAGGAAGCAACTTCTACCCTCATCAGGTGCTTTATGTGTTCAGTTGAAGCACGAGGCATATGTTTGAATAAATCACAGGATTGTTTAATTATAGCATAGGTGCAGATACACATATCTGTCCTATAGCATATTAAGTTTATCAACTGGAATGGATACACACAAGCAGCACGAGAAGTATTAGATTTGGAGGGCTTGAAGTAGTAGTGTGTCAATCAGACCAACGCCCAAATTGAGGTGAAATCGAGCTGTTTGCTTCCCCACAAATTTCAACTCTTAACATTAACGTCAGATCTTAGTGCCTACTACTACACAATTGAGGATGAATTCACAATTGAGGCTGGAAAGGAGACAAATCACATTGTGGTACCACAGATCTTACTGCCTACTACTACACAAATGAGAATGGGAATTCCGAATATAAACCTTCAGTATCAGCAGCATGTCATGTCAAAGTGCAGGTCATTGATGTCCGCTTTTTCATCGTGCTTTGCTTTGGAGAACACCTGAATGTGATGGCAAAGCTAAGCTCACAAGCAAAACTATTTCTAAGCGGAGGACTGATGAACCAGAGTAGCAATTTCAGAAAATAGGTGCTCAAACAATGCGGAGGACTTACTGCTGTGCGACGGGCTAGGGCGGGTGTCGGGGTCAGCGTCGCGGCCGACGTCGGCGATTAGGACTGCAGCGGGGCGATTACGAGCGGAGTGAAGCGATTAGTTGCTAATCTGACGATAACATCTGGGTCTTTTTAGTTGCAGAGATTCCTTCAATTGTTCCCAGCCTGGCGCGGTACCTAGATAAATTTCTTGAACAGTAGCACTACTTTCACAGGGCAATGATTATATTTAAAACAAAAATGCCAAAGGGTGCCTAGCTCAAACGGTTAGGTAACCCAGCGGCACTCCTCAGGTCCTGGGTTCGACTCTCCGTGGGAGTGGATTTTAGGCTGAGGTTAAAAAAATCCCCTCGCCCGTCCCCATGTGCCAAAGCGTAGTGGAAGGCCCCGGCCCGGTTCTCACAGGGTGATGGCACCTCCTGCGTCAGGATGGGGGCGGAGGTTCGGGAGTTTTCTCGATCTGTATGAGAAGATCCTTCTTCTTAACGGAAAATCCGGGGGCCATCATAACCCCCGCAGGTCGAATTATATTTAAAACAAAATAACCGGTTCATTAACCCGTGTTCTTGTTGGGGTTATTAATTTTATGGTGCATACATAATTTATTGCTAGAATAGTACTCCCTTGGTCCTTTAAAAACACAATTTTCGCTTCACAGAAGTTAAATAATTTCAAGCTCAATCAAATTCACACAAATAATATTAACATTTATAATAATTTATAAGCATCAATAGATTAATTATAAAATGTATTTTTATAGTAAACATATTTAAGACATAATCACATAATGTTGATATTATTTTATATGTTTGGGTGTTCACGATGTTTGGTTACGCGCAGAGAGCATGTAGCAATAGAAATTCTCCTGCCAAGCGCTCATACGTGCATCACAGCGACCAGGATCCAAGGAAACAAAGAAAATTTCTATACCCGGTTAGCTAGGTTGAGAGGTACCTCATGTGCAATCGTGCGCATCCAGCGAGCCAGGCCTGTGGAAAACGGAACTGTACTCGTTTCTTATAAGCCACGCTAAAAGAACTCTTGTATCCTTCAAGATAAGAATCTTTGTCTAGGCAATCAAATAACTGAAAGTTACATCCCGTGGCCTTATACAGGCAACCAAAGAGGCTAAAATTATTATTATGTGTTTTCCTGACCTGGCTCATATAAAGGAGCCTACGTGTCTTGTTTGGTTTCTTGTCTCAGGCCTCGTTCATTTCGTTGAAAAAACAAGCTGAAGCACGGTTCCAGCTGATTTGTTGTGAGAGAAAAATACTATTTCGGCTAAAAAAAACAAGCTGAAAAGTACGGAATATAAGAGAAGCAAACGGGGCTGACTAATATGTCTACGTATTGACGTTGACTAATATGTCTACGTATTGACGTTGTTTGGGCATGCAGCAATAGAAATTTCTCCTATCAGGTACTCATGCATGCATCACAACGACCAGGCTCCAAGGAAACAAACAAAGTTTATGTATTCGTTCAGCAGCCTGAGAGGTATCTTATGCGCCATTGTAGGCCTGGCCTGATTGCTAAGAATAACTTTAAGAGACTCTTTACACCCTTATGTATTTATAGAAATATATATTCTAGTGACAAAAAAACTTACAACAATTTTTCAATTAGATCTTTAAATATTGGCATCCTATATTTTGTATTTCTCGCTAGCCAAAGTTGAAGAACGAAGCTGTCTTTTTTTTCTCGAATACGCAAAAGATTTGTGCTTTTTTTAATTAAGTATGAGAATGTTTTACACAACGCGCCATAAGGCGTGCTAAGGAGGACAAAAATTTTACATTTAAGTGTACCCTCCCCAGCGAGGGATTGCTAAGAACGAAGCTGGCTTTCTAAATTTTACATTTAAGCGTAGCCTCCTAAGGGAAGGATTGCTAAGAACGAAGTTGGCTTTCTAAAGTGTGCATGGGAATATGTTGAATGGTGAAAAAAATATAGAGGACGATATTTATTTAAATAGATCTCTAATTAACGATTTAGTCTGAGTGAGTTTGAGAAAAGCTATTGGATATAATATCAATCGATCAAACATCGTGCGTATGCATGCAGGGAACCAATCAGCAACCAAAGGCAGGAGAGGACCCGGATGAGCAAAGTGGTGTGTTCATGCAGTCCTTGCGCGAGAGCCCGTGGCGGCTGTGCCCCATGGCCTCTTCGAAACTATCTCCAACAATATGGTGAAATGGCCTAATTGTTGCTGACGGTGCAAATTCACACCCAAACCGCAAATTAAGAATGAAAACAAACAGGGACCCAAAGCTGTCAATTCAATAATAAACTAGTATATATAAGACACAATTATGCCCCCATCATGTTTTAGGTTCGCAGAGTTGCACCGGTAACCGAAAGGACGAACAAAGATTCCTCGGTCACGTTCGCTCCGCTGAAAAGTCAGGCTAAAAAATATTGTTGGCTAATTTATTATAAGAGAAAAATATTTTTACTTTACTAAAAAAGTACGGCTGATAAGCAACAGGAAAGCACAGTTGCACAAAGGGAAATCACCCATAGGCCACAGGTTCCAGTCCCTTTGGTCCGACGACGGACACCTGTTCCAATCCCCCGAGCAGGCGAGCAGTGTATGTGCACGTGCATCCCCATGCATGCAACCCCGCAACCAGAAGAGGAGGGGAAGAGCCAACACAAGCGAGGAAGAAGAGCAGCTCGACTCAAAACAAATGGATACCGGTTTCACATGTGCATGTACGGACCCGTTGGAGTAGTACGAACCCAATAAGTCGCACAAATCTGAAAGCACAATCAATGGCCTATAATTTGACAGATTTCCACACCAAAAATCAGTCGATATACAAATAGCAAAATTCTTATTGTTATGGTAGAAGCCTCAAGCAAAATACATTTTGTTATATATGGCCGGTGGACCCAAAGCATATAAACCAAACCATGAAACCAAGCACCCACTTTTGAGGGTTTTTTTTCCCAGTTTGCACATATTTCTCCCTCGCATCGCCTCGTCACATGACTCACATCTCGGACCCTGCAACCTCACCTCCCTTCAAAACCAGCGCCTTGCACTTCTCCGTGGCGCCGGCGCGCGCAAACTGCACGAACTCGTCCAGGTTCCGGTCAGAGCTGTCGCCTGGTGCCACCGCCGCGCGAGCCATGTCCCTCCATTTCCTCGCCGCCTCGCCGTCGTCCATAACGGCGCGCACGCACCGCTCCACTTCCCCGTGCAGGAACATTCCCGCGCCGGCGTCGTGGCGCGCGCGCACGCCGGCGCCCCAGGCGAGCTCGACGTTCCGAGCGTTAGTCGGCTGGTCCGTCCACAGCGCCATCGCCACCATGGGCACGCCGTAGCTGAGCGCCTCCAGCGTGGAGTTCCAGCCGCAGTGGGTTACGAAGCAGCCCACGGCCGGGTGCGCCAGCACGTCCAGGTGCGGGCACCAGGGCACGACCATCGCGGCGCCCGACGCCGTCGCGTCGTCCAGGAGGTGGCGCGGAACCTGTTGCTCGTCGGTGGCCCTCACCACCCACAGGAAAGGCTTGCCGGCGGCGAGGAGGCCGCGAGCGAGCTCCTCCGTCTGGGCAGCGTCGAGGGACGCGAAGCTGCCGAAGGAGACGTAGGCCACGGAGCAGTGGGGCTTGGTGTCTAGCCACTTGATGCACGAGTCCTCCGGGTTCACCAGGTTGGCGCCGTAGGTGATCCGGCGGCCAGTGGCGCCGGTCGTTTCAGCGGCGGGCAGCGGCACGCACGGACCGATGGCTCGGGCCTTCAGGTAGTTTGTCAGTCCAGCCAAAACCTTGGCACATGAACAAGTGGTCAAGAATTCGAGATCCTTAGTCCATTTCAAAGAACTGAACTGATTAAACGAAATCTTCCAATTCGTGATTAACACTAACCTCGCTTTCCAGATCTTCGTACGAGTTGAACAGCACCCAATCATCCTTTCCCTCATGAGCGAACTGTTTCGGCGCTTGCTTGGCGATCGTCGGATACGGCCCATGGTCGAACACGAACGACAGGAACTCTGACCTCTCCATCTCCGGCAGGCCCAGGAACGCCTCGCTCCGGGCGGCACCACCGTCGCCGTCCACGGCCACCGGCGGCGGCACGGCGAGCCTCCCCTGGCTGAAGTGGTAGTACACGGCGCTGACCGCGCACGACTGCGAGGAGAAAGGGACGGCGGGCAGGCCCATCCGCCGCGCCACGGGCGGCACCCAGTCCTCGTACGAGTCGTACACGACGCACGTGAAGGGGTCCGCCGCCGACGCGCGCGCCTCGATGAGCGACGCGCCTGCTTCTCCAGGTACTCGTCGACGCCCGCGGCCGACGCGAACCCTCCCTCGTCGTGGCCATCGGAGATGGCCTCGACCATCACCGGGTGCGCGTCCACGCCGGCAGTCCTCTGGATGAAGCGGGTGGTGACGAGCGTGGTGGCCACGCCCTTGGACGCCAGCCTCTTGGCGAACTGTACCATGGGGTTCATGTGTCCCTGGGCGGGGAAGGGCACGATGAGGACATGCGCCGCCATGGTTGTTTCTTATTGCTCTCTTGCAACAATGGAGAGGTGGAGTTCCAAGAGCAATGTTGCAGGTTGCAATGTTACCTGGGGATATATGTCAGATCAGAGATACCTTGCCGAACATGTGACGGCCGGCAAACTCGCTGGATGCGTTTCCCAGTTATACGTACAAGCTTGATCTAGCGACACCTTTTTCAGTGCTGGTATACACCATGGAAGTCTTCAGCCTGTTCGGGAGGCCGTATCGTATCGTGGATTATTTACTGCTGGCTGGTTTGGTGTGAGAGAAAAACACTGTTCCCGGCTGGAAATTTACGATCGTTTACGAGCAAGCGAACAGGCCAATGCTCGCCTTCGGCTACGGGAAATGCATGAGGAGGGTCCCATTTGTAACTGATCTGGATTCATATGTGCATATGCCATGGAAATTTTGAATTTAACTTAGTAATGTACCAGTAGATGAATTACACATTTGCCCGTTTGTTTCGAAGACAAAGATTACTTTATTTTTATTTTGAAACAGCAGCCCAGTTTGTCTCAAAAAGCAGTGACGACATTTCAGTGGCATGGCAATCTAGATAATATGGAACCTATGGAAAGAACGGAACCAAGGATGTTTTAAAATAGTTTTCAATCAGCTCTACGGGTGGCCCCGAGAGCCAAAGATGACATCAACCAACGAAAGAGGGTGTTTCATTCGAGCATTTGATTTTCGTTGTTGTGGCCCCTGTTTTTCTTCTCTTGGTTCTTTAGGCTCAATTTTTTCATACCCTCGTATCAGTTCTGGGGAAATGTGTTGCTAGATCCCTTTGAGCTTTAGAATTAGCATGTAGTGTGTATTTTGAACTCTCTTTTATCTCTTAATTAAAAGGCAAAGCTCCTATTAGTTTTTTAAAAAAAGACCAACACTACACAACCTAACTCCTAGCCGTATGGACTAGGGACTCTAACTTTGTCTTTCTCGCTTGGATCCAAAGCTGAACTTTGGAGTTGATTCTAGCCAGCAGATCTGTGACAGAGGTGACCTCAAGATTGAACAATCTCGTGTTCTGTTCTTTCCAAAAAAAAAACAAGTGATCAAGGCAAACAGTTAGTCAAATCCTTTCCTGAAAGGGCCTGTCCAATTGCTCCTCAGAGTTCGCCACTTGGAGGGAGTTACCTTGGTTCGTTTGTTGGTCGAGAACAGACAACATTGAGAACCAAGCTTGGGCAGAGAAGAAACAGGCAATGAACAAATTGAATATGCACTCACTAGTTTCCAATTCTTTGTCGCATGGAAGGCAATTATGACGTGTTTTCCAGACCATGGCGCAATCTCCTATTGACGGTCCAACAGGGACGGACCTACAGGGTATGCAGGGTGGGCCACCGCATACCCTGGGGTCCGCCAGTCATAGAGATAGGTAGAAATTTTCAATGTATAAAAAAAATTGCATAAGATTTTTTTTTGTTTACCGAATTGTATAAGAATTTTTTTTGCTGCGCATACCCAGAGGTAAAAACCTAGGTCCGTTACTGCGGTCCAATGGTGGCGTTTGAAACTTTGAATGCCAGCCATATAGGAATAACTTCACCCGCAATGGACTCCATGAATTCTAGTCTTCTAGATCAGTTTATGATCATTGGATTGAGTTGCACCCAAATGCAGTGCCTTGTAGGAGGAGCTCGCTGAATAAGTGTCATCGTTGGACGTCCAATGCCGAACCATGCGGTCCTCAATTCCCTCTTGCAACTGAGTTTGCTCTAAAGCTTCACAGAGCGAGAGGTATTCCATGAGTGCAAGAACCGAGAGGCCGCCAGTTATCAGTCATATAGTCTCCGGAAGCTATCATGTACTCCGATTGTACAATCTTTCGAGGTCACTCTCTCCCCTTGATTTGGGTGCGATGTTGCTAGTGTCATCTGCTCTCACTCCCCCTACTATGTCATAACTCTAGTGCATTGTGCATATGACGCGCCTATGCCTTGATCATGTACTGGTGGCCAAAAAAAACCACCACCCCCACGGCCCACCACACTTCACCTCTCTGACTATCTAAAATACTTCCTCTGTTTTAAATTATAGTTTATTTTGGCTTTTCGATATACATAATTGTTAATATGTATCTAGATACATGTTATGTCTAAATATATAATAAGGATTGTAAATCTAGAAAAGCTTAAATGACTTACAGAATGGATGAAGCAATAAAAAGAACAAAATATTTATCGTGGCAAGCAAATCATACATGAAGAAGGTTCCCTTATGGCTATACATGGGCATTCTTGATGATAGCTTTAAATTTAAACTATTGAAAGGGCCAGGCCTTCAATCAAAAGTTCAAAACGATATAAATGATAAATTAGATTCTAGATGCGACGGTGCATTTTGATCAGCAATACCCAAGAAACGAGCAAGACAAGCACCGTAGCAATGGATAGCAATGTTACATGGCAATGTTATCAATTAGTTGTGGATGAGCGGGAGATAAGGTTGGTGAGGAAGGCAACAAATGGGTAGGTTTAAGAGGCGACAATGCATTGTGGTACGGTGACGAAGCATTAACATGACATTGTTGTTCACAAAAGAGAGAAAATATTTAGGTCTATGTTAAATTTCAGATTAATGACATCGTTTCATGGGACAGTTTTATGAGGTCGGGACTTCACTGACCATAACAAATGCTTTTACCCATGAGTCAAATCATCACTGGAGAATGGAGATGGAGTCATGAGACTCCCTGGTTACTATGCCGTTTCTTCTATTTTTCCTCTCATTTGGGCTTCATGGTACGCTTAGACCCTGTTTGGATTCATTATCTGCTAATAGTTAGCTGGCGAATAGCTCATATCTAATATTAGCTAGCTAACTATTAGCTACCGATTATCTAGAGGATGTTTGGATGCACAACTAATAAAAAAATGCTACCACATGTAACACCCTAAAATTTTCTTCTTTGGAAATAGTGTAAAAATGATTTAATTATGAATTTTAGTGCTCATGAGAATATAGGAAAATAATATTTTCCATTAAATTAAAAATCAATATAGGATGTAGCAATAATCTTGTGCATACATGCTGGTGCATACAGTTTGTTGTAATGAGTTGTTTGACCCAAAACTCAAAATGATTCAAATTGCCTTTGAAAAGGTCTTGAAATAAAAGAAAAAAGGAAATAGGAAAAAACCTCTATCTTTGTTTTCAGCCCGAGAAGCCCACCTCCCTCTCTCTGTTTTTTTTTTCAGCCACAGGCCCATCTCAGCCTTTCCTTCCCCCTCCACCCCGCAGGCCCAGAGCGCCACCAGCGGCCCAGCAGCAAGCCAAGACTGAGCCTGCGTGGGCAACTCCCCTCCCTCTCTATCTCTCTGACCGCCTGTACCCGCTCCCTCTCTCACCGCCAGACGGGACCCACCTGACAGGCCTCTCCTACCTCGCGTCGTGTCCTAGCAGGACACTGAGGCGATGGCGACGCTGCCCAATCCCGTGTTTTCTCGAGATTTCAAATGGGGGATCACGCCAAGGCACCCTATAAAGCCCGAGGATCTCCTACCATGCCCTTTTTCCATCTATACGTGTCGCCGCTCCGCCCTAGCGTGCTCTGCCACCTGCTTTCGGATCTCGCCAAGAACGAGGGATGCCCACCGCTGCTGTTGCCGCCGTCTGAAGCCTCGACGCCATTCGCGATCTGTTGCCGAGTCCCGCATCAATGTGACGAATCTGCAGGCGCTTTTCTTCCTCTCTTTCTCACTCTACAATCCTCACACATGGTCGTCGTTGTTCGCAGCAAGGTCGCCGTGTCACAAACAGGCCTCCGGCTATGCTTAGATATTGGCTACACTAGTTGTACCGGCATGTAAGTCAGCCTGCGAGCCGCAAGGGTGTATCTACTGGGCTTGGCCCATTTCTTTCGTTGCTCTGAACTTAAACTCGCTGTGTGAGAGGATGGGTGGACAGCGAACGATAAACCTAAAATTCCCCAACTCTTCCTCCTCCTCGTGCTCTCTTGCTTCAGAGGCGGCGCCACCGTGCTCCTCGTCGTGCGAGTACGCCGGCAAAACCTTCTAGTTACCACCGGATCGTGACATTTGGTATCATAGAGCCAGTCCGATTCGTCCTTGTTCGATCCGTAAAATCCCATGTAGTTTCATCGTGGTTGGATCTAGCCGGTGTTCGATTGAATTCGATTCCGCCACCTCAATCCGTCCTCGACCGAGTTCGTCAGCTTCCACCACCACCTCCCCAACCTCCACCTATTCTGCTGGCGAGAGGACCTACCCTTACTACCCGCATGACCACCGCCGAGGAGAAGTTGGACGCGCAGATGAAGTCCATTCTCCAGCTCATGGAGACCTTCAATCGTTGGCGCCCGACATCAACAACGTCGCCATTGCCCTCAGCAAGGACCTCAAGGAGCTGACGTCGCGCGTCGAGGCATTGGAAGCAACTCCCAACAATGCTCCACCTTAGGCCCCGAAGCGCGAGGAAGAGGGGTGGGCCATTGTTGGCCACGGCGTTCATCCACCACCACAGGGGTCTGATGGAAAGGCCGCTGTCCTTCCTCAACCCCTGACCAATGGTTAGTTTATCGCCTCCACTTCTAATGTTGTCGTATCACCCGACATGGTTCCTTATTATCCTGTCCATACCCAGCGTGAATTCTATTTACCTAAGGCTGAGTTTCCCAAGTTTGATGGTTCACATCCTAAAGTGTCGAAGGAAAACGCTGAGAAGTATTTTGATATGTTCAATGTTCCCGTTCATCGTTGGGCTCCCTTTGCAACCCTTCATTTCAAAGGCATTGCTCAGTTGTGGCTACAAACTTATGAAGCCCAACATCGTGTTGATAACTGGTTGGAACTCTGTATTGCTGTAGATACTAAATTTGGCAAGGATTTGTATCATAACTCCATGCAGGAATTGCTTAGCATCAAACAAACTGCTGATGTGCAAAAATATTATGATAGATTTAATATAGCCATGCATAGGGTGTTAGTGCACAACAATCATCTAGATGATGTTTTCTTTGTTAGCAAATTTTTGCAAGGGTTGAATCTAGATATTAGAGTTGCTATAGTTTTACACAAACCTAGAACTATTGATCTAGCACTCTCTTTGGCACTTATGCAGGCGGCGGTGTTGGATAGTCAGGACAAATCTTACACGTGATGCCCACACAAAGACTACAACAAATTCAACAAACAAGCCATCATATCCTAGCTGGGCATTTTGGGCAATCCAACAGCAGATGAAGCTAAACCCAAGTGGGAAGACAAATGGAACACACTCAGAGCTCAGCGCCGTGCCCAAGGCTTATGCATGAAGTGTGGAGAGAAATGGGGCAGGAATCATACATGCCCCGAGAAAGTGTCATTACATGTCTTAGAGGAAGTCATGGAAATTTTCCTAGAAGACATCAAATCTGAGCCTACCTCTGATGAATCCAGCGATGATGAGGTATTTTCCTTGTCTCAAGCTACAATGGTGGGTGTGCAGGGCAGGAAAACAATCAAAATCACTGGGCTAGTTAATAGTCAAGAAATTCTTATTCTGATTGACTCGGGCAGTTCCAGCTCTTTCCTCAGTGAGAAGACCGCTGACACCTTACAGCATGCTCTTACATCAGCTCCTCCTATACATGTCACAGTGGCCAATGATGAAAAGCTTCTAAGTCAGCAGTAGGTCCTCAACTTCACTTGGTGGACACAGGGTCATACTTTCTCCACCAATGTCAAAATTCTTCCATTACCTTACTATGACATGGTGTTAGGTATGGATTGGCTGGAGAAATTTAGTCCCATGTGGATCCACTGGAAGAGAAAATTGTTGCGGTTCACTTATGCTGGCAGAGAATTAGTCTAAAGGGAGTTAAGGACAAATTGTCTAGCTATCACAAGCTAAAAGCAAGGAAACTTAAGAGTCTGCTTAGGAAAGGGGGAGTAGCTCAAATGATTCATCTATGTCAAACCCAACCCAAACCACCCACTGAATCCATTCTTGCACCAATCTAGACTCTAGTTGATAGCCATGCCCACCTTTTCAAAGAACCTGATTCCCTTCCACCACCACGAGCATTTGATCACCACATCCCATTACTTTCAGGTGTAAACATAAAGCCTTATAGATATTCACCTTCCTAGAAAGATGAAATTGAGCGCCAAATCCAGGAAATGCTAACCAATGGAATTATCAAACCCAGTCATAGCCCCTTTGCCTCCCTAGTTATTTTGGTGAAGAAGAAAGATGGTAGCTGGCATTTCTATGTGGATTACAGGCAGCTGAACAACATCACTATGAAGGACAAGTATTCCCTCCTAGTTGTTGACGAACTCTTGGATGAACTCAATGGAGCAGCCTAGTTCACAAAGCTAGATATGCGCTCTGGCTATCACCAAATCAGACTGCAACCAGCTGATGAAGAGAAAACAACATTTACAACCCATAGTGGGCATTGGGAATTTCGGGTGATGCCCTTTGGGCTCACCAACGCTCCTGCAACATTTCAAGCTCTAATGAACACCATTTTCAAGCCTCTGCTCTGCAAGTGTGTACTAGTATTTGTGGATGACATCTTGATCTACAGTCCAACGCTCGAAGCCCACTTGGGACATTTGCAAGAGGTTTTCAATATCCTCCAGCAGCAGCAGTTCTTACTCAAGGGATCCAAGTGCTCATTTGCCCAATAGAATTTGGAGAATCTGGGACACATCATTAGTGCCCAAGGAGTGGCCACAGACCCCAAGAAAATTGAAGCAGTGGCCAACTGGCCCACTCCAATAGATCTCAAGCAGCTATGGGGTTTCCTTGGGTTATCAAGTTACTACCGCAAATTTATCAAGAATTATGGCTTGATCAGTAGACCATTAACTGATCTTCTCAAGAAGGATGTTCTCTTTTACTGGACCCCCCAACTGCAAGCGAGTTTTGATGCTCTCAAGCAGGCCTTGATCTCTGCCCCTGTCCTGGTGTTACCAGATTTCAACAAGCCATTTACAATAGAGATAGATGCTTCCTCCACAGGCATTGGTGTTGTGCTTTCCTAGGACAACCACCCTATGGCTTATATTAGCAAGGCACTTGGACCCAAAGCTCAAGGACTATCTACATATGAAAAAGAATGCATGGCAGTAATCTTGTCAGTTACCAAATGGAAATCTTATCTGCAACACCAAGAGTTTACTATAGCCACTGATCATAAAAGTCTTATCCACTTGGGAGAACAAAAGCTACAAGAAGGGATGTAGTACAAAGCCTTCCTCAAGCTTCTTGGTGTGCAATACAAGATATTGTACAAGAAAGGGTTAGAAAACAAGGCTGCTGATGCCTTATCCCGACAAGCTGAACCTAGCACAGTTGCAGCCATATCTACAGGTACACCCAAATGGCTGGAGATCATAGTGGAAGGTTATACCAAGGACGATCAAACCAAGCAACTTCTCACGAGAACTCAAAGCATTACTAGGTCAAATGATAAAGGCTTCTCACTATCTCGATGGTCTCATCAAGTATAAAAATAGAATTTGGCTAGGTAATCACACGTATAACACACCAGCAAAGGTTATTCTGCACTCCATTCTAGTGGTCTAGGAGGACACCGTGGTATTATCGCCACTTATCACATGGTTTGGGCCCCTGCTTTGCTCGGCCTAATTTGAAGCGATCATCATTGACTACATCAATGCTTGCGAGGTATGTGCCCATGCTAAACTTGAACATTGTCGTTTGCCGGGTTTATTGCAACCATTGCCTGCCCCCCAACTTGCTTGGCACACTATCAGCCTTGATTTCATAGAAGGTCTACCCAAGTCCAAGCACTTTGATACTATCTGGGTGGTTGTCGACAAACTAACCAAATATGCCCACTTTATATGTCTCAGTCATCCATACACTGCCCTCTCTGTTGCTCAAACCTTAATTTCCAATGTCTACAAATTACACGGCATGCCCTCTGTGATCATCCACTACCGGACACGGCCGATTTGCCTAGTGCAAATAGATTTGCCGAGCGCTTTCTGTCGCGCACTCGGCAAAGGCAATCTTTGCCGAGAGCCGGATCTAGCGGCACTCGGCAAAGATAGGCCATCGGCAAATATGCCTTTGCCGAGAGCGGCCATCGGCAAAAAAATCTTTGCCAAGTGCCGGGCACTCGGCAAAACTTGGCCGTCGGCAAAGGTGGCTGGCGTGACGGCGGCCATCTGCCATCAGCCTTTACCGAGTGCCCCGACGTTAGGCTCTCGGCAAAGATTTTTTAATTTTTTTTAAAAATTCTTTGCCGGGCGCCCTGTGACCTGGCACTAGGCAAAGGCTTCTTTACCGAGTGCCAAGGTTGGCACTCGGCAAATTAATTTTTTTTTTTTTTTTCTCCCCATTTTTTCCTGGGGCCTTTCTACAGTAATTAAAACTCCATTTCAAAATTTGGGACAATTTTGAGTTTTTTTACTATATTTCCTTAATTATTTTTGTTTCGTTGAATTTTTTCGACTATTTCAAATTTGAACTGCATGTACATGAAATAATGGAATTTGGTCATTCAAAAAATGGTATTCATGATGTTTGGCATATGTTGAGGCCGTATCTAGGAACTCGCATGAAATTACGAGCATCTTGTTGTCGTAACATGACGATGTACTTGCGGGAAAAGTGTATTTAAATTATATAAAATCCAAACGAAGTCTGAAAATCACAAAACTTGTCGAGGTGTCTTGTTATCGCATGTGGAGGCCGTGGTAAAAAATTGAGAAAGTTTGAAGCAAGTTGTGACGTCGGATGCCTAAAAGCCAGACATCTCCACATGTGAAATGTGATCACGTGCTGCAAACAAAACCTAACGAAGTAGGGCATTATATAATTCAACACACAAAACACATAAAATGGCATGTGAGAATATGTACCAACTAGGGCGAGAGGTCCCAACTAAATCTAACATGCCTTAGGTAATTGAAGCGAATAACAAGCACAAGAAATGGCATGTTAGAGCATGTACCAAACAAGGGTATATAGTTCCTTCGATTAAACCTAACATGCCTTAGGTAATTAAAACAAACAACAAACACATGGATGTGACATGTGAATAAGATAGGATCATCCTAGTAGTGTAGCCACATAGCAAATTATGTTGCACCTTCTCCACAGTAGCCTCCCATTGTTGTTGGTGGTGGTGGCGGGGGTGACGGCGGAGGCCCCTTGTTCTTATGGTTAGGTCAGGTGCAATATGGATCATTGTAGAGTGCCTCCTGTGAACTTGCACCATTGTTGTTGCCGTCGTCTTCATCTTCCTTGTACCCGCTGCTAACTTCCCTTTGTAGATTGAAGATTTGGTCCTACAGGTAGTAGATGTACTGCTGATGTGGATAAATTGGTCGAGTATCGACCCACCTAGTGAACCCATAATTTTCTTCGGACTTGGAAGACTACAATAAGTATGTCCTATGAGTTATAAGGGTATTCGAGATACATATTTAACAAACAAAATATAATAGCAATTACCCATGCTTGCGGGCAATTGAAGAAGCGACGACCTCCGTCGATCCCCTCGGTGAACATCTGCACTAAGCAGTCCTCATCATGCATGTATTTTGGCCAATCTTCCTTCCTATTATCGTATCCTCTGAGAGGGCACTCTTTAGTGAAATCACTCTTGTTCTCGGGGGGAAACTGATACACTGGTTCCTCAAAGAAATCAGGCCCAAGAGACCCCTCCCACACAATGGGAGTTCCCTTCGTCCCCCCCTTTTCTCTTCCACTCCCGAAACCCTTTCCTCTAGAGGACCCTCTAGACATTCCTACTCCAATGAAACCAAATACTAGTTTGGTTTTAGTTTTGGTTAGCAATGCATCCTAGAACGCATATATATATGCGGAGGCAGGTTTGCTAGCCATTGAATTGTGCTGTAAATGCTCCTAAAAAGTCTACTCAGAATCACTGAAAAGCCTACATCGTAACGACACTGGAGAGCCTAGATTACATGACTGAAAAGCCTATTCGATTTTAGACTTGAATCACTATTTCGAAGGACACTGAAAAGTTTATTCAATGGTGACATGATAAATCACTGTAAAGGCTATTTCCCCTAGATTCCATGACTAAAAAGCCTATTCGATTTCAGACTTCAATCACTATTTTAAACCAAAAAAACTAATGTCGCTGATTAATATGTATTATAGGCAGAAAATTTCACCATAATTTCCCCTATTTTTGATGCCATCCATACATAAATATGAGATGAATATTTAACCTCAATACAACATATACAAACATACAAATATATGCCACATTCATCTAAAACCATATACATAATAACAAGCATATTAATAGTCCATACAGTCCATAATTATAGTTCATATAGTCCACGATAGCTCATAATGAAAGTCCACAAAGTCCATAATAGTACATAATAATATCTACAACAAACCCTCACTGTCTCCTAGTCTTACCCTTACCCTTGTGACCAAGAGCGCGGGTGCCTGGAGTGTAAGGGTCAGGTGGACGGCGTCGCCTAGTGCCTGAAGGCTGTGTAAGCTGAGTCAAGGGAGCGTCCTGGAGCTGAGACGGGCCAAGCTCCTCGTGCCTTTGGTCCACCTCATCGTCGTCCTCATCCTCATACACAATGCCTATGGACCCTGTAGGTGCTTGGCTAGAGGAACCTAAGCCTCCTCTGCCTGCGGAAGGAACGTGCACGTCTTGCGTCGTGGCTGTCCTACAACCACAACGAGCAGACGCACGGCGTAGCCGATGTGACAACCTTTGTTGTACAAAATTATGTTAACTGAAAGAATTTAACGTATTAATAATATGTTTGAAAGAATATTTTGAATCTTACGTCTAGAAAGCTACGCGTGTCGTCGTCCCTGACTCTCGGACGAAAGCGCTCAATGTCTTCAATGGAGCATTTGAGGGTATTGTCCCGCAACAAAGTTCTCAGTAATAATACTTCTCAACATATAGCAACAAGTTTTGTTTTCTTTTGTAGAAGAAAAATTCACTAAACAACTACTAGGACTAAACCCATCTGGTATGCAACTTAACATAGAAAAATAAGGCAATTGAATTACCACTCTATCCAAGATTGGTCCTACCTCCACTTGCCTTCCTACACGAGTAGATTGGTCATACGTCGTGTCTTCATCGTCGGAGGACTCGATGTTGGCGTAGTCATCTTCTGTCCATTATAGCCTCAGCCTACAACATGTCACATGTTGGTACCAAGCTTGGTAGCGCCTGAACTCACGGTTCGTGTGTGGCTCATTGTTCTCGTCCACGTTGTTGTGCAACAGCTCCCATTGTTCAATGTAAATGTAGTACTGGTGGTGCTTTTCCCAATCAAAAATCTTCCTGTTCTTCTGACGATCCAACCTGCACGTCACCATATTAAAAGTGCACATATGTCATCATTACTTCAATCCATGTATATGTCACCATATTAATGGAAATGGACCTTCACGAGACAATTGAAATAGCAAAACACTTATTTGTGTAAGTCAACGCCAGTCAAGAATGGAGCCGTTGGCCAAAGCTGTCTCACTCAAAATTAGCGTGCAACTCTAACTGGCAGGTGGAACTCGACAGCATAGAAACAGATTAGAGGGCACCTCATCCTATAGAAGTCGTCATCGCACCCACACATGTTGCTCAACTAAAAAGGAAGTGCCCCCTCTCGATCGTACGGCTCCCACGACACCTGCAATATGTCCAAACAAGATGTTAGATGCTATACTAAACCATTTCAAATTAGAATGGGAAATAAAATTTACTTACACTAGACACCGTGAGCATGTCTAGCTTGTTCGTGAACTCAATGTACGCCTGTTGTAACCTCGCGTGCAAAACCCTAACCTGGTCCTAAAGGTACACCCACGTCGGCTGCCGACATGGAGGCTGACCTGGGAACCACTCACGATGAGCTAGAACCTTGGGACTACCAACTGTTAGATGAGCCCACATCCACAACTGGAGCAGGTACACGCATCCACCAAATGACGCTGAGGACGAAGTCCGACGACACGCCTCTCAAAGCTGACGATAAAGAAAACCCAACACTGTAGAGCCCCAGTTGTACTGACCTGCCTGGTCCCAGTCACTAAGGTAGTGGACCCACATCCACAACATAGTGTCACCCATGGTGTCGGGGAAGAGAACGTAGGCAAACATGTGTAGGATCCATGCCCTGCAGTAGTACCCAACTGTCTCCTCATCTGCCTCCTTGGGGCACTGTGCGAACTCTTGCCGGAGCCAGGAGATTAGAACTCTAGAAGTGCGAGCCCCTTGCTCGCCAACCTCACGCCCAAGGAAGGCCTTAACTCATACTCTCCAACCTTCTGACCTGCACTGCCCAATCACTGCATTGCCATGAATCCTCAGACCTAGCATCTTCTGATAGTCCTGAAGCGTGACTGTCATCTCTCCGAAAGGCAAGTGAAAGCTGTGAGTCTCTGGCCGCCACCTACATTTTAGACAAAGCAAGATTACATGTCAAAAGGCAAGCGCATGAACAAATGGCCATGAATGGAGGCAATGATTGAAGATAAAATCTGTCAACCAACGCAATTATGGCCGTTGAGTTGAACTTGGGCAACCCACGATGAACCTGAAAAGAGATGACATCCAGGCCAGCTCTTTGCAGGAAAGGAGTGTACCTATTGTCGTACTACATGTCCAAGAACCCATTGTGGGTTTTAGGACAAAGGAGCAAAAAGTCCTACATGGAATAAAACATAGTGTGGTAGAACCGCCTAATCTAATACCTCCCAGGAGTACTTGTCTTCCATTAGACACTAAGTACTCAAGGGAGGACACTAAATTACGCAGTTCCGTCGAGCACACCCCAATGGAGAACCCAAAAATCCACATTTTTCCATTAGCATCACAAATGAGAGAATAAAGCTTACAACATTCTTAAATCATTTCTTACATCACTTTCCATGCAAAGATCGTAGTATAATATTTATGGATTATAATAGCGGAATATACCCATGTTATCGAGTTACAATGGAAATAAATATCTATTCATGACATGATGAAGCATTGATATATAAACTATGACAACATATTATAAAACTTCTATTTATAAAACATTTAGCGAGGGTTATAAATAAAACTATGATCGTAGCGTAAAGGAATCCTCTCTCTGAGCCCACTAGGAGGAATCCACACCCAAGAGTCGACTCTAGCATCCGCCTCATCACTTGCAAATGAAATAAAACCCCGAGTACTCAATTGTACTCAAAGAAGACTTACCCGACAGGAGGAAAGAAAAGACTCCAAGGATATGCAAGGCTATCGTGCTTGTGGGTTTATTGCATCTATAGGAAGCATTACTAAGCGCAAGTCCTTATATTCAATTTTATTAGCAAATCATCATTAGTTCATTAACTAACCATTCTATATAGGCACCTATGCTACTTTCAAGTAGGTTGTAAGCAATCAGAATTATTTTAACATCTTTCATCTTCCAGCCTTCTTACTACGGTGCTAGACTAGACAAGTCATACCGGATCATCCGCGATTCATGAACCAATGTATCCCAAATTGGTACCCTAAAACACACGCCCGCATGTACCCTAGGCACAAGCAGGACCAACCCACTACCCTCCTATCACGGGGTCTAGGTCCCCATCCAAACTTGGACTCCAAGCCCCCTACTACTGAGTCCCGGACTCAGTGCGGTGCTTAGACCTCCACCATCCCCGCCTCCAATCAGTCAGTCCAGAAAGACCTAGAACCCATGACAAGAGAGCAATGAGCCTTCCCGCGCCCATACATAAGTATGTGTTCAGGATAATAAGTCTGTAACCTGCCTAGAACCCAATGCAACGGCCGGTCCTTAACCGACACAGGTGGAACAAGTGCAACCCGAGCCTCACTCGAATGCCAAACCAAGTATAGATCCACAATACCATTCTGCCTGGTCTTCAATTATCATTCATATATATTTTCCAGGTGATAATAACATAATAGCAATAATAATATATTTCCTATCTCTCGCGAGTGACAGGCAATCACTCGACTTCTACCAGAGTCCTGTAGCATAGCAATCTACTTGATCCTATCATACTAGTAAGACTCATAGGACAAGGATATATATGCAAGTGGGTTTCATTCAACTTCTTAAACTTAATGCACAAACATAATATAAAGTGTAGAAAAATAGGGGTTATGCACTGGGCTTGCCTGGACAAGATACCATCAAAGTTATCATCCCACCATGATGACACGATCATCGAGACAAAATCTTTTTCGATACTCTAGATGACTCCCCGATCCATCGCCGTTCCTATTATGATATGTGTGGATGCAATGTAGAGACGTAATTAATCAACTCCAACCGTGACTCGTAAAATAATTAGAGCAACCCTGGAAACATTTAAAACTAGATGAACCAAATACACTAATAGATAGATCATGATTTTAGGAGCCTAACAAAATTGGTTTCATAATTTTTGGACAACTACACAAATTTATATTGATTTTACAAGTTTGCTTTAGAACCTAAATTAGAAACACTTTAGGAAAAATGAAAAAGCTGGCGGCACCATTTCAGCATAGTAGCCCGGCACGGGCACGGCCCTGCGCACGTCGCAACGGCCCAACGCGGCCCAAGGCCGGGGAGCCCGCGCGCGATGATGGTTCTGTAGAGGAGCCCCCGAGCTTCGAGGTAATAGCACGACTACCCTATGTACTATTCCTATCGACAGTGGTTTTGCGACCAAGTCCCGAAACTCTCCCGTCTTCACATTGGGGTGGTCCCCGATGCCACTGCGCGCGATGGCGCAATGACCGTCGGTAAACCACGATTACGCCGGCCACCTACAAGGGCCTCCGGTGACCCCTGATGGCCGAGCATCTAGGTTACGACGGCGCGCTCCTAGAGACGGCGGCTAGAGACCCGGAGAGGCACTATAGCATAGCTAACCATGGTGGCAGCTGGGTCAGTGTGTTTCACGATGGCGGCGAAGCCATTCTGACGAGGCTATGAGCTAATGGCATGATAGAGATTGCGCAGGAGCAACAAGCGTTTACCACGAAGCCATCCGCGCAACTAGTTGAGACGAAGAAGGTCGGGAGTATCCTGGCCATGTGCGACCGCTCCACGCGGCGGCGCTCCGAGCGTGGCACCGACGCGTCACCTCCCCGACGACAGGCACCCTAACCAGGACAACGCGAGCACCGGATAAAGTTAGTCAAGACCAGCCCAAGAACACAACTAATTGGAGTTTTTACCTTCGGGTCATGACTTACCCCCAAACTCCTGGCCGCGGCGACGTCTGTGACAGGCGGCGACCAAAATTCCAAATTGATAGTCGGTAGCACTTAGTTGGGCACGGGGAAGATAGGGCGCCTATTTGCCTTCTTATGCTCTCTACTAGTGCGAGGAATCGAGCTGTGAAGCCTAGAGCTAGGTGAATTAGAAGCCGAAAGGGGAGCTCTAGCTGTAGCCGTGGAGCGTGCACCTACGCGAGAGCGAGCGGCTTAAGACAGGCCGGCTCCATGCGAAAGTGGTAGCAAGAACACGTGCGCACGGTGATAGCCCACAAAAATTGGTGTGGCGCGCTTGAATGGAGCGGTAAAACACTGAGCGGCTCACGACGTTGGCTAGCAGGAGCAGGGCGATGCAGTGGAGCATCATATCGCCACTGTACCCGGGGCCAACGATCATCATGACAGAAGTGGCATATGTCGAGGCACGGTGCGGTAGATAGGATGATGGGTGGAGCGAGCGCCACATCGGTCACACGATGGCTGCTGTGGCCGTGATAGGGCCGCGCACGGCCTGGCCGGCAGTGCACACGTGATGACCATGCAGCGGCAGCCCTATGGCTCAGTCCGGCCCGTGGGGGCGACCGTGGCCAGCCCCTAACCCATGCGTAGCCGATAGCCTGCAAGGCCAATCACGGGCACGACAGTGACTGGACGGTAATGGCAGCGCACGCGCTCGGTAACCGCAGACACGGCTGTGCCACGATGAGCAGTGATGTGCATGGATTTAAAAGCGAAACAAAAGCCACTGATCAACTCGACTCAGGTTCAACCGGTTCCACTAACCTAAAGTCGGTACTAACACCTAATTGGTGAAGCAACTCTTACGACCAGAGGATAATCGGAGAGGAAGTTAGAGCGACATTAAGATAGGTTTGTCACACTGAACAATAGTCCACGAACAGAGCATCAACGACATAGCCACAACGCGTTTCGACTAAATTTGGGCAAATTCTGTGACTCCATGACAACTCCAACCCAACCGTGGACTTCACCACGCTAAAGTACTCACTTAGATGCAACCAACACTACGAAAACATAGACCTAGTGTTTAAGAAATTTAATCAAAATTTCAATGCCAAAACGACATCGTCGTTAGGTTTCCAGACTTAAATCGTTTAGTTCTAGAAGCTGAAATTATATTCCACTTTCAATTCTTGAGCTATCAAAAATACCATGGAACAACATCTATTCACCAAATCAACAGTTGCATTTTCATCTACTAAACTTGCACTTCAAATTTTATTTATGTACCAATTACAAGTTATATTTTATTTTTGTTTATAAAAATTATTTTTCATGCTTAATCAAATAAACAAGTCATTCGCTATTTATTTGCTATCAGGTATTTTTAAGCACTTTCTTCGTACTTTTCCAAAACAAGCCCTAAACAACTTTTGTCCACAAGATTATTTAAAAGTTGTTAAGCACCGAGAGAAGTTGACTAGCGACACTTATTTGTTTGTTTTATTCACGAAAGTGAGTCACACAAGATTCGTTTAGAATTACATGTGTGCTTTAAATTTTTAAACCCGAAAACTTGGTTTGCTAATTTCTCTTAGGCATTAACCTAGGTGCTAAGCAAGCTCGTAACATTAGAGGTGTTACACATAGTCTCCCGTTACTTCACGAACACATGTACGCTCTCAAAAATTTGAACAAAACGTATAGATTATTACCTGCCCCTCCGCTATGAGACGTCCTCGGTGGGTCTCCTCGTACGTTGGGTCAAGCAGGTGGAATTACGCCATCCAACAAAAAATGTCAATGAAATAGAAATTCAATATACAATGAAATATAAACTTAGAAATGTATAAGTAATTGACACAATTACAAGCATAAATTGAGACATGCATAATTAATTGAATGAATACGACAAATATAAAATAATAAAAACAACCAATAATCGCGCCTCACTAATCTACCAATGGCAAATGCGTGAATTGTGGCCTAATCTACCACACTTGCGGCACTCGTACTGCTCGGGGTCAGTAAGAAATGGGGTTCCTCCCCTATGCCTCGTTCTTTCGGGTATCTGATCAATAACCATCCTGTGCCTCGTCCTCTTCCTTGATCCATGCTTGTTCCAATGGTAAGCTAGATCCACAATGTACTTTGCCCAACATATGGAGGCCACATCTCCAGGGTCCCGGAAAGGCACAAAGCGGGGCTCCATGTGTGCACAAGCGTGTCGACACTGAACTCATGAGGTATCCTGCTCTCAATGTTATAGTTACGATGTCTAGCTGCTGCCACCAAATGAGAACATAGAAAGTGGTACTGTCTTGGTTTACCATAAGTGCATGTGAAATCTTGGAGGATTACCACATGCATCCTCGACTCTCGAACCTCACCATCGGACGTTGTACCGCCCCAATAGCAACTTATTGAATGACTCCGCCATGTTGCTGCACTGAAACTCGTACCTCCATCCACCGGCGTCGTGAGCTCTTGTCCATTTCTCCAAACCCCTCATCAAACCTGTGAGTCATTGTCTACCTTCTACATTTGATGCGGTTCCGACCTGCTCCAACTTTTTCTAAAAGTACTTGTCCTCAAGCTGTTGAGCAGCCTCCTAGAACAGATCAAAGCTATCCTTCACACCATCCTTCTGTAGTAGATTCTTGGCAAGCTGCCGAGTACACGAACGATGGTGCAAAGGTGCATACCCCTCTATCTGCTCTCGTACGGCATTAAGTATGCCCTGGTGCCTATTAGATATGACGCCAACCTCCATGCTAGGCCCAACCACATGTATCCGGACTAGCCTCAAGAACCATCCCCAACTATCATTGTTCTCCTTCTCAACCAAAGCAAATGCCAAAGGAGCCAACTTGTTGTTTCGCGTCACAGGATATATCTATAAGAAGTGTGCCATGGTATTTGCCAATCAAGAATGTACCATCAATGGAGAAGATGGGACAACAGTGCCTAAAGGCCTCGACACACTGAGGGAAGCACCAGAAAGCACAAAAGAATATCTATCTCCCATCTTTCCATGCATTTGGTTTTGGGATGTACTCATAATGCATGCCTAAATTCACCGCTTTGATTACATTGAAAAGTACTGGCAGCTGCTCATACCCATCCTCCCAGTTCCCATATATCATCTTCCATGCTCGCTGCTTAGCCCTCCAAGGTTTACCATAAGTTATCACATAACCTTCATACAACACCTCAACGGGCCTGATAATTGTCCTAACCTTCATGTTGGGTTCTCCCTGCAATATTCCCATCAACCGTTTGCAATAAGGGTAGATGTCAACTGTCGATGCTTCAGTGTTAGCACATGGTCAGCACAATTGTGTGGCCTGGCAACTTTTGTGATCTTTCACTTTTCGGTGACCTTTTGCTTCTTTGCACAAACCCTCCATGGGCAGCGTTCCTTGTCACACACAACTATGTAATGGCGCTCCGCATATGAATGCAAGACCTTGTAAGGTCTCTTTCGTATCACTGCAAACGCATGCAACCACCTCTTCAATGTAGGGAGCTCATCATCACGTCCTTCTACACACGCCTGATCGGAATGAGCAAGATCGCTGAACTCATAAACTCTTGGATCACGGCGGCGGAAAGATACGCCTCAAATCTCAACATCACTCTCTGTCGCCTCTCCAACAAGACAGACCATCATCGAAATCAAGAGCCCTTGCCATCTCATATGGCTCAATCATTCATAATTTCAACACTATTAGAGCCACAAAATCCATCTCCATAGAGCACTTGTGCAGAACAAAGTTAGGCACATCCACATTGTCAGGAATGTTTACTACAACATAAGTAGAAAAATGAGAAAAGAATGAAAATTGGATGTAAGGAATCGGGTAAGCTCCCAATAACCATGCGGATAAGACACTTACTCGGATGATTCTGTGTTAAAGGGATCTCATGAGGAGGATCTACCACAACATCATGAGTCTAACAAGCACCTCCAACTAGCATATTGGGGGTAAATTGAGCATCGAGAATCGTAGGTGCAACCTCCACGTCCATATCAGGTTCCGGGATGGGAGGGTCGAAGTGTGCCTGCTGACCCATTGGTGGGTGAAAGGATCAAGATGCCCAAGAGGGGGGTGAATTGGGCTAATTCTTAATTCTTTACAATAATTAAGCCCTACACTTTGCCCACTTCACCCCTTGTGCCTAGAATGTGTTCTATTGTTCTACCTCACAAAAGTTTTGCACCCTAGGTTCCAATCCTACTCTAGCATGGCAATTCTAGGAATGTAAAGACATAAAATGAATTGCTCAGATGTAAATGCTCAAAGTAAAGAGAGGAAAAGGAACGTGGTGATGTTTTCCTAAGGTATCAGAGAGTTACCACTCCCCACTAGTCCTCGTTGGAGAACCCATGCAAGGGTGTAGCTCGCCCTTGATCTGTGCAAGGATCAAGTGCTCTCTACTAGCTGATTCTTTGACACTCCGTCACGGTGAATCGCCCACAACCGCTCATAACTTGACTTGGGTCATCCACAAGCTCCTTCAGATGATCACCAAGCTCTCAATCACCACCGAGCCGTCTAGGTGATGGCGATCACCAAGAGTAACAAGCACAAACTCTCACTTGACCAAGACAAGCCTAATGAGAAGGGTGGATGCACACTTGCTACTTGAAAGTGCATCTAGCCCTTTAGTGGGTTTTGGATGATTCAATGACAACGTGATTAAAGGTCTAACCCGTTTGCTAAGTGTGGATAGGTAATAGGTTATCTCACAGGTACTTAATAAAAGCCAAAATGATGTGTTGTTGTATAAACAATCTAGTTCAAGCAAAAGACAACAATACAAATAGAATTCATGCAAAGGCTTATTTATTGTGGGATTTCCATGTACTATGTGAAAGCAAGCTCATAAGAATTAATTAATGAGACATGAGGAATTGCATATGGAATGGTCTCATATTTGAAGCTTGCTAAATTGAAATGAAAAAAGATAACAATACATATGAATGGATGATTCAACATAAGATGTGACTTGATGGCTTGATATGGTGAAGATAGCAAGGAAAGGCTTTGATGTACTAAGCAAGGGTGAAGGGCAAGCGACGGCTTGGTGGCCGAAGATCCTAGCTAGGGTGAAGAAGGAAGTTCTTGCATTTAGTTGAGGTAATAATCAAGCTATGATGGTCATGTTAATGTGGAGGATCAAATCACTATTGGAGTGTTTGATGGAAGTGACTTGATACATTTGGGATTATTCAAATTTGATGAATGGAATCAAGTCACGTGCTCAAGATGGCTATGCTCAAGTGAAAAGATCAATATCAACATGTTGGCACCCTCACTTGATGAAGATTGGAATACACGACTTCGGTTGAAAGAGATCAACTCAAAAGGTTTAAATTCGTTATACTTTTAAATTTGAATTAATAGGAATGTCGTACTATTAAGAGAGATGCATCATGTTGGTAGATAATGTTTCATCAGTGCTCAAGCCAGCCCATGTGAGTCTTGAGTGTTTGAGAGACAAAAGAGCTAACCTATGTTTTGCTGATTTGGCATACTAGACGTGTCCGGTATTTACCCAGCAATGATAAAAGTGTTGTTCTCGGGTTGGTTCATCGGGAGTTCCGGCAATAGTCGGGAGTTTCGATGTCTCGCGCTTAACTAACTTAGATGGTTCACTATCCTGGTCATATTGGACATGTCCGGTATTCATACCAGACTATCCGGTATGGACGACCAGAGGCCAACGGCTAGTTTTCAAAATGCCTTGAGGGTCGGGAGTTCCGACGGTTGGAAGTTTTGGCATGCGGTTGGAAGTTTTGGCACCGTCGGACCAACTTCAACTTCAACCAGCCACTTTAGTTTTCAAATATGCTGACAGTCGAGAGTTCCGACGGTCGAAAGTTCCGGCATTCATCGGGAGTTCCGATGCCTCACAACGTTATTGTAACTCAGTTACCGTTGGCGCAGTGTAAGTCGTACCGGACGTGTCCGGTATGGCAATGGCTATAAAACGGCCAGTTTTTCCAAGGGGGCTATAAATACCCCTAAGCCTCCACCTTTGGAGGCTGCTGATTTTGCTAATACACACACATGTTTTTGAGCCTTGCCAACTCTCCCAACCCTCTCTTAGTGAGTGATTGATCAAATTTGCCAAATCAAATTGTGGGTTGAGTGAAATTCAAAAAGAGAGGAATCCAACCACTTGAGCACTTGTGCATATTATCAATCTCATGATTTGCATTTGTTACTTTTGGACTCTTTGGTCCTAGATGGCTATACATCGCCGGAGAGCACCCGAGAGATTGTGGCGTGCCTAGGAAAGTTTGTAACGGTCGATTCCGCCGCCTCGGGATCAACTAGTGGAAGGAGGAAAAGGAGTTGGAAAAGACTCCGGCTAGAGTGACCTTCGTGGTACCCTCTAGGGCTGACCTTCTCTGGGTCACCCGTAGCGCCCTCAACGGAGAGTAGGACTTGAATGAGTTCGAACTTCGGTAAAACAAATATCGTGTCTCAATTCGCATTTCATTTGATATTTGTGTTGCTCCAGCTCTTGTGTAGGTTCTCTGTGTATATTGTCATCTCTAGTAGGTGCCTGAGTTAGATTTGAAGATAGAAATCGAAAGGAGCAAGTTCGGGCTGATCTGCAGAATCGTGTATATCGGACACGTCCCAGATTCATATCGGACACATCCAAAGATTAGAGCTCGTACTAAATATTATTTGAGTTCTGTTCTAACTTTGTGTTGCAGGTTGTAGCTTCTAGATATATTCTTTATACCTTGTTTACTCTATGGCTAACTTGTGAGGGGTGGTATTACTTTAATTTAGAGTTTCCATTTTGGAAACTCCATTTTCTCATTGTTTCTGCTTTTAAAGGTGTTAATTTTCAGAAACACCTATTCACCCCCCCTCTAGGCGGCATCCTAGGTCCTTTCACTACTCCCTATGCACTAATGAGGTCCTTAATCTTAGATTCTCAAATATCAATCACCTCACTAGGCTCTTGCTCTCCCTTGCATTTCAAATGTGTTTCTCAGCTGAACAAATGGGCAAGAGACCTCCCATGGATGAGTGGAGTAAATATTTATACCCCCTCATTCAAAACATAATGTTTGGAGGCTGAGTCAGCACTCTGCAGGATGACCGAATGCTCCGGTCAGTTATACCCACCACTATGTCAGAGAGAGCCATTAGGCTCTGACCGGACTCTGACCAGCGTCCGGTCAGCACTGTCCGGACGTGTCCGGTCAAGAAAAACCCTCTCTGGAACCTTACTGATGTTGACCGGATGCTGATACCCAAAGTCCGGTCACTTCACTGTTCAACGTTCGGTCAGGTACTGGATTCTAACTAGCGTCCGATCGTCACCCACCGGACGCGTCCGGTCACAAAAACACCTCTCCAGAACCTCTCTGGAGTTGACCGAACACAGATACCCAGCGTCCGGTTCACTTCCACTCTGCGTCCGGTCAGTACCAGACGACTTTAATTGATCAAATGAACTAACCAACTCACCCTCTAGCATCCGGACACAACCAAACCAGCGTTCGGTCAATCATTTGACCCTCCATTCACTTCCAACTCGAAATCTTATGTGAATGAAGTTTACTCCAATTGATCTTAGGGATATTTCTGAGCTACCTAGTGCTAGGTTTGACAAGTGTGCACCACACCTAACCCACTAGACTTATCTAGGTCAAGCTACTAGTCCATACCCCCTTAATAGTATGGCCAAAGGAAAAACAAAGTCCTAAACTACTCTAAGTGTCTCTCCAACATCAAACGACACTTAGAACTAGTCCGTCCTTAACCTTGTCATCCATCCTTTGAAAACCGAAATAATTTCCATCGACAGGGGCATGACAACCATGATTTCCCAATCAATTACCATTACCATGACCAAGCTCAAATTGCCTCTGCAAAACACACGTCAGTCATAGTAATCTCGTGTTGTCATTAATCACCGAAACCCAACTAGGGACCTAGATGCTTTCAATCTCCCCCTTTTTAGTGATTGATGACAACACAACCTCAAGTATGTAGAAGAGATGAGTGAGGTTTTCAACATGCTTGGTTCATATAAGCTTTTAATAATAAGAGCAAAGGGGTTAGACATGCTTATATGACCCAAGCCAACATGGTGTACTCAATAGGTATGAATTAAGCATGAGTACATGAAGTAAAGCTCATTTGAATCAGAGTAAAACGCAGAAGCAAAGCAAATGAGCATAACCAAGTGACATGACATATATATATATCAATGTATAGAGCAGACATGTCACATAAGTCTCACCATCACATGTAAATAAAACAATGCATGTAAGTAAACGTGAATGCATGAAGTATCACAGACAAAAGAAATGAATCACACGCTCCCCCTAGATCTAACGCTCCTCTAGATCTAACATACTCGCTCCCTCTCCCCCTTTGCCATTAAGCACCAAAACCTAAGGGTCGGACTGCGGGACAGGAGCAATCGAGTCAGGCGCTGAGGTGCTGTGAGAGATCTGGAACTGAGTTGCATCATCCTCTGACCCTAAACTCTGAGCGGTCTGACCCTCTGTCGCTGGAAGTGAAAGTGAAGCAGTCTGGGTCTGCTCAGTAACTGGCATGGCCTGTGACTCTAAAGGTATCACTATAGGAAGGGAGCCACATCTGCCTCTGTCGCTGTCGCTGAAACCTCAAGTGTAGGAGTGACTGTCTGAGGTGGCTCGAATGATGCAACAGACGACGGGATCATCTTAGTAGTCCCAATAATAGGAGCAGCTATGGTAGGGATAGGGACTCAGAATACTAGAGGTGTAGGCTACCCTATAAGCTCACTGAAGGTAGCACTGAGACTCCTAGAGACTAGGGTATCCGCCACTAATGCTGAAGAAGTTTGAGTCGGAGTGAAGCCCATAACAATCAGGGTAAAAGTACGGACCCTGAGCTGTCCCTGATGAAGCAAACCAATGAAACACCTACTCTGTAGGTGAGGCAAACTAAGGAGCTGGCTGTCTCTGACTTGGAGGCCCACTGGGCTATACAGCTAGAGTCACTGCAGTGGTGGTAGCAGGCTGGCCTATCTAAAAAGTAGACTACTGAGGATCAGCCCCGATAGTAGTGAATACGTGCTGCATGAAGCCAAGTAAGGGCTGCTGAATCATGAGCTGCTACTACTGCATGGCCTGCTACTGCTGCTGAAACTCATCCTGTCATGCCTGAACCTAAGCAAGTGCAGCGGCGGTCTCCTGTGCCTAGTGTGCCTGGTCCTATCTCATCCTCTCAAGTACAGCTATTAGTGATGGGTCTATCTACGGTGGCTATGGTGGAGCTGAGCTGGAGCCACCAGCCTCTTTGTCGTGTGGATGAGGTGCCATCTGTAGAATCGGCTGATAGTCATCGTCTGAGCTATCACTCGGATCGCTCTCGACCTCATCCTCCTACTATGCATCAGGCTCCTCCTCTGTCGCAGTGATGCCCCGGATGATCTCATCTTGCTGAGCTGCTGCCTCTGGTACCTCTAGGCGATGACTCGGCTGGTGAGGTGTCCTCGCACAACTGTGACGTAGCATCTAGCTCATGTCATACTGTGGAAACTCAGTAGTAGCACATGTCCACTCTACCAAGGTCTCTGGGGACTTCTGTGTAATTGCCTTTCTGATTAGGAAAGTGATCCAATGAGCATAAAGCAGCTGACGATGACCTCTAAATCCCTCTACTAGTGTGTCCTCCATCTCTGAAAGCATCACTTCCCAAATGTCAAAAGCAGTCTGAGACACAAGGTGATACACTAGCCACAGCTGAATGTGAGTCAGGCCCTCGCGGTAGCCCATCCTCGGAAGCAGAGTCCTCCTCATAATAGCATCAAGAAGCCGAGCTGTAGGTGTAAGATCATGTGGTGTCCTGCTCGACCCCTCACCAAATGGCTCTGTGAAGCACAGTCTGACAAGATCTGTAGGTGGCACAAGTCCGCCATGAGGGCGTCTCGGAGGCTCTGTCTGTCCATAGCATACCTCATGAAGGCGAATAAGCAACTCTGGAATCCTCAGTATCTCTCTGACCCTTGAGTTCTGGAGCCTATAGTCACGACCTCTAAAAGCAAAGTGAATAAATCTGTGCCTTGGGTCAATCCAAAGAGAGGAGTAGAACTCATGAACCCATGACGGAACAAAATGACTAGCCCGTCTAAGAAGATCTGTCAAGCCTAGCAGATAAGAAAGGTGAGGACGGATCTGCTCGTTGGCAGCTGCAACAAGAGACTCTAAGGAGCAGACTCTCTGAGATCTAAAGGCAACACCATTGTTAAGATATGCATTATAGAAATCCACCTGCAACACAGTATAGAAGTTCTCTGAGGCACGCTCATCCCGCCTCGGTGGAAACCAATCCTCAAATTGTACGAACCATAGCTATTGCACCTGTCTGGCTGTGGCTGCCCTCAGGTCAAGGTGAACCACCAGAGGCGGACCCTATGGTCTGGGAGGTGGACGAGAGACCCTCCTCTATGTCTTAGGCCTCGGTGACACATAAGTGTGTGTGCGACCGAAGCATCGAAGCTGAGGTTGTGTTGCCTGCTCTGTCTCCTTAACCTACTCTCCTTGCTGAGTGCCCTCTGTCTCCTCTACTGACTATGTCTGCTGCTCAGTCTCCCCCTGAGTCTGACTCTCCTCTAAAGAGACATGCCGTCCTCCAAGCATGATAGTCCCAGGTGGACTACCAAGACTAGTCTCAAAGCTCTCGATGGCGGCTCTCTATGCTGGTGACAACTGATCACCTATACGAACCCTACTCCTAGATCCACCTCTCTCGGCTCGCTGTGTGGCGGCTGCCACTGCTGCTGCTCTCTCTGTCTCGACATCAGCAAACTTGCGCTTCATCGTTGTAGTCTTTTTCGCCTTTCCTTTTTCCTAAGCAGTCAGGCGAGGCAGAGGCCTTGGATCCTCATCACCGGGACCACCTCCGTCATTCTTGCAACGTACCATCTCTAAAGCGGGCGAGAATTACTACCGACTGACACTCATGAGGCTTGGCCTCAATCTATACTCATGGGCTTGGCCCCAAGTTTACTGACAACTGCCAAATCAATTACAAGAGCACCAACTCACTGCACGATAGAATAGATAGGAAATATAAAAATCACTATATTTATCTAAAGGTAAGAAACCCTAAGAAGCAAGCAGTAGATGAGAAAATAAAATCGATGGCTTGCTACCTGATTAAATCCAACGATCTGGTGACCAACAAGCAAAGGAGAGGATCACGGGGTGCCACCGAAATTGGCAAAGTTATGCCTAGGGCTAGGGTTTGGCGTCACAAAGCGGTGCGGTGGCATGAAACCGTACGGCGGCCAGAAAGCACGGCGGTGTAATGCTGGCGTGGGCGTAGGCGCGGTGAGGCAGGTGATGGCTCTGGTGCACGGCGCGGAGCTCGACGGCGCTGTGGAGGCACAGGCGCGGCGCAGCAGGGAAGGCGCAGGCGCGGGCACGGCGGCGCAAAGCGGGTGTGGCTAGGGCAAGCGCGGGTGCGGGCGAGGTAGGCGCAGGTGTGGCGAAGCAGTGGAGGCACATTAGCAGGTGCGGTGATGGCACAGCAGCGCTACGGCGAATGTAGGCATGAGAGCGGGCGGCGCGGATGACCTAGATGCGGACGAGATGAAAACAGAGGAAACACGATTTAAGGTGGCCCCACGTGATAGATAAGGAAAGAAAAGAATCTGGATCCACTCGGATTTCAACTGACCGGATGCACCGGTGACAATGACCGGACGCTGCCACCTGGAGTCCGGTCGACAACAGAGAGGTCCAAAATCCCTCAAATTGTGACCGGACGCGTCTAGTCCCTCATGATAAGATGCTCAACAGAGTCCGGTCGACCCTGACATCTTCTTCTTCTTTTCACCGGACGCAGGGCCATCTTTACACCAAACGCAGCCACACGGAGTCCGGTCGACAGCAGAGAGGTCCAAAACTCCTCAAGTCATGACCGAACGTGTCTGATGCCTCGTGATCAGACGCACCATAGAGTCTGGTCGATCTTGACATTGTCTTCTTTGTTGGACCGGACGCAGGATCATCTTCACACCGGACGCTGGAAGAACACTGTGCAGCGTCTAGTCACCATTTTTTAGCAAATCTTCAGAGTTCCTTCACACTGCCTTTTCCCAATCAAGTCCCAACTTCAATAAGACGCAAATAAACACCAATTGGGACTGATGTGAGAGACCTCTCTCAAACTCTTAAATTTTTCAAAGTATTTTTCCTTAGGCTATAATTCTTTTTAAGAAAATATGCAATAAAAGAGGTGAGAAGCATCATGTGACCACACAAGAGGGTTTTATGATCAATAGGAGCTTCAAATGCTCCCTCTATTTGTGAACAAACACAACGAGTGCTCAAAAGATAACCGAAAAGAAACAACAAAGCAACACACATGCACGTGCAATGCAATACTTGAAAGTAAATCTAGTTGCTTGTCAAGTTTGATCTAAGGTTAAGCTTCTTCACACGCTTTTCGGCGGTTATCTTAACCATGTTAGATAAGCCCTATGTGCATTACCAAAAATTAAACATGTTTTATATTACAATGCAATGCACGGGACAACACAAGCTCATTTTTAGTGAAGTTACTAAAGTCAAGCACGTTGAGCTCATTCCTCAACCGACAAAATGTAGCCTCATCTAGTGGTTTAGTGAAGATATCCGTCAATTGATCCTCGGTCCTTACACCTTATAGTGATATATCATTTTTAGCAACATGATCTCTAAGAAAGTGATGGCGGTTAACTATGTGCTTGGTGCGAGAGTGTTGAACCAAATTATTAGCAAGTTTTACGGCGCTCTCATTGTCACATAAAAGAGGCACCTTTTCTAGAACTACACCATAGTCTAGCAAAGTTTGCTTCATGTAAAAAATTTGTGCACAACAAGCACCCGCGGCAGTGTATTCCGACTCGACGGTGGACAAAGCCACACTATTTTGCTTCTTGGAGGTCCAAGACACTAGTGATCTATCAAGCAAATGGCACCCTCTGGATGTGCTTTTTCTATCATTTTTGTAACCGGCATAATCCGAATCAGAATAGCCAACTACTTGAAATCTAGCTCCTTTGGGATACAAAAGACTAATGCTTGGTCTGTGCTTAAGGTACCTAAGGATTCTTTTAACGGCAACCATGTGAGCCTCCTTAGGATTAGCTTGAAATCTAGCACACATACACACACTAAACATGATGTCGGGCCTAGATGCAGTCAAATATAATAAACTACCAATCATAGAACGGTAGAGAGTTTGATCAACCGATTTACCTCCCTCATTTAGGTCGAGATGTCCATTAGATGGCATTGGTGTCTTGATTGGCTTACATTCATCCATTTTGAACCTCTTGAGAAGGTCCTTGGTATATTTTTCTTGAGAGATGAAAATTCCCTCTCTCATTTGCTTGACTTGAAAACCAAGAAAGAATGTAAGCTCTCCAATCATAGACATCTCGAACTCCTTTGACATTAATTCACCAAATTCTTTGCAATAGTCTTCATTTGATGAGGCAAATATGATATCATCAATATATACTTGACAAATGAAGATTTCTCCTTCAAGCTTCTTGGTGAATAGTGTGGTATCGACCTTCCTAATGGTAAAGCCCTTCTCAATGAGAAAATCCCGAAGACGCTCATATCAAGCTCTTGGAGCTTGCTTAAGCCCATATAGCACCTTGGACAACCTATAGACATGATTAGGATATCTAGGGTCTTCAAACCTGGGAGGTTGATCACCATAGACTAGTTCATTTATGAAACCATTTAAAAATGCACTTTTAACATCCATTTGATATAATTTCATTTCATGATGCGATGCATATGCAAGGAGGATACGAATGGCTTCAAGTCTTGCAACCGGTGCAAATGTCTCTCCAAAATCCAACCCTTCAACTTGAGAGAACCCCTTTGCAACTAGTCTTGCCTTGTTCTTCACAACAATGCTTTGATCATCTTGCTTGTTGCGGAACACCCACTTTGTTCCAATGACTCTTGAACCTTATGGTCGCTCTTCAAGTGTCCAAACTTCATTGCTGGTGAAGTTGTTCAACTCTTCATCCATGGCATTTATCCAATCCAGATCTTGAAAAGCTTCTTCTACATTCTTAGGTTCAATGCAAGAAATAAATGAATGATGTTTAATAAATAAAGCAAGTTTTTGAGAGTGAGTCATTACACCCTTTGAAGGACTCCCTATGATGAGATCTTGTGGATGTGCTTGTAGTAAGGGTGAATTTCTTCTATCAACCACTTGAGGGGGAGGTTGTGGAGCATCAACATCTTGAGCTTGTGCCACCATTTGATCATGAGAGACATGAGTATATTCATTTTCTACTCTCACATCTTTATCATCATCTTGTGACACATTTGATGAAGAAGGTGGATCAATCACTTGTACATCATCTTCATCATCTTTGGGCTTGATGTCTCCAACCGAAATGTTCTTCATGGCCTCCCTCAATGGTTCATCACCTACATCATCAAGATTCTCATGTGCTCCTTGAGAGCCGTTAGATTCATCAAATTCCACATCATATGTTTCTTCAACCAAGTCGGTGGCATGATTAAATACTCGATATGCTTTGGATTTTGATGAGTAACCAACAAGAAAGCCAATATCACAATGTCTTTGAAACTTCCCTAGGTGTTGCCGCTTCTTGTAGATGTAGCATTTGCAACCAAACACCCGAAAGAATGATACATCCGGCTTCTTTTCATTGAGTAACTCATAAGGGGCCTTGCTAAGAAACTTTTGAAGAAATAGACGATTGGTTGCATAACATGCGGTGTTGATAGCTTTCGCCCATAGAGCTTCGGGTGTATTGTACTCATCAAGCATTGTTCTTGCAAGTGTGATAAATGTCCAGTTCTTTCTCTCTACTACACCATTTTGTTGAGGAGTGTATGTTGCGGAGACCTCATGCCTGATCCCAACTTCATCACAATATGCTTCAATGTTTATGTTATCAAATTCTTTTTCATTGTCACTTCTTATCTTCTTGAGCTTCACATCAAATTCATGTTGTGCTCTCTTGGCAAACTTTTTGAAACTTGCAGCCACTTCGGTCTTGTCATGAAGGAAGAACACCCAAGTATATCTAGAGTAGTCATCAACTATCACAAGACAATAGACATTTCCTCCCAAACTCTTGTAAGTTGTTGGTCCAAATAGGTCCATGTGAAGAAGATCTAGCACTCTTGTTGTTGACATGTAAGCTTTTGTTGGATGAGTGTTTGTAACTTGCTTGCCGGCTTGACATGCACTACAAAGCTTGTCCTTCTCAAATTTCACATCCTTCAAATATCTCACCAATTCATTCTTCATTAGCTTCTTGAGTGAGCTTATACCAACATGTGCAAGTCTTCTATGCCATAGCCACCCAAGTGATGTTTTGGTGAATAAGCATGTCTTCAAGTTTGCATCTTCGGAGGTGAAATCCACTAGATATAGGTTGTTGTATCTAAATCCCTTGAATATAACTTGATCATCATCTTTCTTTGATACAACCACTTCTTTCTCGGTAAACAAGCGTTGAAAGCCAAGATCACATAATTGACCAACGGATAGCAAGTTAAAACTCAAAGAAGCAACATATAGCACAATTGATATTGAATGATCATTTGATATTACAACTTTGCCCAATCCTTGAACTTTGCCCTTTGAATTATCACCAAATGTAATCCTTTCTTGACCATCTACTTATTCATCTAGTGAGGTGAACATACAAAGATCTCCGGTCATATGTTGAGTGCAACCACTATCAATAACCCAATAACTTTCACCGGTCTTATAGTTCACCTACACACAAGAGATCAAACTTGTTGTTTAGGGATCCAAACTTGATGGGGGCCCTTGACTTTCTCAACTAGTGACTTTGCAACCCAAATTTGCTTAGGCCTATTCAATGGTTTTATTTTCCAAAATATTTGAAGATTTAATTACATTGTCTACAATGTGAGTAACAGAAAGTGTGATTTTCTAAAAGCTTTTGAAATAATTTAATTTGGTTGTTGCATTTATGCTGGTTGCATTTGTGTTTATGTGTGAAAAACGATCTGAAACATGTTTATGACTCAATTATCTCTCTAGGAAATTTTCCAACTTTTTCTAGAATTTAATACCTTCTTCCTTGAGCTTAATCTGTTGGATAGATCGACAATTGTGTAACACCCTAGGTGTTAGCCATGCATAACTTGACTTGCATAACATGAGCATGATCATCAAGCATTCATAAATAAGCATTTACAATTGAAATATTGGATTGAAACATCTGCAACATTTGCTTGTTATCGCATGTTTCGTTGAACGTATGCAACTTTTCTCATTATTTCATGTTTCCATGTGTTATTGCATATGATCATGAGTGTATACATGTAGATGGTTGATTTGAGTCACAAAAATATATTGGCAACACTTAGGTTAGCAAATGGAACATAGTTCATGAATGTCATTTTCCATGATCAAGCCTTAAGTCATATTTCATGTGATTACACTAAATAGCTCTATGAGTGACTAATGCGTGAAATGATTGAATGACCTTGCAAATTGCTTAAACATGGTTAGAGTGTCATTATGAACAACTTTGATATTCATGGTTAGGGGTAATTAGGTCATTAAGCCATGATTTGAAGTGTATCATCATTTGAATGTGACATGTTTGACCAAATTTGAACTAGGTGTTAGAGACCTTGCATGGAGGAGATCACTTAAGCAAAGTTGTAGTATTTGCTATAAGGAACAACTTTTATTTTTGGGTTATTAACTGATTTATCTTCTAACATGCTTGAATTGATCTCACAAGAATCAGCAAAATCAACATTTCAACACTAATGAAATTTTCTAAGTCTTTGTTCGACAGAAAGCCTGACAAACCCATCTTGGTGATGACATTACTCGAATTCGGTTGCGAATTTGAACATGATTCCTTAACCAAAGTTGTAGCTGGTACATAGGGCTATCATTGTTGTTAAGATAGTTTTCGCTTTGGAGCCACGGTTTAGCAGTTACATCAACATGAAAACCGGCTGTTAGGCGCCCCTTTCAGTTTCTGAATCAACTGATCGACGCCGTTCGGTGGCCGACCGGCATCAGGACTGAGCCGCCGCGTGGAGGTCACGTTGGCCGCGCGTCACCGTTGCCCTGACCGCGCAGGCCACGACGCGCCTGAGCCCAGCATTACCACCCCAGCACCCGCCCGCCCCTGTCCGCGCCCTCAGTTTCGCATTCCCAGCTCCTCCTTTGCCGTCCACTCGCCCGCAGCAGCTGCAGCCTCGGCGCCGGGAGCTCGCCATCACCGTTGAAGGCGCCAGCTCGCGCCTAGCTCCTCTATCACCACCGCAGCCCTCCACCGCCTCCCCAGCACCCCATTGCTTCTCCCAGTGCCCGCTACCGGTGCTCGGTAAGCTCCAGCGCCATGCAAATCCTCGCTAGAGCATCACCGCGAGCCCCGTCACCGTGGCCGGAGCGCCACCGTCTGCCTCTCCAGACGTTAGCTAGCGCGTTGAGTTCATTTTGGGTAGTATATGCTCGTCCGAGCTAGAGCTTGCTTCGCCGTGGCCTCCTCCGACGTGCCGCCGTCGTTCCGCCCCGCCGTGCCGCCATAGTCGTCGCCGTAGCCGCTAGCTCCGACGAGAAGGCCACCCACGTAGCTCAATCGATGCGCCAGGTCACGTAGATCATCGTGTGATGATGTCACCGCCGGCAAGTTCGTCGTCGGCGAGCTTTGGCCGCTCCACCGTAGAGCAGCGTAGCGACTCTGTTCTTGTCTCACTGACATGTGGGGTCCTCTGACCAACGGGTCCCACCGGTCAGCGACTCTATATTTCAAAGCTAGGTCATTTGATTCTAGATTTTGAATTGTTTTGTGATTTTTATATCTCCAGTTTGGTAGCTTCAAAAATTGTGCAATAAATTGTGTAGTGTTCCTTAGGAAGTGTAGTATTTAGGAAAAATATATTCTTGACACTTACAGTAGAAATTTTGGAAGATTTAAATAGAGATTTGAAATGTGTTTTTGAATACATGCAAACTTGTTTATTTTATATCTAGAGTTCCTGTGCTCCAAAAATTATGAAATTTTTGTGGTAAGCTAATCTTGATATGTATGAGCTCTGGTAAAAATTTGAAGATCAGTGCATGCATAGATTTATAGTTATAGATTTTCCTTTTATAATTAGGAGATCCTTGTATGAATTTTTATAAATTATTTATGAATCCAATATTCATGAAATTTGTGGGAGGATATCCTAGTACCATATGTATGCTAATAAAAATATAAAATTTGTTGCTTGACACTTTTCAATAGGGTTTTCTATTTATGCTATTTCAAGCCTTGTTGCCTTGTCATTTTTGTATAGGATGTTTTACTTGGTAAAATGGCATGAAACTTTTACAGTGGTCTATTGATAGCACTAGTAAGCCACTGTAATTTTCTGAGAATTTATGATGCACATTTGGTATATGTTTATTATTTAACCTATGTATCTAAATAAAATAATAAAGGCATATAAAGAAATAGTTTGGACTTCACCATTATATTTTCTTGAGGGTATTTGGTGTGCTTAAACTGGTGGTAAACTTTGTGTTGTCAAACTATGAATGATTACATGAAGTAGAAGTATTGTTACATTGTAATGCGAATTAGAATAGTTTCCGGACAGATTCTGGAGTTTGATAAGTTGCATGATAAAAATGATGTTTGCTGTAAAAATAGTTAATAACAAAGTTGTAGATAACTTCATCATATGTCTTGTGTTAAAATTTCAGGACCATAGGTTAAACGGTTTAGGAGTTACAGCTGTTTAAAGTTAGCCTTTCCGAATTTGCTTGTTCTCGGGGATTTCTGGACAGCGCTGGATTGATGCTGTTTTGTGTGTAGTGAATGATTTGTAAATGTGTTTGATTAAGTAATCAAGAAGGGATATGCACCTACTCGGTAAAATATGATGCATTTGTTAACACCATGCTGTTAAGAATACTTATACGAATGCATTCATCATGTGTCATCGTCTTATACTTGTACGCATGTATGCATTCGCAATACCTTATGCCATATTCATGCATCTAGGATCGGGGGAAGAAATAACGTTGCTGGAATTCGACGAAGTAGAGGAAGGGGACCAGCAGAAGAATCCTCAAGCTGCAGCTCCCGAAGGCGTGGAGCAGAATCCTGAAGAACTTCCGGAGTGTCCTGACCATCGCCCTACTTTCTTTCTGCGAGGCAAGCCCCGGAGCATTCTAAGTCTCCCAGTATTTTTCAAATGATTACTTAAGTATTTATGATTGATGCATTATGTTATAAGAGTTGAATGGAACCACTTGATGTATATAAATTCCTTGTCCAGCTATTATACCTTTAACCGGTATAGGTCCAAGATCGAATATATGCTTAGCCATGCTTAGACCGGTAGAAGTCGGGTGATTTCCTGTCACCTGCGAGATATAGGTGGATACCGGAGCACGGTTGGCTATATTTGCTATCGTGGAAAAGAACCATGGGTTAATGTAAATGGAGATCGGGCGGGATGTCGATAGAGAAGCAACAGGACATGGAGGTCTTGGGTGTGGATCTATCCCCGTCTGTGTCGATTAAGGACCGTACCGTTGTTGGTGCTTCTGATAAGATTGAACGCATGCCTATCACTTAGCTGGCCAGATAACTCGTTCCGACCACGAAGCCGAGTAGCTCAACTCAGACCGGGACCCGTTCTGTTGTGCGCTCCTTGCGGGGGACGATCAGACTGAGACCAAGGGCAGGCTAGGCCTGAACGTCCTGGCATCTGGTGTCCCAGATTGTGCGGCGCGATACGGACCCGCGAAATGTGTACCTGAGTTGTACCAAAGGTGACCTAAGGCTGCCTTCGCGCGGTATGCCTGGGTTTGTGTTAGGAATAAATTTTCAGCTGGTTGAAATCGATTCGAATCGCCGTCTCTCCCAGATAGTGAGAAACTTAGCTAGTCCCAACATCGTAGTAACTATGTTATGGAACATGATGGTTCGGATGAATATGAAATTGCAATACCACATGTTTGGCACAGGATAGTTGCTAATCTAGAGATGGATAGTTATAATTAACCTGATATTGGAACCATAATTGTATAGCTAAGTTAATCGCTTTTATGCAAAATATTGTCAAGCTATCCCCACTTATATAGCATTGCATAATCCTTGGAGTCATTTTATTTCTGGTTTTCAACGGGTAAGTCTAGCTGAGTACCTTCTCGTACTCAGGGTTTTATTTCCTATGTTGCAGATGGCACTGTGTGTCATGGTTATTGCAAAAGTTGCTTTTATCCCGCTGTGGATGAGGAGTAAGCCTTGGGCAGGCTTCTTATTAATCCTTCTACATGCTTTTGTGGATCGTGATCGTATCTTGGTACTGTACTAAACTATATTGGAAACTTTACTTTCAAATTTAATTTGCTTCCGCTTTTATCTATCAAACTCGGTTTGTAATAACTTTCATTCATACTCTCATGATGAAAATGTATCTGTGAACTTTATGTAATATGTGGCATGTATGTTGAATTATGTACGATCTTGGTTGTTGTAAATCGTTTATTGAGACCCGTCGTGGTACTCAACGGACTACCGGGTTTATATGGGTTCAAGTATGACAGTGCGACCGCTTGTGGAACGTCATTGTACTTGTACTCTTATAAATTGGTCGGTTTTACGACAAATTGCTTGCCCAATTTTGGTGTCTCTCGTATTTTTGGTAAAAAGTGAGATATTAGACTCTATAACTTGTAGTTAATTGGTGTACATAGGGACGAATGGATGGACGGACGGATAGATAGATAGATACAGAGCCAGACAGACATATAGATAGATAGGTAGATAGATAGATGTGTTGCCAACAAATCCGAAGAGACAGAGGTGTCCGAGGGATCCTTACACTCCTGGGTCTTAGTTTGTTAGGTCGAACGAATATTGTTGTCCGAAACTTGCAGGCTTAGTTGGTTATGTTATGTCGAACTTATGTCGAACCAATGAAAAAGTTATGTGGCAGCTTGTCAACTTGCGCACGAACTTCATTTATTTGCTTCATATTCGTTTCAATGCGTCGCGGCAGCACTGCCGGCGAGATTAACTAGCAACTAGGGAACTGGTAGTCCTGACGTATCTCGCTGCCAGTGGCCGGCGTCTTGACCCCGATACTCCCGAGCTTGGTCATCGCCGCCACGAAATCGCCGAAGAAGGCACCACGTTGGACGTCGATGAGAGTTGACCGTCTCACAGAACCTCA
Source organism: Miscanthus lutarioriparius (assembly GCA_904845875.1). Taxonomy (NCBI): domain Eukaryota; kingdom Viridiplantae; phylum Streptophyta; class Magnoliopsida; order Poales; family Poaceae; genus Miscanthus; species Miscanthus lutarioriparius. Next base: position 120,913,832 of record CAJGYO010000002.1, read on the forward strand.
TGTCGGATCGAGCACTGGTCGAGCCCACCGACGAGGGGTCGAGGAAGGCGGCGTTGGGGTCGGAGCTGCAGTGCCGCTTCAAATGCTGCCAAGCCGGGTCCACGGTCGCGTCATTGCCGCCGATCTCACCGACAAAGCAATGATCTTTCTTCACATGCTGCGTCCGAGTCTCGCCAGCGCCCGCAGCGCAGCGACAAAGGACGCTACCGTGATCGGTGGTGCGGCAGACCCAGCCACGTCACCGGTCAGCAGCCTCGGTCGTCGCCACGTCATCCTCCTGCCGCGCCACCATGCATGGCGCGGCATAGGCGTTTCACCGCGCCATGGCAATAGGCGCGGCCAAAAGTGTTAGTTTTGAAAAAAAAACAGTGTTAGATTTAAAATTAGTTTTAAAAAGTGTTAAAATTTAAAAAAATCGTGGTGCCAATCCTGGCTACCCTGGCGGCGACCAAGGATGCCAAGGCCAATGAGCACGACCAGGAATATAACTGTATAAGCAGGCATCCCTGTTCCACAGTAGCCTTCTGGAAGAGATGGTGCGCATCAGTAGTATAAATGGAACCCTTGTTTGCCGTCTGATTTTCATGGATTGTCGTTGTATTCACCTAATTATTGTGTTTTATAATACTCGAACCGGGGCTTGGGGTCTGAGCGATGTTCCTGGCAGTCTGAATTGTAGATGCGGCCCGTTCGCTGGTCTGAACTTTGGCTGAAACTGGCTGAAAAACACTGTTTCGATTGAATTGTTGTGAGAGAAAAACATTGTTCCGGCTGAAAAAACAAGCCGAACAAGCCAAATTTTAAGAGAAGCGAACGGCGCCAATATGGTATGTACCATCTGCTCTTGTTCGCAGATGTCATAGTAAGTTTCGCCTGTCTTGTTCGTTTGTCGCTGAGGTGCACGATTGGGATGTTTTGTTGGATTTTAGCAGCCAGAAACATGGAACATGGTCACGTTCTGGAAAGGTGGATGTTCCCGTTCCCACGTCATAAAATAATATCCTAAGTTTCTGTTCTCCTTCCATGTTTCCGTTCCCTTGTGGGAACATGGCTGCTAAAGATTGGATAACTGAATGGTTGGCTGGCCACCATCTTGTCGCAGGGCATTCTACTCAAATTATATGATGTTTGGTGATCCATTCCATCATGAATAGGAAAAGGAGTAACCTGTATGTTGTTGATATTTGGTGATTGGTGATTCATTCCATCAAGTATTATGGTAACTGTGAACTGATCATAGATTAGTTGGTTGGGTTTCTTGTGGTAGAACCTGTCCACCTGGTTTAAGTCCTCGTGCGGGTTCAAGTCCTCGACATGCCACGGGTGCTCGTATTTTCCTGGATTTATTCTAAGATTTAGCAGCGCTATGCTTTCAGTGGTAGGTAGTGGCGGAGCCCGGAATTTTACCGAGCCTGGGCGAGATATAACTAGTGGCGGCCTATGGCGACTTTCTACTATATTTTTGCATGACAAAGCAACAACCATCCGGGATGCTATACCTCCATTTGAAACCATAAGACGATTTAACTTTTATAAACAGTATTTGTTATACATTCAAATACACTTATGTCTAAAAACATAGTAAAAGCAATGTATTAAAATATCTAAAATATTTTATAATTTGAAACAGATGGAGTAGATGGCAACATTGGCTCGTTGGCTCATGCATTCGAATGGATTAGTAGGGGCCAATATCTTATAATTTGAAACAATCGGCTCATGCATTCGAATGGATTAGTAGGGCCCAAGAACAAATAAACAGGGGTGAATGCAAGATGGTGACAAAGGGGGGCTAAATAATGAAGATTTAGGGCTAGAGCAAGAGATTAATAGTTATTTGAGGCTAAGTAATAGTGGTCTAATGAAGAAATCAGGCCCTTTAGATCCGCCCCTGGACCTATTAGCACGGTAGCATCCATTGATTCAGATAGAAGTGCACAGCCGTATACTACTAGAATCAATAAGTTTCCGTAGGGTAGATTTCTTTCCCTACGGTTTTTTAACCATCCTATGAAAAGATAATCATCCCTAGGGTTCTTTGGCAAAACTGTAGGGAAACTTGTCTTTCCCAAGGAATTTGTGGTTTTCGTCGGGAGAGGCGGAAGGAAAGGACGTGAAACCAGCCACGGCGCAGAAAGCCAGGCAGGGTGGCAAATGGGTATCAGTTTCCTAGGAAATAGATAGAAGTCCTGGAGAAATAACCTAAACCCTATCTCTGAAATTCAAAAAAAGTCCACATAACTCCTTGAACTATAAAACTAGGTATTGTACACACTAAACTTTAGAAAACCGGACAAATACCCCCCTAGAGCGGTATTGGGAGATGGTTTCGCTGATGTGTCAATCCACGCTGGCTGATTTTGATGACGTGGCATCCAGGCCCACCAGTCAACCAGTATGACCGGTCCCGCTCTTCCTACGTCTTCTGCCGGACCTCGCCTTCGCCCAGATTGTCTTCTCCGACGTCACCGACCCAGCCGCGTTGCTCGCAGAACTCGCCCCGCACGGCCTGTCCACGCCGTGGTCTGCGCAGGACTTGCGGCGTGTCCAGAAGCCGCTCCTCGAATCCTAGCGCGCCAAGCTCAAGTTCGAGGAGGAGCTGGCCGCGGAGGCCGCCGGGACCAGCCTTCACCTAAAGCGTCGTGTGCGCGGGACCCAGACGTACGTCATGTTCGGCGACAGCAAGCTCTGCGCCTGTAAGACCATCAGCGAGGAGGACCTCGCCGCCTTCATCGCTGATTGCATTTACTACGAGGACAAGGCTAGCTAACAAGGTGCGCCCATCGGCGGGCCGCTGGAGAAGGGGGAGATGCTGTTCTGGCTGCTCGGGCGCGAGCCCAAGTTCATCAAAGTGCCCATCCAGATCATGGACGCCGTCATCTGGGTGCTCGATGGATTGGCCAAGCTGTTCCCGGGCTTGGAGGACGCCGCCGAGTTCGGCAAGATTGGCAGGTACTATGCCTCGGAGAGCATGCTGCTGCTGGACCCGGAACAGGCCGCAGCAAGGTCATCGGGTGCTCGCAGCGGGCTGCCCGCGTGCATGCAAGCGTCGAGGGCATCGTCGATGGCGGGGTAGGCGGCGGGATTTAATTTAACGCGAAGACGAGTTCGAGCTCCTGGTGGCACCTGCACCTGCTCCATCGTAGTTCTAGCTAGTGATTAGTGTACTCTCGTGTCTCTTGTCTGGCGGGTTGGTTAGGCTGCTGGGCGTGCTGCTAGCTTACTCCGCCGCCTTCGCCGCGGCGGCCAAGATCGACATGCAGCTGAAGCTGGTCCCGGGGAACTCCGCCGGCACCGCCTACTACACCTGTCGTCGCAGGGCAGCACGAATGATGAGATCGACTTCGAGTTCCTGGGCAACATCTCCAGCAAGCCCTACACGCTGCACACCAACGTGTTCACATCTTTGCCAGCGGTGATTCAGGCGGCAGCTTATCCTCCATCTGCACGTTGGGAAACTGCGTGACGACGGTGGCTCTTCCGTTCTCTCCGTGCGAATATATGTTCCGAGCCCCCAGCACCACTGCCCGCCGCAGCCGCCAAGCGTGCGCCGGTGGTCCTGGCCGGGCCGCAGCCGCCGCCCTCCTCCCCTGACCACAGCTGCCGCGCGCCGCAGCAGCCGACTACCGCAGCTGGCCGCCGCCGCAAGGCAAGATGCGCAGCCACCGGCCGCCACAAGATGCGTCATCGCCGCTCGATGCTCTGCCGCCGCCGGCCTCTCGCGGTCCCGCCCAGAAACGAAAAACATGGAAATTTTTCCCTGCCGCAGACTGCCAAGAGCCCTAGAGGCCATGTCATCAAGGGCAGCCAACGTGGAGTGCCGCATATGCAAAACCACCTAGGCTTATTTGTCCGATTTTATAAAGTTTAATGGGTACGATACGTGAGGACTTACGTAGACTTTTTTCCCTAAAATTCCCAGCCCCAGTTTCACTTTGCGCCGCCCCCAGATTTCCTTCGCGCCGCTCGCTCTCATCTCTCCCGCCGCACGCCGCCCTCAGCCCTCCCGCTGCGCGCCGCACGCCGCCTCGGCTCTGCGGCTCCCTCATACCCGCCGCGTGCCGCGCGCCGCCGCGGCTCCCTCCGTGCGCGCCGCGCGCCGCACGCCGCTGCCGCTCCCTCCGTGCCCGACGTTCGCAGCAAGCCGTCGGCGCTCCCTCCGACCTCCGTGCCGCACGCGCTCTCTTGACTGCCCCCAAACTTCTCCAGCCGGCACCAAATCCCATCCATGGTGGCGCCACCCTAATCCACCTCCGCCTTGCAGCACGCCGGTACCCAAATCTTCTTCCATCTGTGGTCCTGTGAGAAAGGCCCAAGAATTTCATCCCTCTCTGCTGAAGGAAGTCCCTACGATCTGCGTGTTGCTGCAAAGGAAAGATTAGGTGAGAATCAAATCTGCTCGATGGCTTTATCAGCAATTAATATGTTGTACAGGTTGCAACTCTTATGTGATGGACATAGATCATTCATGTTCTGTTTTTTTATTTTTGATACATCCTAAAAAGGTTCAGGTTCACATAGATCTGCGTGTTGCTGGATATATGTTCAGGTTCACATAGCCATCAGTTTGCGTGGCTTTTTGCCTTAATCTCTGCTTGCTGCTTTAAATAAATGAGGAGCCATCTTTAATTGCTGTATAAAAAATTACATAAACCAGAAAAAAAAGTGTTGTTGCTGCACCTAACTGAAAACCTTGGATAAACGAGCAGAAGCTGCTAACCACTGATTCACTGTAGGTAGCCAACAAGCAAAACCCAAGTGATGGCAGCTGGTATATCAGATAACATGTAACTCCATGTATCTAGCAATTGACCATAGCTAGTCAGCAAGTAAATGCAAGCAATGGAAGCTGCTATATGAAAACATCTAACTCCATGCATCTACCAACTGAAAGGATATTATATGTTGGTTTAAAGATAGCCAATACTGTGCATTTAACTATCATATGTGAGTTTCGCATTTACAATGAATACATCCTTGTGTATTCTTTTGAGTGTCAATCTAGCAACTTTCTAATTGTGTGTAACCTATATTGTTAAAATGCAGAGGTGTTGCTTTCCACACTGGTATGCCAGCCACAGCAGATCCCTCTCATGACAATGTAAGTGTGATGACCAGACGCCATTTTTCCCCGTATTATTCCCTATATGGTGATGTTGTTTGCAACATGTACGTGTGCTGATTCTAAATAAGTTGCAAACTAGCACTGCAACCAGATAGAGATGAATTAACTGGACTCGCAACAGATAGAGATGACTTGGAGTGACCGAACCGAACTACCATGGCGGTGCCCGCTAGGGAGTAGGGAGGCAGGAGCAGGCAGGAGGAGAAAGAATACTAGGCCTCTCCGGTTGGGACGTCCGCGTCAAGGAGAGGCGTCAGCCGTCGTCAGGTCACTCCGGGCCAGGAGGAGACGCGCCAAGCCCGCCCCGCGTCGCCCACACATGCATGCACACGTATGTACTGTTCTGTACACGATGAACTCACCCACCCAGCTGCCACACGTGTACGCGCGCCGGGTGCTCGGCGTTTGGGCTGTCCGCTTCGGCCCCGGCACGCGAGGGTGACGCGTGCCTAGAGCCTTGGACGTACTCCTCCTCGTTTAGGTTAGGGCGTCGGTCGGTCGTCGGCACGGCGCAGGGGTGAGGGGTCCATCCAAGCGCCAAGTGCCGGGCGCTCCTCGACCGATCGTTCTCGACGACGCGAGGCCCCGCAGCGTGGTGGACTTGGGGGGTGAAGGAAGGGAGCGCCGGCTCCTGGTTCGCGCCGTCGCGCGGCACGTGATTGTAATGCGACTGCGTGCGACTGCCGAGGACATCTTTTCTTTCTTTCTTTAAAAAAAAATACAAAAATACTGCTAGGAGTACCTAATTTTTTACTATTTGACCTTTTTTTTTTAATAAAATTTACATTTGGCTCCTGAGAGACTTAAACTCATCTTTGGACCTTGGGGGTCGACGTCATGAGTTTTAACGCCGAGGTAATACGTCTCGACGCTATAGATCTTGACGCCGAGGTGTCTAATCGTACACAGGAGAAAATACTACGTGGCTGTTATCTCGACGTTAGAATACGTAACGTAGAGCTCAGCGTCACGCGTATCTTGGCGCCGAGGTACCGGCTTCCAAGCCTGCGGCCAAGTGAGGAGAGAGAGAGGTGGGGCGCCTGGACAGAAGCGACGTTGGAGACCAGGCGCGTGCGGCGCGCCTCACATGCGCGCCCAGCCTACCAGGCACGTGCGGCGCGCACCATCAACTAGAGCCCGGCGCCCGAGGCAAGCAGCAGCCTGCAGCGCCGGTTCGTCTTGCTCCGTTTCCCGCGCGGGTTCGTAAAAACCACCGGCTGCATGGGAGGCCATGCTCCTACGAAGTCACGTGCCTGCGCACCTAGGAGGTCACACCGCTAATCGTGGCTGCAAATCGGCGCCGAGCATGGATAATGGCGTGTCGCCGCCGCAGCTGTCTTTGGCGCGCTCTCTCTCACGCTGTGACGTGAAGGCTGATGGATAGCACAGGAGCGGACCCCATGCATGCAGTTCACAGCGTCTCATGCAGAAGCACTGTGTGCATGTGAACAGTGCTGTGAGACTGACCGCTGTGGCTTGCGTTGCGCTTGCGCGATGCGCGGCCGGTCTGGTGTGGTCGTCTCGTCTGCATGCGTGACTCGCTCGGTCACTGCGTCCACTGTTGGCTTCCGCTTGTTGGGGACCCGCCCGTGCACGGCCTTCTCCTTCTCTGTGGTCTGTACTGTTTCTGTGACAAGACTACTCTCTAGTCACTCACACGCCCGATAAAAGCTGGCCTTTGCCCGCTGCTGTGGTTTCTGTGACAAGACTACTCTCACTGTTCGTTCACATGTTCAGCTGTCTTTGCCCGCCGCTGTGGCTGGCTGCAACTAGTATGTCTACAGTATGTCTACAGTGAAATGCAAGAGAGGCCACAGCCAGCAGCAGCAACTACAGTGAAATGCTGTTAGCTGACTTCTGTTACCTTCTTATCCTGTTTAACTCGATGATTTGTTTAACCACGTTGTGCTTTCGTCCTTTTATTGAACCGATTTGTTTGATAAAAATGTTCAGTTTATTTTTTATTTCAGTCAAACATAGATCTTCCTCTAGGATCTTAATACAAATAGTATCCATGTACTATAAACAAGTCCAAAATAAATAAGAAAGACATATCGGAAGGATGCTCCCATGCGGTTGATGTGATGTATATTTCAATAAAAAACACGTCACGGGAGCATGTGTACTGTGCTAGTGTAGACCATCATACTCCATATATTCCAACGCAAGCCACATCTTCGATACTTCTTGTGTTTATTTGTCAGTATTTTTACTGTAGCAAATTTGACCATCTATTTTTTTCTAAAAAAATCTTAGATACATATAACATTAATGAAGTATGTTCAATAAAAAATTATATATATGAAAACTTGATGTATTTAAAAATCTTTTGTAGAAAAAAAAACATATAATCAAAATTGCTACATTAAAAATTCGGTGACAAATACACGAAAACGGGGACGGAGGCCGTAGTTTTTTACGTGCGCACCAGTGCGAGAGGCCGCGTGGTGAAAAAACTCGTAGTAGAAAAACGCAGCAGAGCCTTCGTCCTTCGGCAGTTCGGCTTTGATTCGTGGCCTTTCCCTAGTGATGGAGTGGGTTTTCGTCGGACGGAGCAGTGTTCGGAGGAAGACGACGAGGCAGCCTGTTTCTTTTGGCCGTGGCGTGTCGTAAACGATCGTAAATTTTTAATCAGAACAGTATTTTTCTTTCACACAAACCAGCTATCAGTATTTCTTTACGAACCAACAATAATGCGAATCAGCCAACCGAACAGGCTGTACAGCAGCAACAGTTTGAAGAACAGTTTAATGCAGCCCGACAAAACAGACGGGTCTAGCCGTCTAGGCTGTGCGCGCATGCGGCGCGCGCCACACGTGCCTGGTCCGGGGCCCCACCTCCCTCCCTCTCCTCACTTTTGGCTGCACGCTTTGAGGCCGGTCCCTTGACAGATCTTGGCGCCGAACTCGGCGTCGTATATTTTGACGCCGAGGTACCAGCCACGTCAACGTCACCTAGGATTTATTACTGTGCACGGTCAGACATCTCGGCGCGGACTTCCAGGTCCAAAGATGAGTTTAAGTTTTTTTAGGGATAAACGTAAATTTTCTTTAAAAAAATAGCTAAATAGTAAAAAATTAGGCTAGTAGTAGCTCAAGTGCTCAGTCTCCCCCTCCATATACACTATGTGCAAAAAAGGAGCTGAGGCTAATGTGTCGTTCCACTGCTGCCTGCAGAGAACATTCCATTTGTTTAGACAGTGGACTAGCGTGGAGCCAACACCGAAGTCCGTTGGTTCCCTAAACAAGGGGGGAGTTTGCAACTTAACTTTTTTACCACCCACCTGTGCTCCGATCCATCGCTGATTTTCTCAGCACCGTTCTTCAGCCTGTTCTATAGGCTATGGGCATGTTCGCTGGTTGGTTTCTGGGCTGGTTTGGGCTGGCTAGTGCTGGTTTATTGTGAGAGAAAAACACTGTTGGCTGACTAGTTTGGGCTGGCTGAAACCAACAAGCGAACAAGCTGTATAGCTTGTCGTAAATAATCGTAAATTTTCAGCTAAAACAGTATTTTTCTCTCGCACAAACCAGCCAGCAGTACTTCTTCATAAACCAGCAACGATACGAACCAGCCAACCGAACAAGCTCCTTGTCTTGGGACCTCACTCGCCCCGAACACGTTGTGTGCCTGTGCCACGGGAAATGGTCCGTCCTCCACCGTCAGAAAACATGGTTTCTCCACCAGGTCCAGGTGCTTGGTTCCTCGGTCTAATACTCGAGAGAACTTGCATCGCCATCATCATGCCAGCGCCCAGGATATACGCCATATAAACGTGGGACATCTAATTATTTGCCACTCTTACGGAGGCCGCCTCTCTGATTGTCAACTTTGTGGTGGCAACTACAAAAATGTCTCAGAAAATAGTAACTCGCCTAATTTTTTGCCATTTTTGTTGACGTGGCATGCCAGATCAGCCAGCCAGCTTGGAAACGGGTCATTGACGCTCGAAGACCGAAGGCAAAAGACCATTCTGCCCCCGCCGTATATTGCTTAACGAGCGCCATCTCCCCCCATCTGCTCAGTCGCAACTGTTTTCGAAGGATCTCAGGGGCTAGACTGCAAATATAGTTTGACTGGACGGTTGAATAGCCAACAAAGATGACGTGGCTGCTGACCGAGTACGTGGCGCATGCTGATTGGAAGATAAAAGATGATGTGGCCTCAACATGACTTTGGTTGACCAACGGTCAAGATGAAATTGTGGCCGTCGATCTGGAAACGGATGGCCAAGAGGAGCCTCTGCTCTGGTTGTCTTCACAAAGCAGCAGGGGACGTCGGCGTGGTGGTGCTCCTGCGTCTGCGGCGGGGCTCGGCGGCGTCGGCCGGGTTCTGCGCTCCGGTGGCGGGGACGCGCCTTGGCGACCATGGCGTGTATGTTGGTGGTCCTCTTTGTCGCCAGAATGGCTCGGGTGGTCTCGAGACGACGAACGCAGCGAAGAGGTGCGGCGGACGGTGGTGGCGGAGCTTCGGTGGAGTTCGACGATCGCCACGGATCGGCGATGAGGAAGCGGGGAGCTCGTGGCGACCCTGCGGTGCCGGCGAAGAACCGATCGAGTCCGAGAGGTGGTGGGAGGTGGGAGATCACGAGCTCGAGCCGACCCGGCAATGGCGGCGACGGCGAAGAGTTGGGGTGCCGGCGCGGGAAAGAAGTTGCGGGAGGGGCGTGGGAGCAGCAGGCGTGCACTTGCGACCTCGTTCCGCTTTTATAGGGAGATGAACGATGAACGTGGGCGGAATGGAGCTTGGTTCATTGCCATCAATGGCGGCCGGAGTAACGGACAGAGGAAATGGAGGAACGTCCATTTGATGTAGGGATATTGAAGAGCAACGTTATAGCAGCACTATTATGGAATTTAATTGCCGCGGGAGTAAAGGAGGTGGGCTCTTTGGAGCTCGGATTCTCCGTTAATGGAGAAGAGAGAGAGGGAGGAATTCCTGACGGAGGTTGAAGACAACATGACAGGTGGGCCCCGCCTGGCAGTGAGCAGGCCAGAGAGAATCGTTGGGACTGAGCACATGGGAGGAGACAGCGCTCGTTAAGCAATACACGGCGGGGGCAGAATGGTCTTTTGCCTTCGGTCTTCAAGCGTCAACGGCCCGTTCCCAAGCTGGCTGGCTGATCTAGCATGCCACGTCAGCAAAAATGGCAAAAAATTAGGTGAGTTACTATTTTCTGGGACATTTTTGTAGTTGCCACTACAAAGTTGGCAATCAGAGAGGCGGACTCCGTAAGAGTGACAAATAATTAGATGTCCCTATAAACGTCCACTCTTCCTCTACGAATATGATGCCACCGGCATGCTAGAAAGCGGCGATTTTCGTAGCCTTCCCGTGCGGCATGAGCACCATGACACATGCCGCCATCAGAGCGTGAGCGTCAGACTCTGACCAAACGGTACAGGAGGACGCGCGCGACTTAGCTCGAAATAATTTTTCTGGTTCTATTGCTTATAAAAATGTAACCAAAAAAAGAAGATTCTGTGCTGGAGTTCGAACTCAGGTCTTTAAGCTAAGTCACGCGTGTCCTAACCAGCTGAACCACAATGACATTGTTGCATGTTTCTCGTAACAATTATATTTTTTCATTTTAAACGTCAAGATCTACGGCGCTGAGGCCTTGTCCAAGTCAGCGTCAGGTCACCTCCACGTCCGACGCCTCGTCAAGACCTCGACGCCATTGGCCATGGCGTCGAGATGTGTTTCCTCGACACCAAAAGCCATGGCGCCGAGATCAGGTTCCATAAACGAAAATCAAACCACCAGAAGTCTATTTGTGAATATTTTTCAAAAAAAAGACTAAAAAATAAAAAATTCGGTCACGGCCGTTCTATGTGACAAAGCGAAGAAGAAAGCGCAAGCTCTATGCTAGGTTAATTCTTTATAAGAAAAATCTACATGTGATCGAACAGGTAGCCAAGAAGAATTTCGTTTCTACCTATAGAATATTGGCAAGAGACAATTTTGAAACGAACGAAAATACGGAGGATGAGGAGAGGAGAAAGGATTTTCTCGAGGCTACTAGTATATATGTTTGGAGTTCGGAGTAGAAAATGGTATGCAGAGCTCCTGCAAAGTTAAAAAAAGAGAGAGATAAAGTGGTATGCTCTAAAAGGCTTAACTGCACTTATTATTTGTTTAGCAGCTAGTTAATTTCCAAAGAAACGAGTGACACGTGTTGGTGGTTGTAAAACAAAAACGATTTGAACTTACCTCGAATGAATTTAAAAGACGTTAAAGTGTTTGACGTTGGCTATTTCTTTAATGTGTTAAGTTTGTTGATAGCAAAAGACGTCAATGATGACTTCACTAATTTGAAGTTCTGGTCTACTCCTTTTTTTTAAGATAAAGGAAAGAGTATCCGGCTTCATCCTCATTGAAGAGGAATCAGACCAACTTATTACAACTTACTTAACAACTCTGGATAAACAAAGTTCTTTAAGAAAACAACTCAAAACCCAATTCTAAACAAAGGAGGTCTACTCCTCCTAAATGTAAATAAATGGTAGAATCTGCATGCTTATAAACACCTGCATAATTGGTGACTTTCCTCACCTTTTTATTACTGCTAGGACGAACAAATAATACTAACTAAAATGTGAATGGTTTGGTCGCTCCTTAAGTTTGGAGTGTCCGGGGTGCTTTTCTATGGGGGTTGGGGTGATTGAGGGCATGTTGGGTCGATTCCCTAAACGGGTCATGCTTTGTGCCGCCCAGCGGTTCTAATTAGGGTTAGGCATCGCACTACACCTCGGTTGTGCCTACCCTGACGCTATAGGAACATGCCATGACGTAGCACGTTTAGGGCCAAGCCAAAAATATGGATCTTGTAGGAGTTTATTTAGTTTTATTTGCTCATCTAGACATCTATATAGTTGATAAAATGGTGTAAACTCTAGGTTACGTTCGATCGGGTTTCTTTGCAACCAACTTTGCTCAATGAGACGGAGAAGTCGAAGAAGCCACGTTCCTATATCCTTGTAGTACAAAAAACAATTTCTCCACTATGGAGCTTCTCTCGTGGAGTTGTTTCTTGAGTTAGTATTTGGCAGGATTTCGGCTTAACACTACCGGAAACAGAGACTTTGCCATGTGCTATAGGCACTCGGCAAAGACCAAAAAACACTCGGTAAAGGCTTTACCGAGTGTAACACTCGGCAAACAGCACACGGCATCTACAGAGTCGGCAAACAGCTATTTGCCGAGTGTTTTTTATCGCGCACTCGACAAATGGTTTGCCGAGTGTCAAATTTGACACTCGGCAAAAAAAAGTGGTTTGCCGAGTGTTTTTCCAAAACACTCGGCAAAGGATTATTGTTTGCCGAGTGTTTTTGGAATTACACTCGGCAAACCTATTTTCCAAAGAAAAAAATATTTTTTCTCAGCATATTGTTACTGTTTGCCGAGTGTTTTTTGAAATTACACTCGGCAAACCTATTTTCCAAAGAAAAAAAAATTTTGCAGGTCTTGATTGGAATTCTAGGAGCTCTGATTCTGTAAGGTAAGGATACTTCCTACTCACATAATGGACATAAATAACAAACAAAAACAATCATCCCTACAATCTTATTCAGATCCATTGTTCAGCGTCACGGCAATTCCTCTTACTCTCATGCATCCATCTCAAGCATATTTGCAGGTGCCAAGACCTGCAAGAATCAAGAACACCAGCCATGTCAGCCCGCCAACACAGTTGACAAGCAACGAGACACTCACAGTCACAGCAAGGCAGTCTACTCACTGGGGTCAGTGATGGTGATGAGGCCGGTGCCGTTGAAGAAGCAGCCCACGAGTTCTCCGCCCCGGCCTGGTAGTAGGCATTCATGGCCACCCACATGACGACAGAGGCCTTCGTCTGGCGGGCGCGCGCCATGCCAAGCTTCTGGATGGCGCCACGCTCTCGGGAGCAAAGGCGAACTCCAGGTTAAGAAAGTTGATAGCTACAACTGTTGTTGTTAAAGAATACCTTGTGTTGTTGATCTAAAATCAAGGCTGCCACCGCCAACAAATTGCCGCCACCGGCAATGGACCGACTTCACGATAGAAACAAATTTAGAGCAAAGCCGTGCACGCACTAGAGAGGAATCTGCAGGATGCTTACCTTGTCTTAGTGTTTCTGCTGCTATTTGAAACCCATGGAAGGCATGAACACCGGCGGTATCGCTTCTTTGTACACATATAGAGACATAGAAGGAACAGATGGGCACAAGCTGCTGGAAAAGAGAGATGAGAAAATGTCGATTCGTAAAAACTAGCAATAACTAACTCAGAAATTTTCATGCCATGAGTTACAAATAAAATAGTGAAGGAGAGTACGTCCAACATGAAGCAAAACGGTCACGCAATAAACAACGGGTAACAAAGGCACAATTAAAAACACAATGCTATTGCAACAAGTGCTAAGAAGATACTTCTAAGTACACGCATACGAATGGCTAGCTCACAAGCATGTAAGTTATGATGGTACTTAATGACATAGTAAAACAAACGAAAGTCCAATGTCTCAGAGATTTCTTACAAAGATAATATAATGCATGCGGTTTGAAAGCGTAATATATATAATTTTTAAATAGGAAAGTGTGAATGTTACACATACTGAATCGAACCAACCCCAAACTGCAAAGACTTCCTTTTTGTGACCAAAGACAGTTTATCCAAGAAACATCTACCAGAGGAACACAATAGCACATGATATCAACAAAAGAGTTGCTTGCATGAACAACACAACAGAAGCACTTAGTTGTTATATTCCTTTAGTTTCACCATACTTTGATGCAGCAGCAGAAATATGTGATGAGCAATAGATTAGCGGTGAACATGGAGTACTTAGTTTCATTTTTGCATTAGGGAGTCAAGTATGATGCGAAACTAAACAAGTGGAAAGCATAGAAACACAAAAGGCGCAGAAGACCGACAAAGATAGAGCTCTTTAGTTTTCAATGAATCTGCTACTAGATCCGAATCGCTTTGACGCAAATTGAGTGCCAAGGACATCATTTAAAACATTGCTAACATTTAAGAATGTCACATTATCCTATTCTCTAGGTAATCATTACAAATCAGAACGTCTGATTTTCACTCTCTAAACTATAATTAAAAATTTAGGAAATTCATTTTTTTCCACTCTAAATAATCATTAAAAACATGAGACATAACATATTTCCAAGATGATTAGATCGAGTTAATATAATAATCTAGAACCCACGTCTGCAAATAAGTATGTTTTATATGCAGCCTAAAAGAAAGAATAAAAAAGCCTAGCACCATAATGCCTATCTATCCTAAAATTAGATCATCACCGATGTGCCTTGGAGAAAAACACCTTGACCACGTACATCAATTGTTGCAAGGCTGTTGCAACCAAATCCTAGAAGGTATGCCTATGGAGGATAGCCCAAGAATGAAACCAATGGATAACTGAATGTAAATCTGCATAGGAGAAAAATGAATGTTTCTTTTCAAAAACCAAATATATTTTGCTAGCTAAAGCGACCAACAAGTAGTCATCAGAACCAACCTTTTCAAAAACAAAATCATTTCTGCATAGGCAGAGCAACCAATAACTAGCTGTCCCGCCCAGCAACCAATCACCTAATTCCATGAGGTTTGTGGTTGCACCTCAGCCTTCAGAAGAAAAGTCAAATTTAAAAAAAAATCTGCATAAAAACAGAACAAATTTGAAATTTTTTATATCTGTCTTTATATAATTATATATATAATCATAATCATTACATATTCAAGACAAGTCAAGTCAGGTTTTCCCATTAAACACATATAAATAAATAATCAGTACAAAGTTAAGGTAAACAACCGAACTTCCACTGTTTAAACTGTCTTTGCAAACTTGAAAGCGGAAACTAACCTAATAAAGAAGAAACTAGACTCCTTTATATATTAACAAGAAGAGGACTGCTATATGTATAACCATATGAGGCGGACTTGACTTAAGATTCAACAGTTAAAGATCACTCGATGAAAACTACATTGAATTGTTTATATGCTATACTCTAGCTGTACTCAAAGCATTTCCTTACTTAAAAAAAGATCATTTTATACCAAGATCTCTTACTCATACAAAGAGTAGAACTTCGGTACTACTCAAGATCTAGTGATCAAAGATCAATTAGATATATAGAAAGCTATCAAATGTGTTGAATGGTTTAGATGCATGGTTGTAATCGGGTTGTATTCAAGTTGTTGTACTCAAAGCATCTTCCTAACAAGAAATAGGGCATCCAATTTCTCCTTGATGAGGAATCAAACCCTAGGTAGTCTTAACTCCACACCCTCAATTAACTAATCTATGATCAAGTTCCTATTGTTACAAATTTAAGACAAGTCATAATGTCATATATCAGTCTCTGAATAAGTACAAATTTATGTCAGCTTATGTCTCATTCTAATGAAGCTTTGTTGTAGTGATTGGAAGGTATCCGTTTTACTTTTGCTTCTGGTTTTTGCTAAGAGAGGTCTTTTAGTAATTGTCCATTTTTTATCAAGTAGCTTACATTAAGTTTCTAGATTTCACATAGCGTATAAATTACATCGAAACTTAATAAAATACTTGTATCAAGCACTCCAAGACAAAACGAAACATTGCTCATAAAGTTATAAGAAACATATATGATAAAAAGAAGAAAAAATTACTAGAAAGATTTGTTCTTCTACAACTACGTAACACTATCAAGCCATCAAGGTAACAGGCTAAAATGCGTTACTATGATATATTACAAAATTTACACAAATAGCTAGTCATTGACTCGAAAACTAAACTAGCTGCCCCTGAAAAAATCACAATCCCCGAGAAACCGAACTTTAATCCCAGCTACTTACCAACCATGAACATATTATTATATATATTATCATATATGTTTCTTACCAACCGGATCCATGGTGCCGGGCCAAGGGGAAGAAGAAGGGAGGAAGGGAGGGCGGATCTGCATGTCCCCGAAAGAAGAAGGGAGGAGGGGAGAAGCCGGATCCGCTGTCACGCCAAGGGAAGAAGAAGGGAGGGAGGGAGGGGCCGGATCCACGGCCGCGGGGAAGGAGAAGGGAGGGGCGGATCTGGGGAAGAAGGGAGGGAGGGAGGGGCTAGATCCACGGCGGAAGAAGAAGGGGAGGGAGGGAGGGGCGAATCCATGCCGTCAGTGAGGGAAGAAGAAGGGAGGGCCGGATCCAGGGAAGAAGAAGGGGAGGGAGGGAGGGCGGATCCATGACCGCCGAAAAGAAGAAGGGGAGGGAGGGAGGAGGGGAGGGCGTCGGCCATGATGAAGAAGAAGGGAGGGAGGGGGCGGGTGCGGGAGGGAGGGAGGGTGCGGGTGTCTTGGGAGGCCGGGCGCAAAAGCGGAGGAGGAGGGGGGGGGGAGGAGGGCGGACGGTTTTTTTTTCTATATTTTTTTAGTTTGCCGAGTGTGGTTTCTGGACACTCGGCAAACCTGATTTTTTACCGAGTGTTTTTTTACGACACTCGGTAAACTTCCTGTTTGCCGAGTGTTTTTTATTTGACACTCGGCAAACTACTCTATTTGCCGAGTGTTTTTTTTACCGAGTGTTTTTAGTATAGCACCCGGTAAAGAATTTGTTTGCCGAGTGCCCGAAGGAATACACTCGGCAAACGTAAAAAGACTCGGTAAATTTGACGTTTCCGGTAGTGTAAGGAGTCATAGAAGCCAAAGTTGAAACCTCTCAAGAAGCCTGGCAATGTTATGACCGTGTTACTTTCTATATGACAATTTTGTATATAACGTCATAATACCATTTATGACAATGGTTCCAGGATGATCATCAGGACGCAGGAAAATATTGCTATTATGCTTATATGACAAAATTATATGTATTTTGTGATGATTCCTCATCATCAATTAAAGATAGTCAAATTTCTTGTAGTCAAACAGGGCCTTAGCATAAACCTAATGAGGTTGACCGTTGAGCATACCCACGTGTGTAATATTCCTTTATGGAACAAATCTTATTACTAGACTAGATAATAACTGCGCTTATGCTGAGTTTACTTTCTAAACTCAGAATTGGAGGCCAAATTCCACCGTAAGCAACTGAAAAATGAGCACAATATGATTCCTCGTCGTTTCTAATTTTTAATGAAACACACTGTAAAAGAACACAATATAGTTTCATTGTTATTATTACATGGAAAATGAGCAAATACATTTTAACCTCGACTAGGCAGTTAACATCAAGGCAATAATCTTTCTTATTACGACTGAACCTTAACCATAGCTTTATTATATGTGCTCTAACACATCGACATTATATTATTTCCCTGGCGTATCAAATTGTTGCTGATCGTCACGACGTCACCTATGCATGCATTTCGTATGGAGAGATCAATCCGCCAACGCAAAGCCATTGTCGGTGCACAGCAGTGCACTGGACAGATGACTCTCAGTACCCACCGGCGAACTTGGACTTGATGAGATCCACGACACTGGCGTCCACCCGGAGCGCCTTGGCGAGCACGGGCGTCGGGATCGGCGGAGAGGACCCGAACAGCGTGAGGGGCACGAAGATGATGCCCGGGTTCTGGCTGTTGAACGACACGACCATGGTGGCGTACTCCTTGCCGACGTTGAACTGGAAGTGCATGAGCCCGCGCGGGATGACGAACGTCTCCCCGGCGCGGACCACCTTGGAGTAGTACCTGTTCCCGGAGTCGAGGCTGCCGACGATGCCCACGAGGAGCTCGCCGCGGGTGACGAGCCCTACCTCAGTGGCGCGCGGGTGGACGTGCGGCGGGTTGGTGCCGCCGGGCGCGAAGTCGACGCGGTTCATGGACACGCCCAGCGTGTTCACGCCGGGCCACTCGGACACGTCCAGCTCCGTCACGTTGGAGCCGTTCGGGTTGGCCAGCGGGTCGCCTCCCGTGGCGATCTTGTCCGAGAAGAGGAACTCGTCGCCGGCCGACGAGGACGGCTGGCAGGGGAAGCCGTTCACTGATAGTTTGCCGCTGAGGTCGGCGACGCAGAAGTCCTGCAGAGGGTCTGGGTCTGTGGCCTTGACGAGGAGGGGGAGAGGTGCCAGCACCAGCATGGTGAACAGTGACGCTAGGGCTTTGGAGTACTCCATTTGCTAATGAACTGGCCGGGGGGGGCAAGGCCAACAAGTACAATCAGCTAATGTGCTGTTGAGAGATCCTAGTTGGCTATGTATGAAGCAGCGAGGGATGGATTGATTGTTGAGGATCCATGGAGCCCTTCATATAGAGATCGAGGAGAAAGTAAAATTTCCGTCATTCACTATGAGATTCGTGCACAGCAGGAGAGACACAATTTGTCTCTCTCTCCTGCTGTGCACAGCAATAGAGCATGTGCCGTAAAGGGGGGAAAAAAAACCTGCCTTCAGAGGTCGAGGTGGTGCATATGTATGGGCTCGGGACTCGCCAGTTGCCAGCCGTGTAAGATGATGTCATTTCACCATTTATTTCTTTTCAGAAATATTTCACTTTTTTCTTAGCCTAGCAAGGACAGAAAACGATTCTTCCTGGGACAAGACAATGGTTCTTATCAATTTCTGTAGCCACATGTAAATGCTACAATGATTTTTTTAAGCCAATATGCTACAATGAATTCTCCTTTGTAATGACATCTTCTAAGCAATGTTTAGAGCCGAGAGATGCATATAATTATATATATAACAGATAAGGTCGGAGTGAAAGGCAACATCATGGTATATATAGACCCTCAACAAATAATATGGCAGCCTGTTCGTTTGGCTGTGGCTTGTCGTAAACGATCGTAAATTTTCAGCTGAAACAGTATTTTTCTCTCACACAAACCAGCCAGCAGTACTTTTTCACGAACCAGCAACGAAACGAATCAGCCAACCGAACAGGCTGCAGCTAAACACTGTTCAGTTGCGGCTGACAGATTAAATAATTTATTTATTTGGACACTGACTTTTTTTTCTACGACGCATGATAACTAGAAATTTATAATATACATAATTAGTTGCACTGTGCATAGTCAAGCCGTACCGGCTGCTAAGGAACCGGAATATTTCTGTGCGTACAGACACCGAGGATCGGAGCTAGGAAACACTCTTTCAGTGGGCCACATGGAGCACTTCAGTTGGCTACGCACCTTTGTGTTCTTGTTCCACGTCTTGATTCTCGCGGGCTAGTTTCACGTTTCAATATATATCACGCTCCATATTCACATAGAATTTACTAAAACTTTGAAAGTAACCTGCAGTACGTGCAGCCACAATTTAGAGGTGTCATCTAGATTCATCAACTTTTAAAATATATTTTCGGATCTTTAAACTTTTTATGTTGTGCATTGCAGGTCCATAACCATTCAATTGCTTGGTAATTTTTCATTGAACCCTTTCACTTCAATAACTCTGTCTCAAAGTAGCTCTCACGAGGAACACGGGCAGGCGTCGGCGCCGGCAACCACGCCGTCGCTGTGCGGGGCCAGCCACGTCGCTGCACCAGGTCAACAACGCCACGCCGCCGCAGGCAAGCAGGATGGCGGTCGTGCGGGGCCAACCACGCCACCGCCGTGTGAACGGGACGGGCGGGCGGCTGCGAAGCCACGTCGCTGCTGGGGAGGGTGGGCAACCACCCTGTCCTGAGTCACGGATCCTCACGCAGAGGAGTATGCACGTGGATGCCCCGAGCAGCGTCTCCATGTTCCGCTCCACTTGGCGCTCTTCGCCACGTCGTCCTGCAGCGCTGCCTCGAGCGCATTCTGCATCGCCTCGGCCTCGCGCACCTCTGCTTCGCGTTCTTCAGCGCGTTCTGCAACCACGACGTCATCCGATCGCGAGCGTCCAAATCCTTGTGCGGCTGTGCCACTGCCTCCGCCTGCATCGTGGCCGCCTCGCGTACGGCCTGTCTTCTCTCCTCTGTGTACGCGTATAGGCCGCTCGCCGGCCGCCTCCGCGAGGAAGACACAGGGACGAGGAAGCTCGTTGTCGACTGCCCCGCGCAGGGCGTCCTGTTCGTGGAGGCCGACGCCGACGACTTCGGGGACGTGCAGAGCTCGCCGTTCCCGTGCTTCGAGCAGTTCATCCTCGAGAGCACCACCGCCGTCGCGCGCTGCAGGTGACGCATGTCAGCACCATGTCGTCACGTAACGAGGAGCTGCGTGCATGCGTGGAACTGGCAGACCTCGATGTCGTCGACGCTCACGGAGCGATGGATGATGGACTCGTCCTCGTACTCGTCTTCCTCCCTGATCCTCCGCCTCGCCGTGCTCCGCGATCCGCGCTGGCCTCACTGGACGGGGCGCCCACGCCCATCCTATCGCTCTACGCCTCTACTCCGCCCTCGACAGCAAGCATGACGGCAGCGCTCTCCTAAAAGGAAGGGCATGGAGCGCCGAGATTCCGGCGTACGTGGAGGGAAAGAGAAACCGGCAGGGGCGGCAGCCGGCCACGGCGCCGGCGGCAGCGTCAGGTAGAAAAGGGTCGATCCATGCGATCCTTTGGTTTGGGTGGTTCAGATCCGTTGCCCCTCTGGTGTGTTATGGGTTGTATTAGGGGCCCATTTGATTAGTTTTTTTTTTGGATCGGTTTAATGAACTGCTGGAGTGACCCGCTCTACCCCCATCTTGAGGAATTACAGCAAAGTCATGCGTGGCCAGTGGCGGCATGGCTGTCCGGCTGAGCAGCCCGCCCGCCCAGGCTCCCGCTCGGCTAGTGGTGGTGTAGCGGGCCCGGACTAGTGGCACGCGTGGCTGCCCGGTGCGAACGACCGACCGACCGCTAACACGCCTTGGCTGGCCCACGCGGCCAGCTGCCCACTTGCCTGGCGGCAGCGTGGCGCAGGCGCCTGCCTGGTCCCATGGCGTTGTTGGCCTGGCGCGGCGGTGTGGCTGGCCTGTGCGACCAACTGCACACTCGAGCGCCGACTGCACACTCGCTGAGCAACGGCGTGGCTGCCAGCGCCGACTGCACACTACCTGCTCGTGTTCTCCGTGAGGGCTATTTTGGGATAGAGTTATTGAAGCGGAGGGTTTCAATGAAAAATTACCAAGCAACTAAACGGTTATGGACCTGCGATACATGATATAGAAAGTTTAGGGACCTAAAATGTACTTTAAAAGTTGATGAATCCAAATAACACCCCCAAAAGTTAATAGATATGTGGTGCATTTTACTCTATATCAAATGTTAAAAGAAGTAAATTTCTTAGGGCACTGCTAGTGCCTGAAAGTTCAGACAGACGGATGCTCGCGGCTGCAATCCGTTTTCACGCCTCCACACATGAACCCACGCTGCTCAGACGTCGCTCGACCGCATTTGCATCACCTGCACCCATGCGGGCCCACGTCACGCGTGCGGGGACCTCTCGCGCTCCTCCCACTTCCCACACGCATCTCATGTGCAACACCCGATCTATTTTTTGAAACAGTCAGATGCAATATTTGCAACATACAAAAAAAAAGACAAATAAAACACTTGAAATATGCGTCTGAAAAAACTAAAAAAACACTTGGAAAACATTGCAAACATACGCAAACATCCAGATAAAACAATTGCAACATATGTGTAAAACATATGCAACATCCAGATAAACACACTTGCAACACACGTCTAGAAAATATATGAAACATTGGGGACAGACGCTTGCAACATACGTGTACAACCATTGCAACAACTCGATCTACTTTTACAACATCTGTATGAAACACTTGCAACATACCTCTAAAACATCTGAAACATTTGAAATATACGCTTGAAACATGCATCATATTCCGGTGCGACCTCCTCTGTCGTTTGCATCGGGGCGCCATAGCCTAGCAGGAGGCGAGGCCGGAGGGCTTCCACGCCAAGGCCCGGTGCTTCTCTTTGCGCTGGTGGAGCCTGTTGTCGGGCACAAGCACGCGCACAGCAGCCTCAGTTGCCAGCTGGTGGCCACAACGTGGGCATGGCGGTGCCCGCGCCGTCAGGTGGGGCGGGCAGCGGAGCAAGCAACAGGAGCAGCGGAGCAGGAGCAGGAGCGGCGCGGGGTGACCGTCGACGGCGAAGCATAGTAGAGCAGGGGGCTTTACTGCCCCAATCTTAGTCAATTTTCTATATAACACTACCCAGATTAGGCCTTTACTGCTTGGTCTAAACGCCTATTACTGCTAGTTTCTGGAATCGGTAATGGAAAAGTGGTGATAAGGTTTTGCATAAAACCAAAAAGGGCTAAAAATTGTAAAAAAACGTTTTAATCCCAAGAAGCCCTCCACCAACTAGCTGCACGGTCGCGCGTTCATCCCCTAACACTCCACCCATAAGACAGTTGTGTCCACTGGGATATTCGTCCTTTCCCATTTTATGTTTATTTGTATTTGAAATAAGTATTTAGGACTCTAAACGAATTTAAATGGAAAAATTGTCAACTATAAAATTTTATAATTTTTTAAGATCTATAACTTTGGTTTAGTCATTTCTCTATCCAAGATCGTTTGAAGAATACAAATTTCAAATGTGAGAAAATTCAAACATGGTTTTCCTTGATAGATGATTTCAAATGAAAATGTTGTCATCTATAAAGTTGTACAACTTTTCAAGATCTGTAACTTTGATTTTGATTATTTCTCTCGAGATTATTTGAAAAAAATCAAATTTCAAATGTGAGAAATACAAATATAATTTTTATTTGATAGATGATTTCAAATGAAAAGGTTCTCAACTACAAGTTACATAACTTTCTGAGATCTACATTTTTGTTCTGGTTGTTTCTCCATTCTAGATTCTTCCCTACCACTACACTACAAAATTGCATAACTCACTTGTTACTATACACCATATGGATTCCTTTAGTATTAACTCTATAAAATCTTGTGATACATATTTGGACATCCAAACGATCTCAAATTAGAAACGTATGAACTATAAAGTTATAGATCTTGTCGAGTACTATAGTTTTAGTATAAAGTTCGTCTTCATTAAACATGATATGAGAAAGTTAAGAAGTTTTTCATGCAACCTATCACTATCGATTCATGTTTCGACCGGCAGTGATACTCCATCACTGTTGGTTTAAGCCATGTACCAACAGTGATAGACTATCACTAACAATCCATTAGAAACCGACAGTAATAGGCCGACAGTTAATGTCAACTTTGTAGTAGTGTAAGATTACTTTTTTACTATACCTAGAATTTATTATGAGTCTTAGAATTAATTTTTTAATTAAAATAATGTTGGGTTAATCCCATATCTGTATATCATGGATTACGATGTGCATGCATATGCCGTACGTAACACACGGGCCTATAATATTGTGAATGGAGCGAATTAGGTGTAACTCAATTAAGCTCTTTGTGTTGGAAATTTGACGTGACGTATTGTTGTGTCCAATAATTCAAGATTTGTAGGCGCCTGTAACACACGGGCGTTAATATTGTGAATGGCGCGGATTCTTGTGTCCAATAATTCACATCTTCAGGTTCGCTTCAAGATTTGTAGGCGGCGGCTTTGATTTTGTTGATAGGTCAGGCCAGGGCGACAGGCAGGCAAGCACAGCGGATAGATATAATCCTATTTTATTTGTTTATTACCTAACTTGTATTAGCGTCCCTCTCTTTGAGTCAGATAAAGATGGTTTGTTTTGTTCGATCATGGAGAAAATTCAAACAAGTAGCCAAGAAGAAATTTATCTCTTCAAAGATTATTTACAAGACAATTTTAAAACAAACAAAAATATTGAAAATAGAGGCGCATTTTTTTAAAAGCTACTCCGTCCTGAATTACATGTATCTAAGCGTTCAAAATTTGCCCAAATGATAAAGGATTCAGATGACCTAACCCTCAAAACGTAATTTAAAAAGGCAACACTCACCTGCATACTTATCATTAGTTTCTGTTAATAACCCAAATATATAGTAACTCGGAAGGGTTACGTGTGTTATTTGGTTTACGAATATATGTCATAGAATTCTTAGGATACCTTATATTCTAGAACACACGATACTTAAGGCAGATTTTATTTGGAGTAATTAGTTAATCCCTTCGCCTCAAATTAAGATCAACTTCTAGAGCTATCCCAAGTTAAATTATTTTAAGTTTGACCAAATTTATAGAAAAGTGTAGCAATATTTATGATACCAAAACATTACTTTTTTGTATTTCATATAATGTTTACTCTTATATGCTTAGTTCCTGATATTGTATGCACTGAAAGGTTGGTCTTTCCATCGGTTTATGTTCACAATGTGGCACCTACTTTGGTCAACTGTTGTGTGTCTGTGTCATAAAATTTTTCGCTGTCAGTGTGTCAATCTGCAGGGTATCCTTCATAGAGTTGATAAAAGACCGAGCGGGCTGGGCCTCGTGTCACATAGAGTCCAACTTTCTTCGCATCGGACAGGGGTGTATGTAACCCAACAGGCCGAGAGTCGAAGATAGAGCCCAACTCCCCAACTGACAAAGTCATTGTCGTTCTATGTGACACAAGGCCATTGTGCATCCAATTTTTTTTCTTAAAAGAATTGTTAAAAAGTGAAGAAGAAAGTGCAAGCCCTATGCTATGTTAATTCTTTATAAGAAAAATCTACATGAGATTCAAACTGTTTGCAGATCGATACTCACTTTAAAGTATATATGCCAGTTCGAGCTTCTTATATGAATATAAATATAGTTGATCCATAATTCAACTCCCACTAACCGATAGAATTTCATCCAAGGTTAGTTACGTGGCACATTATCACTCGCTAGCTAGTAGCTACAACAGCCTATATAGGTTCACTTTCAGGTGCCAGGGTAGAAACACCGTTTTCAGAAACCAAACAGGTTAGATGGACGGCGTTGCCGTGGCCGGATCTTCCTAATCCTGGACTTACGCATCAAACAAAGTTAAACTGTCAGCATCAATAAAGTGGCGTCCATGTCTCTGTCAGCTTCGAAACCACATTCCCCGGTCGCTACAACTTCAGAGCTACCATTCCTAATAACCATCCTAAGGCAAAATGAAATGAAGCTGCGCGACTGCCGACTGGCCAAAAAAGGCACAAGGTTTTGGTTCCAAAAGCGTGTGGCACACCAGGTCCGGTGCGTAATTGGAAAATGAGGATGTGCCGATTCCCGGGCGACGGACGGGCGTCTCGCGTAAACGGCCTCGATCGGCTAAGGTTATTTTGGTTTCTGGCATAGACGAAAAGAAAGCCTCACCGGAGACCACCGACGGACGGACGGACGACCCCACCGGCCACAGCCGTTCCAGACACGTCCAGTGTCAACCCCATGCGCTCCAATGGAGCTAGCTCGCCAACCGCATCTAACAAAACAAAAAGAAAGGGGTACCATGCATGCATGATGCTAGCCACAGGGAAGCTGATGAAATCCGGCCGCTCGCTGCCTCTCTTGTTTTTCCTACCTAAAAGCCTCGTCAGTGCAGCTACCGAACTGACAGTCCCGGCTTTATCAGGCCAAACCAATGCAGCCCCCCATGGGACCAGAGAGCAACGGCTTCGGCCAAATGTAATCTAAAAAGTAATCAGGATAAAGTTTGTCACCGGGGAAAAGCAAGAGGAATTTGGTGTCTGATGACTGCCCCCAAGGCCCAAGCACCTACCTACTGGATAAATGCCCGTAGATGTTTGACCTCAATAGCAAGCGTATTTAATCATGTACTGATAGACTACGCGTCTATGCATTGGCAGAACCACTTGGGAACGTATGGTTGTATTTAATCTGAATTTCGGAGGAATAATCTCCACAGATAACGGTTTTTTTTTTGGCTCGACCAGGAAATACAACTAAAACATAGTAACAGCTGTGCGTCTCAAAAGGTCATCAGAAAGAGCCAGAAATGAGGAATATATATGGATTTCTTTTTTCAAATTTAGATACCAGCAGTGAACAGATAATGCTCACATGAGGATTCTTTTTGAAACGAACATGTATGGTTCTTTTTTTCAAATTTAGATGAAATATCAAGCAATTATTGGAGTAGTGTCATTTACCTATATCACTGACAGTGGGATCATCAAAATCACTAAATGCAAAACCGAAATAGAAAATCGTGTCACATCATAAGATGGCAAATTTTGTATTCACGCACTGCTCACTTGGGTCATCTTCAATTTTCTGGTCGTGGTTGTCGTTCCACCATTGTTCCCAATCCTCACCATATGCATGAATGCTAACAACCACCTGCACCTTCATTCACGACCATCCACCTCCGGCGCCCCTTCCTCTCCAAACAAATGCTGCTTAGGGTTCAAATCGAGGTTAATGGTAGAGAAAATTCACTGCAACCCTAAGCATCGAGGTTCATGGTAGAGAAAATTCACTGTAACCCTAAGCATGTGTTTGGTTTGGGGACATCATGGAATGAGATGGTTATATATATATATATATCCCAAATTTTTAGAATGGGATTATCACATTTCATGTTTGATCGAGGAGATAGAGCCCTCCTAATTTCTTGTTTGGTAAAGGGATTAGGATGGTGGATGGATGCTAAGGTCAGCACCGTTAATCGCCGTGAGTGGTGGGCCCCATGCGTCATCCACACATGCATATCTTCATCATCCTCATATGGTTCCACACGCGGACAACGCTCATCTTGCTTGATTCGACTGCTACTGGACCCGCCCCGACCTAGCTACGCTGCGCTGCCCTACCAGAGCCATCTCTGTCGCACCACCTCGCTAGAGCCGCCCCACCCTGGCCGCTCCATCCTATAAGAGCCATGCAATGTTAGCCCGCACCCACGGCCATGTGTGCCTCGCAACGGAAACGAGTGGCAATGTGACGCGAACAAAGATGGATGCCTCTGCCCCTTCAATTTTTTGGGCTAGATCCATGCATCTCCCATTGCTCTAGAGATGGATCCAACACATCTGCCTCTAAATCAAACACAAGCTAAAATAGGATCATCACATCGCACTTGATGTCTCTAACCAAACACCTACTAACTCACCATCTTTAACCTTGTGGCGTTCCACAGCGTCGACGTTAGGTGTGATTGCTTTATTTTTTTTCTTATTATTTCTTCTTTTGCCAAAGTTGCTTCTCCGTTAGCACACGGTGGTAACATGTGGTAAGGCTTGTCGGTCGGTTTGCTTCTTTTTTCGTGTTGTTTTCTTTTCTGCAAAACTGTTTCTCCGTTACCATACTGCTTTCTTTATTTTTTTCCGAAAGGACAACAAAGTTTTACTGTAAATAAATTTTATTGACAAAAGAAAATAAAAAGCAAGTGCTGTTCAGTTTTCATTGCTTCCTTTGTTTTGTTTTTCTTTCAAATTTGAAATTTCAAAAGCGGTGGATCTCTCAATCCCTACTGGTGGTGCTTCTTCTACTAGCGGTGTTTGCATTTTGTTTTCTTTATTATCTTTTTTTACGCAAAATCTGCTCATTTTTGGCTAAAATTTAAACCGGTGCACGGGCAGATTGGACTGGTGTACGTCGACGGCTGAAACAAAATGTCAGCTTCAGCTAGGGCGGATCCACAAGGGGCTGGGGGGGGAGGGCTCCAGCCCCCCTACAGCTGGTGCATCAATGAAAATATAGGAGAGGTGAGGGAGAAGAATAGGTGAAGGAAAAAAATGAAGAGAGAGAAAAGAAGAAGAGATCAACCCCTTTCAATTCTATTCTGCACCCGCCACTGACTTCAACCCACTTACGTATTAGTACTCCGTACATATAGCAGCTCCCTTTCTTTTTATTTTTTAATTAATTAAGTACATACATAGAGATTAAGAAGAACAGATGATTGATCTGAAAACAAACTGGTCCCTGATGATTAGGACTTGGTGCGGTGAAACCTGAAAAGGCTACTGATGCTGCACAGCTGCAGTGAACCGGAAACGCACGCACGCACGCACGCGACAGCAGAAGCCCGGGCTTACATAAAGGGAGCCGCTCCGGCGATTCTTCCCCCGACCGCTTCTTCGCAAACCTCCCCCTCCCCCTTCGTCTTCCTCCGTCCCCATCTCCCACGGATCACCCTCTTCCTTCGTCTTCCTTCGCAGACCTGGATTGCTGGTGCGCCGCCGCGCTGCGAGGAGCTAGCCCGCGCGGCCGGCCGGCGCCATGCCTCCCCCCAAGGCCGATGAACTGGTTGTGCACGCCGTCAAGGAGCAGTTCGCCGGCCTCGACTTCTGCATCACCAGCCCCCCGCCATGGCGTACGTTACATACAGCTGCCTGTCACCATTTGGTTTTTATTTGCTTTGCTTTGATTGCCACCCGCCTCCACGCGCTGATAACGCCGGCCGGTGGGTCGATGGTCCGTGGGCTGTCTCTGAACCGCTTGTCGTTCCGTGCTGATCTGCTGCAGTCACGACGGTGCTCGTGGGCTTCCAGCACTACCTGGTGATGCTCGGCACCACCGTCCTCATCGCCACCATCATCGTCCCGCTCATGGGCGGCGGCCATGTATGTGAGCCTGACTGACTGACTGACTTCCTTCTTCTCCATTCCCCTTTATTTCGTTTGCCCGGACCTGTGGACGGATGAGCACTAATCGATGGACGCATGCATGCAGTATGAGAAGGCGATCGTGATCCAGACCATCCTGTTCCTCTCCGGGATCAACACGCTGCTGCAGGTCCACTTCGGCACGCGGCTCCCCGCCGTGATGAGCGGCTCCTACACCTACATCTACCCGGCCGTCGCCATCATCCTCAGCCCGCGATACGCGCTCGTCATCGACCCTCTCGAGGTGCGCACGCACACGCACTACACGCTAAGGATCGATTCTGCTTCCTCTGTTCTTTCTTCAGTCACCGCAGCTGATCGATTCCATCGGTGCCACCTGTTCAGAGGTTCGTGTTCACGATGAGGTCGCTCCAGGGCGCGCTCATCATCGCCGGCGTCTTCCAGGCCGTCGTCGGCTTCTTCGGCATATGGAGAGTCTTCATAAGGTTAAGTCTTTTCTTTTGGTAATGACACATCTTGCTCTTGTACTGAGTGCTGAAGCTGTCGCTGTCATCTTGTGCCCTGGCCCGTGCGTTTCAGGTTCTTGAGCCCCCTCGCGGCGGTCCCCTTCGTCACGCTCTCGGGCCTGGGACTCTTCTACTTCGCGTTCCCCGGGGTGAGCTCGCGGCACGGCCGAGTAGTCTCGTCGTCTTCTTTGGCCGCTGCTGCAGCTTGCTAATCAGTCTAGTCTCTCCTGCAGGTCACCAAATGCATCGAAGTGGGTCTCCCCGCCCTCGTCCTCGTGGTGATCTTCGCAGAGGTAACAGCAACCAACCCGGTGGCTGGCGGTGGAGGATGACCCTACCCTACCCTGCCGACCGTACGGCGCCATGGCTTCTGCAGCGACTGACATCCGTTTTCCGCCTTGCAGTACGCCGCCCACTACTTCGCTAAGGGGAGCATCGTGTTCGGCCGGTGCGCCGTGCTGGTGACCGTCATCGTCGTGTGGATCTACGCCGAGATCCTGACGGCCGCCGGCGCCTACAACGAGAGGGGCCCGTGACGCAGTTCACCTGCCGCACCGACCGCTCCGGGATCATCGAGGGCTCACCTTGGTATGCTAATTGTGAAGCACAATCAGTGCACCGATGTTTGATGTGCTCTGTCTGATTTCTGCTTCCGAACAGGGTGAGGTTTCCGTATCCGTTCCAGTGGGGATACCCGATTTTCCGCTTCCAGGATTGCTTCGCCATGATGGCTGCTTCTTTTGCATCACTTATTGAGGTACACACGCACTGTGTTCTTCTTTTATTTCGTCAGTAAGGATGCGAAATAGTCCCTGGTAAAGATTTTAGTGAACATTGGAAACGTTCCGAAAGGACGTGAAATTGTCTGAAGCTAATTCAGTAAACATTGGCAACATTCCAAAAGGACGCGAAATAGTTAAAGCAAATAGCATTAGCATCTTGAACAATACAATTGCTTGTTCTAAGGCCGATTAATATGTCCCTAAGAGTACCCTATGCTGACTCTGATGACGAGGAACTTCCGATGCAGTCTACCGGCACCTTAATCGCAGTGTCAAGGTACTCAGGCGCGACGTTCACCCCACCCTCTGTGTTCTCGCGTGGAGTTGGCTGGGAGGTAATCAAATAATCAAAATGTTCAGTTCTTCTAACTGTCCTTTACAAGGATTTTCACTGACTGGAAAGCAACTTCCAACAAATATCAGGGCATATCTATCATACTGGACGGGATGTGCGGTACACTGACAGGAACAGCTGCTTCAGTGTAATGCACTCTACTTTAATCAGTTGATAATCTCAGTTAGCAAGCTGAAAGCTTTGAAGTAACCTGCCTTTGTTGCTTTCAAAGTGAGAATGCAGGCCTGTTGGCAGTGACGCGAGTTGGAAGCCGGCGAGTTATAAAGATCTCAGCCTTGTTCATGATTTTCTTCTCATTGTTTGGTAGCCTCTCTCATTCTCTGAAACTTTTAGCACTATATCAGGAGTCTCCAGCCTTTCATGTGTTTTTTCTAGATAATGATCCAGCATTTCATGGTTAGTTATTGCACCTGACTGATACGAACTGCAAATCAACAGCCAAATTCGGGGCGGTTCTTGCATCCATTCCATTGCCGCTTTTCTCTGCACTGTATTGTGTCCTCTGGGCTTATGCAGGTAAGCCTTAACTGTCAGCATCCACGACAGTTTTAGACTTTTACCCATCATAGTATAGAATCTGACGTTTTTTCATACCGTGTTTTGTTGATCTAAACTTGCTTTCTGCCTGAAACAGCTGGTGCAGGCTTCTCCTTCCTTCAGTACTGCAACCTCAACTCCTTGAGAACAAAGTTCATACTCAGCATCTCGTTGTTCCTGGGATTGTCCATCCCACAGTACTTCCGGGTCTACGAGATGTTCTTTGGCTTCGGACCAGTTCACACCCATTCAGTCGCGGTATGCGAACTCGATGCCATAGACGAAAAAAATTCCATTAAACTTCCACATTCTCACCTCTTTCTCCTGCTTGCCATTGCAGTTCAATGTGATGGTCAATGTCATCTTCTCATCGCCGGCGACGGTGGCCGCCATACTGGCCTACCTTCTGGACTGCACCCACCTGTACTGGGAGGCTAGTGTGAAGAAGGACAGGGGTTGGTTCTGGTGGGAGAAGTTCAAGTCCTACAAGTATGATGCCAGGAGCGAGGAGTTCTACCGTCTTCCTTATGGCTTGAGCAGGTACTTCCCCTCGCTTTAGGATGCCGAGAGGAAGATGACAGACCAAGTTCTATGTAACTGGAGGAGCGTAGAAGCTGAACATTAGTTCAAAGGCAATAGAACCATATGTTATATTCCTATCAAGCAGTTGGGACTTGGGAGGGAGCTTGATGTTTTGATTTGCCTTATAAAAAGCATTTTGGATGATAAACTTTTGTAATTACTGGGAGAGTAGGATGGTATCCCCATCAACCAGGGGGAGAATTGTGCAATAATTCAGTCACCATTTTTGCTTCAGATTCGAAACAGAACACAAATGCCTTGACAGCAATTGATTGAAGAACATGGCTTCGATTATTTTCCCACATCATTCACCGTCTAATAAGATCTGCGGCAAAGCTTTTGCCGTCCTTTCGGAAAAAAAAATCCCACATCATCCATGCACTAGTCAAGTGTTCACTTAAGCAAAAGCATAGTCAAGTTACTACCCGAAATGGCAACCCAATTATTTGTCGCCGGTGCCAGCAGATGATCCAGCCGCCGCCGCCTTGGCCTTGGGCACCCACACACGCCCGTGGGGCTCTGCAGCCCCATTGCCGCGGCCGCGCCAGGGTTCAGCCGACCTCCTCCCAAATCGTGCCGGTTGCCGGCGCTGCTGCCCTTCAACTAGGCCCTCGGGCTTCGCCTCCACGGTCGGTTTGCTGCTGCCATCGGCGGCCGAGGTGGGAGGGGCCTGGGCCGGAGCCGCATCCTTCCCCTCCGGAGAATCGCGGCCTGTCGCGGCGTCTGCGAGCCTGGGCGCTGCAGGTCTCGGTTTCCCCGTGTTGCCCGACTTGACGCCTCGCGGCGGCGACGGACCAGCCGTCTTCGCCGGAGCATCGCCCGGGCTCGTCTCTGCGCTCCGGCCACCCGCGCCCTTCCTCCCCTTGCAAGTCAAGTGGCCTGGGGATGATGCGACGGCCGCCTTCCCCGGATCGAGTGGGGCGGCCGAGGCCTTCCCCGTCGCCTTGATTTCGCTCTTCTTCTCCGGCTTGCCGCCGTTCGATGCTGCAGGAGCCGACGCCTCGGCCAGATTACCTGGATCGCCTACAGTATGGCACGAGGAGGCCTTCTTCTTCCCCTTCCCCTTCCCCTTCCCCTTCCCCTTCCCCTTGCACGGCGACTTGTCCGCGACATCGTCCGGCCCCTTCTTGCCACGGTTACCTCCTACAATCCATTCCTTCTCCCGTGCCGCAGCTTCCCCGCACGTCGGCGTTGGCCGCGGGGTCGTGGCTGGTGCCCGATACCCCACGGCCACCCACTGGTGGCCCTGCCCTTGTGCGCGCCCTCCTCGATGCCTCTCCTTGACCCCGCAGAAGGCCTCGCGCGAGACTGCGCGGCCCTTCGTCTCTGCCTTCAGTGCCGCCTCCCGCTTAACCGCGGCGTCCATGGCCGCCTCCTCCGCCTTTAGCGCCGCCGCCCGCTTGGCTGCGGCGGCCTCCTCCTCCCGCCGCCGCTTCTCCTCCTCCTCCTCCTTAAGGCGAAGCTCCTGGAGCCGCTTGAGGCTGACGTAGTTGGGAGGGATGGGAGGCGGCTCCCGCCTCGGCTTGGCGCTCGGCGCCGCCTCCATCGCTCTCCCCTCTCGGCGATGGACCCTGTGCAGGAACGTGACCCGGAAAAAGACAGATTGACGGAATCGCTTTATTAGCTTCTTCTTGCGGGTAGGGGCCCACCATCCATAGATTTTCCGAGCCTCTTCTCGGTTCTGGACTTCTGGCTCTGTCTAGCGTACTGTTTTCTGCAGCTTGGGCGTACTATTCTTCGAGGGTCCATTAATTTTAAATTTAGAGCCCCTCTGGTGGGGTTCCGTGCGGCTCTGGCTTTACTGTCTCCTCCCATGTTCATCTCATATAGCGATATTGTTTATCGGAGTTGTTTTTCTCTTTCCTCCTTTTCTCTCTCACCGACAGCGCCGGAACCGGAGAAGCTCGTTTTTTTTCTCCTCCGGCTCAAACTCCTGCGCGCTACAGTTGCGCTATAGTGTGGGAGCCAGAGCCGACGAGAGCCAACCAAACGCAGCCCTTAACTAGATTTCAACACAATAATAATATCAATATTTATAGGATACTGCTATCGCACGCTCGGCCGCTCCACACACGCGTTCCTACTCAACATGGCAGGTTCATCTTCTTCCTCTCGCGGTCCCATCGCCCCGCTGTCCGCGGCGCCACCTTCTTCCCCTCCTCCCCATCGTCGGCACTATGGCCATGGCGCCCCTGCTCCGGCCCGGCTCAGCCGTCTTCACCGCCACCAGGGCCCCAAAATCGCCCACTGGCCTCCCATCGCCTGGCCGGTCTTTCTCCCCTAAACCCCTTCTCTTCTACGGCCCCCGGAGCTTGGGAAGAATGGGGTGGCGCGAGCGCGGAGGAGGAGGAGGAGGACGTACCTCGCCAAAGCTGAATTCGCCACCACCGTTGGAACCCTAACGGTGGGGGAGGAGATGGGGCGATGGTGCGGGCGCGGGCACGGGGAGGAGGTCGCCGTCGGGGAGAGAGAGCATGCAGGCGCCAGGCATGCGGTGGGCGAATAAGGAGAGAAGGAAGATGACTGAGAGAGAGAAGGGTGGGACGCGGGTGTACGGACTGATGGATTAACCCGGCCTTTCGTAATAAAGTCTTTACCATATTTATATGTGGGTTTCCTTAAAAAAATTATATGTGGGTGTCTATTCCTCCACTTTTTTTATTCCTCCACTTTTTTCTATTACCGTGTGTTCTTCGTTTGCTCTGTTTTACATTTCTTCGTTGGAAATAAGCACCGCTCACCTAAACGATCATTTAGTCTATTTAGATATCATTTGAACGCTACACGGTGGTACACTGTATCCATTTAACCGTTTGTTTATCCTGTTTAAAGGGCCAGTTTGTGTTTTTTTACAAGAACTCAAATATATTAAGCATTGAAACCAAAGTACAAGCATCTGGGAATTCTATCCCAAGAACTAACTTGTAGCTCCAAGGTTACGGCAATAGAACCAGCAAGGTGGCTTTACAAAGAGCTTGATAACACCGGTACACAAAAGGATTCTTTAGAATAAAACTGCACTTCCGCTGATGCAAACACCGGTGATGCCTCCATTGGGACGCTGGGCCTCTGGAGAGAAATAGCCACAATAAAGACATTGCAGATCCTCATTCTCACACTCGATAGTATAGTCGGCACTCTCCTCGACTGTCTGATCGGTCTGTGTCTTCGAGGATTTAATATCTTGAGTCGTAAATTTAGAAGGAGCTTCACTGGACTCAAGAACATAACGTCACGGCCGCCAACGTTAAATCTGAGGACTAGCAGCGTTGAAGAGGGTGTGTGTAAATTTAGGACATATCTATACCTAAACTTTGAAAAGTCTAAAAATGTCACATTCCAAGCCAAATAGCTTAGATCCTATTTGGATTGATTAGCTGCTAAAAGATAGCTAGCTAACTATTAGTTGTTTTGCCTAACTAATGAGATAGCTGTTAATTATTACCTAGCTAACAATTAGTTAGACTATTAGCTGGCCTATTTGATAAAAAAACAAATTATTAGCAACTAATTATTAGCTCTATGGATCACCCAAATATGGCTCTAGTCTATAAAGTACTTACTTCATTCTAAATTATAAGATATTTCGGTCTTTCTAGACATATAGTTTTGCTATATAATCAGATATATATAGTATATCTAGATACATAGTAAAAATAATATATTTACAAAACAAACCGTCATATATTTAAAATAGGGGGAGTAGATGCACTTGTCGTGTGGGTGTATATGCTTGTGTCGTAGAGCGTGTGTGTATATATAGTAAAATTGTAGTCAAAAGTCACTGATTTTTCAAACTTTTGGAGTGCATTTGCACCCTACAAACGCTATACCTCACCCCTAGATAAGTGACCACCTGCTTACCGCAGGTCCTTACAATTGTTAAGAGTGGAGGGCTCATAGTTCGGGCATTCAGGCTACAATTTTACGAGCTTCTAAAGCCAGAGAAGCCCGAGAGAAACGTGGCATTGACTTCTCTGTCTCCCCATTAGTTTTTGCTAGGATGAGAAGTTACTACAGTAGCAAACAATGCAAAATAATGTACGATGTACCCTTCTATCTAAATTCAATTTGTATCGGTAAAATAAATCCAAATTCTAGTTTCTGGAACTATATAAATAATTGCAGGTAAAATGAATTGTGAGGGTCACTTGCTTACGACTTCAAAAGTAACGAACGACCCACGATTAGAGTTACAGTAAAATAATTTTTTTGATTATTTTAAAAGTTAACTCTTTCAGTTGTGTGGGTAGCTCTCAGGAATATTACTCTGTGTGACTGTGCATACTTTCTCAAACACTACCTTGCTATAGCTATGTTTCCTTAGACTCTGTTTAAGCATGTAAAGAAGTTCTTTCTATTCTTGTCTAGGGACTAAGATTTTCACACTTTATAGTGTCCAGGCTACAAAGATTTTCTCATAAAACATTGTGTTAGAGGGATTCACTCTCGATGAGAATACAAAAACAAGTTTCACATACTGTCTTCTTTCCCTCCTTTGTTTCTGTCTTTAGGTAGTGCAAGCAGGAATTGAACCTACCTTTTTTTTTACCCATTTAGCCTTTCTAGGTTAGTGTGTGCTTTTAACCGTTCCCATGGATGCTTCAGTGAGTGAACTAGGTTTTTATTTGAGAGCAAACTAGGTTTTTATTTGAGAGCGGACTATGCTTTTAGTGGTATTACTTCTTGAGCTTCTACTCTTTAGTTAAGAGCGAGTGTTCTTTTTTGAGTTACGGTTCGTGTCGATGTCCCTTTCCGACCGGCTAGTGTTTTTTTTTTTTTCTTTTTCTTTCCTTGAGTTGGGGTTTGGGTTTCGGTGCGTATTGATGTCCCAATCCAACTATCCGAAGTTGTATATGTTTATTTTGAGTCTGGGCTTCATCTACTTTTTAATATAATCGGCAACTCTCTCTTGTCTGATTCGTTTTTTTAAAGAGAGATTTGGAAAAAGACGGAATAGGAAGACAAGATACAGGTAGAGAAGGGGAAGTTTGCAAAGTTAGATAAGCTTGGAATGAGCATAGGAACATGTATTGAGATGATTCCCATGGTTTAAGCATTGCCACACTTGTGTAAAACATTTTTCACTTGTGTACTTGTCGTAACTTGTAAACGATATCACTTGTGTAAAACATTTTTCAGAAGCGAGATTTTTCATTTCTGTTTTCTTCCAGTCATCTCGTGTACCATGGTTTAAGCATTGCCACACTTTGTTCATACAGCATTTGCACGCACATAAGTCAAGCACCAACAGCAATTAAGTTGTACAATAAAAAAAACAATAGTTTTATCATCAATCTGTCGTCCATGCAATAGCAAAAGCTTTTTTGCTCAAGGTTATTCTCAAACTGCACTGCAGATCCATCAATGAAGTATCCCACATCGCAAAACGCTTAGCTCAAAACGGAGCAACCACACACAAATGCTACCGGTAAACGGCCAATGTCCTGATGCCCTCACTGGCCCCTGCATAGAGCAAATCATTTCCCAATGAATAAAGAGAACGGTTCATGCAAACAATTATTTTGCTGATGAAGCAAAAATAATAAATAAAAGTTAAACAGCAACATAGTTCCAAATGATTGGTGTTGTATTGGCATATCACCAACAGTGACTATTTGCACGACATTCTCAGACACCTAAATGATGGATCAGAATGTGGCAACGTGGTCATAACTAATAATAACCATGATAACTAATCAAATATGAGATCACAGCTATGATCACAACCCACACAAGTCAGAGCTAAGATAAAATGCTACTGTATCACACTATATATAAATACTACTGTATAATGCAACAATTCTTCTGTGCAATGAATGTTCACTTGTAAATTAGTAACCTATTTTCATGATTATAAAATAAACAAAAGGGGCAACTCTGGGATGCTATTCTACATTTCAGTGTGCGCCTTTTTATTAGTTCTTGGATTTGTAAGCTATTTGCAACTGGTCAATTCATCAAGAACATTCTAGCAGGTTAGACTAAAAAATAGTGGGCTACTGGCTGCCTATCAGAACTCAGATAGTATATGGGCAATGCAACTTGCAAGGTAGTATGAGCTGTGTACAGGAATATATGCTGAAAATACATGACATCAGGAAATGCAATATTTTACATAAATGTATTGAGGCACCAAGAAAGTTCATTGGCATATGCATCTACATTCACTACTCACTAGACAAATTCAGTGAGAAAAAGGTAGAGAAGTCTTTTGAATTAATATAACACTTCAGATGAAATATAACACTTCTCATGGGATAACTCTATTACTATCTGAAAAGGGGACAACTCTCTTAATCAATGTGACATGTATGGAGCTAATTTCGGATCAAGTAATTTGTAACTTATGAATTACTTTGATATTCATAAGGAGCTAAACCAACCAGTTAGACTCTTATGTTCAGTAGAGTCACAAAAAATATTGAATTCATTATTGGATCATACACTCGGGTCATAGGTTAGCTATTTTCTCCACTTCTGATTGTGAACACATGAAATTTATAAATCTCTGATCTGAGGGCAGCGTGTGCAGTCACTCTACTATTTATAAAAATTTCACCTTATTAGGCATTTTTTAACAGACAAG
Source organism: Miscanthus lutarioriparius (assembly GCA_904845875.1). Taxonomy (NCBI): domain Eukaryota; kingdom Viridiplantae; phylum Streptophyta; class Magnoliopsida; order Poales; family Poaceae; genus Miscanthus; species Miscanthus lutarioriparius. The sequence goes on from CAJGYO010000002.1 coordinate 120,951,644, forward strand.
AAAGAGATTACCCAGAACTTTGCTAATGGAGCTAAAATTCTAGCGATTATATAACCTAATAAAAAGGGATTAAAAGAATCAAGCCTAAATCAGCTAGATATAATACCAAAGGTTTATAAAAAGGATGGAGTGCCAAATTTGCAACAAATATGATAAAGATGCAATATCAAATTAGTGACACAAACCTGTGCAACCTAATAAGTTGGATCACCACATGCCATGAAAATATCTACCAAAAGGCTCCTAAATTTGTAGCATGTTCAACATCCTGGTACTACCATACAGCGCACCTGTTTCGTGGATGCCTAAGTGAGCTAAGGATGAGTTGGGTGCAAATGAAAGTATTCCATCTGAACTATGGATTCTCAGCTCACACAAGCCTTCCAATCCAGCCCCCTGGACCAGGGTGAAACTGCGCTCAGAAGTAAAAATTCTCCTCAGCGCAACTCAATCCGCAAACCCACTCAATTCCACTAAGCGTGGTAAATAGAACTTCACCAGGCATTTCGTCGAGCACTTGGCGATCACAATAGGACACATTCCAATTCGTCACCGCAACCCACTAATGTCTGATCAACAAATCAACCGGCAAGAGATGGCAAGCACAAGCACACAGAACTACAGAAGCGTTGCGCTAACAGGTACAGGTATTGGTGGAGATGGGAGGGTGGCCCTGACCTGATCTTCTTGATGAGGATCTCGCGGAGCTTCTTGCCGAGCTCCTGGGACCGGACGCGCTGCATAAGCGCCTTACGCGCGAGCACGCGCTTCTCCGAGTCCTTGACGTGGTGGTGGGTGCGCGCCCGGATGAGGCGCTCCATGCCGCTGGACCGCATCTTGCGCTCCATGACCGACAGCGCCCGCTCCAGGTTCCCGTCCCTCACCTGCACCACGATGCCCCGGGCTTGCTGCACCTGCCCGCGGTGCCCTGCCTCCATCACCGACGGCCGCGCAGCCGAAGCCGCGGCCGCGAGCCCACGCGCCGCCCGTGCCACCGCCTGCATCGTTCTCTTTCGTCTCCTCCCGCCGCCGCCGCACACACTCACTGTAGCCGCCGCCGCACACGCTCGATGGAGCGTCGGATTCGGGATGTATACTTTCGTGACCGTTCGTTTTTCTTTCTGCAGTTAGAGCCCTGTGGTCTTTTAAATTTGAGTGAAATACACCGGCGGCCCTTTAACTCGTTGGCCTGTGCCAATTCGGTCCATGAACTTGCAAACGCGGAAAATAGACCCCTGAACTTGTCGAGTTATTCACCGCAGGTCCATTTCCTATCCGGCGCAGCCTCCAGACGACGTGGCAGTGCCAGCGTGGCGGACGAAGCACGTGAGCCGCACGTTTCAACGGGCCTGCCACGCTCGCTTGCCGATAGTATGCAGTCAGCTTGCTCACCGCCGACGGCCGCCGACCGTTTTCGCCGGCCTCAGCGTCTTGACGCCAAATTGCTTCGTGGCGTTCGCAGCGAGGCTGAGTACACCTAAGCCGCGTCCCGCCGTTAAAAGCGCCGAAACACCGGCCATCTCCCTCTTTCTCCTTCCTCTGCTCACCGTCGAGCTCCTCAGTTCGCCGGCCAATTCGTCGCCACCAAACCATCATCGTCTAATTCCTCTTGCTAGTTGAATCGCCTGCTCCTTGCGCACCCATCCGACCCGCTTCGCGCGCGCCTTCCTCGCTTACGGAATTGGCCAGCAGCGCGTTGTTCCATGAATGACGGCTTGCCTTAGCCGCCGTGGACAACTCCACCATGGCCAGCCTCCTCTAGAACTCCTCTCGCCTCACCATTGGTTGTTTTAGCTCCTCTTTGATGCCTCCATGCTTTGCACCAGTGTCTTTCGCTGCACGAGCACCGCGTCTTTCGCCGCCCGCAGCACCCTGCTCTCGCCGCCAGCTCCGTGTGCTCGCTGCCGCATCGCGCTTGTCGGAGCCGCCACGCCACCTACTCGTCTTTGCCACGCGCTTCGCCCGCCGCGGCACGCAGTATGCGCTCTCCTCCGTGTACGGTGCTTTCGCCGGCATTGGCGCCGCTCGCTCACAGCGCTTCGCGTGCTTGCTACAAGGTCGCGCTTGCCGAGCCACCGTGTCACCATGCTTTCGCCGCCGGTGCCGCCACGCCGCTCGCGCAAATGGCTGAGGACGCCGGAGAAGGTGCTCGCCGGCGGCGAGGGAGAGGTGCTGGGGCATCTCCATGCCCTGACGCACCCGTGGAAGGAAGAATCAAGGTCGTGGGATCGTCTGTGGTACGCCGAGCCCCACGTCGCGACCATGATGTTGCCGGCTGAAGACGAGCGGCTCGACGGCGAGCAGCTCAGGCGACGGAGGAAGTCCTGGAAAGGGATCGACGCGTACTGCAGGTGATGGAGAAGGCGCTGACGTTCTTTTCTTGGGTCGCGAAGGGGTGGAGCGGTAGGACGCAGCGGTGGCAGAGCTTCTGCTTGCGGTCATGGCGGACGGCTGCGGCGTCAACCGGCGTTCGGCGCGACCTAATGATGAAAAGGACAAACGGAGAGCCGATTAGCATGGAGGCATCAAAGAGGAGCTAAAACAACCAACGGTGAGGTGAGAGGAGTTCTAGAGGAGGCTGGCCACGGTGGAGCTGTCCACGGCGGCTATGGCGAGCCGCCGCTGCGGGAACAACGCGCGCGGGCCAATTCCGGCAGCGAGGGTGGCGCGAGCGGGTCGGATGGGTGCGCAAGGAGCAGGCGATTCGACTAGCAAGAGGAATTAGACGATGATGGTTTGGTGGCGACGAATTGGCCGACGAACTGAGGAGCTCGGCGGTGAGCAGAGGAAGGAGAAAGAGGGAGACGGCCGGTGACTTTGCGCTTTAACAGCGGGGACACGGCTTCCAGGTACTCCACTCGCCTTGCGAACGCCATCAAGCAACACGCGTCAAGACGCGCGAGAAGCAAATGAAAATGGTCGGCGGCCGTCGGCGATGAAAGTGAGCAAGCCGATCACAGATCGCCGCCAAGCGAAGCGTGGCAGTGCCTATTGAAACGTCGCGGCTCACGTGCGTGTTCCCGCCACCGGCATCGCCACGTTGCCTCGAGGCCGCGCCGGATAGGAAATGGACCTACGGTGAATAACTTGACAAGTTCATGGGGTCTATTTTCCATGTTTGCAAGTTCGTGAACTAGATTGACACTGGCCGACAAGTTAAAGGGCAGCCAGTGTATTTCACTCTTCAAATTTCCTATAGAGTTCGGGGGCTTTTACATTTTTACAGTTATAAAGATTGGCATTCATCCGAATATCACTCTTAGGATGACCCTTACAACTTTACATATGAGAGAAGTTTTAGTTATAGATTTACCACTTTTACGCATGTGGCATGCCACGCGAGTTCGACACGCTGACGCCTAGTTAGCATGAGCACGTGAAATGTTGTTGCTACCCCTGCCTTGCTCCTCTCTCTCCATCCCCGACAGCTGGGTCCCGCGGCATCTGTCACTACCAGGTGGGCCCCACTAGTCAGCTTTGTCATGCTGCTGCTTTGTTTCGTGTGATTCTGGTCCGGCGTCGGCGGAGCAGATGAGGAAGAGGAGGAGCACGACGCCGCCGCCGCGCTCCCACCGCCGCGACCCTTGCCTAGGAACAGGTCGGGGAAGTTGAGCTTGGCGTTCTCGCCGCGGAGCTTGAATGCCTCGCGATCGTACGCCATGGCGGCGTCCTCGGCGGTGTCGAAGGTGCCGAAACCCGCGGTAGCGTGTGGTTCCATGAGGCGGATCTCCGCCACCCACTTCCCCAGCATACGCCGCCACACACCGCCAGAGAGCTTGGTGGGCGGCCCGACGCAGCAGCAGCAGCGGCATTTCTTTGCATAATGGCGTCACGCGGCATGGCCCCGCCGCAGAAACCACGGGGCTCGAGTTCACGCCTCGCTCTAGTAGCGCTTGCATTGCATTTTCTTTGCACCTCCGGCGCCAGAGCCTGCGGCGGGAAACGAGGAGCCGCCGCCACCGCCACCGCCTTCAATCACAGGCGGTACGCCATCGCTTCAAACGAAATCATCGATGGTGCTTTGCAAAAAGGCTGTCTTTGTGGCGGCAGAGGTCATTGGAACACGCTAGAGTACTACAAAGAATGAGGAGCCTCAGCGACCAAAGAAGGGACGCCGCACTACCGCTCATCGTTGATGCCGGCCGAGCTGATCGTACACCTAACGAAAATATGTCGCGTCGATGGCGGCTGACGTTGCCGCGGCGACAAGGGGTTGGAAACATAGGACGAGTCGGGGAAGGAGAGGAGCGAGAGAGAGCAAGGACGAGGAGCGGTTGAGGCGACGTTCCGGGCAAATCTTCTTCGGGGTTTGAGCAATGCGTCACGGCCAAGCGCGTCTTCTAAAATCGGCGCCCACCGCCGCCATGCAGTGAGCCCTAGGTCACACCTTCCCTTTTCGGCCCCTCCATGACCTCCTCGCCGTGCCGTCCCCCCGCCCACCGGCTCCATCCTCCATCCGCCGCCTCAACGCCTCCAGAGCCGCAATCTATGAATCGTGTGTGTAGAGTGCCGTGTCCCGGCCACCCGCTGCGAACTGCACCAACCGAGGAGAGCTTGAAGCCGCGCGTGGAAGAAAAGCCGGGAGCGAGGCTTTGCCAAGGAAACGCATGGGGCCCACCTGGCAGTGACAGGTGTCGCGGGACCCAGCTGTCAGGGATGGAAAGAGAGGAGCAGGCAGGGGTAGCAACGACATTTCACATGCTCATGCTGCTAGACGCTAACGTGTCGAGCTCGCGTGGCATGACACGTACGTAAAAATGATAAATCTATAACTATAACTTGTCTCGTTTGAGTGCCGCTAGAGTTCGTAGGTCAAAGTGGCAAACCCCGCAAAATAGTTTCCTCTTCCCATTGCAACTCCAGTCGCAATTTGGGGCTCTGAGTGCCAGTGGCGACGACGGGCGATTGCGATTTGCGAGCCGACGACGGGCAATTGCGATTTGCGAGCCGCCGTCCTCGCGAATTCGGCCGCGGCGACTGCCGACTGACGTGGTACACTTTCTCTCCCGCTCTATCTCTCTCCCCTGCGTTAGGTTTCACCGTTTCACGCAGCGGCAGGCGATTTCCGCCGATGCCCCCGGCGAGGGTTTGTCCCAGTGGAAAGAAGCACCGCTCGCATGGAAAAATGTCGTTCTAGTACGACTTCGATGTCCAGTATACTGCTGACCGACTTGGCTATGCTCCGTTCGTTTTTTATCTTAACCTGCACCTGCTGTTACTTGTTTTTTTAATAATAAAATGCCCTTTGTGTGTAAGCTCTTTAGTGTAAAACGAAACCCCCAATATGCCAAAGTTCCTTTTGCAGCTTCGGTTAGTAAAGTTCAACTGCCTACCTGTATATATAGAAGAATTGAAATAGAGAAGAAAACCGTGATGAAATGATGAGTCAAATACTGATGCCACGTGGGTTTGTGTGAATCAACTGATAAAATTGTTACCGAAATAGAGAAGAAAACTGTGATGAAATGATGAGTCAAATACTGATGCCACGTGAGTTTGTGTGAATCAACTGATAAAATTGTTATGGACCCAACCGTGTTGTGCCACCCTTTTTCTATTTATGGTTGAATGTGAAAAGCTTGTCGCTAGCAGTTATTACCTTTTCTTGTGGGGAATAGCTCTCACCTATTTTCCTATAATCTTTCAGGGAAACAGTTTCTGTTCCACTCTGCAACCGATTCAATTCGTGGATTTTGCGTACGCAAATGCAGTGAAATATGTCTTAGCCTCGGTTAAGTTTAAGTACTTATATTTTGTATAGGATCTGTATACTGTCAGAAGTCTGCATCTTCGAAAAACATTTTTAAGTACAAGTTTGTTATTATACCAAGCAAAAATGTTAGATGTTATGTGCTAATATGTGTTGGTCCTTAGTTGTTTGTGCATCTGATACTTGTCCATCCGTTTTCTCTGTTTGAAATAAACAGAAGGTGGTGCATGCCATATATATATGATTATTATGCTTGCACTATTGTAAACTATGTGATTATACAGTACAATGTAAACTACTTGATGTCACACTATGTGTCGGTTTATCTTTAATGTAGCAATTAGCAATTCAATGTCCATGTGGAACTGTTTATGCAATGGAAGAAAAGAAAGGTAGCATTCAAAGAAAAGATGCCCACCTGATACAATCTTCCTAAAGTAAACTTGTCATTTCCTGCTTGTGGTTTTGTAAGTGAGATCTGCAAGTCTCATATGACAAGATAGCCATATCCACTGTTAGCAACCACATTGAGTGGATTACGTGCTGCTTCTATTAAGTTTTTTTTTCTATTAACAAAAAAGGACTTGTTTGTTTCATTGAGATCTTTTGGGGTGCTTTGGTTTCTAGTTCATCCTGGAATCACATCAATCCTTGAACAACCACTCGTAGTGGCTTTGTTATATGTCCTATCCTCCTAGGTTAACTTGAGGCTTTGTTCTATCAGTTTTGTTGTCAGAAGTATGAATCTACCCTAAGTTTAAACTTTAGTATGTTGATAGACAATGAAAAGCCACCCCTCTTCCTTTTTCTCTTGCGGAAAGACTTGAATAGGGGGTGGTGACTGGCAGAAGTATGATTATTCAACTTGAACAAGCATATAAGAAAACATTGTTTACTTATTAATTGTGTTTAAATGATTTAGTCTCGTTCTCTGTGACTGCAATTTCCAGCACTTCTGGCCACCACCAAACTGTTTTTTATTGTGGAAGAGAAGAAATGTACCATTCAGAATTTTTAAGATGCCTACACAGATCAATCTTCCTGAACTAAATTTGTTCTTACATCCTAAGACTGTACTAAGGTTTACATGACAAACAAGCACTCTGCTGTCAGTAACCACATAGAATGGATTTGGCTTTCCATCCTAAGATGCCTTTTGAGTCCATAGTTCCATCAATTTTGATGTCTAGTGTTTTTTCACCTGAGTTATTAGTTCTTCAGAGGCTCAGTCTTTGAAGTTTTCAGATAGTTTATGATAAGGCCTGATTGGTTGATTGAGAGTTATAGGATGATAAAGCCAAATGTGGATCATCTATTCTTTTGTAGACTCTTGAATGGCATTTGGAAGATAAGGCAATCATATTATTGCTCTGTGCATTACTGTATATGTATCTTGTAGTATCAGTGTAACTACATGGTAGAGATAGCAAGGCAGCAACTTCAAAACAAATTAAGTGCATCATTGAAGTTCTCTGTTCTAAATCCGATGTATGATGTATACTATTACTATCACATGCTTTCTGTAGAGTTGTGTGTAACACTAACAACTGAGTATTGGTCCCCTCATGCTATATCACTATACTTCCTCTGTCCCTAAATGTGTGTCGCCACGGTTTGCGTGACGATAAGTTTGACTCGATTTATAGAAAATGCGTGCAACATTTGTGTCTCCAAATAAATTTGTTAAAAAACTAGATTCAAATATCTATCTAATGATACTAATTATGTACCATAAATATTAATATTTTTTAATATATATTTAGTCAAAGTTGTTTCTTAGGAAGCGAAAACGACAAACATTTAGGGACGGAGGGAGTATGATATATTTGCATGCAATCCTGGATTTATAGTGCACAAGATACAATTCTTTGTTATTTGTTTTTTTATCCTTGTCCATCTTGAAGTTTTTGAACAGATGTCAGTGCTATTGGTTAATTATCTTGTCTTATTTCTGGGCTTGTTCAGGTCAGTTTGATTAGGCAATATGGTTATCCCTCCACCAACTAGAGCACCTGCAATCACCAAGTTCCTGAAGCCCTATATTTTGAAGATGCATTTCACAAACAATTTTGTGAGTGCTCAGGTCATCCACACCCCGACGGCCACAGTCACATGCTCTGCAAGCTCTCAGGAGAAACTGCTGAGGCCAAGCATGGAGTCAACACGGGATGTTGCTGCGGCTGCAAAGATTGGGAAGTTGCTTGGGGAGCGATTGCTGTTCAAGGGTATCCCTTCGGTATCTGTCTCCATGTCAAGAGATCAGAAGTACCATGGCAAGGTCAAGGCCGTGATAGATTCTCTTAGAGATGCAGGTGTGAAATTGCTATGAGGAAAACTGACTGTTATGGCAGAAGGAAGTTCGGGGCTCATATTTACCTCAAAAGCTGCTTGGCGGTCCATTAGTTTCCTGACTGAATTTTCTCATGAGTGCTGCTGAACAATATCTTGAACCATGTAACAGGACACTTCGGCCAGAACAGAGCTCGCTTGTGGACAAATGCTGATTGTCTGTGTCTATCTTCCATGAGTTATAGAGTATGAACATAATCCTTTTAGATGAATTGAATGCCCGTACTTTTCTATAAAATGAAACTGAGTGGTGAGAACTGTTACAGTGCTCCTGACAACTCAAAAGGTTACAGTGCTCAAGCCTTCTACTTTGAGCCTCAAGACACAAATTTTGACAAAGTATAGCAGATAACGTCTGTGTATTACTACTTTACTAATGTGTGACTGAAGTACTGGCAATCAATATGCTGAAATACGACGCTGCAACTGAAGAAGACTAGGCAATGCAGCAAGGACAGAAGGTACTGAACATCTATGAATTTGTGATGGTCACCGAAGCAGCGGCAAAAAGCATAAACGAACCCAATGAACCATCAGATAATGGCGATCATCGTTGGCATTGAGTGCCGCCGCTGCAAGTGACCGTTGGCGCGCGCGCAGCTAGCCGTTGCGGACCGCTAGGCACACAGGCATGGGTGAAAGCCCCCAACTTTGCACAGGACCATCCAAAATCATAATCAATTTCATTGTCTTCTACTCCGTATGTACAAACACCGGGAAAGCTGCTTGGGATGGGCGCTTGGGCCAGGGGGACGCGTCGTCCGTGTTGCGTGCGACAGGTCAGGTAATAAACTTTGCGTAGAAGTAGAACAACGGGAAAGCCACAGCTACGATGACACCGGCAACACTGACGAAAGGCTTCTTAGACATGCTCGGCGGCAAACAGTCCGTGACGCTTGTGGCGTTGAGCTCGGTGTTCCCATCAAACCAGATCTTGACGTCGCTGCAAAACTCTGGTCCCCTCTAGCCAGGGAGGATAGCGGTGGCGGGGGGCTCAAGCCCCCCTGCCGCCGATGATTCCATGGAGGCCCCCTAAAGCTTCTCTAAGAATTTTTTTTTGTCGTGACTGCTTTGAGGAGGAGAGGTTGACTGCTCTGAGGAGGAGAGATTGGAGGTTGAAGATGACGACTTCAGTTACCCTTGAACTTTCATCATAGATCCGTCACTGCCTCTAGCTCATTGTCGGAAACGTCGAGAAGGCAAAGCAATGGTAGCTTGGCGACGGATGATCGGATGGGATCACTCCGGTAATGTTGTTGTCTGATGTTGGTGTTTCGAGTAAGCACCGGCTAGTAAATTTGTATATTACGCGTCTGACCTGAATGGTGTGCTAAGAGGACACAAGGATTATACTGGTTCAGGCCGAATATCCCTACGTCCAGTTTCGAGCTGCTCGTGTTACTAGCACTGAGTTTGTAGTAGAGGGTTACAAACTGACGATAGAGGGAGGTAGCTCCCAAGTCTCTAGTGTGATGTGGTGTGTTTGTTCGATGAATCGATCTGTGATCAATCGATATGCGATGAGTCGATGTCCCTAGTGGGACGCTCTGCTTTCCCTTTTATAAGTCAAAGGAAAGCAGATGTTACAACCGAAGAGAAGAGGAGAAAAAAAAGAGAAATAAGGCTCCCGGAGGTGCACCGCCCTCCTCGTGGGTCCCGCTGACCCTGTAGATCGTGATTGGCCGCTGCAGCTTACATGCAGGCATCGTGCGTCATTCTTGTCTACCATCACATCCGAGCGGACGGAATGGTCAGAGGGTCCCCTGACAGAAAACCATACGGGGGGCTAGCGGTATAGTGCCAGTCAACTGACGCTGGTTGACTGACGTTAGACGGTGGTCAGACAAGGAGTTGGCAACACAGTGACCATGCGTCCGTCACTGTGGGCGATGTGAGTTCCCCGAAATGACATGTCGCGGGGACAGCTCATGCTGAGATGTGACCGCTCCCTACATGATGCCAGAAGTTTGACCTTGAGTGGTACTTTCTGGCCCGTAGTGGTTGGCGGCGACGTGAACTTCTATTAGGAACCGTGTTCGAGGGATCGGGCGAGGCGGGGCCGGCCCTCAGACGTCGGTCGAGGCGGAGCCAACCTTTGGGGGTCGAACGAGACGGAGTCTGCCCTTGGGAGTCAGCTGAGGCAGAGCCAGCCCTCGGACGTCAGGCGATGCGGAGCCAACCTTCGGGGGTCAGACGAGACGGAGTTTGCCCTTGGGAATCAGCTGAGGTGGAGCCAACCCTTGGACGTCGGGCGAGGTGGAGCCAGCCTTCGGGGGTCGGACGAGATGGAGTCCACCTTTGGGAGTCAGCTGAGGTGGAGCTGACCCTAGGGGGTCGGCGGAGGCAGAGCCAACCTTTGGGGGTTGGACGAGACGGAGTCTGCCCTTGGGAGTCAGCTGAGGTGGAGCTGACCCTAGGGGGTCGGACGAGGTGGAGCCCAGCAAGAGGTGTAGTCTCGCTCTTGACTGCTCAGATGAATCAATTGTAGCTCCTCCTCTTCGGGTACTCTAGTATTAGTCCCCGACATAGCCCCCGAGCCTCCAGGTGATTCGGGTAGAATCGCCTAGGGGTTTTTTTGACTTGCCAATGGGTGCGCGCGAGCGCACCCGGTGGGTGTAGCCCCCGAGCCTACGGAGGAGTATAATACTCCTTCGGCGGTTTTTCGAAAGGGAGAACTATGAGGGCCCTGGCCTTCTTTTGTCGCCCACGGCGTGTTCTGGGAACAATGATTCCTTCTTGTCGAGGTCGGACCCTTTGCGGGTATGGCCGTGAGTTTTGGTGGTTCATTAGCAGGATAGTCCGATTGGGGTCTAGGCGTCCCGATCATGGGGATCCTGCTAGGGTCAGCCTGGCTGAAACCTGATCATGGACCGAGATGTCCATGGCGCCCATGTGCCTAGGTACTGGCTGTTTGCGGGGCCTATCCCCTCCGTCCCTCATCGTAAGGGTGCTTGGTGTGGCTGTCGAACCTGTTGATGAGCCAACCGTCGAACTCCTAGGCCCGGACGGGCCATAGAGGTGTTTTTTGATCCATATTCCTCTAACTCGTAACGAGTCATGGCCCGTTCGAGGAGGCGAAATGTCCAGCGCGTCTTCTGAGGGAAAGGATAGGGATTGCGTGCGCATATCCTGAGGCGTGACATTATAGCAGATCATGGTGGGCACGGAGATTTAGGCGGACGGTTGGTTTCCTCGCATCCGTCGCCCCTATAAAACCAGAGGGTTCACCCCCAGGGTTTCATACCTTGCCTTCTTGCCCTCGCATCTGCAACCTCCGCCACCAATTGTTCAGGCCTCCTGCATCCGCGTCTAGGCCGTCGTCGAGCTCACGTTTACTCGCTCCCATCTTCCAATGGATCCATGGTGCCGCTCTAACATCACATCCCAATGTATGGAGGGCCTCGTCCATCGTAGTCTTCTCTGCGCATGGGCCGTGGACGAGTGGCTACTGCCCGATGAGGAGGATGTGCCGTTGCTACCTGCCGGCTATGTGGTGTCATTCGTGTACTTCCATGAGCGCGGGTTCGCTACCCCTGCTCACGGATTTCTTCAGGGGCCGCTGCACTACTACAAGATTGAGATGCATCACCTCAATCCCAATGGAATCCAGCACATGGCGGTGTTCGTCGCCCTATGTGAGGGATTCCTAGGGATTTGTCCCCACTTTGATCTATGGCAGCACTTCTTCGCCGTCACCCTCCAGAAGAAGAGGGAGAAGAAGCAGGAGCTGAATACGCTGATGGGATGCGCCGGCATCCACCTTCGGAACAGCCAGGTCAGTGAGTACCCATCGATGCGGCTGTCGACCTCCAACAAAGGGTGGCATTCGCATTGGTTCTATCTCAAGAACAACATTGCCGCCCCCCTGCCGGAGTTCTTCGGGCGCCTAATCAAAGAGGCCCCGGATTCATGGAAGTGGGGTGTCCCAGAGAAGGACAAGAAGAAGATCCGGGACCACCTCGCCACCATCCACATCCTAAAGGAGAGGGGCCTGAAGGGGTCGGGCATGATCGGGGCCTACTATGCGAGGAGGGTGGCGCCGCTGATGTGGCGCGCGCTTCCGCTGTATGCGATGTCGCCCGAGGCGTCATTCATCGTGACGATGCTGGTTGAGGGAGCGCTCTCCTCCTCTGAAGTCACGCAGCGCATCAAGGAGGTGATGGAGCCTTCTTGGGACGACATAGGCATCCCTCTTGATTTCGTGTACCCGGTGCTGGGGCACCCTCCGATGCGGCCAGAACCGGGCTACATCGCCTTCGTAAGTTTCCTTTCCTCATGTCTCCTCTTCAATTGATCTCCTGACCCCTTAACACTAATATTGAGATGGAGGGACCAGCCGAGGGACCTCGTCCTTACAGATCTCCCAGCTCCGCTGCCGAGGGATCCATCTGTGAGGGTGGCGATTCGCGCCAAGGCTGAGCGGCTGAGGAAGGCGAAAGAGAACGAGAGGAAGAAAAGGTAGTAGAAACTGCGGGCGTGGGAGCGAGGGGAGGACACTGACAGTGATGACGACAATGATGAGGAAGATGATGACGAGGTAGTCGACGACATTGAGTGGGATGACCTAGAGAGCGGGGATGTGCTAACGGGTATCTGCTTGTCTTTGTAGGGGTCGGGGCCCTTCCCGTTTCATGGAGGGGAGGGCGTGTCTGTGGGGTCGGCGGAGACGGCCTAAACCGTCGGCCTACCCCAGGAACCAACAGGGGGTGAGCGGATCCGTCGCCGTGCCCGAGGTGTCAGCGGAGGCGGGTGGCTCTATCGTCGAGCCCCAAGGTGCAAGGGGAGTGAGCCCCTCTGCGTAGGAGCAGGGGGTGGGCTCGAAATGGCCCCGCCCCAACGTGGTGGAGTAGGGGTCTAGGGGTTCACCCCCCAAACGTATATGTCATCCAATAGCGCCAATGTAAGTTACCAGCTCCTTTATTTTTCTCTATTCTTCTCTGTTTTCATCATGACTTATGCTTTTCTTTCTTCGCAGCGTCGTGAAGCAGCGTAATCCTTTGGTGCTGGCGTTAGAGAAGGGTGTCGCCCTTCCAGCGGGGTGGCAGTCGTTGGTTGGTGCCATGCCTGTTTCGGGCAGGAGCGACGCCGGTGAGACTGCATCGCCGACCGGTCACGCGTCGCCCGTGATGGCGCCCATGCCCTCGGTGGGACAAGCGAGCACTGGGGCTCGAGGGATGCCCTTGAAGATCACTGAGCAGCTGGCGACAGAGGTGATACCGCTGCCGACGACGGGGCGAACAGAGCTGCCGGTCACGCTTATGGTGCCAACCGCGGCTGGTGCGACGTCGTCGATCGATGCCCCACCGACGTAGGTGGAGGTGGCAGCGGTTGTGATAGGCGGGACACAGTCGGATGTAGCCGTGGTGGTGCCTGAGGCAGCGGCGCGACCCATGCCACCAGCGGCCCAAGTGACGACGCCCGACGTGGGCCGGTCGGAGGGGGACACGGTCGAGGGGTCCCCAGACGTCGTGGTGGTGGCAGAGAGGACCGGTAGGGAATCGTCCCTGGCCCCGACATCGAGGGGCAGCCACTCGCCCGCACGGGACAAGCCCCTATTCCGGTGAACGAATCCATAGGACCCGACGTTGACACCCTTCACCCTCGACGATGCCGCTGAGAGCATGGAGCGGGAGAGTCTCGACGAGGGGATTGTGGCCGTGCTGGAAGCTTTGAACCATGCCAGGGGCGCCCTGCGTGAAGTCTTCGTTTCCACTGGCCAGGTATTCATTTGATCTTGCTTTCCACTCGCCTTCTTCTTTCTTTATGTATTTTTGTGTTCTGACGATCATCTTTTTTCTGTCTCTTATCGCTCGTAGCCGGGTATTACGTCATACTGATGGCCTAAACCTGTCTAACTCAGTGTCTCTATGTGCCTTCTTGTTCTTGATTACACGCATCTCTATCGATCAATCTACCTTCGTGGGATACCCCTCGGAGGACTACCGATAATATTCTATCAACAGTTGGCATGCCAGGTAGGGGGGTACATGCTGTTTCCATGTCGAACAAGATGGTACGATCTGCAAGCTCTTTGTCCCTACCACAGCCTGGCTAGATCTACACGGTCGGATCAATCTCGTGGATCATCAACGCTGACGGAGTCGGAGAGCTCATCGAGCCAGTGTAGATCAATACTGCACCGATCACCCCAACACCTACGACTGCAGATCCAATCTTGGAACCACCTCCGAGGTCGTCTTCATCGACAATTTGCCACCCGCTCTCCCGCTACCAGAGGAGGCGAATCAACAATGACAATCTAATCACATCCATCGATCAGGTTGGTCAGAAGCTCGCCGATTGCCTCTCCATCATAGAATCGGCTCTGACCACTCTGGTTCAGCGCCGACCATCCTCTGATCCAGATCTATCAGAGGCTGCTCGGGAAACTCCAGGGGTTACGACCCTACCCTTTGGGCTCACCAACGTTGCCGCCGCCTATGAAGATGCCCTATGCGGCAAGTTCGCCGACCACGTCGGATATGTCCAACCTCCTGCCGACTAGATCGCCGACCAGCCTCCGCCAGCTATCAACATGCTACACGTCGGTCGACGCCCCAGAGCATCCCTCCAAACCATCCTTGAGGAGAATCTAGACTTTGAGTCCTAGGGCTCTACGGAGACTGTCGCCGAAACCTCCGCCGGGCAACCTCCTCTCACTCCTTTTCGTGGAGGCGCAATCTTTAATGCCAGCGTTGACAGCCCCCCGTGGGAAGGGGAAACCGAGGAGGACCGCGCCGCCCACGTCAACAGGAACATCAACCGTGCACAGCGCCGAGCAAATGAGGCTGCCCTTGCGAAGGCCGAGGCTCAGCTCAACTCGCAAGGAAGGCCACGCCAACTCCACCGCAACCTCAACGACGAGTTTGTTCGTGTTGACGGCCATGACGTCTACAAGACCCAAAGCACCAACTTGGTCATTGCCGCCAACGAGCTCGCCCGGCTTCGGCAGACACCGGAGGTTGCCAAGGTCACCACCATGCTTAAAGTGGTGCACTGCTAGATCAACGAGATCAGCCAGGATCAGAGACCTTCATACTCCACAAGCTCGATTCACCGATCAGCCGGGCCAAGATCTGATCGCCGCCCTAGTCGTTTCACCGACCAGCATCGCGACAACAGACAACCCCTCCAGGGGGAGCTAGGGGCAACCGCATCAAACACCTTCGCCAACACGACCAGGAGGTTGACCAGGACGTCCGAGCACACCTCAACAATCTCTGAGACGCATGATGACGTATCGACGAGCGCCGTTTTGGTCATCACGAAGAAGTACGCCACCGTCAAGAGTACGAGCAAGAGTTCGGTAACCCGGACTTAGCTCTTGAGCCGCTCAACGCCAGCAACGCTGTAGATCACAGCGCCGACAATCCTGAAGGGCCCCCAACATTCACGAGGGCACTCCGAATGCTCTAGTGGCCTGTGGTTTCAAAATCACTGGGGTCAAGCCCTACGAGGGATGGATGAACCCCACACAGTGGCTACAGGCTTATGCCACTGCTGTTCGCACCGCCGGAGGAGATACCAGTGTCATGGCAAACTATCTTCCCGTCATGCTCACGTCAACCGCGATGAACTGGTTCACAAGCCTTGCCCTGGACTCCATCGGATCCTGGGAAGAGCTAAAAAAGGTCTTCACCGACAACTACATGGCTACGTGTACTCGGTCGAGCACCAAGCATGATCTGAACCGCATCTACCAGAAGCCATCCGAGCTCCTCTGTAGCTACATCAGACATTTTTCTAAGATGAGGAATTCTATTCCCAATATCACGGAAGCTGAGGTTATCACCGCCTTCGTTCGAGGACTCCATCACCGCGATCTCCACTCCAAGTTCAACCGCAAGCCACCAATAGGGATTGGCGAGATGATTACGACCGCCAACCAGTACGCCGACGTCGAAGAAGCCGAAGTGCACTTCAACGAGGATGCGGGCACTCATCGCCCAACTCGTCGTAGCGATGATCGCCACGACGACCGGTGCCACAGCGACCGCCGCTACGACGACCGCAGTCACCATCGGGACAGCGGCCGTGATCGTCCAGAAGGATCCAAGTCTGGTCAATATAGCCACCGCCGACCAGACCATATCGACACCGCTATTGACGAACCTCATGCCAAGTGCAACTATGATGAGCAATACAAGAAGATCCTCGATGGCCCATGCCCTCTCCACAAGAACGCCAAGCATAAGATGAAGGACTACCTCGGTTTGGCTAAGGAGTTCTAGGCCAAAAAGCCGGACGACGACAACAACAACGGAGCCAGAGGCCGCCGACCACCTGGGGGCAACAACAATGCCTTTCAGGATCATGACAAGGTGGTCGCCACCATCTTGAGGGGCCTCGCCTCCGCCAAAAGCATAAGAGAACGGAAGCTCATCGCCCGTCGGGTGCTCGCCATCAATGCGGAAGACGTCGTCGCCAACCCCAGCTATCGCCCTTGGTCCAAGGTCCCCATCACCTTTAGTAGGGCCGATCAGTGGGTGGATATTCCTTACATAGGGTGTTTCCCCCTCGTCCTCAACGCAATGGTCCAGAAAGTGCTTTTTAGAAAAGTGCTCGTCGACGGCGGGAGAGCTCTAAACCTCCTCTTCGCCAGAGCCCTAAAGGAGCTGGAACTCAGGATAGGAGATCTCACACCCTCCAACTCCTCCTTCTGGGGTGTGGTACCTGGCAGGGCATCGAAACCGCTTAGAGAGATCACCCTACCAGTATAGTTCAGCACGGCAAGCAACTACCGCGTTGAGCACATCAACTTCTACATCGCTGACTTCAACACCGCCTACCATGTCATACTTGGTCGGCCAGCTCTAGCCAAGTTCATGGCTGTACCGCACTACACCTATCTAGTGCTGAAGATGCCTTCGCCTGCAGGAGTCCTGGCCCTGTGGGCCAACCTCTCCATCACCTACGCCTACAAGACAGAGAGTCTCACTCTCACCGAAGCCACCGACCTCTCCATCTAGATGGCCAACGTGGTCACCGACGCCAAGACGGTGCCCGCTGATGACCTAGAGATCCCAGCGCTGGAGCCTCTGCGTGCCTCCGCCAAGTCCAAAGAAACCAAGGAGGTCGGCCTTGGCCTCGACGACCCCTCCAAGATCGTGAAGATTGGGGCTCACCTTGACCCCAAATAGGAAAGCACGCTCGTCTCCTTCCTACGTGCCAACGATGATGTGTTTGTTTGGAAACCTACAGACATGCCAGGGTACCACGGGAGAAGATCGAGCACTCCTTGAATGTCTCACCGACCGCCAAACCGATCAAGCAAAAACTCCGACGATTTGTGCCAGACAAGGAGGCTATTAGGGTAGAAATAAAATGGCTCCTAGCTGCTGGATTCATAAAAGAAGTGTATCATTCTGAGTGGTTAGCAAACCCTGTTCTCGTTTAGAAAAAGAATAAAGAATGGAGAATGTGTGTTGATTACACTAATCTTGACAAACACTGCCCTAAAGACCCCTTCGGTCAACCTCGTATAGACGAGGTTATAGACTCCACCACCGGCTGCGAACTGCTCTCCTTCCTCAACTGTTACTCCATCTATCACCAGATATCCGTCAAGGAAGACGACCAGATCAAGATGTCGTTCATCATGCCTTTTGGTGCGTACTGCTATACCACCATGTCCTTTGGACTCATGAACGCCGGGGCAACATACCAAAGGGCCATCCAGATGTGTCTCGATCAATAGATAGGCCGCAACGTCAAAGCTTACATCGACGATGTGGTCATCAAGTCCAAGACCACAGATAATCTCATCGCTAACCTCGAAGAAACGTTCGCCAACCTAAAAAAGTACAGATAGAAGTTGAACCCTTCAAAGTGCATCTTTAGAGTTCCATCCGACATACTCCTGGGCTACATCGTCAGTGCTCGTGGCATCGAACCCAACCCCGACAAGGTCTCCGCCATCACCAACATGAAACGGCCAACGTCCATAAAGGATATACAAAAGCTTACAGGTTGCATGGCTGCTCTCAGTTGCTTCATATCGCGCCTCGGTGAAAAGGGACTACCTTTCTTCAAACTCCTCAAGGCCTCCAAGCGCTTCTCCTAGTCAGAAGAGGTAGACACAGTTTTTGAGCAGTTCAAGTTGTTTCTAACAAAGCCTCTGATCATGACGGTGCCTCGGCCAGATGAAACTCTACTTATCTACATCGCCGCCACTTCTCACGTCGTTAGCACAGCTATCGTCGTCGAACGCAAAGAGGTTGGGCATGCCTATAAGGTGCAACATCCGATCTACTTCATCAGTGAGGTCCTTAATGAGCCAAAAACTCATTATCCTCAGGTTCAAAAGCTGTTATACGCCTTTCTGATCATGTCGCACAAGCTCCGCCATTATTTCGAGTACTACAAGATCGTCGTGGTCACCGAGTTCCTTCTAGGGGACATCCTCCGCAACAAAGAGGCCAATGGTCGTATCATCAAGTGGGCTATCGAGCTCGACACTTACTCCATTGAATTCAGAAGCAGGCCTACCATCAAGTCACAGGCTCTCGCTGACTTTGTCGCAGAGTGGACCGAGATCCAAGAACCCATCCCCGCTACTTGCCTCGAGCACTAGGTGATGTACTTCGACGATGCCCTCAACATCAATGGTGCTGGTGCTGGCATTCTGTTCATTACGCTGACCAGGGATAAGCTCCGATACGTTCTCTGAATACATTTTCCGGCCTCCAACAACATCGCCGAATATGAAGCGTGCCTCCACGGACTCCGTATAGCCGTTGAGCTCGGTGTCAAACACCTCATGGTATACGGAGACTCCGCGCTGGTCATCAACCATCTCAACAAAGACTGGTCCTGCTCCAGTGAGAAGATGGACGCATATTGCGCCGAAATCAGGAAACTCGAAGGGAAGTTCTATGGTGTCGAGTACCACCACGTGGTACGAGATCAAAATCAGCTCGCCGACCACCTATCCAAGATAGGCTCTTCTCACACCGCGATTCTGCCTGGGGTCTTCGTTCAAGATCTCTTATTGCCATCCATTAAGGAAGAGAAGGAACTTCAAGAAATTCCCCCTGCCGAGTAGCTGGTACTCACAGTACCTTCGTCGACTGCCGATTGGAGGGAACAGTTCGTTAAGTACCTCACCAGCGCCGAAGTACCCACCGATAAGACTGAAACCGAATGCCTAATCCGTTGAAGCAAGCATTACGTGCTGGTGGACGAGAACTTGATGAGGAAAAGTGCCAAGTAAGGGATACTGCAGAAATGCATCACCCAAGAAGAGGGAGTGAAACTACTTCTCGAAATTCACTCTGGTTCCTGCGGCAACCACGCAGCCTCAAGAAACCTGGTCGGCAAAGCTTTCCTAGCTGGTTTTTACTGGCCCACGGCCATCTCCAATGCAGAAGACCTCGTTCGACATTGTGAAGGATGCCAATTTTTCTCCAAGCAAATACACGTGCCGGCGTAAGAGCTGTAGACCATCCTAGCTTCATGGCCTTTTGCATGCTGGGGACTGGATATGATCAGGCCCTTCAAGCCAGCGCCAGGTGGTTTCCGGTACGTGTACATCACCATTGACAAGTTCTCCAAGTGGATCGAATACAAACCGCTCATTTTAGCTACTGCAAAGAAGGTAGTCGAGCTATTCGAAGATATCATCCACAGATTTGGTCTCCCTAACAGCATTATCACCAACCTCGGATCCACATTCACTAGTCATCATTTTTGGGACTTCTGTGAAGACCAATGTATCTCCGTAAAATACGTCTCTGTTGCCCATCCCAGAGCCAACGGCTAGGTCGAACGGGCAAACGGCATGATCCTTGATGCCCTCAAAAAGAGGCTATATCAGAAAGAGGAAAAGCATCTGGGCAGATGGCTCAAAGAGCTACCAGCTGTGGTCTGGGGACTGCGCACTCAAGCTAGTCATAGCACTGGTGTGTCTCCATATTTCTTGGTCTATGACTCAGAAGCCATACTACCAGTTAACATTGCCTTCCGAGCACCTAGGGTGGAAAATTATGATGAAGAGCAAGCCGTAGCTGTTCGGATAGAGGACGTCGACAGGGTCGAGGAAGAACGCTTGATCACTTGTATCCACACAGCCAAATACCTAGAAGGCTTGCGAAGATACTACAACCGCAACATCAAAGGTCATTCAATTGCTGTCGACGACCTCATTCTCCGTAGAAAGCAGAAAACTGAAGGGATGCACAAGCTCTCCTCCCCCTAGGAAGGGCCTTACGTGGTCAAAGAGGTTACCCGACCAGGGTCTTATCGGCTATGTGACTTGGACAGAATCAATATCCCCAACTCAGGGCACATCAAGCACCTTATATGTTTCTATCCTTGAAACGCTTTAGATATGTATTCTGCACTCCATGATGAATAAAGTTTTGGTCGCCATAATTTGTCTCCATTATTTCTCCATTATGATTTAATCTCCACTTACGGTCACCCGCTACTCCTTAATGAACTCTAATACGAGATCGCCATAAATGGTCCGCCACGTTTCTCTATATCTCCAATATATGATCGCCATAAACGCTCCGCTGCGTTTTTCCATATCTTTGAAATGTTTCACCAATCGCCGAGCAGCACATGTTTTGTTCTGTGCTCTATGGAGAAGACCCAGTCTCTGATCTCTCCCAACACGTGCTATGGGCTTCACGCTCTACATTATGGGTGGTCGGCTACAGTTCCTTGGTCACGCCTATTCCTCCTACACGTGCACAGGCTCCGCACTCGACGTTATGGACTATGGGCTAGCCAAGGCCAAGAGCCCAGTAAAGAACTAACTACTCTGACGCCACTGATACTATGTATATCTCCAAGTTATTTCGCCAACCGCCGAGCAACACACGTTCCACTCTATTCTCTATGGAGAAGACCCAGTCTTCGATCTCTCCCTACATGTGCTACGGGCTCCGCGCTCTACGTTATGGGTGGTCGGTTGCGGTTCCTTGGTCACGCCTGTTCCTCCTACACGTGCACGGGCTCCGCGCTCGACGTTATGAACTATGGGCTAGCCAAGGCCAAAGAGTTATGTAATGAACTAATTGCTCGGATGCTATTTATACTACGTATAATCACATTAGGGTTAACACTACAACGATTTTTTCACCGCAATACTAGCAAACTGTATAAACATGCACTTGTCACTTTACAACATTTATACATATCCATAAATGTTTATCTATGCCCTTGCGCGTTCTAACTACTCTCTCCAGTTAATACAGAATACTCTCTGAGCATATCACCGGGCTTCGCCATCGCCATCCATCTCGTCGAATAGGTCGACGTCGCCGGCCAGCTTCTTTGTCGTGTCTTCCACCTCATCTTCCAGCTGCGGGTGCTCTATCGCGCCTGTCCCTCTGGCGAATCCAGCCCCTATCGCTTGAAGGTCAATGGCTAGGTAGTGGGATCGAACCACCGCAAGGGCGTGAGTAATGGCGGTAACGGTGGCGTCACGGTTGAAGCTTTTGAAGTTCTCCCATGCCGCCTTGCACTGGTCGATGATGGTGTCCGGATGCGGCGGATTGCCGTCGGGCTGAGGAGCCACCTCCAGGTCGATACAGTTGAGCACCAGCTTGACTCCGGCAACTACGGTGTCGAGCTTGCTCCGTTGGGTTCTGGCCTCCTGCTCCAGCACAACAAACTATGCCTTGACCCTCTGACGATAGTCTGCAAGCATTGCAAGGGTCCGTCAAGCCAAGAAATTACTCCAGCAGTAATTCCGACCACGAAGAACTCACCTTTCAGCTCCTCGGCTAGCTTTTCCGCCCGCCCAGCCGTCTTCTCCTCCACCTAGAGCTGCCCGATGGTTTGGCGCAGCTGGCCAAGCTTCGCATCTTGCTCTACAAGCATAACCGTTGTCAGCAACAATATGACTATTCGACAATGCAAAGCAAAATCGCTGATACGCCATACCTTTTCTCTGCTCGGAGACGATCCTGAGCTGCTCGAACTTCCGCTCTAGCTGCGCGGAAAGACTCGTCACCTGCTTGGAGTTGCGTTCCAGCTGCTCAAACTTGCCCTGCAGTTGCTCGGACGCGGTTGCCAGCTGCTCGGATAGGACGCCCTTCTGGTATTCTAGATCCCACGCTTGAGACTCGGCAAGATCTCGCTCACGCTGGGCCCTCTGGACGTTTTCTCCATTAACTTCATCACCTCCTTTAGCTTGGCGTTTTCTTCGGCGAGGGGCTCCATCTCTTGATCAGCTGGCACCGTTGATCTGCTTCACTTAGCAATGAGTGGAGAATAGTTAATATTACTTGTCTAGATCAAACTATATATTTTTATATATGCTAATCTACAGACACTGCCTTGCAACCTGATGACCAAACATCTACTCCAAGATAGCAAAAGAGAAGACAGCAAGAGAGGAACACCTTCAAAAAAATATAATTTGGGAAGACTGCACATCTCAGATAAATATATGCCAAATTTTTTTAAAAAAACAAATTATTTCTATGGATTGCAGATGTCAAAGAGATATATGTCAAATTATTCACAAATTTTAGAAAAAATATCAAATTGCAAACAAATTGCGGTGGGACCCACCCTCCCCAACCTTATCCCTTCCCTTCCTTTCCCTTCCCTTCCCTTCAAACACACCGAGACTATAAAGCAAAGCCGATCTACAACATCAAAGACGAGCATCGCAGACGCATTACTGACCTTGATCTGCTTCATCACTCCGGAAAGGGCGGACTCTAGCCTCCTGAGCTCCCTGGTAGTGTCCTCCACTTCAACAACCACCACTTCGTCGCCTCGCTTATGAAGGATTCGGACTGCTTGAGGTCGTGATTCCTCACGCTCAATCTCTTCCACTTCGTCCTCCGCCACAGCTGGAGGCACCACCTGGGGTCTCGGTGGCCGGACAGCGAGTCCGACCACGCCCTGTGACACTTCAGGGAGCGTTGTCTGCTCCCTTGGCACCGCAAGTTTCTCTGTTTCAGACTCCGGTGCGGCGTGGGATACTCTAGCCTCCGCTCCTGAGGATCCGGCGGCTTCCGCCATTGCCACAGGCACTGCTGCCGACCCGTCTGCCGTCGACGCCAACCTTTCGCCACCGCCAAGTCCACCAGTAGGGACGGTTGACTCCTCCACAGGCTGTTGAGCACCTAGGGACTCCGGGACGGGAGCTGCCGACGTCGCCTCCATGTCGGGGCCAGCCCCCGGCTACTCGCTGGTCTAGACGGACGGATTCAACTCCTCCATACGCCTCGCTCTACATGAGATTAGCTCGTCAATCGCCACTGCAATAAGGATTCGGCAACAAATTAACTCTAAGACAAGGATACTTATGTGTTGGCTTGCTGGTATACTTTTCTGAATCGGCGCTGCCTACCCGAGCCCCCAGGCGTGGCTCTGGGGTCGACCCCCACGCCTTGGGATGGAGGTCTCGTGGTTTTCGTCGTCGGCCTCTCCTCCACCTACCGCTCTAGGACACTTCTCATCTGGTACTCGAGGACTCCCTTTGCTGGCTGCTCGAGGACTCCCTCCCCTCCCTTTGACCGCTTCTCCGTGCGCATGTTGCACAGAGGTGCTTCAGTGCTCGGACGAGGAGCTACTGGAGCCCCATCGTCGTCAGACCACTCGGACATCGCCGCGCTCTGCGTCCGAGTGGTCCAGTCACCACCAAGCGAGATGCCACGCGGTTTATGGGGGGTGGCACCTGCCATCTTCCTCTTCTTTCGGGCTGGCTCATCTGCCGCTGCCCTCTTCCCTCGGACTTTCTCTGACACCAGGGAGGACTCTCTGTTCGTCTAGCGTCCGTGCCTCTAGACTCCGACGAGGCACTGACGGCTCCCTCCTCAGGCTAAGCTGGTGGCCGGGCATCTACCGTCTACGGCCAATCGCCCCTCGGCATGCCTGAGAAGTACACCGCTCGGTCTTGCGAATGGATCTTTCCACAAGTGAATTGGCACACTGCTCGGCAATGGTAAAGGATGAAAAGCATTGGGAACAAAACAATTGGGGTGCTTACCTGAGGAGGTGGGTTGGTACAGTTGAAGGGCCTGGTCTGCCCTGACACGCTGAATGAGGCAAATGGAGTGAATAGCTCTGCGGCTCGCTCTAGCACATCGTCCCTCGACAGCATCGCCGTCGGTGTCCCCCTTAAAGTCATAGCCCACGTGGGCCCTCTCCTTGCGGGGCTGGACGCGACGCACTATGAAGCTCGCCGCAACCAGTCCACCATTGGTCTTCATGCCTTTTATCAAACCGAGGAGCTCCTTCACTTGCTCTATATCAGGTTGTCAGCATTGCTTGGCTTCTTCGACCAGCTCCTCTAGCTCTCCGAGACGCGGTCGACGTCGTAACGGATGGCATGCTCGCTCTGTTTCATGTAGAACCACCTAGCGTTCCACTCCTTCAGCGATGTGTTTAGAGGTACAGTGAGGTACTCACCTGCCATCCCATCATGGAGTTGTAGATAAACACCATCGACCACCTTGGAACCGCCACCACCCTTCTTGTTCAGCCAGAACAGATGACGGAAGAGGTTGAAGTGGGGAAGGACTACGAGATACGTCTCCTAGAAATGGATAAAGATAGATATGTGCAATATGGTGTTTGGGTGGAGATAGCACAAACTGACTCTCCAGAACTCCAATAGGTCCCTTAAGAAAGGATGAATGGGGAAACCTAACCCACGCTAGAAATAATCCTCAAAAACTATGGCTTCATCGGTATGGGGCATTGGAAAGGGCTCACCACTGGGCTGGCCGCCATCTGGTGGTGACACAGTCTGGGAGAACGCTCGCCTCCACCAACCTATTGAGCTTCGCCTCCCCCATGCACGATGGGACCCACTCTTCATCACGGCTGACTCCGGCGCTTGCCTTCTTTGGGTTACCAGGTCCCTTCTTTGGTGCCATTTCACAGATCTGGTTTTGGGATTGGCGGTGGAAACAAGTGTGAATATGAATCTAGAAGCGCGAGGGCTGAGGAGGAAGATGAAACGGCACAGTGGCAAAGGTGGGAGCATGGGGTGCGGCGGTGCAATTATATAGCACTCCTCCCACCTTTCACATTCGAGGGTTTTTGGGAAGCCGCTCCGCGATTTGCGCCTCTTCGAATTCTCTGAAATGGCGTGGTGGGCCGTTACCTAGGCTTTCGCGCAACTGCAGCCCGTATCGCCCATTTATCGCCGCAAGTTGTTACTGCTCACCGAATATTCGCCGACATCTCCGCCATCGGTTTAGGCTCAGTAATTACTACAGCCCGCCGTTACTCCGATTTTTTCTCCACGATTTGTTTTCTCTAAGATTTCCACTTGTGGCTCGGGGACTGCCTCCTCAACATGACATGGCTCCTCACTGCACTGGGGATTTTTTCTTCTGTTGACTAATGTTTTTTACCCTAGCACCAGGTGACCACGTCACCTACTGTCAGGCTCAGGGACTAATTGGGCACACTTCACCTTACGGTGAATGTGCTTTTCTCATTTCAGGGCTACACCCGGGGACTGGCTGCCTGCTCAGCTAGTCTTGTGCTTTTCTTTACTTTAGACCCTGGCATCATGTGACTATGTCACCTACTGTCAGGCTCGGAGACTAAGTGGGCACACTTCACCTTACGGTGAGTGTGTTTACTTTAATCTAGAAGACTCCACGCCTCTTGAAGCTGAAGAAGACTATCTCCCTTTCTCATGGTCATACTCTAAGTGGGCACACTTGGTCCACTGTGAAGAAATTTTTGATTCTAAACTTGAGCTCCTTACATCCTTATGGCAAGCCGTACTTGGGTCACACTGCTCGACGGCAGTTCACACTGCTCGGCGATGGTTCACGCTGCTCGGCGATGGTTCACGCTGCTCGGCGATGGTTCACACTGCTCACCGATGGTTCATGCTGCTCGGCGACGGCTCACAACTAGGCGACTCATCATGGTGGTTGGACCATGAGTTTGACTGCTCGGCTTTGTTTGCACCAGCTCAAACATGTTCAAGATGGCGTTGCACAACAGATACAAGGCGCTCAGGGACTAGCTATGGGGGGCACAACCCTAGATACCCATGGTAGACCACATGGGCTGCACCCCCAGGGGTGGCCTAGCCCATAAGACGAAGCCTTGTGGGGCACGACGCTGCTCGACGCCTCCCGCAAGACACCGGAAAGATATTCTGAAGATACTATGAGATTTGTTAGAATACGTATGATCCCATAATTCCTATAATCTATTATTACTTTTCGGTTATCTCCTAGATTTAAGTGACTTGTAACCCTGCCTCCCGGACTATATTAGGCAGGCAGGGACCCCCTCCGAACTCACGCAATATCATACGATAGCCAATAGAAACCAATAGACCACATGAGTAGGGTATTACGTCATACTGATGGCCTAAACCTATCTAACTCGTGTATCTCTGTTGCCTTCTTGTTCTCGATTACATGCATCTCTGTCGATCAATCTACCTTCATGGGATACCCCTCGGAGGACTGCCGACGATATTCTATCGACAGCGTGGCAAGATGAGTAGGAGGTCCCAGGGTTAGGAGGGCACGGGACGAGCTGCTTCAGAGGGACGCCGCGACCTGCCGGCGGATCCTCGACCTTCTGGCTGAGGCTGAGAAGGAGCAAGAGCTAAAGCTAGTAGCCGAGGAGAAACTCACAGACCTGTGGCGGAGGGTGAGTCTAGATGCCGAGGTGGTTGCCTGGCCGCGTAAGGAGCGAGATGAGCTGCTCCAAACTGTGGGGAGGCTCCGCTCGAAGCATGGCACAGCCCACGAGGAGCATGGCCAGGCCATCCGAGAGCTTGACGAGGCACAACAGAGGATTGGCTCCCTCTAGGCCAAGCTCAAAACCATGACACCTCAGAGGCGGGAGGCCGAGGGCATCTCTACCATGCTAGCCACAGAGCTCACCGAGGCGAGGAGGAACCTTCAGGAAGAGAGCAACAAGCTTGGTATCCCGAGCGTCGCCCTTGGAGTGGTCTGTGATGACCTAGAGGTGGTGCGGTCAGAGGGGACTAGTTTGCTTGCGGCCCGTGCCGTCGAGATCACAGCGCAGGTGCGCCAGCTTGAGGGGGATGCCCTTCACACCGGGGTCCATCAATCTTTCACGATTGCTCGTTCTCATTATGGGGACAGCTTCGATCTGGAGATGATGAGCCTCGGCTTCGTGCCTGGCTACACTGATGCCGAGCTAGATGAGATAGAGGCGGCAGTGGCTCCTCTTTCGTGGGACCTGGCAGACAAAATGGAAGACACAGTTCTACCCCAGAGGGGTTAGTTAGTCAGATAGGTTTAGTAATCGTTCATGTAACAAGCAGACAAACTCCGACCCTTCTGCACTATCGCACGAACTTATCATTTTGTTTTGTTTGTCTAAGTTTGTTTTTCCTCCCTTTTTTATGTGTTGAAAGGGGTTCGTGTGTTCCGACCCTTCCGTTTGCTAAAAACCATGGGGCCTGAGGTGTAGGAGGGAAACTCTGATCGCGCTGGTGAGTAAGAGTGTCGTGGCCGTAGGGGCATAGGTTTCTCGTAGTCCAACCAGCGATGCTCAATTACTTGTTTCCACAGACCTTGCCACTAGATTTATCGTGAGGAAGAGGTCGGGTGCGGTGACTGTTTTAGAAAGGGTGTAATTACACCCTTATCAGCCCCCGAGTGAGAGCAGACCCCTTGCCATTGCTGGGTCAGGTATCACTAAAGATCATGGAGAGGATAGCGAGATTAGTAGGAGAAAATGTCTCTTGTTTCTGTACGCACCCCCTTCCTAGGATTCGAGCTATCGTTCTGTGATCACGTGTTCGGTCTCCTTGCGAGTTCAACTTTCATTGAGCCCCTACGCGTAGCGGGGGTTTGATCAAGGGTTGGCTTGACTTTGTGATTGTTACCCTATCCGTGGTTTCTGCAACCGTGGGGTGACTCGTCGTCTGTCTATGACCGCGTGTTTGGTCTTTTTGTGATGCTGAGCCCTCGAGCCCCAACACGTAGTAGGGGTCTGGTCTGGGGGTCGGTTCATCTTGTGATCGTCATCCCTCATGCATTCATTCGCTAGAATGAAGGGGCTGAGTCGGGCCGTGCTTTCCTCACTGGATGGAGCACGGTGCTCGGTGAGTTGTTAACGGGCTTGTTCGAGTGGAGCCCCAGCATCCCCTTCGTGGGGGTTCGGTTTGAGGTCAGCTGGTGATTGACTCCAGATTCTTGGTGGCCGGTCCATATAGTTCCCAGATCCGTTCGACTGGTCTGAGGGCTCGATGCCTTTCTTCGGGGAAAAACCATGGACTGTGCATCATCCAAGACTCGAAATGAGGGTCGGGATGCCCGTGGCGCTTCGCTCGCTTTGGGTACTGGCCGCTAGCGGGCCTGTACTTAGCCTCCCCTTACTCTAAGGTGCCCTATAGCGGCCGTGAACCCACTAGTGGGCCAGCCTTTGAACTCCTAGGCGTTAATGGGTCGTAGGAGCGTTTTCAGCTCTATATCCCTCTTACCTGCGGCGGCCCGTGGCCTGTGAAGTCGAACCGTCACCCGGTGGATCCTTCATGTGGAAGATTGGGGTAGGCATGCGCTCATATCTTGAGGTAGCGAGGCGACTAATGCTGCAAAAATAATGAGGGCTCGAGCCCCGAAGGAAACGGATCTGGTAGGGCATGTGGCGCGTTAATTTAGGCGGACGGTTCTCCCCTTGCCCATTCTGCCCTTACCTTATAAACGAAGCGGTTTCTCCCTAGCCTCCATACGTGTAGTCGCATCCTTTGCCCTTCCAATCTTTCTACCTTTCGCTCCTGAGTCCCAGCCTTTCTTTCCCTATTTCCACTCCGCAGCCAGTGAAGTTCTCGCTCTCTAGCCTTACACCAGCGTCGGATCTTCTGCATTGCCATCCTCGTTCCTCGATGGAGTCGTGGCCTCGCTCCAACATTCTTTGTGTGCGCATGGAGGGTCTAGTCAAGAAGGGCCTTCTCTATGCAAGGACCGCAACAAATGAGTGGATCGTACCTGGGTGTGAGGATGTGTCGTCGCCACCCGATGGCAATGTCATCTCCTTCATCCCCTTCCACGAGAGGGGGTTTACGACTCCTCCCCACCGATTCCTCCGAGGGCTGCTGCATTACTACGGGCTGAAGCTGCAGCATCTGAATCCCAATGAGATTCAGCACATCTCAGCCTTCGTCGTGCTATGCGAGGGGTATCTGGGGATCGAGCCCCACTTTGAGCTATGGATGTACTTCTTCACCGTCGAGCTGCAGAAGAAGAAGGAGGAGAAGAAGAAGCCAGACCTAGCAGCGCCGATAGGGTGCACAAGCATCCATCTGCGGGGCAGCTGGGTGTCGAACTATATGTCCATCAACTTGTCAAAGTCCAACAAGGGGTGGCAAAAGCTCTGGTTCTACCTGAAGAACAACGTTGCCGCCCCCCTGCCAATCTTCACCGACCGCCTGATCGAGGAGGTGCCGGGGGCATGGAGATACGGGACCATCGAGAAGGAGCAGAAGAGGCTCAATGGCCTACCCAAGGCCATCATGACTCTGAAGTGCCGCAGCCTTCGTGAGACCATCGTCATTGGAGCATACCACGTCAGGAGGCTGGCGCCATTGATGGCGCGCGACCTTCTGATGTATAAGATGACGCCGGATTCCACGCCCGAGGGGACGATGATGGTCGCTGGCGAGGCTCTCAGTGTCGGTGAAATGGCACAGTGCCTCAAGGAGGCGATGGAGTTCCCGATAGATCCATTGGTGGATCTTGCCCCGGTGTACCCAGTCTCAGGGCATCCCGCGATGTGGCCAGATGTGGGTTATGTCAAACTGGTAAGCCTTCTTTGAGTTTCTTTTCTTAGCCGACCCTCCTCTATTCTCAAATTCTAACCACTGGGATTTGCATCCCGGCCTCATCGCCCGTGATTCTGACCCGCCACTGCCAGAGGACACAGCGCGGAGGGCGGTGAACAATGCCGTGGCTGAGGGGGCGAAGGCAAGGAACGATCAGAAGAAGGCGAAGAAGGAGCGAGCGAAGCTCCAGCGTGGAAGGCGTCGACAAGGCTCGGAGGAGAGCGACGACGACGAGGAGGAGAAGGAGGAGGACCCCAACATTCTGTGGGGCGTGCTGGCGCTCGAGGACGAGCAGGCCGACGCGGGGTGGGTCAACTTGGCCTCGATTCGACAGCACGCCCCCGCACGAACCGAGGAGGATGCGCCTCCATGATCGACGGGGGAGGACGCGCCCCTGAGGTTGGTGGAGCAAGTCCACCCCACTTCAACTGACCCCAATGTGCCTCCAAGATTGGCAGGGGAGGATGCACCCCTGAGGTTGGTGGAGCAAGTCCACCCTGCTCTGACCGGCCCTACCGGGGGATCAAAGCGGCCAATCGTCGACGCAGCGGAGTCGGAGTCGAGCGGCCATCCCCCAAAACGACCTCCGGTAATGGCATCGAGGTGAGTTAACGATTTCTTCATCCTTTCATTGTGTTCTCGGATTTCATTGTGTGATGTTGGTGCTTTTCGTAGGACCAGCCTCCGCGGACCCCTAACGTTGGTGCCGCAGAAGATCCTGGCACGTCGGCCAACCCCCCAGGAGCCGGCAAGCATGGTGCTGGGGGCGTGCCGTGATGGCACCGAGGCAGACACGGCGTGACCTGAGGAAGCGAGGGAGGTGGAGGCGTCGATTGTGTCGGGGGAGGCGCTCATGGAATCGGCGCCCGCACCGGTTGATGCGTCCGAGGTGGGGTAGACGGGAGGAGGCACGACCGAGGCATCCCCTATGAAAGCAGCGATGGCTCGGACTTCAGAGCCCGAGCTGCCAGCCTCCTTAGTCATCAGAGGGTCCACTCCTGAGGGAGCGCCGGTGACAGAGGGGGTGCCGTCGGCCTTCGTCGTGCCGACGCCGATGGTTGCCACGGCTGACCCCTCGGTTGGGGCTGGGTCCTCCCGGTCCCTTGTCTGGTTGGGCGACGATCCGCTCACGTGGGGAGGAGGCCGGCTCTGATGGGCTAGGCGGCTCGACCCGAGCGACTCAGTGTCCGTCGTCCGCTCCCTGTCCAACATGTTGGGGGTGCTAAAGGATGACATTGCCCCGACCAGCCAGGTTTGTCGCATCTTGACGTTTTCTATTTTCGACCCTGTTTATATGATTCTAACATGATTTTTTCACAGTGCCTTGCGATTGGAAGGTCCTAATATGGCTAAAGGGGGGGTGAATAGCCTATTTAAAAATCTACAAATCAACTAGAGCAATTTGATTAGTATGACAAATAGCGAAATGCAAACTTGCTCTAGCTCTACAAGGGTTGCAAGCCACCTATCCAACAATTCTAGTTGCAATGATTCCTAGACACACAACTTGCAAAGTTACTACTCACTAAGAGCTCTCAATCTTGCTACTCTAAAGAGCTCCACTAGATGAACTTAAAATAACAAAGCAAGCTCTCAATTCTAATTACACTAAAGAGCTTGCCACAACTAGTTTGCAAGAATATAAATGAGTGAGTAGGGTGATTATACCGCCGTGTAGAGGAGTGAACCAATCATAAGGTGAATATTAAATTAATCATCGGGAGAATACCAAATGGCAAGAGACAACCAATTTTCTCCCGAGGTTCACGTGCTTGCCAACACGCTACGTCCCCATTGTGTCGACCAACACTTGGTGGTTCGGCGGCTAAGAGGTGTTGCACAAACATCGTCCATACAATTTGGACACCACGAGAACCTACCCACAAGTGAGGTAACTCAATGACATGAGCAATCCACTAGAGTTACCTTTTCGCTCTCCATCGGGAAGGTACAAATCCTCACAATCACCGAAGATGGCCACGAATAATCACCGACTCATACCAATCCTCCACCGCTGCACCAAGCCATCTAGGTGGTGGCAACCACTAAGAGCAACAAGCGAATCCTGCAGCGAAACATGAATATCAAGTGCCTCTAGATGCAATCACTCAAGCAATGCACTTGGAT
This sequence comes from Miscanthus lutarioriparius, assembly GCA_904845875.1. NCBI lineage: Eukaryota > Viridiplantae > Streptophyta > Magnoliopsida > Poales > Poaceae > Miscanthus > Miscanthus lutarioriparius. Next base: position 120,983,575 of record CAJGYO010000002.1, read on the forward strand.
TCTCCCAATCTCACAATGATGATGAATCAATGATGGAGATGAGTGGGAGGACTTTGGCTAAGCTCACAAGGTTGCTATGTCAATGCAAATGGCCAAGAGAGTGAGCTTGAGCCGCCATGGGGCTTAAATAGAAGCCCCCACGAAATAGAAACCGTTGTACCCCTTCACTTTGGGCATTAACGGGATGACCGGACGCTGCCGGTCAGATTGACCGGACGCAGGGCCAGCGTCCGGTCCTCGTCCTCTTTCGTCATATGTCCCCTGCTTTCAAATGCTGATCACCCAATCTCAACGGTCAAAGTGATGACCGGACGCGTTAGTTAGAAAGTGACCGGACGCTGGACCTTAGCGTCCGGTCGTTTCCAGTAAGGTTCTAAACGCGAATTTTCACGACCGGACGCGTCCGGTCATGCTCGACCGGACTCACCCAGCGTCCGGTCACTCAACGTCTCCTCTGTGCGCCCCACGTCAACGTACGTCAGCACTAACCGGACGCACCCTACTAGCGTCCGATCACTTTTAGCGCCAGCATCCGGTCGAAGACCGAAACACGCGCCCTCATCACATCGACCGGACGCTACCGGTCCAATCGAGACCAGCGTCCGGTCACTTTCAGTGACCTTTGTCTTTTCTGTAAAGAGCGCCGGTGGCACCATCGAACTATCCGCACTCTACGGGCAGACACTCCGCCGGTGAAGTTTCTAAGCCTTGGTCAAATGTGCCAACCACCAAGTGTATCACCTTGTGCACATGTGTTAGCATATTTTCACAAACATTTTCAAGGCATTATCACTCCACTAGATCCTAAATGCATATGCAATGAGTTAGAGCATCTAGTGGCACTTTGATAACCGTATTTCGATACGATGAGTTTCACCCTCTTAATAGTACGGCTATCGATCCTAAATGTGATCACACTCGCTAAGTGTCTCGATCACTAAAACAAAATGGCTCCTACAATTTTTACCTTTGCCTTGAGCCTTTTTGTTTTTCTCTTTCTTCTTTTCAAGTTTAAGCATTTGATCATCACCATGCCATCACCATCGCCATGATCTTCGCCATTGCTTCATCACTTGGAGTAGTGCTACCTATCTCATAATCACTTTGATAAACTAGGTTAGCACTTAGGGTTTCATCAATTAACTAAAACCAAACTAGAGCTTTCAATCTCCCCTTTTGGTAATTGATGACAACCCTTTCACAAAGATATGAATTAAGATTTAATTAAATCCACGTTGCTTGCCCAAGCATATTTACCATGTAAAGAATATGGACAAGTTTCATGAACTCCAAATGGTAGTAATTGCCCCCCTATATGTGTAAGAGTTTGGATTGTAGCTTGCATATGCTTGGATAGGAAATATAGGAGTCAATTTCTACCAAATGATGCTAATGTATAAGAGATGAACCTTTGAAGCGTGATACCAATCGGAGTGCACCAATATACCATCCTTAGCACCATTAGTAACTAGACATACAAAAACTAGAATACCCCATAAGATCAATATTACAAGCAAGAGAGTCTAGTTTCCATAGAATGAACATAGGTCTAGTTACTTTAGCCCATGCATGCTAGTTTTTATTTCAACATTCAAACCTACAACTAGCATACACCACACAAGCATGAATATTGAAATTAAGAACTTGTACCATGCAAGCAAATATATAAAATGCACATTCAAATGCATCATACAAGTTTATGAGCTTGCTCCCCCTACTTGTGTGCAATTTTGATTGATCCCCTTACAATGTCATTTCATCTGTTTGCTCCCCCTATCTATCTTACTATCTTTGTGCATTTCTCTCTCCCTTTGTCAACAATTAGCACAAAAAGAGGGCTCAAATTTTAGATAGGTTGGGATGAAACCATGTGAAGTGAGGATCATTTTCCCAAATTGGTTCAATCTAGATTACTTGCAAAAGTTATTTAACTCGGTTTGATCCAAGGACAAGCTTCTTCACACCTCCAAATAAGGGTTATCTTGTACCATGTTGAGTTAAACACTTATAGCTCATTTTATAGATCAAACACTAGGTTTACAAGCCCACAAACATGTCATATGCTACCACTAGATCATTTCAAACATACAAGCAATAGTGGTACCATATAAGCATCAAATTCATTTGATTTTCATGAATGAGCCTATTCAAATGTGAAATATGTCTAGATGCACTAATCATGTCCTTAGTAAGGATGTATGCCATGCCAATCAACTTTTACCTTGGATTGCTCAAGGAGAGGCATGTCATATAAATTGGGGGTGCATCAACACATATTGGAGAAGTCAAGTATATTCAATTCATTCCTTAGCTTGCAAAACATCTTTTCATCAAGTGGCTTGGTGAAGATATTGACAAGTTGATCTTCGGTGCCCACACTCTCAATGCAAATGTCCCCTTTTTGTTGGTGATCTCTTATGAAATGATGGCGGACATCAATATGCTTTGTTCTTGAATGTTGCACCGGGTTGTTGGTGAGCTTTACGGCACTCTCATTGTCACATAGCAATGGCACTTGCTTGAATTCAATTCCAAAGTCACTCAAAGTAGCATTCATCCAAAGTAATTGAGCACAACAACTACCACCCAAAATGTACTCTGCTTTTAGCGGTTGAAAGTGCTACACTATTTTGCTTCTTTGATGACCAAGACACAAGTGATCTTCCCAATAGTTGACATGTGCCTGATGTGCTCTTTCTCTCAACTTTACATCCCGCATAATCGAGTCCGAATATCTAATCAACTCAAATCTTGCTCCTTTGGGATACCACAATCCAACATTTTATGCATGCTTCAAGTTCCTCAATATTCTCTTTGTTGCTTTCAATGACTTTCTCTTAGTGGGGCTTGGAATCTAGCACACATGCATACACTAAACATCACATCCGCCTTGATGCGGTCACATAAAGTAGGCTTCCAATCATAGACCGATACATCTTTTGATCCACCATGTTGCCACTAGCATCACTATCTAAGCTTCCACTTGTCCCCATTGGTGTACTAATAGCTTTAGCATCATCCATTCCAAACTTCATGAGCATGTCCTTGATATACTTGCCTTAACTCACAAATGTGCCATTCTTCATTTGCTTGATTTGAAGACCAAGGAAGTAGCTAAGCTCTCCAATCATGGACATCTCAAACTCACTTGCCATCATCTTGCCAAACTTCTCACAAAAATCTTGATTTGTTAACCCAAAAATGATATCATCAACATAGATTTGTATTACAAACACATCATTTCCAAGCTTCTTGGTGAAGAGAGTGGTGTCAACCTTTCCCATCTTGAATCCCTTAGAGAGTAGGAAATCTCTCAATCTCTCATACCATGCTCTAGGTGCTTGTTTTAATCCATACAAAATTTTTCTCAACTTGTACACATGGTTGGGTTTCTTCTCATCTTCAAAACTGGGAGGTTGCTCAACATATACAAGCTCATTGATGTACCCATTGAGAAATGCACTCTTCACATCCATTTGATACAACTTGATGTTGTGGGCACAAACATAGCCTAACAAGATCATAATTGCTTCTAATCTTGCAACCAGGGCATATGTTTCTCTAAAGTCAAGACCTTCAACTTGAGTGTAACCTTGAGCCACTAATCTTGATTTGTTCCTTATTACTATCCCATCTTGATCTTGCTTGTTCCGAAAAACCACTTGGTTCTAATCACATTATGATCCTTAGGTCTCTCAACTAACTCACATACTTGGTTTCTTGTAAAGTTGTTTAGCTCTTCATGTATAGCATTGACCCAATCAACATCCTTCAAAGCTTCATCTATCTTCTTAGGTTCAATGCATGACACAAATGAGAAATGCTCACAAAATGAAGCCAATTTTGATCTAGTTTGCACACCTCTTGAAATATCACCAATGATAGTGTTCAAAGGATGATCTCTTGCAACATTGGTTGGTTAAAGCACTTGCACTTGATTGCTTGCATTTGATAGACCACTTGGTTGAGATGATGAACTAGCCACTTGTTGATGATCTTGCACTTTGTCATCACTAGTTCTTGCTTGAACTTGATCATGAGAACCACTAGCTTGCACATTTGAGTTAGAGAGCACTTGATTCTTGTTATCTTCAACATCAATCACCTCTCTAGGCCTTATATCACCAATGTCCATGTTCTTCATTGCATTGACCAATTGAGTGCCTCTTACATCATCTAGATTCTTATCTTTCTCTTGGGAACCATTTGTTTCGTCAAACTCCACATCATGAACCTCCTCAAGAGTACCACTAGCCAAATTCCAAACTCTATAAGCCTTGCTAGTAGTGGAGTAACCAAGCAAGAAACTTTCATCACATTTCTTTTCAAACTTGCTCAATCTAGTGTCTTTCTTCAATATGTAGCATTTACAACCAAAAACCCAAAAGTATGCTATGTTGGGCTTTCTTCAATTCAAAAGCTCATAAGGTGTCTTATCCGTCATGGGGTGATAATAGAGTCGATTGCTATAATAGCAAGCCGTGTTGATTGCTTTGGCCCAAAATGAATGACTCACATTGTACTCACTCAACATTGATCTTGCCATGTCAATCAAAGTTCTAATCTTCCTTTCAACTAAGCTATTTGATTGAGGAGTGTACTTGGCCGAGAATTGATGTCTAATTCCAAATTCATCACACAACTCATCAATTCTAGTGTTCTTGAATTCACTACCATTGTCACTTCTAACTTTCTTGATGGTTGTTTCAAACTCATTGTGAATGCCCTTGACAAATGATTTCAATGTTGCAAACACATCACTCTTGTCAACAAGAAAGAATACCCATGTGTATCTAGTGAAATCATCCACAATCACAAATCCATATTTGTTTCCACCAATGCTTGTGTATGTGGTTGGTCCAAACAAGTCCATGTGCATCAACTCAAATGCCTTAGATGTGCTCATCATGCTCTTCTTAGGATGTGTGTTACCAACTTATTTTTCGGCTTGACATGCACTACATAGCTTATCCTTCTCAAATGTGACATCTTTCAAGCCTCTAACTAAGTCATGCTTAATCAACTTCTTCAGTTGTTTCATTCCAACATGACCAAGCCTTCTATGCCATAACCAACTCATGCTAGACTTAGTGATCAAACATGTTGTCAATTGAGCTTCTCTAGCATTGAAATCAACCAAGTATAGATTTTCATATCTAAATCCTTTGAATATCAAGTTAGAGCCATCTACACTTATAATCTCTACATCATCCACACCAAATATGCACTTGAAACCAAGATCACACAATTGAGCTACCGACAAAATGTTGAAGTTCAAGCTTTCTACTAGTAGCATAATGGAAATGCTCAAGTCATTGGATATTGCAATCTTACCAAGCCCTTTGACCTTGCCTTTGCCATTGTCACCAAATGTGATACTATCAATCCCATTGCTCTTGTTTTCATTGATTGAATTGAACATTCTTAGATCATTGGTCATGTATTGTGTGCACCCACTATCAAGTATCCAATGCCTTCCTCCAGCTTTATAATTGACCTACAAAAGAAGATAAATTCTTTTAGGTATCCAAACTTGCTTGGGTCCTTGTAGGTTAGTTACCAAGGTCTTTGGTACCCAAATGACCTTCTTCTTTGGGCCCACAATTGGTGTACCAATGAACTTAGCCTTCACACCATTGGCACCCTTAAAAATTATGTAACAAGAATCAAATTTAATTGAGGATACATTAGGTAGCTTGTTCTTGTTAATCTTACAATATTGCTCTACATGCCCAACTTACTTGCATCTATTGCAAAATCGACCATTGCCCTTCACAAAGCTAACTTTGGGAGTGACAAAGGCCGCCTTGCCTTTCTTGGGGTATAGCCTAATCCCTCTTTGTTGAGAGAAAACCTTTGTCTACCCAAGCACTTTAGCAAGCGGGCATCTCCACCATAGGCATTGCCTAAGGCACGAGTAAGCTTATTCACCTTATTCTTGAGGGTCTCATTTACCACCATTAGTGAGACATCACAAGTGAGACCATCACTCAAAGGTGAAGTAGAAGTGGTAGTGCTATAAGAAGTGTTAGTGGGAGCAACTAAAATGGGATCATAAAAAGTTTCATCAATAAGATCACATGTTAGTCCCACATCACATGATGCAATCACTTGCTCCTTCTTGGATTCCTCCACTTTGACATGCTCGATGAGAGAGGAGTGAGCATTTTCAAGCTTAGAGTGAGCTTTGCCAAGCTTCTCATGGGCTTCCATTAGCCTCTCATGAGTGGCATTGAGCTCATCAAACGATTACTCAAGAAATTTTACTTTCTTGCGTAATTCTTTGCACTCCTTTCTCTTCATCTCATTGCAAGTGTGCACTTGCTCACACATGTCCAAGAGTTCCTCCTTGGTGTACTCCTCATCATCATCATTATCATCATCCCTACAAGCATCACTTTTATATTCATCATCATCACTCTCATCATATTTTACCTTGGTAGGCTTTGCCATGAGGCATGTCGATGAAGTGTCGAAGATGGAGGGCTTGTTGTTGATGGCGATGCTTGCTAGTGCTCTCTTGATAGATTTCTTGTCATCATCACTAGAGCTATCACTATCCGAAGAGCCATCACTATCCCATGTGACCACATAGCCTCCACCTTTCTTCTTCTTTTGGAAGGTCATTCTTTTCTCCTTCTTCTCCTTCTTTTCTTTCTTATCCTTTTTGAGTTTCTTCTTCTCATCCTCATCATTGTCACTATTGTAGGGACAATTTGCTACAACGTGATCGAGGCTCTTGCAATTGTAGCATCTTCTCATATATTCCTTGCTTTTGGTGTGATCTCTTCTCTTTCTTGCACCATAGCCCTTCTTCTTCATGAATTTTCCCATCTTGCGTACAAAGAGGGCCATAGCTTCATCATCAATATCACTAAGATCATCATCATCACTTGATTCTTTCTTGGACTTGCCCTTGTTCTTGGATGATGATGAGCTAGCCTTGAATGTTATATTCTTCTTCTTCTTTTCTTCTTCTTCCTTCTTGTCATCCTTGTCATCTCCTTCCCTTTCCACATGGTATATCTCTTAGGTCATGACATCACCTAGTACTTGGTTAGGGGTAATCTCCTTCAATCTTCCTCTTATGATAAGCAATCTCAATATCTCAAATATTGGAGGTAAGCATATTAAGAACCGATGAGAGACATCATCATCCTGGATCTTTTCTACCAAGGCCTTCAAGTCATTTACAATCACTTGCAACTGATGGAATATTTCCGGAATGCTCTCATCTTTCTTCATCTTGAAGCTTGTCAACTTATCCTTGAGAATGTACAACTTAGCACTCTTCATCGCCGGTGTGCCCTCATATGTTTCCTCCAATCTCCTCCACACCTCATTTGCTCTTTCACAATCCTTGATTTGCTCAAACACCTTGGAATCAATAGCAATGTATATGGTGTTGAGAGCCATTGTATTGCATTGCTTGTTGGTCTTGTCTTGGTTGGTGGGGTCATTGGGATCAATGATAGCATAGTCATTCTCGGTCACTTCCCATACTTGATCATTGATTGAACCAAGATGCATCCTCATCTTTCTCTTCCAATAATCATAGCATGTGCCATCAAAGAACGGTGGTTTGCCCCCCACATGGTTGAACACAACTTGAGCCATAATTTGACACCGAGGTTGTTAAGCCTTTAATCAAACGGTGACCACGGCTCCGATACCACTTGAAAGATCCTAATATGGCTAGAGGGGGATGAATAGCCTATTTAAAAATCTAAAAATCAACTAGAGCAATTTGATTAGTATGACAAATAGCGAAATGCAAACTTGCTCTAGCTCTACAAGGGTTGCAAGCCACCTATCCAACAATTCTAGTTGCAATGATTCCTAGACACACAACTTGCAAAGTTACTACTCACTAAGAGCTCTCAATCTTGCTACTCTAAAGAGCTCCACTAGATGAACTTAAAATAACAAAGCAAGCTCTCAATTCTAATTACACTAAAGAGCTTGCCACAACTAGTTTGCAAGAATATAAATGAGTGAGTAGGGTGATTATACCGCCGTGTAGAGGAGTGAACCAATCATAAGGTGAATATTAAATTAATCATCGGGAGAATACCAAATGGCAAGAGACAACCAATTTTCTCCCGAGGTTCACGTGCTTGCCAACACGCTACGTCCCCATTGTGTCGACCAACACTTGGTGGTTCGGCGGCTAAGAGGTGTTGCACAAACATCGTCCATACAATTTGGACACCACGAGAACCTACCCACAAGTGAGGTAACTCAATGACATGAGCAATCCACTAGAGTTACCTTTCGGCTCTCCATCGGGGAAGGTACAAATCCCCTCACAATCACCGAAGATGGCCACGAATAATCACCGACTCATACCAATCCTCCACCGCTGCACCAAGCCATCTAGGTGGTGGCAACCACTAAGAGCAACAAGCGAATCCTGCAGCGAAACATGAATATCAAGTGCCTCTAGATGCAATCACTCAAGCAATGCACTTGGATTCTCTCCCAATCTCACAATGATGATGAATCAATGATGGAGATGAGTGGGAGGACTTTGGCTAAGCTCACAAGGTTGCTATGTCAATGCAAATGGCCAAGAGAGTGAGCTTGAGCCGGCCATAGGGCTTAAATAGAAGCCCCCACGAAATAGAGCCGTTGTACCCCTTCACTGGGCACAACGCGGGATGACCGGACGCGCCGGTCGTATTGACCGGACGCAGGGCCCAGCGTCCGGTCCTCAGATCTTCGTCATATGTCCCCTGTTTCAAATGCTGATCACCCAATCTCAACGGTCAAGTGATGACCGGACGCGTTAGTTAGAAAGTGACCGGACGCTGGACCTTAGCGTCCGGTCGTTTCCAGTAAGGTTCTAAACGCGAATTTTCACGACCGGACGCGTCCGGTCATGCCTGACCGGACTCACCCAGCGTCCGGTCACTCAACGTCTCCTCTGTGCGCCCCACGTCAACGTACGTCAGCACTAACCGGACGCACCCTACTAGCGTCCGGTCACTTTTAGCGCCAGCATCCGGTCGAAGACCGAAACACGCGCCCTCTACTGTCACTGACCGGACGCGCTGGTCCAATCGAGACCAGCGTCCGGTCACTTTCAGTGACCTTTGTCTTTTCTGTAAAGAGCGCCGGTGGCACCATCGAACTATCCGCACTCTACGGGCAGACACTCCGCCGGTGAAGTTTCTAAGCCTTGGTCAAATGTGCCAACCACCAAGTGTATCACCTTGTGCACATGTGTTAGCATATTTTCACAAACATTTTCAAGGGTGTTATCACTCCACTAGATCCTAAATGCATATGCAATGAGTTAGAGCATCTAGTGGCACTTTGATAACCGTATTTCGATACGAGTTTCACCCCTCTTAATAGTACGGCTATCGATCCTAAATGTGATCACACTCGCTAAGTGTCTCGATCACTAAAACAAAATGGCTCCTACAATTTTTACCTTTGCCTTGAGCCTTTTTGTTTTTCTCTTTCTTCTTTTCCAAGTTTAAGCATTTGATCATCACCATGCCATCACCATCGTCATGATCTTCGCCATTACTTCATCACTTGGAGTAGTGCTACCTATCTCATAATCACTTTGATAAACTAGGTTAGCACTTAGGGTTTCATCAATTAACTAAAACCAAACTAGAGCTTTCAATCTCCCCCTTTTTGGTAATTGATGACAACCCTTTCACAAAGATATGAATTAAGATTTAATTAAATCCACGTTGCTTGCCCAAGCATATTTACCATGTGTAAAAGAATATGGACAAGTTTCATGAACTCCAAATGGTAGTAATTGCCCCCCTATATATGTGCTAAGAGTTTGGATTGTAGCTTGCACATATGCTTGGATAGGAAATATAGGAGTCAATTTCTACCAAATGATGCTAATGTATAAGAGATGAACCTTTGAAGCGTGATACCAATCGGAGTGCACCAATATACCATCCTTAGCACCATTAGTAACTAGACATACACAAAAACTAGAATACCCCATAAGATCAATATTACAAGCAAGAGAGTCTAGTTTCCATAGAATGAACATAGGTCTAGTTACTTTAGCCCATGCATGCTAGTTTTTTATTTCAACATTCAAACCTACAACTAGCATACACCACACAAGCATGAATATTGAAATTAAGAACTTGTACCATGCAAGCAAATATATAAAATGCACATTCAAATGCATCATACAAGTTTATGAGCTTGCTCCCCCTACTTGTGTGCAATTTTGATTGATCCCCTTACAATGTCATTTCATCTGTTTGCTCCCCCTATCTATCTTACTATCTTTGTGCATTTCTCTCTCCCTTTGTCAACAATTAGCACAAAAAGAGGGCTCAAATTTTAGATAGGTTGGGATGAAACCATGTGAAGTGAGGATCATTTTCCCAAATTGGTTCAATCTAGATTACTTGCAAAAGTTATTTAACTCGGTTTGATCCAAGGACAAGCTTCTTCACACCTCCAAATAAGGGTTATCTTGTACCATGTTGAGTTAAACACTTATAGCTCATTTTATAGATCAAACACTAGGTTTACAAGCCCACAAACATGTCATATGCTACCACTAGATCATTTCAAACATACAAGCAATAGTGGTACCATATAAGCATCAAATTCATTTGATTTTCATGAATGAGCCTATTCAAATGTGAAATATGTCTAGATGCACTAATCATGTCCTTAGCAAGGATGTATGCCATGCCAATCAACTTTTACCTTGGATTGCTCGAAGGAGAGGCATGTCATATAAATTGGGGGGTGCATCAACACATATTGGAGAAGTCAAGTATATTCAATTCATTCCTTAGCTTGCAAAACATCTTTTCATCAAGTGGCTTGGTGAAGATATTGACAAGTTGATCTTCGGTGCCCACACTCTCAATGCAAATGTCCCCTTTTTGTTGGTGATCTCTTATGAAATGATGGCGGACATCAATATGCTTTGTTCTTGAATGTTGCACCGGGTTGTTGGTGAGCTTTACGGCACTCTCATTGTCACATAGCAATGGCACTTGCTTGAATTCAATTCCAAAGTCACTCAAAGTAGCATTCATCCAAAGTAATTGAGCACAACAACTACCAGCCAAAATGTACTCTGCTTTAGCGGTTGAAAGTGCTACACTATTTTGCTTCTTTGATGACCAAGACACAAGTGATCTTCCCAATAGTTGACATGTGCCTGATGTGCTCTTTCTCTCAACTTTACATCCCGCATAATCAGAGTCCGAATATCTAATCAACTCAAATCTTGCTCCTTTGGGATACCACAATCCAACATTTTATGCATGCTTCAAGTTCCTCAATATTCTCTTTGTTGCTTTCGAATGACTTTCTCTTAGTGGGGCTTGGAATCTAGCACACATGCATACACTAAACATCACATCCGGCCTTGATGCGGTCACATAAAGTAGGCTTCCAATCATAGACCGATACATCTTTTGATCCACCATGTTGCCACTAGCATCACTATCTAAGCTTCCACTTGTCCCCATTGGTGTACTAATAGCTTTAGCATCATCCATTCCAAACTTCATGAGCATGTCCTTGATATACTTGCCTTAACTCACAAATGTGCCATTCTTCATTTGCTTGATTTGAAGACCAAGGAAGTAGCTAAGCTCTCCAATCATGGACATCTCAAACTCACTTGCCATCATCTTGCCAAACTTCTCACAAAAATCTTGATTTGTTAACCCAAAAATGATATCATCAACATAGATTTGTATTACAAACACATCATTTCCAAGCTTCTTGGTGAAGAGAGTGGTGTCAACCTTTCCCATCTTGAATCCCTTAGAGAGTAGGAAATCTCTCAATCTCTCATACCATGCTCTAGGTGCTTGTTTTAATCCATACAAAATTTTTCTCAACTTGTACACATGGTTGGGTTTCTTCTCATCTTCAAAACTGGGAGGTTGCTCAACATATACAAGCTCATTGATGTACCCATTGAGAAATGCACTCTTCACATCCATTTGATACAACTTGATGTTGTGGGCACAAACATAGCCTAACAAGATCATAATTGCTTCTAATCTTGCAACCGGGGCATATGTTTCTCTAAAGTCAAGACCTTCAACTTGAGTGTAACCTTGAGCCACTAATCTTGATTTGTTCCTTATTACTATCCCATCTTGATCTTGCTTGTTCCGAAAAACCACTTGGTTCTAATCACATTATGATCCTTAGGTCTCTCAACTAACTCACATACTTGGTTTCTTGTAAAGTTGTTTAGCTCTTCATGTATAGCATTGACCCAATCAACATCCTTCAAAGCTTCATCTATCTTCTTAGGTTCAATGCATGACACAAATGAGAAATGCTCACAAAATGAAGCCAATTTTGATCTAGTTTGCACACCTCTTGAAATATCACCAATGATAGTGTTCAAAGGATGATCTCTTGCAACATTGGTTGGTTAAAGCACTTGCACTTGATTGCTTGCATTTGATAGACCACTTGGTTGAGATGATGAACTAGCCACTTGTTGATGATCTTGCACTTTGTCATCACTAGTTCTTGCTTGAACTTGATCATGAGAACCACTAGCTTGCACATTTGAGTTAGAGAGCACTTGATTCTTGTTATCTTCAACATCAATCACCTCTCTAGGCCTTATATCACCAATGTCCATGTTCTTCATTGCATTGACCAATTGAGTGCCTCTTACATCATCTAGATTCTTATCTTTCTCTTGGGAACCATTTGTTTCGTCAAACTCCACATCATGAACCTCCTCAAGAGTACCACTAGCCAAATTCCAAACTCTATAAGCCTTGCTAGTAGTGGAGTAACCAAGCAAGAAACTTTCATCACATTTCTTTTCAAACTTGCTCAATCTAGTGTCTTTCTTCAATATATAGCATTTACAACCAAAAACCCAAAAGTATGCTATGTTGGGCTTTCTTCAATTCAAAAGCTCATAAGGTGTCTTATCCGTCATGGGGTGATAATAGAGTCGATTGCTATAATAGCAAGCCGTGTTGATTGCTTTGGCCCAAAATGAATGACTCACATTGTACTCACTCAACATTGATGTTGCCATGTCAATCAAAGTTCTAATCTTCCTTTCAACTAAGCTATTTGATTGAGGAGTGTACTTGGCCGAGAATTGATGTCTAATTCCAAATTCATCACACAACTCATCAATTCTAGTGTTCTTGAATTCACTACCATTGTCACTTCTAACTTTCTTGATGGTTGTTTCAAACTCATTGTGAATGCCCTTGACAAATGATTTCAATGTTGCAAACACATCACTCTTGTCAACAAGAAAGAATACCCATGTGTATCTAGTGAAATCATCCACAATCACAAATCCATATTTGTTTCCACCAATGCTTGTGTATGTGGTTGGTCCAAACAAGTCCATGTGCATCAACTCAAATGCCTTAGATGTGCTCATCATGCTCTTCTTAGGATGTGTGTTACCAACTTATTTTTCGGCTTGACATGCACTACATAGCTTATCCTTCTCAAATGTGACATCTTTCAAGCCTCTAACTAAGTCATGCTTAATCAACTTCTTCAGTTGTTTCATTCCAACATGACCAAGCCTTCTATGCCATAACCAACTCATGCTAGACTTAGTGATCAAACATGTTGTCAATTGAGCTTCTCTAGCATTGAAATCAACCAAGTATAGATTTTCATATCTAAATCCTTTGAATATCAAGTTAGAGCCATCTACACTTATAATCTCTACATCATCCACACCAAATATGCACTTGAAACCAAGATCACACAATTGAGCTACCGACAAAATGTTGAAGTTCAAGCTTTCTACTAGTAGCATAATGGAAATGCTCAAGTCATTGGATATTGCAATCTTACCAAGCCCTTTGACCTTGCCTTTGCCATTGTCACCAAATGTGATACTATCAATCCCATTGCTCTTGTTTTCATTGATTGAATTGAACATTCTTAGATCATTGGTCATGTATTGTGTGCACCCACTATCAAGTATCCAATGCCTTCCTCCAGCTTTATAATTGACCTACAAAAGAAGATAAATTCTTTTTAGGTATCCAAACTTGCTTGGGTCCTTGTAGGTTAGTTACCAAGGTCTTTGGTACCCAAATGACCTTCTTCTTTGGGCCCACAATTGGTGTACCAATGAACTTAGCCTTCACACCATTGGCACCCTTAAAAATTATGTAACAAGAATCAAATTTAATTGAGGATACATTAGGTAGCTTGTTCTTGTTAATCTTACAATATTGCTCTACATGCCCAACTTACTTGCATCTATTGCAAAATCGACCATTGCCCTTCACAAAGCTAACTTTGGGAGTGACAAAGGCCGCCTTGCCTTTCTTGGGGTATAGCCTAATCCCTCTTTGTTGAGAGAAAACCTTTGTCTACCCAAGCACTTTAGCAAGCGGGCATCTCCACCATAGGCATTGCCTAAGGCACGAGTAAGCTTATTCACCTTATTCTTGAGGGTCTCATTTACCACCATTAGTGAGACATCACAAGTGAGACCATCACTCAAAGGTGAAGTAGAAGTGGTAGTGCTATAAGAAGTGTTAGTGGGAGCAACTAAAATGGGATCATAAAAAGTTTCATCAATAAGATCACATGTTAGTCCCACATCACATGATGCAATCACTTGCTCCTTCTTGGATTCCTCCACTTTGACATGCTCGATGAGAGAGGAGTGAGCATTTTCAAGCTTAGAGTGAGCTTTGCCAAGCTTCTCATGGGCTTCCATTAGCCTCTCATGAGTGGCATTGAGCTCATCAAACGATTACTCAAGAAATTTTACTTTCTTGCGTAATTCTTTGCACTCCTTTCTCTTCATCTCATTGCAAGTGTGCACTTGCTCACACATGTCCAAGAGTTCCTCCTTGGTGTACTCCTCATCATCATCATTATCATCATCCCTACAAGCATCACTTTCATATTCATCATCATCACTCTCATCATATTTTACCTTGGTAGGCTTTGCCATGAGGCATGTCGATGAAGTGTCGAAGATGGAGGGCTTGTTGTTGATGGCGATGCTTGCTAGTGCTCTCTTGATAGATTTCTTGTCATCATCACTAGAGCTATCACTATCCGAAGAGCCATCACTATCCCATGTGACCACATAGCCTCCACCTTTCTTCTTCTTTTGGAAGGTCATTCTTTTCTCCTTCTTCTCCTTCTTTTCTTTCTTATCCTTTTTGAGTTTCTTCTTCTCATCCTCATCATTGTCACTATTGTAGGGACAATTTGCTACAACGTGATCGAGGCTCTTGCAATTGTAGCATCTTCTCATATATTCCTTGCTTTTGGTGTGATCTCTTCTCTTTCTTGCACCATAGCCCTTCTTCTTCATGAATTTTCCCATCTTGCGTACAAAGAGGGCCATAGCTTCATCATCAATATCACTAAGATCATCATCATCACTTGATTCTTTCTTGGACTTGCCCTTGTTCTTGGATGATGATGAGCTAGCCTTGAATGTTATATTCTTCTTCTTCTTTTCTTCTTCTTCCTTCTTGTCATCCTTGTCATCTCCTTCCCTTTCCACATGGTATATCTCTTAGGTCATGACATCACCTAGTACTTGGTTAGGGGGTAATCTCCTTCAATCTTCCTCTTATGATAAGCAATCTCAATATCTCAAATATTGGAGGTAAGCATATTAAGAACCGATGAGAGACATCATCATCCTGGATCTTTTCTACCAAGGCCTTCAAGTCATTTACAATCACTTGCAACTGATGGAATATTTCCGGAATGCTCTCATCTTTCTTCATCTTGAAGCTTGTCAACTTATCCTTGAGAATGTACAACTTAGCACTCTTCATCGCCGGTGTGCCCTCATATGTTTCCTCCAATCTCCTCCACACCTCATTTGCTCTTTCACAATCCTTGATTTGCTCAAACACCTTGGAATCAATAGCAATGTATATGGTGTTGAGAGCCATTGTATTGCATTGCTTGTTGGTCTTGTCTTGGTTGGTGGGGTCATTGGGATCAATGATAGCATAGTCATTCTCGGTCACTTCCCATACTTGATCATTGATTGAACCAAGATGCATCCTCATCTTTCTCTTCCAATAATCATAGCATGTGCCATCAAAGAACGGTGGTTTGCCCCCCACATGGTTGAACACAACTTGAGCCATAATTTGACACCGAGGTTGTTAAGCCTTTAATCAAACGGTGACCACGGCTCCGATACCACTTGAAAGATCCTAATATGGCTAGAGGGGGATGAATAGCCTATTTAAAAATCTAAAAATCAACTAGAGCAATTTGATTAGTATGACAAATAGCGAAATGCAAACTTGCTCTAGCTCTACAAGGGTTGCAAGCCACCTATCCAACAATTCTAGTTGCAATGATTCCTAGACACACAACTTGCAAAGTTACTACTCACTAAGAGCTCTCAATCTTGCTACTCTAAAGAGCTCCACTAGATGAACTTAAAATAACAAAGCAAGCTCTCAATTCTAATTACACTAAAGAGCTTGCCACAACTAGTTTGCAAGAATATAAATGAGTGAGTAGGGTGATTATACCGTCGTGTAGAGGAGTGAACCAATCACAAGGTGAATATTAAATCAATCACCGGGAGAATACCAAATGGCAAGAGACAATCAATTTTCTCCCGAGGTTCACGTGCTTGCCAACACGCTACGTCCCCGTTGTGTCGACCAACACTTGGTGGTTCAGCGGCTAAGATGTGTTGCACAAACATCGTCCACACAATTTAGACACTGCAAGAACCTACCCACAAGTGAGGTAACTCAATGACACGAGCAATCCACTAGAGTTACCTTTCGGCGCTCCATCGGGGAAGGTACAAATCCCCTCACAATCACCGGAGATGGCCACGAATAATCATCGACTCATACCAATCCTCCACCGCTGCACCAAGCCATCTAGGTGGTGGCAACAACTAAGAGCAACAAGCGAATCCTGCAGCGAAACATGAATATCAAGTGCCTCTAGATGCAATCACTCAAGCAATGCACTTGGATTCTCTCCCAATCTCACAATGATGATGAATCAATGATGGAGATGAGTGGGAGGACTTTGGCTAAGCTCACAAGGTTGCTATGTCAATGCAAATGGCCAAGAGAGTGAGCTTGAGCCGGCCATGGGGCTTAAATAGAAGCCCCCATGAAATAGAGCCGTTGTACCCCTTCACTGGGCACAACGCGGGATGACCGGACGCGTCGGTCGTATTGACCGGACGCAGGGCCCCAGCGTCCGGTCCTCAGATCTTCGTCACATGTCCCCTGTTTCAAATGCTGATCACCCAATCTCAACGGTCAAGTGATGACCGGACGCGTTAGTTAGAAAGTGACCGGACGCTGGACCTTAGCGTCCGGTCGTTTCCAGTAAGGTTCTAAACGTGAATTTTCACGACCGGACGCGTCCGGTCATGCCCGACCGGACTCACCCAGCGCCCGGCCACTCAAAGTCTCCTCTATGCACCCCACGTCAGCGTACATCAGCACTAACCGGACGTACCCTACCAGCGTCCGGTCGAAGACCGAAACACGCGCCCTCTGCTACCACTGACCGGACGCGCCGGTCCAACCGAGACCAGCGTTCGGTCACTTTCAGTGACCTTCATCTTTTCTATAAAGAGCACCGGTGGCACCATCGGACTGTCCGCACTCTATGGGCAGACACTCCACCGGTGAAGTTTCTAACCCTTGCTCAAATTTGCCAACCACCAAGTGTACCACCTTGTGCACATGTGTTAGCATATTTTTACAAACATTTTCAAGGGTGTTAGCACTCCACTATATCCTAAATGCATATGCAATGAGTTAGAGCATTTAGTGGCACTTTGATAACCGCATTTCGATACGAGTTTCACCCCTCTTAATAGTACGGCTATCGATCCTAAATATGATCACACTCGCTAAGTGTCTCGATCACTAAAACAAAATGGCTCCTATAATTTTTACCTTTGCCGTGAGCCTTTTGTTTTTCTCTTTCTTCTTTTCTAAGTTTAAGCATTTGATCATCACCATGCCATCACCATCGTCATGATCTTTGCCATTGCTTCATCACTTAGAGTAGTGCTACCTATCTCATAATCACTTTGATAAACTAGGTTAGCACTTAGGGTTTCATCAATTAACAAAACCAAACTAGAGCTTTCAGCGATGCATAGCCAGGAGAAGTCCCTATTCCTCCACCACGAGAGGGAGGTATGGGGGCTTGCTGCCGAAGTGTTGTGGCTACAGGAGGAAGTGGTGAGCCTCCAGACCAAGGAACGGGAAGCCCATCAACACACCGACGAGGCCAAGGACAAGCCAAAGGCTGCGGTCGCCAAGGCCAGGGAAGATGCCGTGGAGCTTGGACGACTCTGCCCAGCCCTCGACCTTGCTCGGCGCGCGCTCAAAAATGTGCGAAAGTCGAAGGAAGAAGCCGAGGGCCTGGCCGCCGCCTTGGCCGAGGACGTTGGCGCGCTCCAGGTGGAGAAGACGGTCCTCGAGGAGCAAGTGAAAGGTGAGGCTCTAGTTACCTTTTCGGTTGATGTTCAAAGTCGATTTTCTGACACTCTGGTGTTCGGCTTGGGCAGCCCTTCAGAGGCAACTCTTCGAGGTGCGGGGTCAACTCTAGTCGGAGAGCGACGATCACAACGCCTTGTGCACTGCCATCGGGTTGGTCTTTGACGACCTCGGGGTCACCCCGACCATGGAGACGAGCTCGCTCGTAGTCCGGGTTCCTCAGACCTCGGATCGGGCGCTCGCAAGGGAGGCCCTACACACCGACATCTATCGCACGTTCACCATCGCCCGCTCCCACTACATCGACATCGACCTACCGGTGATCAGTGAGGGCTTTGCGTCTAGCTACACTAATGCCGAGCTAGACGAAATTGAGAAGGAAGCAGAGCCCCCGGCGTGGGACCTGGCGGAGAAGTTTGAAGAAGAGATCCTGCCTAAGAATGTTAATTAGATAGCTGAGTCTGGTGTTAGTCTTTCTGTAAAGACTTTTATTGTGGTCGGAAAACGCTGTTTGGCCCTTCTATATATATATATAAAGTTTGTTGTGATCCGACCCTTGTTTTATGTTAAGGCATTAGAAACTTAAATTGCGAGCGACTAAATAATGATCATGCTGGTGAGCAAGTGATGTCGTAGCCATCTGGGCGTAGGCTTTTTGCATCCCGACCAGTTTTACTCATTGTTAGTTTTCGGCAACTCTTATTTCTAGGTCTCGTCATAACAAAGAAGGGGGGGATGGGAAAATGTTTCTGAGTATATGTACTCCTATCAGCCCCCGAGTAAAACCTGACCCCAAGTAGTTGTCGGGGTTGGGTATTACTAAAGTCCGATCAGATCGGGAGCGAACCCGATAGGGGGTAACATTTTTCGATTCTTGCAAAAACATCACTTAGTTTGATAAGCATAATGAAAGCTTTGGAACTAGAAGACTAAGGGTAAAAGCGACGTAGCTGTTCGATGTTCTAGGCATTGGCAACGGCATTGCCGTCCTCAGTCTTGAGCTTGTGGGCGCCTGGCCGGAGCATCTCCGTGGCGACGCACAGTCTTTCCTATGGCGGGGAGAGCTTGCGGCAGTCCTTGCATACTTGGCCGAGCGAAGGAGGGCGACATCGTGCTCTTCGTCTAGCTAGGCTCCGTCCCATGCTCCCCCTTGTTAGAGCCTCTGGACAAGAACCGCTTCAAGAGAACGCAGTCCTTGTACAAGTGCTTGACGGGGAAGGCATGGTTCAGGCATGGCCCTTCAAGCAGCTTCTTGAAGTGGCTTGGGGTGCCCTCCGTAGGCTTCCGGCCCCCCGTGCGGTCGGCGTTGGCCGCTAACGAGCTCCCGCGCTGCCGCTTGTTCTTCCTTTTATTGGAAAGCTTGGAGGCGCCCTCATTGACATCCCCATCAGGCTTTGCCTTGCCCTTGACGGCATGTCGGCCAAAGGCCTGAGGTCCCATCAAGTCGGGGCTCGGGCTTCGGTCCTCAGTGCGTCGGCCAAAGGCCTGAGATCCCATCGAGTTGGGGCTCGGGCTTCGGTCCTCACTGCTATCATAGCGTCCGCCACGACGTGGATGGTAGTCACGGCTAGCCCCTTCCTTGGCATCACCACAGGCACGCCTGCGGGCATCGAGGGTGTCGCGGGTGTCGCGGTGGAGGCTGAGACGCTCGTGCACTAGAACCGCGATGCGTGGCTCATCGCCTAGTTGGGCTAGATGGCCCGATACGTCCACGTCGGCTCGTTCTGAGGGTGGTTTGTGTCTGCGAGCGTTGGGGGTGTCACGCGCATCGCGGTGGAGCTCGAGATGCTCGTTCACCAAACCCGTGGTGCGTGGCCTTCTGTAGTCGGGGCTGAGAGGCTAGATGCTTCTGGGGGCGAGGACCTCCGTTGCAGGTAGCTGCAGCTCCTCTGGCGTCTCGGCGATTGCGTCGAGGCCGGTGAAGACGAGGGATTGTGTGGCAGCGAAAGACTGCACCAACTCTCCCTCCGTCGTAATGACGAAGTCCAGGTTCCTGAAATGCATGCGCACGCCCGGGACCCAGCTGACGTTGCGATTAGCCATCTGAGGCCTAGTGTTGACGTCAAAACGTGCAAAGAGGCCCCTACCTGGCGTGCTAATTGTCGGTGTTTCGAGTAAGCACTGGCTAGTAAATTTGTATATTGCGCGTCTGACTCGAATGGTGTGCTAAGAGGACACAAGGACTATACTGGTTCAGGTCGAATGTCCCTACGTCTAGTTTCGAGCTACTCGTGTTACTAGCACTGAGTTTGTAGTAGGGGGTTACAAACTAGCGAGAGAGGGAGGTAGCTCCCAAGTCTCTGGTGTGATATGGTGTGTTTGTTCGATGAATCGATGTGTGATCAATCGATATGCGACGAGTCGATGTTCCTAGTGGGACGCCCTACTTTCCCTTTTATAGGTCAAGGGAAAGCAGGGGTTACAACCGAAGGGAAGAGGAGAAAAAGAAAGAGAAATAAGGCTCTCAGAGGTGCACCTCCCTCCTCGTGGGTCCCGTTGACCCTATAGATCGTGATAGCAGTGGCGTCGTACCAGGGTCCTGTTGGCCATTGTAGCTTACGTGCAGGCATCGTGCGCCATTCTTGTCTTCCGTCCCATCCGAGCGGACGGAATGGTCAGAGGCCCCCTTATAGAAAACCATACGGGGGGTTAGCGATACAGTGCCAGTCAATTGACGCTGGTTGACTGACGTTGGACGGTGGTCAGGCAAGGAGTTGGCAGGACAGTGACCATGCATCCATCACTGTGGGCGATGTGAGGTCCCCGGAATGACATGTCATGGGGACGGGTCATGCTGAGATGTGACCGCTCCCTACACGACTGAAAGGTCCTTGTATGGTTTTGGTAATTGAGTGACAATCTAGGTGGACTAATTGTGTTTATATGAGATACTCAGGTGATTAGTCCACAGGAACATGTGTGTGAGCAACATATGCCATGAAGGTGAAAATGGCTTGGAGATGTTCCAAAGCTCACACATGTGATGATGAAGGAGCTCATTGAAAATGAGACATGACATTGAGTCATGTGATCAAGGTGGAGAAGATCAAGACATGACTTGGCTTGATAGACCGGTTGCAAGCGTGAATGGCAAGTTGGAGGCTTTGGAGCGATGGACCGCATGGCGGTGAAGCTTGAGCAAGACTTGGTGCCAATGGACGAAGGCAATGGTGAAAAGCAGGTGAAGTCAAGATCGATGAACCAATATGATCACATGATGATATGAAGTGGATCATATCATTATTGATCATGTTGGTGCATGTGTTGCATCGACATTGGAGGAGATGGAATGGAATGCGCAAGGAAAAGGTATAACCAAGGGCATTTCATTTCACTGGTTATAGGTGTGTAGAGAAGTTGATGGCCGGGTTTAGGATAGATGGCCGTACTATCAAGAGGGGTAAACTTGTTTGCATATCGGTCATCTAGTGCCACTCGAGTGATCTAACTTTGCATCGTCGCTAGGATTGAGTGGCGTGCCAAGTTGAGTGGCTAATCCTTTGGAAAATGATTGTGAAAATGCTAACACACATACACATGGTGGTGTTGGCACATTTATAAAGGAGATGAAGTTGGAGTTGATGTGAATCAACTCGGCGATGAAACAAAGGTGAGAAGGGTTAGGAACTCCACCGGCGGACTGTCCGCACGTGCCCTATACAGAAAAGACAGGGTCTCACAGAGTGGACCGGACACTGGTCACGTGGTGACCGGACGCTGGGGTCCTGCGTCCGGTCAGTGGCGGCAGAGAGCGTGCAGGCGTCGGTCTTTCGACCGGACGCTGGCGTTGAAAGTGACCAGACGCTGGCAGGGTGCGTCCGGTTAGGCTGACGTACGGTGATGTACGCGACGTAGAAAGGTTGGAGAAGGACCAGATGCTGATGTTGTGTCCGATCGTGACCGACCGGACGCGTCCGGTCGTGACGGGTACCTTACTGGAAACGACCGGACGCTGGGGTTGCTGCGTCCGGTCACTTTGAGTAGCTACGTCCGATCATCACTTGACTGTTGAGATCACGCGACTGAGGTTAAACGGAGGCGACACGTGGCGAGCATCCGTTGACCGGACGCTGAGGTCCTGCGTTCGGTCAATATGACCGGAGCGTCCGGTCGTCCTGAGTTTTGCCCAGTGAAGGGGTAACGGCTAGTTTAGCCCATGGGGCTATAAATAGAAGGTGGTCTTGGGCATGGCTGGTGTTGAGCACCTCAGGGGACTTTGTGTCCATGCTTGAGAGTGCTTGGGAGCCCTCCATCTCATATATGCTTGATAGTGATCATCCGATTGTGTGAGAGAGCGATTCTAGTGCGATTGCATCATGAAGTTGCATCGAGTGGCACTAGGTGATCGAGTTGCAAGCCGGTGGTGCTTGTTACTCTTGGAGGTTGCCACCTCCTAGATGGCTTGGTGGTGGTCTCCGTCGAAGCCCGTAAGAAGCTTGTGCGGTGCTCCGGAGAAGGGCTTTGTGAGGGGCATTGTGCTCGCCCTATGGGAGCCGCGAAGAGCAACTCTAGTAAAGCGTGTCATTGAGCTACCCTCACTTTTGAGGTAGGTTCTTGCGGTGCCCGACGTGCGGGCTTGGCGGGTGATGCCAATTAGCCGCTGAACCACCAAGTGAACGGTCGACACAACGGGGACTAGCGTGTTGGCAAGCATGTGAACCTCGGGAGAAAAATCACCATATCAACCTTGTTCTTCTCATTGGTTTGCATCCTTGTTACACAAGCTTGTAATTACTTTCATATACATTGTGCTTGTGTAGTTGCTCTTGTAATTAGTTAACTTATGTAGCTCACTAGTTACCTTCTTGCTTGTGTAGCATAGAAGTAGCTCTCTTGTGTGGCTAATTTGGTTTGTGTAACCTTGTTAGTCACATCGCTTAGTTTGTGTAGCTAAGTATTTACGCTCTCTAATTTGGCATTGGTTGTCTTGTTATTGAGCATTGCTAGTGAGCTTAGGTAGCTTTGTGCTTTTGCTTACTAGCATGTGTAGGAGCTCTATTGTTGCTTGAAGTACTAGTGGCATAGGTTTGTGTGACCTTACTTCTAGAATTGGTTAGGTGAGTTCTAGCTAGCCCAGCACCATTGTTGCTTAATTAGTATCTTTGGAAGGTGTTAGAGAACATAGATAGAGGGGTGTAGTCTTGGCTAGACCGATAGTTTTAATTCCGCACTTGTTTCGGTTAGCCGACGTGATTAATTTTAGAAAGGACTATTCCACCCCCCTCTAGTCCGTCATATCGACCTTACAACGACGCCAGAAGTTTGACCTTGAGTGGTACTTTTTGGCCCGTAGTGGTTGGCGGCGACATGAACTTCTGTTACGAACCGTGTTCGAGGGATCGGGTGAGGCGGGACTGGCCCTCAGACGTCGGCCGAGGCGGAGCTAACCTTTGGGGGTCGGACGAGACAGAGTCCACCCTTGGGAGTCAGCTGAGGCAGAGCCAGCCCTCGGACGTCGGGCGAGGCGGAGCCAACCTTCGGGGGTCGGACGAGATGGAGTCTGCCCTTGGGAGTCAGCTGAGGCGGAGCCAGCTCTCGGACGTCAGGCGAGGCGGAGCCAACCTTCGGGGGTCAGTTGAGGTGGAGCAGACCCTAGGAGGTCGACCGAGGCGGAGCCAACCTTCGGGGGTCGGACGAGACGAAGTCCACCCTTGGGAGTCAGCTGAGGTGGAGCTGACCCTAGGGGGTCGGACGAGACGGATCCCAGCAAGAGGTGTAGTCGCACTCTTGACTGCTCGGATGAATCAATCGTAGTTCCTTCTCTTCGGGTACCCTAGTATTAGTCCCCGATGCCCGAGATGAGTATATCGACGAGTGACGTCAGTGATCCGAAGGCTAGCCGGGGCCATGGTGTCGTTCAGGCCCATACGGCACAGGTTGAGCCTCCTGACCTCGCCATCATTGCCACAACAGATGTCGTCCCACTCGTCCCACCCGTGGCACGGGTCATTCCGTCTCCAGGAACGCGCGAGCACCTCAGGGTAGTTGAAGCCGACAGCTATATATGGACAGAAGGATGTCGACACGGGGGTCACAGGGGGTCATAATCCCCCCCCATTGGTGGTCGCGGCATCCATGTCGTCTCTCACTGTGCTGGTGAACCTGGGGAGCGGTCCTCGGAGGAAATTACCGGTAATTGTCAAAGACTGGAGCCTGTCGAGTCCGGTCAGCGACACTGGTACTGCACCGGTCAATCTATTATACTCTGTAGAACTCTGTAGCAGACTTGCAGCAGGGCAACGGAATGATGGCACTGTAAAAACTGATATAGACTCTCCAAAACAATAATACTATGAGATACGTGTCAGTCAAACTTTATTAAATTTAGACCCCGTTCGCGTACCCTTAAATCCGGCTTGATCCGCTTCTTTTTTCATCCAGAACAGTGTTTTTCTCTCACAAATTCCTCCAGCATTCCTCCAAACCATCCAAATTCCTCCAGAATTTCTCCAAACGAACAGCCCTTAACTAGTACTATAAAAAATATTAGCAATATTTATATCATTAAATAATCTTATTATAAAAATATATATATTCCATGATTTATCTAATAATATTAATTATGCATTATAAATAATAATATTTATATATATAATTAGTTAAAGTTAAAAATGTTTAACTTTTCGGGAAATGTGAAGGAACGGAGGGAGTATCTTGCTTCGGACTACGTGTGGAACGTCTTGCATTGACCGCAAACGAATGTGCCAATACTCCTGCCTGGCCTTTGTGTTGAAAACTACGAAAGGATTCGCAGCAAATCGGTTCGACGTGCTCTGTGCTCATACACGTTCTGACTCACCTTTGAGTTGGCTCACCCACGCGCCAGTGGCACGCATCACACATTCACAGTTTCACACATGCAAGATGCATGAGCGAAAGACTGCTACGGCCACCAAGCCACCAACGCTCACTTTGCCAAAAGCCACGTGACCCCGCACCGGAAGTAAGCCATGTCCAACGGCAAATAACACCTTCACTTATGCTAGTTATGTTAACGAATGTAATTATCCAATGCAAGTTGCACATCTCACTATTTTGGGTGTTCATAAGTCCATTATTCGATATGTTTAGATACCTACCTTTTGTTTATCTTGAATGATAATTATCTTGCATATTCTAGCATGCTTCTTGGTTTCGATCCTCATGGACGATGCCAATTGTAGAGTAATAGGCTGCCCACACTTTTTGGGTTGAAGGGGAGGAATCAGTACTATGATCCAAGGACAGTAGGGGAGGGCTGAATGAAGGTGCATTGTGGTTCTAAGGTCGAGCCGAAGGTGCAACGGTGCGAGCTTCAAAGTTCACATCTTTTACAAGACGAAAGTTGCACCACACTCTCTTGCACGTGATTTGGCCACGTTACCTTGTATTTTCCACCGTCCGATCTTCTATCGGACCGTCCAAAAGGGGTCACTTCACCATCCAGACCCGTCGTCCCAAACAAGGTCGTCTCGGCGTCTCCCTTTCCTCGCGGCCGCTGCGGCGAACGTATGCGCCAACCAGCCGCACCGCGCGCAGGCCTCTCCGCTTCGTACGCGTACGACTCGGCGCCCGTACCTCTCTCCGCCACGGCTCTCGTCCGGACCTTACCCCTTCCACAGCGAAGCAAGGTGGAGGCCATCCCGAAGCGACGGATACACGAGTGGAAAACCCGCCCAGAGATGGTGGCGTGCGCGACCGGATCAGATGGCGAAGTAAGTGCGACGAGGTACGCAACCAGCGGCAGTGCTTTGCAGCTCCCCCGCACGGCCGCACCCCTGGGTGCTCCCATCACACATAGCGGACAGGCAGCGCTCCCTGCAGCCAGAGCAGCCGCTGATTTCGTTGACACCAGTCAGCTGTTTGACGAAATGTCTCGAGCACCAAACCTTGGCCATGTCTTGCTCGCGTCCACAATTCCATGAGGTATAATTAGATATACAATCCTACAACAGTAATTATTCAGAGAAACATAGGTACTTGAGGAATGTCAATTAAGAGTGAGTAGCATAGAAGGATAAAGATCAGTTACTTAATATTAAACAATATTTTTTGATAAACTGATCTAAATGAAGCGCCATGTGATCTGCGATAATTAAGTTTTATTCCTTGATTGACACTTAGGATATTAAGACCAAACAATATTATTGTGCAGAGAAGGAGGATACTTAATTGTCATATAAGCACTTGCAGTGTAATGTAAATAGAACATACTCTGTTTATATTGTTTCTACTACCACTAACTGAGCTGTCTATCTTCAATCTTAAGCAAACGTTTTTCATCCCTGCATGTAGATTTCATTAATACGTTGAAGTTGTGCTGAGCACTTAAGCAGCCTTTCATACCTGCTCCAGTGGGTGTCCTTAATTTTTCAGTATTCCAATACTACCCCATCACAAAAATTTAATCGCACATTTCTTGAAGCAGAGGTATGTCTAATTCTGAAAATGCTTCCCATAAACTAACAATACACAACTCTTGAAATTGTTTCTGTGCACAAATTGGAAATGGAAACGGTAACTTGCATATTCAGCGTTTGGAGAATCTAAAACAGCAATCTCTTTACATATCTCCTTACAGCCACGAGCTAATGTGTATTTTTAAAACAGTGTGTTCCTTGCTTATATATGTACTTCTCTTCAAGACAATGTCAGCAATCTCTTTACAGATCTCCTTACAGCTATGAGCTAATGTATATGTCTTAAAATCATGTGCTCCTTGCTTATGTATGTACTTCTCTTCAAGACAATGTCATATGTTTGAAGTCATGCAGCAGCTGGCGATTTTTTAATGATGATTCTCCAATTCCTTGATACATTTTTTTAGAAAAATAAGGCTTGAACTTCTGCTTCATATTCAGTTGCCTCTAAAAATGGGCAGTATACAATTGCAAAGTTCATTTCAACTAAATGTCTCAATTTACTGCAACATCTAATTGTTCATGATACCAATATAAAAATATACAGTTGAATATCAGCCTACTATTGACCACAATGTAGATAACTACAATATTCTATTTTCAGAAGTTCTTTTCTCTGAACTTGTGTAGCCTGATTCCCTGAAAAAAAATAACTTATGTATTCTGAAGTTTTGATCCTGCCTGTAACTTGTAAGCTATGTTATCTAACTAAGGTAGCTGAGTCTATAGGAACATAAAGTTATACAGTGTTGGTAAAAGAATCTCAAGTCCCTCTTTGAACTGAAATCAAAGCAACATGATTTATTTGGCTGTATTCCTGTCATCTTTCACTTTTTCCTATTAAAGTCTCCTTGGAGATCTCAATCTCTACTGTTACACTGAAGATTTGTAGCTTCGACCAGCAAAAATCAGGAAGCATATATACAACCAAGGATAGTTAAACTGCGCATAAATGTACACACCATCGTTGTTTGGAGAGAAGCAACAAAACAGATTAACCCAACGACGGAGACATGGCTACAGCACTGGCAATGGGCGCGGCAAAGCCGCGCCTGGTTTTCTAGTGTAAAGGGAGGAACACATGATACGAGATACTTTGAGAGTTTTGAAGATCACCGGTAAAGGGAGGAACACATGATACAAGATATTTTGAGAGTTAACAAATGAGTGTTGTATGAGCTTGGAATCCCTCTCCATCGGTACATGACGGGGTATTATAATGTACTCCCTCCGCTCCAAATTATGTCATTCCAAAAATCTTGGAGAGTCAAAGCATCTCAAGTTTGACCAAAATTATAAAGAAAACTACATAAATTTATGACATCAAATAGGTATATTATAAAAAATATAATTAATGAAGAATCTAACGATATTTAGTTGACATCATAAATATTATTATCTTATCATATAAATTAGGTCAAACTTGAGATGCTTTGACTCTCCAAGATTCTTAGAATAACTTATAAATTTGGATGGAGGGAGTACAATGCATGCAAACTGGGTATCATGGACTACCTTGACCTACCAACTACATTCTACGGTTATCCATGGGTAACCAGCCCAGGCATGGCATCTCTCTTGGATCCCTAGCTGATATCCACACATACTAGTGCCCAAGTTAACCCTCCACACATATTTGCTTGCTAGTGATTGCATTCTTCGTGAGATTGGAGTAATCCTAGTGCATTGCTTTGAGAGATTGCATTGAGTTGCACTAGAGATCGTGGTTGTTGTGTGGTTTGCATGTTACTCTTGGTGGTTGTCGCCACTTCCATCGAAACACTCAATTGAACATTGCGACTTGCTCCTGAGATGAATGGTGAGGAGCCATTGGGTTCATCCCAGTCAGAGGAGGCAAAGAACCACTCTAGTGGAAAAGACGCTTGGAGAGCGCCTTGTGTTCGAGCCAGCTCAAGATCAAGTGCTCACATCGGAGCCAACCTTGCAGGATTATTGACTTGATAAAGCAGCGTGATTCTCGGGCTTGCCTCAATGTGGACGTGGGTGAGTGGCAAGTCACTGAACCACGTGATATATTTTTGTGTGATCCCTTGTGTGGTATCTTACTTCATCTCACTCTACTATCGCGCTTTATTTTGTGTTGTTGCAATTTCTAGAGTAGAGATATTATGACTTGTCATCCTAGCAAGCAAATCGAGCCAGAACTATTCAATTCTAGCGCCCAAGACATAAACTAAGGTGGGAGTAATAATATTTTTCTTTAATTTATTGATCTTCTTTATTGTTGATAGATTAGGGGTAGCACCAATTAAAGAAAAGCTTGTCAAACACCGGTTAAGATGGTTTGGACATGTCCAACGGAGACCTCCAGAGGCACCGGTGCGTAGTGGAATCCTAAGCCAGGATAGTAACATGAAGAGAGGCAGAGGAAGACCGAAGTTGACTTGGGTAGAGGCAATAAAAGGAGACTTGAAAGGATGGAATATACCTAAAGATTTAGCCTTAGATAGGAGTGCTTGGAAGTCAGTTATTCACGTGCCTGATCCTTGATTGCTTCTGCTGGGTTTCAACTCTAGCCTACCCCAACTTGTTTGGGACTTAAAGGCTTTGTTGTTGTTGTTGTATTGATCTTCTTTATTTTTTCAAATAAGCACGACGGGTCATAGGGCTGCTGTTGTTGTTGATTGTTGTGAGAGAGAAATCTTCTTTATTTCTTATGTGAGAAAAAAAGCACGACGGGTCATAACAAGCTCATAACTTGTAAAACATCAAGGAATATCATACTTTGAGAATGAAAAAACATAACGATACCCGTATATGTCCGAAACCTACAATGAAGATTTTTGTATGCAAAGGCAATAATGAAAATAAGATATAAAGATCATTCATTTCTAATCTAAAATATAGATTTTATATTATTATATGCTCCCTCCGTCCTTTTTAATTGTCATTCTCACTTAGCGAGAAATCAAATGTACTCAACTTTGATAAAATATATACAAGAAAATATTAATATTTATGATATATAATTAATGTCATTAGGTTATATAGATCGTTGAATTTATTTTTATAATATTTTTTTGTGAGAAAAACATTGTTAATATACCTAATCAAACTTAAGATTTTTTTTTGAGACGAATCAAACTTTAGAATTTAACTAGCATAAATATCATAGACACGTTTACAAAGGAGTACAGAGAGTAGTCTAAAATCCAAAGTCTATGAGAACGATATGTGAACAGGCCCACCGGCTTGACCCAGCCGTCGCATAGTATCAGCATGTTCGGCAGCATGTATTCGGTTTATAAGCATTGGCTTATCAGCCAACAAACAATATTTTTTTCTTAAATCAAATCAACTAATTGTACTTTTATAAGTCAATCCAGTCGAAACGAAGGGCTCTACGGAGACAAGCCCAATCAGGCTGCTTCTGAATTCTGATTCTTCTTTTTTTCTCAAAAACAAAAAAGAATTCTGATTCTTCTCAACGCCTCCGCTAACTTCCTGCGAGCGCCCCCGTCCCGCCGCTTCCACAACCTTCGAGATGCAATGCTCCAGCCACAGCTTCACGGGTCTCCCCGCTCGTGAGCCCTATAAAGTCCTCCTCCTTTCCCTTATCTCTTCCTCAACCTCTCGCCATTTCCTCCCCAGGGAACCCCCAAAACCAAGCCAAAATCCCATCGCCCACACACTCCAATCCACCCTTCTTCATCCCTCTTCCTTCCTAGGGTTTCGTGAACCCTCCTACTTGGTCAGGCGACCTCTCCTCGCACCGCCGTCAGCCCATGGCGACCACGACCTTCCCCACCTCGACCCCATTCTTCGCGGCCCACCACCAGGGCCCCCGCCGGAGCCGGCCCTCCATCTCCGCCGCGGTCTACGGCCGCGGCCGCCGGTGGCGCCCGCTGCGGGTGGCGTGCGAGAAGGTGGTGGGCATCGACCTGGGGACCACCAACTCCGCGGTGGCCGCTATGGAGGGCGGCAAGCCCACGATCGTGACCAACGCCGAGGGCGCGCGGACCACGCCCTCGGTGGTGGCCTACACCAAGTCCGGCGACCGCCTCGTCGGCCAGATCGCCAAGCGCCAGGCCGTGGTCAACCCGGAGAACACCTTCTTCTCCGTCAAGCGCTTCATCGGCCGCAAGATGAACGAGGTCGACGAGGAGTCCAAGCAGGTCTCGTATCGCGTCGTGAGGGACGACAACGGCAACGTCAAGCTCGATTGCCCGGCGATTGGCAAGCAGTTCGCAGCTGAGGAGATCTCCGCGCAGGTTTAACACTAATTCAGAATGGATCTGCAGTACCTCTGTTGGTTAGTTGGTACTCTGTTTCCTGGATTCTGACAGTGCAGTGTACAGTTAATCAGTTATCTCAGCATAGTTGGTGCATTTAAATTGTATTATTATGCTAGACTTATGCTTCTACCAGTGGATAATTTGCCTTATAATATGCTTCTACCAGTCGATAATTTGCCTTGTAATTTAGTGGACTTTCGTGATATTAGAATTATTTTGCAGCATTTGCTTTTAAAAAATCGGTGCTGCTAGTTCAATGACCATCGGTTAGCCATAATTACCATGAAAATTAAATTGCTATCATGGCTAATTAGTTTTCTTTCTGTTGGTTGCTCGATGGGAGTCCAATATTTTGCCTTAGATTTCCTGTATGTGCCTCAAATTGAAAGCATGGTTGATGCCTTGATGGTTGTTTCGTCACTTAAGTGGTTGAATCTCACAAGTTCTGTCACATAGTATTGGCCATTTCTGTTTTTGTGACATAATATTCATATGCTTTGCTCTGCATGTCATCCATATTTCTTATGGTAATTCTGTTGATAATAAGAATCGAAACAGATATGACTAGCCTTTGAAACTAACTGTTATGCAAGATGTACTTTTGATTGTACATACTGTTTGTGATCCAGGCTGCTGTACATTTTATGTCTTGTAGGTGCTGAGAAAGCTGGTGGATGATGCATCAAAGTTTTTGAATGACAAGGTCACAAAGGCAGTGATCACAGTCCCTGCTTACTTCAACGATTCACAAAGGACAGCGACCAAAGATGCTGGCCGCATTGCTGGGCTGGAGGTTCTGCGTATTATAAATGAACCTACCGCCGCATCGCTAGCGTATGGTTTTGAGAAAAAGAACAATGAAACAATTCTGGTTTTTGACCTCGGAGGTGGCACCTTCGATGTTTCAGGTATCTGTCCTGTTTGGTGTTCTTGTGAATACCTACTCTTAGAGATTTTTAGACTAAAGACCAAGTTATTCCTGCGTGATTAGCTCTCCACAGCCATCTGTCTGTTCACATTTATCACATAATTTATAATTTTAGGTAGCTTTATAGAATGTTGCAGTACATACCCTATAGGAGGTTTAAAAAACAGATACTAAACCTTTTGCCTGGAAAGATTTGGGCTACATTCTTTGTCAGTACAGTTGTAATGTGACAGCAAGTTGGGAGACATGTTATAGTATTATGTTATGCTCATATGTAGCCATGTAGTCCCATTTGGAACATGGAAGTCAAAAGGGAATACTGGGTTTTATGAAAATGGTGGGGGTGGAGTCCTGTGGAGATGAAGAATAGTAATATGGGAGAGGTATGATCAGATGGTTCATACAGAATTACATGAGAATCTTGGTGGACAAAAGAATCTCAAATAAAATCCTAAACAAATCCCTAGCAAACCCTAAAACCGAAAGGTGTCACGTACCATGGAAGTTTGACCATATTATCATATTCCACATTTTTTTGTTGTAATTCCATTGACTTGTTGAGAGATGTTTTAAATGAAATTGTTGGTTCCACTTGGATCATATATTCCCTTGATATTTTCAGTTCTTGAAGTTGGTGATGGTGTTTTTGAGGTGCTGTCTACATCGGGTGACACTCACCTTGGTGGTGATGACTTTGACAAGGTTAGTCAATGGTTATATTTTTTCAACAGCAAATGCATTTTTTTACTGCAATTCAAAAGGTTTCTATTTTTTTTATCTTCCCCTATCTCTTGGCACACAAAAATCCTTGCTTCCTTCGCTTTGTAATCTCATGTCAGTGGCTATCCATCAATAGGGTCTTTGCAGCTACATGTTTAACTTTTTCTTATAAAAAAACATGTACTACCTGTTATAAGATGTCATTTGTATGACATGAACCTTAGAGAGCTGTGACAACTAATAATGTATGCAAAAGTATCCTTTTTTTATATGTTCTTCAACCATACACACAAAAAGTAGCTATTTGAGACTCTGACAATGTGTGGATCAAGAGAACAAATGTAGTTTTTGGATTGAGTAATTTAGTTACACTACAGGGTGCATATTGATGTTGTCACAGTGTGTTCTTGATTTCTTGGTATTGTATATGTTATTTGTGTTAGTTCTTCTGGGAGCTCACAGTTAGCATTACCATCAGCGCTTACCAATGCAGTGTGCCAATGTCTAAATTGTGCACCAAGTATTTTATGCTCTTTCTTTTCAATGAGATTATATACACTAGTCATTATGATTTTTAGAATCCACTATTTGTAAAATATGTTAAATTTTGGTGGGATCAAAGTGGTAAGCAAAACTACATATTCTGGGATTTATAGGGATTGATAGTGCAACTGCTAATATACTTTGAACTTGATTTGGTAATTTCTTTCCTGTGGAACCGTAATCATAAAGTGGTACAGTAATCTTAAGTGGTTGCTGTGCATGTCATAACTCAAAGCTTCTGCAAAACACATGTCTTTATAATGCCATATATGCTTTCAGAGAATTGTCGATTGGCTCGCTGGAAACTTCAAGAATGATGAGGGCATTGACTTGCTAAAAGATAAGCAAGCTCTGCAGCGATTGACAGAAGCAGCTGAGAAGGCAAAGATGGAGCTGTCATCTTTGACCCAAACAAACATAAGGTTCTTTATTCTCAGCACTAACATCCTTAAAAAAAATTTTTTTTTTTGCTTGCTCTGTTCTAATTTTTTATTTGTTCCTTCAGCTTGCCTTTTATTACAGCTACTGTAGATGGCCCCAAGCATATTGAGGCTACACTTACCAGGGCTAAATTTGAAGAGCTATGCTCAGATCTCCTTGACAGGTACATAATTATGGCCCATGATAGCATAGTCAGATCAAAGATTATAGATGTACATAATTTTGCATGTTTCTGACAGCTACTAGCATTTGGTTAAATATGGTCCGATTGGATTGAAGATAGAACTTGTTGCTGATATATATTTTTTGTCAAACTGTCATTCAGGCTGAGGACCCCTGTGGACAATTCCCTTAGAGATGCAAAGTTGCAATTCAAAGATATTGATGAAGTTATTCTTGTTGGTGGCTCAACTAGAATACCAGCCGTTCAGGAGCTTGTCAAGAAAATGACAGGAAAGGACCCCAATGTGACAGTCAACCCTGATGAGGTTGTTGCACTTGGAGCAGCTGTGCAGGTCAGTTCACAAGCAGCTCTTGTTTGGTTAACTAACTTATGTTTGGAAGTATGCTACCAAACATGTCACAACGCTGTATTGAGAATGGTATTCTCGCAAAATTCTGTCCAAACCATAGAAATGAGAACATTACACTGTCCTTGTTGACAGATTTTGGAGATGAGCAATGCCCTAGTGTATGTTGTAGCTTGGAGTTACTCCTACATTGCATTATGGAATGTTTTTCTGAGTGCCAAGTTTTTTACTGCAGGCTGGAGTTTTGTCTGGTGATGTTAGCGACATTGTCCTCCTTGATGTGACCCCCTTGTCCCTTGGTTTGGAGACACTGGGTGGTGTTATGACCAAGATTATCCCACGGAACACGACTCTGCCTACCTCGAAGTCAGAAGTTTTCTCAACGGCTGCTGATGGCCAGACGAGTGTGGAGATCAATGTTCTCCAAGGAGAAAGAGAGTTTGTGAGAGACAACAAGTCTCTTGGTAGCTTCCGGCTTGATGGAATCCCTCCTGCCCCACGTGGTGTTCCGCAGATTGAAGTCAAGTTTGATATTGATGCTAACGGTATCCTTTCTGTCACTGCTGTGGACAAGGGTACAGGGAAGAAGCAGGATATTACAATTACTGGGGCCAGCACTCTGCCAAAGGATGAGGTATGTGTTGAGCAAGTGATGTACTGTAATGTTTTAAGCAAAAAAATTTAGTACTTTAGGTCTCACTCCTTTTCATACTGTTCAATGTTTCTGATCAATTGGATTTGTATCAATCAAAAACTGTCTAGGTGGAGAGGATGGTTGACGAAGCTGAGAAGTTTGCAAAGGAGGACAAGGAGAAGAGAGACGCCATTGACACCAAGAACCAAGCCGAGTCAGTCATCTACCAGACCGAGAAGCAACTGAAGGAACTAGGGGACAAGGTCCCAGGTGAAGTCAAGGGGAAGGTCGAGTCAAAGCTGCAAGAGCTCAAGGATGCTGTTGCTGGTGGCTCCACACAGACGATGAAGGATGCCATCAGTGCATTGAACCAGGAAGTCATGCAGATTGGGCAGTCCCTCTACAGCCAGCAGGGTGCCCCAGGCGCAGGACCTGCCCCAGGTGCTGATGCTTCTGCTGGCTCTGCTGAGAAGCCAGGCGACGAAGGCGATGTGATAGACGCTGATTTTACTGACAGCAAGTGAGAGGCATGCTGGGTTTAGATGGAGGTGGTTCGCCGGGGGCTGTTTTGCTGCGAGGGAGGCATTTGTTTCCACAAGATTGTGTAGGATGTGGGTGTACTTTTTGGTAGATTGGCACCTTGTTTCCGTTAGAGTTCTGGATGAAGGTGAGTTCGGGAAAGCTCAGATGTTAACTGTCCTGAATATACATAGGCCTTTTTCTTTTGTTATATCAAGAGCCTTCGACCTGGCAGTGCTTCTGGGTTAATCTGCATCTTCCATAACTTTCCTGGTGGCCGGTCATGGAGGCGACAGTGCCACACTGGCTGACCTAAGGATAAGCGTGGAGGAGACCGTGGCGGTCCAAAGGCAGGTGGCAGGTGTCACGGACCTCGAGTAATAATAATGGACCTGTTCGTTTGTTTTAGCTTATTTTTATAATATGTTTTTTTAAATCAACATTTTTTTTAAGCGAAGTGTAGAACAATGTTGTTTTTTGCCTCCGATTCTCCGACTGAGTTCTAACACTCCGGCCTGGGTTAGAAAACAGGGGCTTAAAACAGGATAACCAGTTCACGATTTTGGGTCAAAGTCTCGGTAGGCTTTTTTCAGCTTGAAGTGTAGGGGATTATTGACCCTACGAGCAAAAGGTCAATGTTACAGTAATATAGCGTGCATTTGCCTCCGATTCTCCGACTGTGTTCTAACACTCCGGCCTGGGTTAGAACACAGGGGCTTAAAACAGGATAACCAGTTCACGATTAGGGCTCCTAAAATGGGTCAAAGTCTCGGTAGGCCTTCGTAAGCAGAGGCTAGTCTTGGGTACATCTTGGTGAGCAGATGAGGTGATTATTGACCCTACGAGCAAAAGGTCCCGTGTATGCTGCGACGGTAATCGGTGAGTACAGTAATGGCGACGTCAGCGTGCGGCGGCCTTCCTGTTGTGCTACAAGAGTTGGGCTTGGTAGTTGGCCCCGAACTGTGGTGCTGGCCTATTTCTGCAGAGAGATACCGAGCCCAATAATGAGATCTGCAGCAATGGCACTCTAAAAGAAGGGCACTGACACGACACCGTGAGACGATTGTGGACAACAACGAATATAATACCGTAGTTAAATTTGTCTTAAGGGGTATAAGCCCCATATACACTACGGTTAGATGTACAAGCCCCCTTGCGAATGCATCGTAAGTGCCGAAATCTACTATAAAAACACTTTGAGTTTGATTTCTCCGTTATAAATGGTTTTGCTATGTATTTTGCCTATGTTTAATCTGAACTAACTTTTTTTTTATTTAGCACCAATGCATGATATCGAACAACGTTATATTTTGTGTGCTCTATATGACCTCTATTTTTGCAATTTCGTTGTCATCACTTTGAGTTCCTCGTTGCATGCTTAACCCACGTACTTATGATAATGACGGCAGGGAATTACCACAACCATGCAGGGCCTATCAAGAATTAATGTCCATTAGTCGTCCACTACTTATACAATGGCAGTGAAAACTGAACTCGTTGAGCACATCGAGGGGTTCAAGAACGAAATCAAAACATATATACCGAAGTCGCTTGGAGCCATTTTGTGGGCTAAACGGGGTAAAAGAAAACGGCTTCACTCAGGGCGGAGTCCCTTAAATCGCGTTGTCACAAAGGATGCGTGGAGGATGGAGCAAAAAATAGTGGCTTCACCTCGCTTTGGTGGGCCCTGTATATGGTTATGTGAGAGCATGGTTTAAAGAGTTGTATATGTGAAGCTGTTTTGCCAAACGGTTTACCAAAATGGTGGCTCCAGCTCCACCGATGAAGCTATTCATAGAGCTAAAGCTAAAAATAACAGCTTCGCCAGTGCAGTGGAGCCGTGCCAAACGGGACGGTGCAGTTTGCAACAACTCGTAGCCTCATAGGGATGTAGAAACCAAAGTGAAAGGGGTTTATGCAATTTCACCATAGCATTACATAAACGCCAACGCGTCAATGCATACATGGTACACTGAGCTTGTTCCAGGGGTACGGTGCGTGCCGAAAAGTCGATCTCCATTTCTCAACTAGCCCACGGGCAACGCCGGCTCAGGGACGTAGGGAGTAGCACAGATCATGAGAGGGTTCTTCCTCCGCACGCCGAGCCCCATGGCCTCCTCCATGTTGAGCTCGTCCACGCCGGGGGGAAGCCTCCAGTCGAAGTGGTACATGAGCTGCAGCAGCGCCAGCTCCATGCCGGCCAGCCCGTAGTTGTAGCCAGGGCACATCCGGCGGCCGGCCCCGAACGGCGTGAACTCGAAGTGGAGGCCATAGAAGTCGACGGCGCCGTCCTCGGCGAACCGCTCCGGCCTGAACTCCTCGGGGTCCTTCCAGTAGCGCGGGTCCCGCGAGATCGCCCACGCGTTGACGACGATCCGCGACCCGCCCGGCACCACGTAGCCGCCGAGCTCCGCCGTGTCGATGCTCTCCCTGGGCACCAGCAGCGGCGCCGCCGGGTGCAGCCGGATCGCCTCCTTCATGACCAGCTTCAGGTACTTGAGGTCGCTGCTGCGGAGGTCCGTCTCTGTGATGGTCTCCTTCCCGCGGAACGTGCGCCGGATCTCCTCTTGCAGCTTCTTCATCACGCGCGGGTTGCGCACGATCTCCGACATGGCCCACTCCGTCGACGAGCCGGACGTGCCCGTGCCGCCGGCGAACATATCCTGTGTGTGTATCGTATATATATTAGATACACGGTATTGTACGTCAGAACGTACGTACGGTGTTGCATGCAGAACAATTTTTGTTCGATGGAATCGAATCACAAACCAAAAGATAATAAAGAAGAAAAAAAGGGAGGAGATGCAGTAATAAAGAACTAGAGATACCAGGACGACAGCTTTGATGGTGTTGTCCGTGACAGGGAAGCCCCACGCGTCGTCGTTCTTCTGCAACGTGAGCATGACGTCGACGACGTTCTCGTCGACGACCTCCTTCCCGGCGGCCACCATCCGGGCGCGCTCCCGGCGCCTCTTGTCGATGATGTCGACGAGTATGGCGTCGAACGTGCGGTGTATCTCCCGGAGCTTGCGCTTCATCCCGGTGAGCTCGCCGAGCACGTCCCTGAGCCTCGGGAACAGATCCGGCACGTTGAAGCCGCTGGACAGGCCGATGACGCGCTTGATGGCGTCCTGGAACACGGGCATGTCGGGGCGCACCTCCCCGAACGACGACCTCGAGATGGTGCGGCTGCTGATGTCGTACAGCATCCTGGTGAGGTTCACCGGCGCGCCCGCCGCGGCGGCGGCGCGGATGGCGTCCACCTGCCGCGCCACCTCCTCCTCGCGGATGTGCTGGAAGGAGAGGATCCGCTTGGGGCTGAGCACCTCCTGGATGCACAGCTTGCGGATCTTGCGCCAGTAGTCGCTGGTGGGCGCGAAGATGATGTCGGCCCAGCCGTAGCCGCAGATGCCGCCCACCAGCAGCCGCGGCCGGTTCGCGAAGTTTGGGTCCTGCACCTTGAGCACCTCGCGCGCCAGCTCCCGCGAGGTGACCACCACCAGCGGCATGGTGGGACCGATCTTGAGCATCATGATGGGCCCGTGCACGGCCGCCAGGTCACGCAAGCGGCGGTGCACCAGCGTGTTCACCACGTGGTGCACGCTCCCGATCACCGGCAGCGTGCGCGGCCCCGGCGGCAGGCGACGACGACGGGAGCCCCCCGCATGAAGGAACGTCAGGATGGACACGGCCAGCAGCGCCAGGAGGATGGCGTTGTACATGCTGTCGTCCATGCTGCCGTCAGATGGATGTCACTGCTGGACAGTCTGTCCAACCAAGTGATGTCGCTGATATATCGATCGACCTGAGCTATAGGTAGGCTATTAGAACGCTCAGTGGTCTAAGGCTCGGGCTCTCAGCTGTATTTATAGCTGCGTTCCTCGCGGATGCGAGCTGGTACGTGTGGCCGCGCATGAGAGTGTGACATATTTTATAATAGATTTCACTTTCGTGATCTTCGGTTAGAACGGTTGGTTGGTCCATTGTTACGTTCGGGCCAATTGGAGCACGTATGCGTAAGCGTAATAAAGTTACTAGTACTTGTAATCAAGATTAGATTTACCTGACTAGTCCTTAGGCAGTACATACAAAGAAGTCTAATAGTTAACTGAGAGTGATCGAAGGCCAAATAGGGCGCCGTCGTTTAACACTAGGCGCGCACTCTGGCTCCGTGCAGAAGCAGAGCAATTGAATACGAGTTTATCGAGTGGACGTAGTGCAGATCACCTCCCCCAGCAGTAGAGGTTTCACCCTTCAGTGCCACGTACTTTGGTGGTCGATTCCGGAGGCTACGATGTAAATTTGGGATTAGGACGACATTGATGATGGTTGAATTTTTCATGCCCAGAGTGTAAAACCAGCCTGTATATCATTTCGGGCTCAACAACAACTGCTAGTAGTATTTATAAGCGGCATAATTATTATAGATTTGCTAACAACAAATCAATCTCAGTCAGCAAGGCTTTTAGTTTGCACTCAGTAACTGAAATGTTCAATCTTCCCTTGTCCCAAATTGCCTTTGATCAAGTGCAAACACTCCAGCAGATGATGCAAGCAACAAATTTAGAAGTTGAAGATGATATCTGAGCATACAGTGGGGGGTCCACCAAATTCGTCTCCTAAAAAATGTACAAAAAGCTGATTGGACACCACCCAAATGATCCAGCTTACAGATGGATATGGAAAAGCTACTGTCAGCCTAAACATAAGATCTTCTCTTGGTTACTCCTAAAAGATAGATTAAGTATAAGAAACATTTTGAGAAGAAAACACATGCATATTGATAACTACAATTGTGTACTCTGTAACCAAGGGACTGAAGAAACAACTGAGCATCTATTCCTCCACTGTCCTTTTGCACAACAATGCTGGCTGTTCAATAGTCTCAACTGACAGTGGTGTCATCGATAACTTCAATGCTATCAAGAGCCAACTGCACTCACAGTTTTCCATGGAGGCAATCATCTTGATATGTTGGACAATCTGGACAGCTAGGAATGAGTTAATTTTCAAGGCCAACCAAATCAATTTGCAGGACTGCAGACGCAATTTCTTCAGAGAAGTAAAGCTGGTGGAGCTGAGAGTGAAGTCAAGTCTTTGTTTACAGTTTGATCAATGGATAGACCCTTTAGAAACGATCTATGTCCTAGATTTTGCTTTATTTTCTTTGTCTCCTTCTTTGTTTCCTAATTCCCCCCTCCCCTTCTCTTTGTTCGTAAAACTCTGTTGTTTTTCCGATTTTCAATAAATTACCTGTAGGGGCTATGACCCCTCCAGTTTTGTCCAAAAAAAAAAAAGTTTAAGGTCGACAACTAATGAAAATTACCTACATTTGCTTTGTGTCTTAAGTATTTGTTCATGTTCTAGCATAATAATATACATATGGGCTTTAATCTTTATCCGTATTTTGAATGTCTTTGCATCATTTTTTTAATCTTTTTTCTCTTTGTATCTTCATGTTGTTCTAATGTATTTTATTGAAATTTTGGCTTGAGCTTTGTTAATTCTTGTTGCATTGCAACCTATATAATTTGATGTATAGGCTGCAATGCAATAAGAATTAACAAAGTGTCCTAACTTCGTTCATGAATCATCAGGATTTTCGTTTTTCCGGTTTCCACTCCTAACCTATATAATTTGATGTTATCATCGGCACCATAGTATGTGACTCACACTATTTGGCTCCCCACATGTGTGATTCGCACACAGGTATATATATTGGGAGTTAGTTTATATATATATATATATATATATATATATATATATATATATATATATATGATGATCCGAAGTGAGTAATGTAAAATAATGCATATATAATAGACAATTTGTTTCAAGTGGCAACTCTGGGCTGGGAATTTAGATGGACATTGGGTTATATTTAGTAATGTGATGAGGCCAGCAATTTAGATTAAAGTGAGTCAGTTTACTAAGGTTATTTTTTACGATAGTGGATGTGGGTAATCTAAATGATTGGTTTAGTAAAGTTTTATTCTCTAACCTAAACTATTCAAAAGTTAACTGCGGTCAAGTTTTTATACTTCGTTTTTTTTGCGAATCACACTACAAATATAGACATAAATATAAACATAGACATCGTTTATAGGGAACACTACAGATACAGACACTCACTCTATTGAAAGACGCCATATCGAAAGACTGAGATTGAGCTGGCAAATAGCGCTGAAAGAATAATGCACCGGATTGTCATGTTCCATTACAAAGAACCTAACCAGCTAAGCTATGCCCAGTTTGCGATCAAACACTTTGTTTGATTCAAAATATGTTACATTCTGGCGTTCTCGGTTTTATCTCAAAGTCGTTCATGTTTCTAGGCCTAATTTTATTTATTTTTTCTTCCCCGTTGCCGTTGCCGGGGAAAAAAATGTGCAGTAACAACTTTCTGAAAGAGTGGACGGCATTTGATTAACTTTTTGATCTTTCTATGTTTGGGACCGCTCCGCTCTATGTTTTTCAGTTCCGTTCCACATTTTTTAGCCAAACGGTTTTAGCTCCATGCACTCTGTTCGAGAAAAAATGATGGAGTTATGAAAGCACGCTCCACAAACTCGTTTTTTTTAGCAGTCCCAAACACACTCTTTAATCATGGATGAACAACGGAGCAGTAAAGCTTGCCAGCCCCGGCTTCGATTACCTTTATTTGCTATTGAACAGCATGACACGTGAGTCATGACAGCATGCTTACGTACGGTGTATCGTCGGCCGGATCGGAAGCGCGGGAGTTCCTATGCGAACTTGGAAGTTTTGGATAGACAATGCAGCACCAGTGCTGTAACAGCGCTTCTTGTTGTTGTATATAATGTCCTTGTTTGACTGGATCGTGTTCATTGTCACTACCGTGAACGACGTACTTGCAAATTAAGCTTGGAGGAGCACAGTCCTTTGTCTTTTTGCAGCCATGAGCTAGGCAGCGCGCGTCCAATGCAATGCAGGTCGCGCTCCACTTGCGTTGGCTTCCACGTACGCAGTACGCTGGTGGTGATGAGTCCCTGTCTCCCTGACGCGTGCATCGCACAGCACTCAGCAGCCCTTCGGTCCGGTTCGTTTGGCTGATACTTCATATCTAAAAGTACGGTTGGCTAATTTATTATAAAAAAATACTATTTTAATTAAAAAAAATAAATAGAAAAATACGGATTATAAAGGATTTCATGGTTGCCTTTGCCTTCGGACGCGCGCGCGCGGTCGCACTCGCACGGCGCCTAGGCTATCATCTAGGCGGCCACCCGCGCGTGCGCGCTGCCGCGACATTGTTGTGTTATGCAGTTGCTTGGGTTTCCACGTTTTGTCGTTTGTTCCATCCAGCTCCAGCCGCGTCGGCGCCTGCCGCCTACCCGCGGCTGGTCTCGTCTCGTGCTGTGCGCGTTGTGTCTCTTCTCGCTCTGTGGGGCCGGCGGGGGCCATGCATGTATAGCAAAAAACGGTGAGCGAGCAGCATGAGCGTATGTTGACGTGGCATCTTGTCTCAGAGGTAAGCTCAGGGGTGTTTAGATGCAACAGCCATGCCAAAAAATCTTTTGGTGCTAAAGTTTTACCATTCTGGCTTTAGGCTGATGTGTTTTGATCCATAACAAAACTTTAGCACCATTTTATAAAACTGATTTGTCCTTATTTAATGGTTGGTTTGTTTCATTAATGTCATACATGCACAGCCATGCAGGTTGCATGCAAGAGCTGCTCGTCCTTGCTGTAGCTCACCTTTGATGCCATGCCCGGTATTGTTTAGAAACCATAAAAAATACATTTTATTTCATAATTATTGAATAGTTCAAGTACATAATTTAATTGTCCTCAACCATACAAATTAAAAACACACGTTACATTTCAAATACACAAATTTAATTGTCATGATCTATTTAACAAACGAAGGGCAATCGAGTCACGGAAAACATTCATCATTGCAGATTCATCCCTTGCCGGTGTTTGACGAGTACGTGGCTGAGAGGACGATGCTTCAGGTGGAACATAGTTCTCATCACGGTCACAACGATCAAAGTCCCTATCTACTATTCCACTCGTTCTAATAAAGTTATGTAGTGCCATGCATGCAACAATAATTTGACTTTGCTTATGAGGTGCATACCTTGGCATTTGCAACAAAATCCTTCACTTCATCTTCAAAACTCCAAACGACCTCTCGATGACATTTCTAAGAGATGAATGTGCGTAATTGAAGACCTCTTTTTTTACCTTGTGGCTCCGGGTCGTCTCGATACTCC
Source organism: Miscanthus lutarioriparius (assembly GCA_904845875.1). Classification (NCBI taxonomy): domain Eukaryota; kingdom Viridiplantae; phylum Streptophyta; class Magnoliopsida; order Poales; family Poaceae; genus Miscanthus; species Miscanthus lutarioriparius. The sequence continues at coordinate 121,027,243 of CAJGYO010000002.1, forward strand.
GGAAGATGGTACTTGGTTCCCTTGTAGGGCGCAAGGTAACCCGGACGATTTGGGTAGCCAGAGTCCATCAGGTAAAAATTTTCACCACAATGGATCAGTTTTATAAGATTCAACCAGTTCAACTAGAAGCTGCAAATGCAACAGCAACAAAGGTGTTTACCCTGTGGGTAGATGTGGAAAGACATGACTCCTCCACCGCCACTGCGAGCCGCGCGTAAGCCGATGGTACGACTGCCGCTGCGGACGCGAACGGAAGGGGGACCCATGCTGCCGCCGATGCCTCCACCTTGCGGGACAGAGCGAAGGAGGCCCTCATAGCCCGCCATTCCGGGCCACTCTTGGCCATGGGAGTTGAGGTCGAGCACCGCCATGCCCGCCCGAGGAGCATTGACACTGCTCGAGCCCGGAAAGGGATATGCCGCGTCGTTGAAGTTCTCGTAGCCGCTGGCGGGGGAAAACAGATTAGGTTGCGAGAAGAAGTCCCTGAGGCGGTCGCCATTGCCGTAGCCATCATTGTTCCCGTTGCCGTCGTCGTAGCCGTCAACGTTGTAGCCGTCCATCAGCGAGGCTGGGAAGGAGGACTTGGATCAGGGCGGCGCCGTAGGAAGAGCTGGATCTGGGGCCCGAGGAGGAGCTGGATCTGGGGGGCCGTGGAGGAGTTGGATCTGGTCGGACGCGGAGGCTCAGAGCGAGAGCGGCGGCGGCAGGCGGAGCTAGGGTTCGCCCGAAGGGAGAGAGCGGGAGCGGTAGGGAGTGACTGCGGGGGAATGGATAAGGTCCGAGCGGCGGGGTGGGTGGGTGCGGGGTAGTGGGCGCCCGGCTCGCCCCCCACGCGTTTTTGGCCAGTTTTGGGCATCTTGGGTCCCAAATGCCAAAAGTTTTGAAGCCCTAGGTTTGTTGTTTTTGGTCCATGGTGTTTAGATTCATTTTGCCAAAAGATAGGATAAAATATCAATTTTTTTGGCAAAACTGGAGAACTAAACAGGCCCTCAGCCCAACTGCATCTTATTATCTGATAATAATGACGATGAAGACGACCACTCTTTAAGTATGATATAGCATTTTGCTTTGTGATTCACTTCTAGTAAAATAATGCAGTGTGCTTTGTGATTCACTTCTAGTAAAATAATGCAGTGACTCCCTTGACCGAATCGCCGGTCCTTTTCCTGCTAAATTTTCTCCGCGCATAGACACCGCGGACACGAGAGGACCGACGAACAATGTGCTTGTAAAACTGCATCATCGAGACTTGGGGGTTTTTTTTTTGAGGGGAGCATTATCGAGACTTGGCGACTCAACTGAGAACTGACGGAGGACAACGTCAGAGATCGAACTAGCTAGAATCAAGAGAGCCCACGCCGCATCGTCGGCTTTGGCACCGCCGCCGCGTCTAGATTCCGCCGGCCGTCCGGCAACACATGCAAGCCCCCGTTCGCTCTTCGCTGTGGGTTTTTTAGCAAAACCGCTTGTGTTTTGTGATTTTGTCCTTGCCTCAAAGGCCCAGCAGCTAGCGCCTGCCGGCCGGCTGGTCTTCCATGCGTCGTTCGGCCGTGCGTGACGGCGCCACACCTCATAGTCATAGTCTTCGGTACTCGGTAACCCCCGTTTGGCACGAGAAGGCAGCTGTTCCTTGGCAGCTCGGCCTTTTGTACCCTCTGATTTCAGGCCAGGCTCCATCTTCTCTACTGGGCCGTTAGTTACTTTTGGTTTCTTTTTTCGTGGAAAATGGGAATGGTCTGGGCCGGATTCTTGCCTCCGAACAAGACAGCGAACGTGAAGTGAAGAAGCCCTCCACCCTCCAGCCGCAACGGCCGCCGATCGTCGTCGGCCACGTCACCCGATCCCGGCATCCCGAGCCCGGAGCCTCACAACCTGATCCTCCTCCCCCACACACTTCTCAAAAAAATCCCTCCCGCTCCCACCACCGCCGGTCCGCCGCCCTCTCCTCCTCCGCCTCCGCACCACATTCCATCCCCACTCCGGCGGCCCGCGGCGCCATCATCATGGCCGCCGCCTCCCTCCTCGAGGTCACTCGCCTCCTCTCCACCCCGCGCCCACGCCCTCTCCCGCCCCGCCGCGGCCTCCACCCGCACCTCCTCAGGACCCCGCCGCGTTTCTCCTCTCTCCGCGCCCACCTCCACCGCCCCGCTCCTCTCGACGCGCAGGAGCAGGAGCCGCCGGCGAGGCCTGGCGCGCTCCTGGTCCTCGACGCGCTCAGGAGGTCCGTGCTCGACACCCTCTCGGCGCTCAAGCGGCCCGCGCTCGCGCTCCTGCTGGCCGGCGCGCTGCTCGCCGCGTCGGCGGGCGGGCCGCACGCCGCGGCGCTGGCCGCCTCGGGCGGCCGCGTCGGCGGGTCCGCCTTCTCCTCGCGCTCCTCCTCGCCTCCGTCCTACGGGTACAGCGCGCCGGCGCCCAGGGGCGGCGGGTACAGGGCCGCGCCCTTCTACTCGCCTTCGCCCTTCGTGTCCGTCGGCCCGGCCATCGGCATCGGCTTCGGGGGATCGGGGTTCCTCTTCACCCTCATTGGCTTCGCGGCTTTCCTCTACCTCGCCGGGTTCCTGTCCGACTCGTCCGGCAGTGCTAGTGTTCTCACAGACACGGAGAAGACCACCGTCCTCAAGCTACAGGTAGGTTTTGGCTGTTGCTTTGGTGGATACATTCACATTTGCTCGGGTCAGTTGCCATAGCCACTTCATTGATTAGTGGAAAATAGTGTAGTACATATGTAAACTGTTGTTACATTGGCTATTTTTTTCTTGTAGCATACTTCCTGATTTGACACACCATTTTAACATAAGGTTTAAGCCATTGCTTAAATAGCATTGCAACTGAGCCTGGCCTTGTGGTTAGTACGCCGGATATGTTGCCTAGAATCCATATCAGTGACTGTTTGGATGTGAATAGCTCATTTGTCGCATGTATATTTTATCTGGTAGGAGTATATTTATATATTTAAACTTAATTAAGTAATTAGTGCTTGGTATTATTGGCTTTTCAAATCATGATATTTACACTATGTACCTAGATGTACAAAAATAAGACATACTTACTTCTATTAATTTCTTTATTAGGAGTACGTATCCAATTTAAGTAACAAGGTATAGGCTTCCGCTTAAAACATTCTAATAAATTAACATTGTTGGTAGGTTGGCTTGCTGGGCATGGCACGATCATTTCAGAAGGAGCTTGATCAAATAGCTGTGAAAGCAGATACATCTACCCCGGCTGGGTTGAGCTATGTGTTGACAGGTAAAACAAAAACATACATGCTGCTTGATTTTACTACTTCGGGGTTGTGGTGATGTAGCTGGCAAGCTATTTATATCACCAATCGCCATGAACTAGTATGCATCACGGACCATATTAGAGCAAAAAAGGGCAAACCTGAACTTGGAACACTGTGGTTGTTGAGGATAACCATCAAGATTAAACATCGGAGGAATTGGGTCTCATTGGGGTGTGTTGCTTTTAGTTGAAGTAATGTACCTAATGTTGGCCTTCTGTTCTGATATGTTTTGATTCCTTTCATTTCTCGTTGGGCCTTGTTCGCCCTTATTGCTGGTAAGGATCACTTTCGTACTTTTCTGGACACAATTTCTATCTGTGATAGTCCATCGCAGTGCTGCTTCTTTGTTTTCACGATCTCTGTTTTGGGCAAGAATTCATGTTACCTGATACAAATTCAATAATCTTGATATAGTTCTTGTATTGCTTTAAATTGTAATTACATTATGCATCATAATTTCCTTGGAAATAAACTGTATAGATTTATTATTTCTGTAAGGCTTATGACCATTCTGCTATTGCCTTGAAATCATGCTGATTGTTTAGTTGTTTTTATGCTGTTCTATAGAGACAACATTGGCATTACTTCGGCATCCGGATTGTTGTATCTCAGCTTACTCATCGGTAAGCCCACCTTTTGCTTTAATTTGTATTCTTTAGCTTATTTAGCAGATTGCAGTTTGTTTCTTGTTTCCATCTAAATGTAACTCTATGACTTGTCCTGCAATGTAATGTTATGCATAACTCCTAGAAAAATGCAAAACTACCTTTTCATTTACATTCCTATTTCACCAGTGATGAAATGATCATAAACTCCTTTTTAGGTTGTAAGTCATATCAATACTTCATGCATGAGCGCCTTATCATGTCTTTAGTGTCAGGGTCATAAAGGTTTGGAATTCAGTAATCTTTCATTTCAATGCCTATTAATCACGTCTATTGTTCTAAAAAGGTGGATGTGAAACGAAGCATGGATGATGGTGAGAAACGTTTCAATCAGCTTTCAATTGAGGAGAGGGGCAAGTTTGATGAAGAGACACTTGTGAATGTGAACAGCATCAAGAGGAATAAAGGAGGCAGCCAAAGGTCAAGTGGTTTTAGCAACGAGTACATTGTGGTATGTAACAGATCACACCAGGCCTGTCAAATAGTATCTTATGTGCATGCAATGAGTATCTTTTTGCTGATAGAGTTGAGATGCCAATTGTGATTCACGAATTAAGATTTTGTCTTAAAGAAACACTGTTTTACAAACTTATATTCCAGTAGGGGGGGGTGGGGGGTATGATTTCCATCGTGTATACTGTGTACGCTTGTGTGATTGAATATTTCTGATTACCTTGTTTTACTAGTATCACTCAGCACAGCAGTGATCACATGATATCTAAGCCTTATTAATTTCATATTTGCAGATAACCATATTGGTTGCTGCTGAGGGAGTACATAAGCTGCCGGTTATAAATAGCAGCAATGACTTAAAGACAGCTCTACAAAAGATGGGTGCCATACCATCAAGCAAAATACTGGTATTTCTTGCTCGTTTCTTTTTTCTCTTGTTATATCATCAAGTTTAAATTCTAGTCTACCATCCCTACTCAGGAGTATGGATGAAAACGGATCGGATACGAACGGATATCACTCATATTATATTTGTTTTTATATTTTTGTTCGGATTCGGATTTGGACACGGATAGCGTTCGGATACATATACGAATACGGATTGACTCGGTTACGGATACGAATAATGAGTATCGAATACGATATGAATCGGATTCGGAGAAGGTCGGATACAAATATCTATTCGGATATTGAGTAAAAGCAGCATATATATATATATATATATCCAAGTGGGAACTTATATATGGGCCAACTAGCTTAGCTAGGGTTATAGAGGATTGGGCCGTTTGGGCAAGAAGTAATATTTTGGCCCAATTTCAAAAATCACAATTCGAGAAAAAAAACAAAAAAGCAAAAAATTATTGTTTGAGGCCCTAAATAAATTCAAATGAAAATGTTGTAATCAACAAAGTTTCATAACTTTTTGTGATCTAAAACTTTCATTTTGGTTGTTTCTCCATCTGAGATTCCGAGGTCGTTTGAAAAATCCAAATTTTAAATTTGAGAAATTCAAACGTAATTTTTCTTGACAAGATGATTTCAAATAAAAAAGTTTTCAACTATAAAGTTTCATAAATTTCTGAGATCTACAACTTTTATTTTAGTCATTTGTTCATCCGACATAGTGGTAGTAATATTATTCACGAATCTCACATATCTCTCTTATAGTTTATGAAACTACAAGAGAGAGATGTAAATTTTGTGAACAATGTTACTACCACAATCTCGGATGAACAAATGACTAAAATAAAAGTTGTAGATCTTAATGAGTTTTACAACTTTTATGTTCATGACTTTTTCAGCTGAAGTCATTTAATGTTTGAAAATGACGTTTGAAGTTACTATTTTTTGAAATTCAAAATTCAAATAGATAGAATACAGTCACATGAAAAGATGAACACAATAATAGCTATAAGAACACAATAAATTGATAGAACATGATTTTAGAAAATTTTAGAAAAAAAATTATCAAATTTGAAGTTAGTACGAGGGAGAAAAATTAGATTAAAAAGAGAAATATGCGTTCTTTAACCATTTCGAAATTGAAATTCAAATAGCATTTTGAAGCACTAAATGATTTCAAATGAAAAAGTTGTAAACAATAAAGTTTCATAACTTTTTGAGATCTATAATTTTTATTTTGATCATTTCTCCATCCAAGATCGTTTGAATAATATCCGGATAATATCCGTTTGAATAATATCCGGATATATCCGATACTTAATCGGATTATCCGATATCCGTCGGATATCGATGATATTACATTCGTATTTGATATCCGCCTAAGATATCCGTTTTATTATCTGTATTCGAAAAAAATTATGGATATCCGAGTAACTATCCAGATAAATGTTCATATTTGTTCGGTCGAACGGACGATCGAATAAATATCCGTACCGTTTTCATCCATACTCAGGAGTCATTCCATGTCGAGGGCCTCTTTGGAACGTAGGATTCTAAAAACACAAGAATTGGAAAAACATAGGAATAGAATGTCCTAACATTTTGAATCCTATGGATTGAGAAAACACATGAAACTGCAAGATTGATCAGGATTTTGACGAGAGTGACACAAAGGAAACTTTCATGAGATTCAACTTCTTGATAAAATTCCTCCAAAATTCCTATGAAACAAGCCATTTCATAAGAATATCACAGGATCTGTAGGAATCCAATCCTTTGTTCCAAAGGGGTTTATAGGAAAATTTCCTATATAGGATTTGAATCTCTAGCATTATTCCATTTTTCCTTTGTTCCAAAGGGGGGCTGATTGTATTGGGGTAAAATAATGTTAACTGACAGCAACCGGTTGTCACCAACATCTACAGTTCTGTAAAATGGTATTTGCTCCAAAATTTGATCCAGACTGGTCCGAACATAGTTCTGTAGTCCATTTCTGTTGTATGAGGCTGTCAGATATAGTTAGCAAATTTAAAATTGCAGCAAATCAATGTTGTGTTGCAGTGACATACTGACATTTAATAAGCAACATCTTGCTAGATTTTCTTTGAGGCGAAGACGGTAACATACTAAGGGGGTGTTTGGATCCAGTGACTAAAATTTAGGAGGTGTCATATGGAGGTGTCGCATGGGGTGTTCGGATACTAATAAAAAAATAAATTACAGAATCCGTCAGTAATCCGTGAGCCGAATTTATTAAGCCTAATTAATCCGTTATTAGCACATATTACTGTAGCACCACATTGTCAAATCATGGGCTGATTAGGCTTAAAAAATTCGTCTCGCAAAACAGTCTCAATCTGTGCATTTAGTTTCGTAATTAGTCTATATTTAATACTTCGTGCATGTGTCTAAACATCCGATGGGACAGCGACTAAAATTTAGGAGGTGAATCTAAACACCCCCTAACATCTTGCTAGATCACAAAGCATTTAGTCCAAGTAAGATGTGGTAACTCGGAGTTAGAGATGAAACCAACAAGAGCCTCACAAATTCGCTCTAAAAAATAAAGGGAAAATAAAAATAAGAATAAAAGAAGGGAGAGAAGAAGAACTAAACGAACCAACATCTTGCTAGCCTACTTTCTTTTAAAATTCAGGTTGTCTGCATTTTGTTCATATTCATATGCTACAATAGTGATGTATGATGTTTATTAATCTTCTTTACAGGCAGTCGAGGTCCTATGGACTCCACAAAATGAGAATGACACGTTGTCAGAGCGAGAGCTCCTTGAAGATTACCCGCTCTTAAGGCCTCTGTAGAAAGATAGAGGTTGCCCCTGCAAAAGAAAGAACAAGCTGTAGATTCAGTTTTGGTGGTTTTCTTACTAACTACAGCGCAGATCTTGCGTTTGTATAAGAAGTATATAATTTGTAATTGACGTCACTGTTAGCCTTCATTTCAGAACATATAGCGCACAGTGCAAATCTGCAATTGTTCTGTCGATAGTCTTGTTCTCTGTTCCTGACACAATAACACAAACTTGTAAATAGATTGTTCTGAAAGAACGCGAGAGTCTGCACTTGTGTGTGTACCGGTTCTGATATGGATTTTTTTTTTCAAAAAATAAAAAGAATTGATGAGATATTGCATGTTAGTTCCGACTTCCAACTTCCAAAGTCCACGGTCGACAGTCTCCATGGCTGCAGTAGAATACCGTGCGTGAGATCACTGTGGGCCCCATTTTCTTGTTCTGTCTTCTGTGGAAAACAAGACCATTATGTTGGCCTGCTGCTAGTTGCCAGATTGACACAATCACACAAGCAACTTCCTAACCCAAATACTATATTACATTATGGTGGTGTTTAAATTCAGGGAGTAAAGTTTAGGGATGTCATATCGGGGTGTCACATGAGAGTATTTGAATAGTAATAATAAAAAAATTACAGAAGTCCTTAGTAATTCGCGAGACGAATTTATTAAGCCTAATTAATCCGTTATTAGCACATGTTTACTGTAGCACCAAATTGTCAAATTATGGACTAATTAAGCTTAAAAAATTCGTCTCGTAAATTAGTCGCAATATATGCAATTAGTTATTTTTTAACCAATATTTAATACTCCATGCACGTGTCCAAACATCTGATGTGATAGGGAGTAAACTTTAGGGGGAGAAACTAGTTAACAAGGCCTATGACAAGCAACGAAACTCATAAACATACTTGTACCGTTGCTGGCCTTATCTAACACGCCAATGATCAGCGTCTGATTTCAGTCTGAACACCGAATCCAATTCGCAGCCATTCTCTTCTTAAACAAAGTCCTTAACGACTCAATCGTCTACGTGTTGCAATGGTAGGATCAACTCCAGTTGAAGTAGGAACCGGCAGCTCACCAGCATCTACCAACTCGTTCATTTTCCATCGCAGATCACTCCTATAAAACCCACACAGGCCAAAGCCCGAAACCAGCAAAAAGCAGCGGCAACAGACTAACAAATCAGCCAGCAACGAACACCCGTTCCGGGAACTTTCTTGGCAAGCCAGGTGGTCACGTCAGAGTCAGACAGTAGCGAATCCAAGCCGCGAGAGCGCCGTTCTGGCTCCTGGCCGCGGCCGCGGTGGAGCTGCTGGTCGCGGCGGCGTCCGCGCAGTCCGGCGGCAGCAGCAGCGACGACTGCACGTCGGCGCTGGTGAGCCTGTCCCCGTGCATGGACTACATCAGCGGCAACGGCACGTCGGCGCCCAGCGCCTCGTGCTGCTCGCAGCTCAAGAGCGTGGTGCAGTCCAAGCCGCAGTGCCTGTGCGCCGCCCTCGGCAGCGACGGCGCCTCGACCTCCCTCGGCGGCGTCACCATCGACCGGTCGCGCGCGCTCGCCCTCCCCGCGGCTTGCAACGTCCAGACCCCACCCGCCAGCCAGTGCAACGGTATGTACGCGGCCGCCGTGGAAGTTGTTTCGGCTTCATTTCACGCTGATTGTTACTCTTTTTTCTTTTCCCTTCTCATGTTACTACTGACTCCTCCTGCGATTGGTCGCTTGCGTGCAGGGTCGTCGGGCGGCGGATCGAAGGCGACGCCTTCCCTGCCATCTGGCGGTGCGTCGCTCCGGGGCCGGCGGGTCTTGTGCTCGGGCTCGCCGCGGCTGCGGTTTACGCCGTGGCAGCTGCGTGAGCGTTGTGATTCAGGATGCGTTGCGTTGCGTCGTGTCAGCTTTCGTTTTTCAGAACGGACAGGGAGGATGTTGAGTGGTTTGTGTGTCTATGGCTTGTCCCATTCGTGAAATTGGTTGGTTCGGTGATTCCCACGGTCGCAATAAATTTGCCAGCAATGTGTTATGCGTTAGGTGTCATGGTTTCACTTTCGTACTCTCCGTATCTTACTTAAAAAAAGAGAGTTAAATGCACCAGAGATCCATTAACTTGTGACAATATTTCAGTTAGGTGCATCAACTTTAAAGTTGTTTTTTTTCTCCATAAACTTTGTACGCCGTATCACTTAGGTTCATACCTCTCCACGTTGGCTTCTCGTGCTGATGTGGCACGTCGTCGTTGTACAGGAAGGCGACGCGGACCAGGCGGACCAACAACAGACGGGGACGACCCTGCGGCCTCGACCACTGGACGCCATGGAGCTCCGGCTACGGCCGCTCGACGCCGTGGAGGTCCGATCGCGGCCTCGACGCCCGCCCTCCCCGCACGACTGCTCGACGCCATGGAGCTACGGCTGCGGCCGCTGGACGCCGTGGAGGTCCGGTCGCGGCCTCGACGCCCGCCCTCCCCGCACGGCTGCTCGACGCCATGGAGCTCCGGCTGCGGCCGCTGGACGCCGTGGAGGTCCGGTCGCGGCCTCGACGCCCGCCCTCCCCGCGCAGCTGCTCGACGCCATGGAGCTCCGGCTGCGGCCGCTGGACGCCTGCCTCCCCGTGCGCGGCCGCTCGACGCCGTGGAGGTCCGGCCGCGGCCGCTCCATGCCTGGCTCGCGCCTCTCCCCGCGCCGACCCGCCTCGACGCCATGGAGGTTCAGCCGTGGCCCTCCTCCCCGTGCCGGCTCGCCCTCCCCACGCTGGCCCGCCTCGACGCCCAGCTCGCTAGTCTCCCTCCTCTGCGCACGGCGAGCGAACTCATATAGTCGGCCACGCGCGCCTCCATGTCGGCGTCGAGCAGGATGTTGCTGGGCTTGAGGTCGCGGTGCGCCACGGCCGGCACGCAGTTGTGGTGCAGGAGGTCGTCCAGGCTGCCGTTCGGCATGTACTCGTAGAGGAGCAGCGTGGCCTCGCCGTCGGTGCACCACCCCAGCAGCCAGACGATGTTGCTGTGCCGGAGGTGGCCCAGCACCTCCACCTCGGCGAGCATGCTCCTGTTTCCGTTGCAGTTGCCGTCCGCGTCAGCTGATGGCTCCTTTCGCCGCTTCGGTGGTTGCTCCCCTCGACGCACCGCGCCATCGTCGGCGGTGAAGTCCAGCCTCTGGAACACGGTCATCCGCCACGGCCCGACGACGACGTTGGGGCGTGCACGTGCGCCGCCCGCGCTACCGCCTCGGCCGGGTCGGAGGGGAACCCCACGACCGACGCGTCGTCGATGGACCGAAACACCTGCACGTTCCACGAGTCGTTGCTGATGGGGTCGGGGAACGTCGCCGGGCTCAGATCCAGCAGGCAGTCGCGTATGTTCTCCGGCGCCTGCTTCCTCCACCGCTGCTCAAAGTTGGTGAGCACGTCCCACACCGCGGGACCTTCCAATGTGCAGTGCACGTCGTGCCACGGCTCCCGCGGGCCGCCGCGCTGCAGGGAGGGCGTGCTTGTAGTTGTTCTGCATGAAGTCGTGGAGGTACGTCGTGTCGAGGTCCCTGAACAGCGTGTGGTTCTCGTCGTCGTACCTAGTTGAACACCTCGCATCGTTAGCTCAGCTTCGGGCTCTGTTGTAGCAGCCAGAGAGCAACTGCATCAGTACCTGCCGTCGCAGAGGTCTATGCTGCCGATGAAGCTGACGATGTGGCGTTTGTCGGTGCCCGGCGTGGCTGCATCGAGCGTGATAGTCTTTTGGTGGTGCGTAAACTCGACGCTGGTCTCGACGTGCTGCACCATGGTCAGCGACGTGTCGGCGTTGCGCGGGCAGAGGAAGCACCTCACGTTGGTGCCCTCGAAGAACCTCCGGGTCTCCTCGTCGTGCGTCTTCATCAGGCCGGCGTTGCCGAGGAACGACACGGACGTGTTGTCCTGCCACGGCATCACCAGCACGGCCACCCCCTCATCAGCCTTCCGCTTCAGCAGCTCGCCCAGCGTGACGCCGTCGGCGCCGGGGACAACTGCTCGACGGCCCGCGTCGCGCACCAGCGTGATCTCCGTGTTCACCGACCACCCCGCGACGTACACGAACCGCCGCGCGTCGCCGATGGCGGTGAACAGGTCCTCCCACAGCCGCGCCGGCCGGTACGCCAGCCCGCCGTCGAGGCGGACCCCCGGGTCGAACGCGTCGGATAGGTGCGCGTTCTGGTACAGCGTGACGCTGCGGTTGGTCCGCTCCGGGAAAAACACAGGCTTGACGCCCGCGAATTCGGGGAGGCGGACACCGGCGCCCCAAAACGGGTCACGCTCCACGTCAAAGAAGTGCAGGCGGACGCGGAGGCTCGGCGTGTGCGTCTCGTGGGCGTGCTCACCGCCGCGGAGGTCGAGCCAGCACTCGAGCGGCTGTCCGGAGGCGACGCGGGCGGCGGGCATGGACCCGGCGCCGAGGACGCCCGCGCCGATGAGGTGCTGGTTCTTGACCATGAAGGTGACCGCCGCGGCGGCGTAGGCGCAGTGTAGGCGGAACGACTGGTTCTAGGCCGGGCTGGTGGGGTGGAACTCCACCTCTCGGGTGCGCGCCACCCGCGCCGCGCCGACGTCGATGTCGATGTAGAGCCGGCTGTGCTGGAGACAGTGCACGCCTGGGGACTCCTGAATCTTCTCCGTGGCCGCAGCCGGAGCTCCATGGCGTCCAGTGGTCGAGGCTGCAGGGTCGTCCCCGTCTGTTGTTGGTCCGCCTGGTCCGCGTCGCCTTCCTGTACAACGACGACGTGCCACATCAGCACGAGAAGCCAACGTGGAGAGGTATGGACCTAAGTGACACGACGTACAAAGTTTATGGACCCAAAAAACCACTTTAAAAGTTGATGGATCTAACTGAAACATCGTCACAAGTTAATGGATCTATGGTGCATTTAACTCTTAAAAAAACGTCAAGCGTGTTAATGAGCTAATACGTGAGAAAAAATTACAACATCGCATAAGTATTATTAATAGAGAGGGATATAAGTTTTATCTAGATGAAACCTACCGCACATCGTTTCCAATGCACTGGAAATTGAGTGAAACTCCATTGAGAGTGTTTTTGTTTCATCTCCATGCGTCGGAAACCGAATGTAACTCCAATAGGAATATTTCATTTCATAACACTATGCAATATTTACATACATTGACCTATACAATTGTGAAATAAAACTATGCATTGTATGAATTTGTTTATTAATATGATAAATTTTCATCACTAGAACAATCCAAAATATTACATGTAACTTTTCAAATTATAGAGGAATTGTTTCATTGTCTTACTGAACAATGAATTTCCATTGCTAGAACAATACAAAATATATGAAGAAACAATTCAAAATATATAGGAATAATTGAATTGTTATATTGGAACGACGAATTTTGACAAAAAAAGGAGCACGGAATATTTCAATTACAGAGCTGTTTTGTTGGAATAATCATTTCTTGTTGGTAGAAAAATAAAAATCTATCAAGGAACACTTAGAATGATGTGTGAACAATTTAATTATATTGTAGGAACAAAAAAGTATATACAAAACAAAATAACAATAATATAAATGTTAAAAAATCATCACAAAGGCTGAAACGAAAATATGAACAAATATGCCAGGAAATTAAAAGGAGAAGATAATATTCAATCAAATAACAATGAAGAAAAAACACAAAAAACGTTGACTACACGATCGGATCAGAAAAGGAAGAAGAAAAAGATTGCCTAGTGATGGGACATGGGCCATGGCCTGCTTTTGTAGCGGCCTGGCCGGGTGGAGGTAGGCCGACAATTTCAACACGCCAGGCAAGGAGGCAGTGGAGGCGTCGCCAAGATCGCCGAATAAAGGCATGGAGCGGATGAACCAGTACCAGACAGCCAGCACGACAAACCTTCCAAGGAAAAAATGGCGTCGCGTGGGAGAGCAACAGCAGCGCGCTTCTGGCTCTTGGCCGCGGCATCGCTGCTCGTCGCGGCGGCGTCCGCGCGATCCGGCCCCGGCGAGTGCACGTCGGCGCTGGTGAGCCTGTCGCCGTGCGTCGACTACATGTGCCGCGACGAGGCGACGTCGGCGCTCGCCCGGTGCTGCTCGCAGCTCAGGTCCGTGGCACGGTCGAGGCTGCAGTGCCTCTGCGCCGCGCTCGGCGTCGACCGGACCACCGCGCTCAGCCTCCGTGTTGTGTGCAACGTCCAGACAGTCAGCGAGTGCGAGAGCGCGTGCAGCGGTTCCGTGGGCGCGGGCTCGACGCAGGCGTTTGAAGGTGAAGGTGACGCCTTACCTGGCACCCCATTGTATGGTACGTAGCTCCAAGGGGTCGGCGTGTAATAGTCAGCGGACAAGGATGCCCAGCATCAGCGTATGTAGCTGGCACAGGTTTTCTGTTCATTTCAGTGATCAGAAATGGTGCACTCGCAGAGGCAGCATTGTCAAGCTTCAAACACTACTTGTAAACTTGTACTCAGCAAAGACATGAATAGTGCAGAAACAGAATTACACGTCTGGGCTAAAATTGATAAAACAGTTCTGGGACCCCCACCAGTATCCTGTGATTACATAGGTAGCCTCGCTGAGAAAACAATTAACACAGTTTAACTTCCAACAACTTCATGCCTCAGGCAGCAACTGTGATTGCAGCATCAACAGGTGCATTGTCGCCGACGAGTTCACGCCTCGCGTACTCCCTCGCCCCATCCTTGTCAACAATCTTGATCACGAAGTTCTGGGGGGCGACAACCAATCGCAGCCGAATCTCCTTAATGCACTTGTCAACAAGATCTACTGCTTCCTCAACAGTCATGTCCGGGTGGTACAACTTGTCCATCAGAGACAAGCAGAAATATGATCCGTACCCAAAAGCACCCTTGTCAATCTTGTGCAAGGTTGCAATGTAGTCGATGTAGTACAGGGAAGCGCCAACATCCTTGTCATAACCACCAAGAATAATATTGACCATATATGGATTCTGACAACGTAAACATGAAACATGTGTCAGGGGAGAGGGACATGTTAAAACCTCAATAAAGAGGATAATACATAGCTGACAAAATGCAGAAAAAGATGTTATCAACGTAAGTGCTCTTAGAAAAACAGCAAAACAAACAAGCATTTATTAATTGGCTGCAATTCTTTATGAATGGGATGACAAATGGTGGCACATATGCAGCACATTTCATGGCCGCAGCAAGCATCAAAAGCAAACAGTTGGAATTCTTAAAATGAAAACAGCCCAGTGCTCCCTCGAAGTACAATTGCAATCAGAGGCCAATGCAATTCAAGCACAGGCAAATACTGCAACATCACTCCACAATTTGTCTAGAAAATAATATTAGTAGCCATGACTATTATTCCAGGCCCATAGATTTCATATTGCTATATCAAGTAAAATCTAAACTTCCATCTGCATATATAGTGAAGCAACATTGATCAAGTAAAAATCAAAATACCACAATATACTGTACAGTTGCAATTACACCCAAGAAATGATTGACAGGAAAAATACAAAGAAACAAAAAGGGTATAATCTTCCTGAAAGGAAACATAATAAACAGTCCTACCCATTGCAACAATCAATCTGAAATCTCAGAGTGAATCTAGTAGTACATGGATTACTGGTGTCTACAGGAGCTCCATGAACATGAACCTACCGCTGGAGAACTGAAAGCATGCTGCTAAAATTGTTGGGGAATGCAAAGCATACACCATGTGTAGCGAGACTATTCCACCTAATCTGCAACAATGTTTTACTTTGACTTATCTTAAGACTTGCTTGGGTCTAGGCGTATGGCCACACGATAAATTATGATATATATACCAAATAAACGGCAGACATCGCACAACGAAGATAGGATGTAAATATGTAATCATTTTTTAAAACTATTCTGGCTCAAAGAGAATATATTACCAAGATAACTAGACGTCAAGGAATAGACAAAATATAACATAAATATGATTTCCACAGCCTAAGAATTTTGCAAGTAGTCCACATCACACAACTGTGCTACAATTTAAATACAGGAATATTTACCACAAATTTGCTCAAACTAGAAGCAAATACTGAACAAAAATGCTGCTAACTGATTCTAGGAGCAAATTTCATATGCAAACACCATATATTTCGCCTCAAACAACACAGGGGATGACCTTAAACTATACATACAGAGACATTAAAAATACAATCTTTAGCAAGCCTGCACGATTTAATTCGTCAAATCTTATTGGTTCAGTGCTGCTATGTGATGTGTTTGAAACTCGAAGATGTTAGGTTATTACTGAACAACTGAACCAGTTCATCCACAAACCATTTTTTTTTCCAATGGGTAAAGTGCTTAGAAAACTTGAACACACGTCTCTTACCCCCTGTTTCAGTTGCCCATAATTCCTCAATCGCACCACCCATATGCCCCTGGCTTAATGAAATCAGCCCCCCTTCACAAAACTAAGCTTGCTCTTTAATCACCATCGACTACAAATTGAACACCATGCAATAAAATCCATCCAATCGAACCTTGAACACCCGCGTCGGCCTTACCACCTCACTACGCCTAACCCTAATCCACCCTGAACCAAACTCTAGAAATCGAATTCTACTCTAAAAGCTCGACCTTTTTGTAGGCAAACCCAGTAACGCAAAGAAAGGAACATGATTAATTCGGACTGGTACCTTGCGAAGGGCTGTAGCGAGCTCGCCGCGTGTGAAGTTGGCGGCGGCAGCTGTTGAGAGCGGGATGGTGTTGCGGAACTGGTACAGGTGGAGGTTCTTCTGTATGAACTCCGTAAATTGCACCCTGCGCCAACAGAAACGCCCCCCAATCAGAACCCGCAGAAACCCAGGCAGATCGGGATCAGATCGCGCGACACACACAAAACCCTACAAAAAGCGAACATGGAATCGACGGGCCGGGCGGCCGAACGGACGGATCGGCGAGGGCGGAGGAACCTACCGGTCACCAGGCTCCCCTGAAGCGCCCATCAGCTTGTGCGAGTCGAGGACCATCACCTTGTCCTCGTCGGTCTTGTGGACGAGGATGCTCTGCACGGCGGAGGTGTCGGCCGCCACCACCGCGAAGTCGCGGCCAACCACGCCCAAAACGCACTCCATTGCCGGGACTGGACTGGATTCCTCGCTTGCGTGCTTCCGATGTTGCGCGAGGAGAGAGAAACGGGCGTATATAGACAGGCAGGGGGAGGAACGAACCGGAAAGAGTTCACCGAGTTCGTCTTGGGGTAGAAGAAAGAAGAGAGGCGTTCGGATTTTTTTTTTCTTTCAGGCGGGCCTGATGTCTTCGCAGCTGTGTTGCGGGCTGGCTGGGCTTTCTTCTGTTGCTTTGATTGCTATGTGCGGGCTGGGCAGGCCTTCTTTTCTTGTTGTGATGAAATTGCAGTAATCAGAAACCAAAATTTACTTATCTCAATGGTGCAAGCCGTAGGCCCCCTTAATTTATTTATTTATATATAGTCCAGTGCGCCCCTTGATTTATATTTATATAGTCAAGTGCTGACAACCCTTTCCTGTTACAACCACAACCAGTGTCGGACACGCGGGATTTACCGATTCGAACTCCTGTGTGTTGGATTAAACTCGTTTACGTTAAGCCCCAGCTTTCGCTCTCAGGCACGCAAAAACAGATAGAGACCGGGCAGCATGTAATGCAGTCAATGGAATATTCCAGCGATTACAACCGGAACGGAAGGAAATTTGTATCATCGTATCATACTTTCATGAAAAGAACAAGCAAATCTACGTAGCTTTTGTCATCGTATCACAGATGACAAATATCTACTTACAACCGCCAAAACAGAGCCTTGGAAATTTACCGTGGGAATGTGGGGATACATGGATGATGTGTATGAACAATTTGAGTTACAATCACCTAAACTAAACACACGGCACCGGGAAATCACCTCCATTGCCACCGCAGACAGAGCGAAGTGACGCGCAAAGGCAACATGCATGCGCAACACTTGGCAGTCCAAACCATGCTGCATTATCCGTTCAGTGCCGCTTCATTCATGTAAAGTAAGTGGGAATGGGATACCCATATGGCCCATCATGCAGTGCAAGGTTAACTGCTAGCTATAAAAATTATCTCGAGACACATGCCGCTATGTATCTATTCAATCACTAGGTTGTCAAGAAGAGGACGTTCCAGATGTACATTACCGCCGACCATTTTGCCGTTCAGCAAGCTCCTGCGCATAAAAATAACTCTATCAGTCCAAAATGTTGACCCTTTTTCTCTTAAACGGACGCTAACTAAGACAGTGTTGTACAGATGCAACCAGAATGTTTCAATGATTTACATCCTGCCTTCCAAGATTTCCTCTCTAGCATGTCACGAGCATCTAACCAAAAATCTATGCAAATGGGATTTTTACTATAGCCAATGCAATGTCAGGAGAGCTCCTAACAATGTTCACCAGGCAGGCACCAATAGCAGCCCAGTAATTGAAACCTCAGTTTTGAAGCAAATGCAATCAGAATATAAGTTACTTGTGACAATGTACAGGCTTGCAGATGCAGATATTATCTGGGGGGCAGGAGCATCAAAACCTTACACTCGTCGATGGGAGCTCCGCCATCACATTGTTGCTATCCTCCTGAAATACCATAACACTCGTAAAAGGGATTCCAGATATAAAAAATATATTCCTCAACTCTTAAGCTAAAAGTATAACTTATCACCTCAAGTAATAAATCTTTTCTGGTAATCAATCCTACAACACGAGAAGGCCTAGGAACAACAAATATATGTCTCAATCCAAGTTGACGGAAGAGATTGTACACCTGATATCATCGGTATAAAGATTATCACATAACTGACTCAGCAAAATAGATGTAAGATCCAAAAGTAAAAGACATGATTTACCTTTGCCAACGACATGTCCTCTGGCACTACATATGGTGAAGGATTTAAAAATGGGGCAAGATCCAAATACAACCCCAGTTCATCCTCTGTCAAATGAATGTCATCAATTGACTTTCCTTTACTTGATGCTGGTTTAACAAAGTCACTCAAATTGTGCCTAAGTAATAGAAAAAATATTGGATTAGTACCAGAAAACGTGCATTGGATGTGTTATTATATTGGCTTACATAAAAATAAAAACAAAAACCTGTTCAGTACGCCTGGCCCACAAGGGAAAGGACTATTCTGGAAATCTACTTTAGCTTGTAGAAGTACCAGTAAGTGGCTGCAACAAAAGGACAACAAAATCGTTGTATTGATTAATATATGCATAATATAATTCACTTTACTGGCCCATTGACTTGTCATAACTTATTGACCTAGGTCTCCTTCACAGAATGCAATAATTAAAACCCCCAGTTCCCAAACATTAAACAAGTTCAAGAGTACATAGCATTGCATCTTACCTGCGAAGTATAAGACCTATGACGGACTCGCCATTCAGCCCACGGTCAACAACCTGAACCAAGAAAAGAATGGGAGAAAAAATCAATTAGTCAAAACCCCATGAAAACTTTGTTTAACAACTGCGAACGAAACTTACAGGGAAACCATTATGCTTGTTGGTTCGCAAAACAGAAACGATATCAACGACCCTTGAAACACGTGGTAGGCAGACAACCTTAAATAGGTGGCAAAAGATTGGATGCATCAGAACTGGTAATAATAGTGATGCATGGTAATGTCCACAGTCCACTTAAATAGATAAATGGAGTAAACTTCAGAACCTTTTGATTCTTGCACGCATCCCTTGCATTCATATTTCTCATGACTTGCTTAGGCCTGGAGTCCAGTAAAGGGATGCCCCTTAATCGGGCTTGCTCTTCATATAACCCTTCGTTAAAGAAGTCACCAACTGCCTACATAAACTGAAATCAGCAGACACATTCCATTCATTCTGTTCAACTAGGAGTCATGGATTGTAAAGTTAGTACCTTAGAAACTAGAAGAACAAGCATGATCAATGGCAAGAGTTTCAAGTTGTTTGTAATCTCAACCATGATAACACATAAAGATACAGTCATTCTCATTGAACCTCCGAGAAACGATGCAGCACCAAGGAGTGCATACCTACAAGAATATTGATAATGAATAAAAAATTGTGTCAAGTTCCAACCAAGAAACCATCAAATAGCATCCCCATTTGAACAAAAGAATAGTGACGTCAAGGTCTATTCAACGCAAAAACTATAACGCAAAGCGAGCATAAATTAATATGGCAATATTGCATGTGTGGATACAAAGAGATGGCAAGGACTCACGTGCCCTCTTCAATGTTTAGTTTCTTATAGAACTTGACAACAAACATTCCAACAAGCCTTCCATATGTAGATCCAATCATTATTCCTGGAACAAACTGGCCAGCTGGAACTGCAGTTCCGAATGTCACAACAGCTAAGGAATAAAACATGACCTGAGACCCAAAGGGGGGAAAAGTAAGTAGATGAAAGAACTCATCAAAGTAATCATTTAATTTTAGCAAAGCCAACTTGGTAGCTTGATTAACCGAATATCAGATTTTGGTACAGTAAAAATGGTGACCCATCATGGTTTACTCTACTTGATAGAATGTGTTCTCTTTTCTCTCTCAAACATGCAGGAGAGCTACGGACAAAATGCACTACCAGGGCAAGAACAGATAACTAAATTTCTATGAGCCTGTTTGTTTCCATGGAATTCAATCTTATTTCAAGAATTAAGAATCACATTTTATTTCAGATCTTAATTGAGGTGTTGCAGCCGGTGAGAGTTTGACGACAACCATGAGAGTCCACCACACAGAGCTTTTTGTCTAGACTCTCGAGAGACTAGTGAAGGAGATCGGGCCGTGGAGGTGGTGATGAATCTCACATTCCATTTCTTACTGTTTCCCTTTCCATTTCTTACTCTCTGAATTTGATACAAGTCTACACTTAAGATTTGGAAAGTGGCGGAATATCAAAATTTAAGCCAAATAGCCTAGTTCATGAAGTAGATTCCGACTCCAACAAAATGAAAGGATCCAAACAGGCTGTGAGAGATTATGACTATTTGGATCTGATGGACACTTTCTAATAGTGGCCCCACAGTTATATAACATGTAGTAAATAAACAGCATAGGATGAAACCCTAGCAGAGTACTGGAAGATTGTAGGATAGCAAATAACAGCGAAATAACAATGACAAAATGTTAGCTAGATAATCAATATAACCACAAGTTCAGCAAAATGTAGCCAATTCCAGCCCTATAGAGAAATCATACCTAAGGAACAAAACTACATATGCAAATATAAAAAAGAAAAGAAAGGATACCAGGAAGGTGATCAGGCTTTGTGCACTGTATTCATGGAATGTTTTTGCACTGAAAAGATTACGTATTGCATCATCCTGCAAACAAAATCATGTCGAATAAGACCATAAGGAATTGTACACTTACAAGAAAATGCTCGACTAAGGAAAGTATTCTAATGATACTTAACCTGAGTATTGAAGAAAATGGTTGCTAGATCATTGTACTCTCTATCTTTTGAACAATAGAACTGCATAATGCAAACAAAGGATTAATAAAAGAAAAAAAGTATCATTATCATACAGCTGAAGAGAACATGCAAGTTGAGCAGAAATTCACAAAGTAAATCTCACGTTAACAAAATTCCCATCTGTGCCAGGTGGATGAGGGCATTCGATTCCAGAATTAGTATCTAACTGAGGGCATGGGCTGCATTTCCTCAGTAGTGGCAACACAAAGGAAATCGTGGATGTTACCAAAGATATAAGGCAGGCTTCAAAGATCTGAAAATGTTATTATGGATGTCAGAAATAGAACTACAGACAACAGAAGCAAATCTACCACTAAAAATCCATCATATACTCAGCATACTTGGACTCGTTTCCCTTTCTTATGAAGATACGTTCGCCGCCATTTAGTTATATACAGGGTGAGTTGATTAAATAATGCCCCTGAAAAGAAACCAACACATTAGATTCAGGAAAATTTGATAAAAGAATTAATACACATGAAAGGACTGCTTATTCAGTTAATCGGTTTGGAACTTTGAATCTACTGGGGCATGAGTTTTCAGGATTGTGTGCGTCGCTCAATAACAACATTTTACCATAGAACTTCATCCAATTCTGAATAGTGGAGTCTCTAAAAGACTCCAAAGAGTAGTTACTAGCTGACATGGAAATAGGTACAGTGCAGCCTAAGAGCAGATGCATAGTGATTTTGTAAGGATGCAGCTATACCGCCCTATACTGGTTAATGACTAGCACGATAAGAAGACAATAAACTATGCAAAGACGAGGACCACATTTAAAGGATTAAGATGTCCTAATCAGCACAGAAACTATTGTTAAGTGAAACCTGACTTGTCTTTTATAGATACACTGGATCGACACTGTGTTACTTACCAAGAAGTCCACCAATAACACCAATAATTGCCATAGGAAACAGTTCCTGATATGAGTAATCTTCTTGACCTCTTCAAATCAAAAGGATAAGAACAATTTATATCACAAATGTCATTTCCTGATTGAAGCACGACCAGTCTGATTGGGGGGTGAGGGGATTTATCTTACCCAGATATGTCCCAGATTATAAAACCTCCAGCTCCAAAATGACCACATTTTCCACTGTTGCACCAATTCATGGCTGAACGCACCACAACGGCCACCACAGCAGATGTGAAGAATACTCTCCACATAAGATGACTTCTCCACCTTCAAGAATGTAAACGTGAACAGAATCAATCAAATGTTGCAGTCAATGTTTTCTGATCGTCCGATTAATCGCGATTAATCGTCCTTATCGGTACTTAGCGCTTGATTAGGCCCTCAGATTCGATCAGAGCGATCAGAAACCTGATCGTCCGATTAATCGTCGATTACTCGCGATTAATCGTCCAATTAGGTCTCTTTGCCGATCAACACTAAATAGGCAGATGGGCTACTTCAGTTTACTGGGCTATATTTATTTGGGCCAGGCCCATTAGGGTTTCTCTTATATACCACACCCCGACTCTTTCTCTCCTCAGTCCTCAGTACTCCTCACTCCCGCTGTGTGTGCAGCTGAGCTCCATCTCTTCCCTGCTGCGTGCATCTCACTCCCTCCTCCCTCCCTTCCAGTTCCAATCCAAGCAGCCCATCCGTGGATCTTCCCTGCTGCTTGCTGCTTCCTCCTCCCTTCTGCTGCAGGGTCGCCTATTCTCTTCCCCACCTGCAGGCTGCAGGTCCAAGGAGCACGAAGATGAGCTCCTCCTCTGAAGGTGTCATTAAATCGGCTTTGTTCTGTCATTTCTGTCATCTCCTTTCCTCTGCACTATGCTCAAATCTTGATGCTTTGTTTCTTTGGCTCTTTGCTGAACTTGCGTAGATGAAAATCGATATTCATCCTGAAGGAGGTGCTGGTGCAAGCTCATCAGTTGCATCAGGTGGTGCTGGTTCAGCATCCTCAGCAGCTCCAGATGTTTCAGCCCTTGTAGAAAAGGCTATAGCAGCACTGCCTCCAGAAATATGCTCGATGTCTACTATATAAATATATAGTATATGGTATATTATATATATATACCATACATATATGATATATACTTATATAGTCCTGCTATATGCTAGATGATTATATGGACGATTAGACCGATCAGAGGTCGATTAATTGTCCTGATCGTCCTAATCGGTACCAGACCGATTAGGAACGATAAGCCGATCAGAAAACATTGGTTGCAGTGCAGTGCAAACAGTTGAAGCAAGTGTTTCATGTCATTTGGCCACTCTGATTGAGTACAAAGACATACTAAGAAACAATCTATTGCATGAGGTTGCCAATGCATGGACACGAAATACGCTGAAGAGGTGTTTCAAAGGTGAAGTGGCGAAATGGTTAACAGTATTATAATAGCAAAATATCATTGCGATGTTAAAATAGCAAAATATCTACAGTAAAGGTTAGGATGAAAACTGATGAATGCTACTCAGGATTGAAAGCATCCTACCTGTATTTTCTAAATGAATTCAAATATGCTCAAACATGAATATGGATTGAATATCCATTCAGTTTGGCCAAATATAGATAACATTATAGTTTGCTATATATCAAGGCATCAAAGACCTTTTCCCCTCATATAGAGCAATTTAAGCATTTTCATTTATTTATTTCACCAGAAGAAATGTGCATCACACTATAAAATGTAAACCTCCGAGCTAGTTAGACATAGTGCAATAAAATATGCATGCAACTTTGTTGGACCCAACTCTAACATAGTAGTCCGAGTAAAATAACATTCAGGCCCCAAAACCTCATACCACATTCGCATCCATATTCTTAAACAGTCTCACAGTGCAAATAGCAAATAAATTTTTAATCAGAAAACAAACTATAAACCACATTCACATCATGAAGAATACAGTAGGCAGAAAACAAAAAAATTTAACAAATAACATATATCCATTTTAGGTTTCTCGGCTCTAGGTCACAGTAAAAGTACCCAACAAAATCCACAAAAACTAGCTAATGAGTATTATTCTGAAATCTAAAACAAGCTTTCAGGTGAAGCAAGGGAATAACAGCTGGCAAGCAGAATGAAAGGTCACTGCACAGAAGTATGAACACTTAGGTACAAAGTTAGAAAAGAAATGTATACATCAGAAAGGGAGATGGCAATGAACTCACAAAGCCTTAGTTAACTATAATGTCAATAGCACTAAGACCATTGTGCAATTATATGACCTTAATATTTCAGGATATCTCCGTGTGTCCTACTACAAGTCAAACTCTCAGTTTTATCCTACACTGAAAGTCTGAAACATGAGAAGCATGCAGTCAGAAAACGCTAAGGATAGAATTTCAGGACCACCCACCATACTCTGATCACATTATACACACACAATGAACATTGTGTTCACTTGTTGAGTTCACGCTTGCAAATCTTGATGGTTTGATGATAGCATTTACGGGACAGGACACCTCAGGTAGCCAGTTCCTGATAAACTTCTACTTGAAAGAGCGCTCTGTAATTCAATCTAGAATTAATTTGCACCTTGCAATCATGTATTCATGATGTTGCAGGCAGAACAGCAGCCTATCATGAGGGAGTTCATAACAGGCATGGTTAATACGGTGGTAAACACTAAATACTCCCTCCAGTCACAAAATCTTGTTACTATGGGGAATGCAGTCAACTCTCAACCTTCGAGGGATAACAAACTTAAAAACTTTATACTGATCCTGTGTAGTTCATATAAGTAGATTTTGCATAGAAGTCATATTACAAGAGTATTATTATCGATTAACCAGAGAGATGAGAATGACCAGAATGAACTCTTAAGCGTTTCATGTCACTAGCCATTTCAACTTGCTACAGTCAACCATAAGGTGAATCACATTACTATATTAGTACTGAAGATTTTGTTGCCAGCAGCTAAAGGAATAAATAAAGTAGCAAAAAAGATATATAAGTTAGAAAAAAAAGAAATAACAAAAGCTGAGTTGTTAACACTGTTTATTTTCAAGCATATAAAACACAATATTTCTATAACTGAAATAGTAGTTTGTTAAATTCAGAGAAGACGATTAGGGAAACTACAGATCGGAAACTCGAACAAGTCATCAGCGCTCTAAATCGCTAACTTTCCAATTATGTGTCAATTTATCCATCATAAGGTAAAAAGTTGATAGAACAATCTTACCAGGAAGTAACTTCCTCTAAGGCGAATAGTACCCCACCAACAGGAGCTCTGAAGGCTGCAGCAACTCCAGCTGCACATCCACATGTCACCTTTTGAAACATTAATAGTTTTGAGAGCTTCAATATTATAACCCTTTCATTCTTAAAAAAAAGTTCGGAATGCATTCGACATTATATATAAGAATTCTTCAAGATTGAAAGGTGCTAATTTTCCATATTACTTTCCTTTTTTCCTTATTGTCCTTAGTTCCAGAAATTAAAGAGTCTGATAGAGCATGTGTATCAGAAGGTGCTAAAAACAACAAAAAGGGCGTACCCAGTGCAGAGAGCTCCCGCTCTATGCGGGGTTTGGGGAAGGGTGTTAGTGGCAAGCCTTACCCTCGCCTGTGCAATGCGAGGAGACCGCGACTCGAACCCAGGCGGTAAGACTCTACCTACTTGCACCAGGCCCGCCCTTCTGCTAAAAACAACAAGTTCAAGAAAAAACAAATTTGAATAAAGACTTGTTTGGCAGCTTGTTAGCCTTAAAACTTGATTCCCTGCCAACAATCTGCTTTATCTTAACAGCCTTTTCCTGAGGGCTTGCTTTAACAATATCTACATGACTTGGCCAAAGAATGTTAAGTCGTATAACCTCAAAAACAAAAATGAGTTGCCACATGAAAAAGAAAAACTTGAAACGGATTAGTTTAAAAAAAAAAAAAAAAAAAAAAACTTGAAACGGATATTTAGGCATTTCAATTCCAGTGAATTTTTAAGGTTGACTGATCGGGAGAAGCTAAGGTATTAGCAAAGGGCCTGATCGGCTGTGCTAGTTTTAGCTGCAGCAGCTGCTGCTGCATGGATTCAGTACTACTCTACGCTGTTGAAACTGGTTGGTTGGTGCTCAGCAGCTGCAAAGCTGCTGCTGCAGCAATCTCAGCCAATAAGGCTCAATTCTCATGTGGTAGATAAGGATGCACCAGCAAGGAAGTGTGACAGTGGTGCTTGCTATTAAACCTCACATTTCAATAGAGAAGATGCAGCTGGGCCATTAAGGTATTGGCGTATTGCAAGCAGATATGTCTGTCATTTGACAACACTAGGATAACAAAGTGTAGACTTGAGTGTCTAAAGTCTAAACAGGCAAGTCTTGCAATTGCCATACAAACCAAGAACATTCACATCTGAACCACTCCACTCGGATGATCTTGACCAACAGTGTTATGACAAGGCAAATGTCTCGGTAAATAATACAGCATCATTTTCATATACTACCAAAAGTCCAAAAATATGTCCTTGAACCAGACTACACTCAATTTCTGCTGGGCTGCAAACAGGGTATGAGTGGTTTACATTTGTTTACAGTCTTTTTTTTCATGTCAACAAGATGGCCTAGTACAACTAAATGGCACAAAGAAACCAAGAATTCAAGATAATTTGAAGATTTAAGTAATAATGTATGACAAAAAAAAAATGCCTTGAGTGACTTTACCTAATAGCTATTCATGGAGGCATAAGTAATAGATAGATTGCATGGCCAAAAGTAACTTACAAGGTCTCGCCTATCACGATCGCTTTCAAAAATCCGTACCCACCTAGAACTCAAGTGGTACTTTGCAGATCCACCCTATACCACATGCATAGAATTAGTCGGCACTTGATAGTATGAAGCATTTTCATATGATAGCAACAAAATACTTCCAAGTGGAAATGAAGTAGAACAAAAAAGCTAATCTGCTGTCATGTCTTTATGTGTTGGCCTTGGTGAACAGATTTTGTTGGGCCAGTCAATATCAATTCAAAATACAGGTGGACCCTAAAGCTGTCGATTAGTTCACTTTGTGAGCATCACTAGTTCAGTAGTTAACTATTGCTTAGTATAACATCATTGACTGTTGCAGATCTACCTTTTTTGCCCCAAGCACAGCATATTAGCACCAAAATCTGAGTAGCCAACCATTGGTTATATCTTTCTACATACAAACACACCAAAAGCTACACTTGTCAACATGTATCAACAGCCCTTGTCAGCACACAATATGAACATGAGAATTGTCATGTTGAATGCCACAACTTATTGAGAACGTCTCCAAGGTTCCTAAATCGATGCTTGTGGAAATCTGTTTTTTACTTTTTGACTTTGACAGCTCATTTACTATCTTTCAGGACAATGAGATACTACAACGGCCTGTTCTTTTGAAATCTATTCTAACCAAAGAAGACAACAATAGACATGATAGAAGTAGTGAAGTACATAGCATAAATCCACATCTTCAACTTGTGGATAACTAGTGAATGGAGATGTTCAAATCATGATCATAAACCCACTTGTCCAAGAAGCGAAGCAATGCAGGCCCCAGTATGAACAAGAGGCCCTTCTTTTCCTAGAGCCAATCCACCTCCAACTGATCCAATGCTCCCAAAGATCTATGGCACAAAGAAGCATATATGAGATAATACATCATATTAGCTGAAGAAAGCAATGTAAAAAGTTGTAAACCCACCTTCCCAACTAATGTCCTGAAAAGGAGGATTCCATGTGTATCCACTCCTGCATAAAGACTTCAAACTACATCAATTTCTCAACGACAGTACCAAATGTTTCAGTAACTAAACCTTACCATTTAAGTAACCTTTGATCTCTGGAATACCAGATCCAGCAGCTGCTGGAGCAAAGTTTGTGACTATATATACAGAAGAGAAGACCAGGGCTAAATTGAAAACTGTGTACACGAAGAATCCCACAAAATATGAGTGCTTTATTATAGCAAATGTCGCAGTATATTTCCATCCAGAGAAGTTCTCAACAGCCAGGTTTATGAATATAGCAGCTAATCCAGTACCTACAAACCAGAAAATGATATCAAGTGCAAGAAGAATCAAACAATGCAAGTAAAACTTGGTGTATAAAATATATCTCATAACAGTAACACAGTCTTATATGCTTAAAGTCTCTATTCAAAAAAGGAAGAAGAAGAAGAAGGCATAGTTTCTCATTAGCTGAATCATTCAACATATGTTGGCCCTGTTTGGCAACCCCATCTCAGCTTATGATTCTTTTAAGCCACAAGCCAGCCCAAACGTGAAATTTGAAATGCTCAGAAGCCATCGCACCCCAGCTTCTCAGCTTTTTTCCACGCTAACTCACAGCACCTCCCTCCCTCCTCACTAGCACCGTTCTCCTCCCCCGTGTGACTCCCTCTGCATCCGCCACCTTGCAGTGCCGCTCCGCATCGGCCTCCTCATAGCGCCACCAGGCAACATCCACCTCCCCAAAGCTCGCTCGCGGAGACGGCATGCCGGCGTTGAGGTCATGGTCGACGCCGCCACTGCCCAGGAGAAGCCACATCATGCACCTCTGAGCTGCCAGCAGCACACCTCCGCCAGCCCTTGACCATGCTGCCCCTCGCCACTTCTGCTCCACAAGCCCTTGGACACACAGCTTCTCCAGCTCCGCTGGCTTGTGTGGGTTTGATTGGGATTTGTGTACTAAAGTTCGATTTGCCTAGCTAGGTGCTCAATTTGGTTGCCTGGAAGGTTGATTGGGGCAGCGACAAGCTCTACCCTGTGGCTAACGTTGAGCTCAGGAGCTTGCTTTTAGTTCGCTGAAGCATGATGCCCACAGGCAGCTTTTCCTATAAAGCGCTTCTTAGAATAGATTGCTTATAGAAAAAGCCAGCTATTGAGAAAATCGCCTAAAAATTAAGCTATTCCAAACAGGGCCATTATACTGTCACAAAAAGAGTTTCCTTTTGTAACATGTTGCATGAATTGTTTTGAACCCTGCAACACCAATCTTTATGTTTAGGTACTATTTATGAGTTCATGATGTCTGTTTGTACCCCAACTGGGAATTTAGTGAACCCAAGACGCTACCCACCCGAATCCATCAAGTTTTCCAAAAAGAATTACTAAGCATAATCCTTGTTCATGTATGGTGAGCACCAGAATCCATCTGTGAATCAAATAATGAGATATAGAATAAACTAGATCAGATGCACGGACTGCAATGGTCATCCTATCAGATACAACTTAACAAAATAGAGGACAAAAGTTTGCGGGTGTTTGGTTGGCGCCCTGGCCTGAGGGCCTGCACCCAGGCAGGTGGATCTGACCCTAGGCGACCGAAATCAGACACCTGGTGTAGCTGCCTGGCAGGCACCAACCAAACAGGCCCCTTGTGTTGTGATAAAAGTACTCAAATAGGAATGAAGGTAATAGAGAATTTGCAAACTGTGGTAAATAACAAATACTAAACCATACTCTGGGATTCCACTTTCATAAAATACAGTACAACATTTAGAAGGAGCAGTGCCATATATGATAAGAATGCGCAATTCGTTAAACAGAAAGTGTGCAGTATAGCAGCAAAGCTCTCGCTTAACCATTACTCCATATGTTGCCCCATTCATGGCTTCATGCTAAATTCAGTGTTCTGAAAAAAATGGTAACCAGCACTAAGCCAGTCACCCCCACCTTTTAGCAATTACACAGCCTAAACCATGAGGGCATCTAATCCTTTTATACAGCTGATTTTACATGGCTTTTCCGTGTTCTGCACTTTCAGTTCAAAAATACTGTAATAGATTTTTTGGTTGCATTGCACATTTTCTTTATCTGCCTAACACATTAGTAATATGATAATACAAACCCAAGTCCGAAACTCAGTTGGATGAGACTCATCACTCATCTGAACTACATTTTGTGCAATTAGGCTCACAGTTTAAGTGATACAAGTGTAGTCAGGCAAGTAGACAACACCTCAGGGGAAAACGATTGCTATACTAAGCTCATAGAACCAGACAAATGGCTAATTATAACATGATGATGACAACAAAGAATCAAACAGAGTGCTCACCAACGCCGATCAGCAGAGAGAACAGCCACTTGAGCATGACGTAGTAGGGCACCCAGAACTTGCTCCGCTGCGCCTGCGCCGACCCAGCAACACAAACAATTAAGCTGACCGCACACCAAAACCACACGCTCCAGAGCCGAGGGCAGTATCAGGAGCAGATGGGCGGGGGCGGCGCGTACCTGCTCCTCCCGGTACGCGTAGTTCTCGATGACCTCGTAGTCGAGGCTCTCCATGGCGGCGGCGGATAAGAGCTCGCCGTCCGCGACCGCGGAAGTGGAGGGGCCTGCCCCCTCCCCGTCGGCGGTGGGGAGGCGTGTCCACGCGAGCCGCGCCATCCCGATGCCGTCGGGGACATCGTGGTCGACGCCGGAGAGCATCGGATCGGCCTGCGGCGGCGCCGGATCCCGACCGAGACGCGCGATTCCAACGGCTCGATCGGGGTAGGGGAAGGGTTGCTACGAGACTGGCCGGGAAAGCTTTGGAGCCAAGAGTTCGTCTAGTTGATCCCGTCAATTTGTGGCGTGTTTAGGTTGTGTGTGGCATACGGGGTTTGCTGGGAGAGTGCCTGCGTCTGCGTGCGCGTGAGTCCTTGGCGGTCGGTCGCCGCGGTAGGGGAGCGCGCCCTGGCGCGGTGCTGGAATCTGAGCCGGAGCCCGCCGCTGGGCTGTTTGACTGCGCCACGGGGGATCGACGGCGCAGCGCCCAGGGGAGATGCCACCGGCGGAGGAGATGCCGGAGCACGTAGTCAACTGGTCGTAGACTCGTGGTGGGCCTTAACTTGGGAAGAGTGGCTGCGCCACGGCCCAAAGTCCAATTAAACTCCACATAGAGAAAATGATTGTCCCCGCAGCCCCCAGGGCGATGTTGAGAATTGAGAGTGTAGTTTTCTCCGGCTTATATAAATTTGGTATGTTTTGACTCACACAAAGTTGAAATGACTTGTAATTTAGAACGAATGGGGTAAGATCTAATTAAGCCTTTTTGACTCAATAGTCTTTTTTGAATCAAGTAGAATATATTTTACCAATGATGGATCATTTTTTTGAGATAAAGTATTTGTTTCATGGAAAAGGAAGTATGCTAAAATAGAAGAAAAAAAATGTCAAGAGGTTATAACATGGCGTTGCGAGTTATATATGTAAAGTATAATATTCTACATGCAGTAATAGTTAAATAGGACTCGAGTTAGAGGAGTAATAGCTCGCTAATTAGAGGATGTATAATGTGGGTGCTTAGTGTTTTCTACATGCAGTAATATTGGCGTTGTTCGTTTGAACTTATCGGCCCGGCTTATCAGCCATAGTACAATATTTTTCTCTCACAACAAACCAGTATCAGTCTGCTTATCACCGTAAAAAACCTTCAGCGGAACAACTAGCCTTTTTGCGATATTTTATTTAGCAATGCCTATCAGATCAAGGCTAAGTAGGATTTGAGAACCTCCCTTTTAAAAAAAACTTAAATTTGTCTGAGTCCTTATTTGGGAGATCTAATAATTACGATATAATGTTGGGCTTGAAATGATTGACTATGCATCACACCACGATTGATTATCCATGCAAAATGGTGACATTCCAAAAACTGATGACCATTTTCATTGCAACTTAGGTTTAGAGGTCTGAGTAATAACCCTACTAATTGCTCTAAACGATCATCACCAGATGTTTGAAGAGTGTGAAATTTTGTTCATTTACCACCCATTTGCATTAGAGGGATTAACTTCTAGTATAGAACACCATGTATTGACATAGTTTATTTATTTCTTTCAAAACACTCATGTCTAAATGTTTTGCCTGTACATGTAAAAAGTTTTTTTCTGCAACATATATTTGAGCGCCATATTTGATCCACCCGATCACTCGATTGCAAGAAAAAGTCTGCCTAAACAACCCAATCAACTGTGCAAAACCAAACTCATCTGCTCCAATCAACTGTGCAAAACCAAACTCATTTATTCCTGAACAACCCGATCAACTAGCGGCCAATACTTGATCAAATCTATCATTCTTCTATCAATATATTTCAACCACGCGGCTAAAGATTGATCAAAGCGACCATTCAACTATCAACCACAGTATTCAACCAAATAGTCAAGCAAAACAATAAAAAAAGATGGTGCTTGTTACCAATTGCTAATGAAAGCAATAGCACTATGTGTATATCGGAATTAATATAGTGGAGCCGCCACTACGCTTGCTTATGTATAGAGAACAGTACCTCAGCCGCTACCTGTTCAAACGGCAAAAATGCAACCGTGCAAACAGATCAGCTGCTCAGACATTGCAGTCGATTAAAACAAAGACCCATACGCCTAGGACACAAATATGCGATAAGTTCCATTCATTTCATAGATTTAAAGCTAACGATGACAGATAACTTTCGAGTATTTCATAGATTTGAAGCTAACGATGACAGATAACTTGTCGAGTTCACAGGCACGACAAAGCCAACGACGAACACCTTAGCATCATCAAGGCAACGAACACCTTAGCACCATCAAGGCAAGTTCCATCCCACTACACTAAACTAGACAAACGGCAAATGCTAAACTTGGAACGACGATAGAGGACCAGACACTACTGATAACGAACGATAGGGTGGTGCTGATAACTGGCCCGCCGTAAGCCTGACGCCCTGACCGCGGCCAGGCGCCGGCCTGCTCGGCGTGGCTCACGCCCTCCAGCGGCGGGAGCGCTGGTTCGCCTCGCTGACGGATATGGTGCGGCCGCCAACCTGCTGGCCGTTCATGCTCTGGATGGCGTTGTCCATTGAATTCTTGTCATCGAACTGCACGAACCCGTAGCCTTTTGAACTCCCCGTGTCACGGTCATACGCGACCTGCAAACAATTGTCCAATCGTCGACTGATTAGGCTCAAAACGTTCGTCTCGTAAAGTACAACTAAACTGTGCAATTAGTTTTTGATTTCGTCAACATTTAGTACTCCATGCATGTACCGCAAGTTTGATGTGACGGGGAATCTTCTTTTTGCATAGTGCCAAAGTTTGGATTTTGGGGTGAACTAAACATGGCCTAGGTTCCTCACGAAAGCGTGGTGCTCCGGCCCGGGGCGGTCCTCCCAGGTCGAGTTCTCCCACGGCGCCGACATCTTCGCCGCCTCTCGAACCCTAAACCACGAGCTAGCTCAGAGTGGGGGACTCGCTTTCCAGATCAAAAATGCAACAAAGAGCAAAGGAATGCCGAATGCTTGATGGAATGAGGCGCCGGCACCCGGTTATATAGGAAGCAGCGGCTGCCATGTTGGACCCACAGTCACGGGCTGAATCCTGCTAATTTTCCCTATTCCTTTTTTCTTTTACTTCTAGACTAGAAAAAATATCCATGCGGATGACCGTATAGGCCCGTTCGTTTCGCTGAAAAAATAAACCGAAACACTGTTTCGCCTAATTTATTGTCAGAGAAAAATACTGTTCCAACTGAAAAAATAAGCTGAAAAAGACGACCATATTAAGAAAATATATGTCAAGTCACACCTTGTTTCAACTAAGTAGTCTGGATTTCAGCAACTTAGAACATCGTTCATTCAGAACTTAAAAGTACAAACATACCATCTGTTGATGCAAAAGTGGATCTGCAAACACAAAGAGCTAATACCCGAATCGATATCCAAAGCGTGCCAGTCGATTTGACCTGTTAATCGACAAGGATGAAGATACGAGCACTTTGGTCCTGACAACAGCGATACGCCCGGAAGTCACGCCCAAGAGGTACTCACGTGGAACTCGAGAATCGCCGAAGGTCGCACTGAGACAATGCAACTCGCCGAATCAATGAGAACTCGTAAAAAGAAAAAATATGCAAATTGACGAAGTCGCCGAAAAGTAAGTAGATGTAAATAGGAGTAAAACTTGGTTTTGATATTGATTGATCTATCTATTACATTGCCCCTCACTCCATATTTATACCATGATCTAAAGAGACACAACCAAACACAGCTAGGACACCAAGCCCATATCTAAGGAAACACGTGACTCTTACATGAGTCATACTCTAACAAATATAGAAAAGGAAATCAACTCCTATCTATTTCCCTGTCCGCCTCAATTACGATGGAAATCTCACCGTCCTCCTTCCCATCGGCATACTCCCTATTTCATCGGCAGTAGTCTTCAAGTCTTCCTTCATCGGCATACTCCCTGTTTCATCGGCAATAGTCTTCAAGTCTTCCTTCATCGGCATACTCCCTGTTTCATCGGCAGTAGTCTTCAAGCCTCCCTTCATCGGCATCGACAATAACACCTCCAACCTCATTGGCAACGCCCGAGTCTAAATCAACCTTTCCATCGACCACCACCAGCTATCGGCAACCATCTTTATAAGCTGGCTTTCATCGGCTATCAGAGTATATAGTAACTTCCCCCTTGCCGATTAGTCCACTCCGATCATTTTAACACGTGCAAAAAACGGTGTCAACACATGCCCCCCAATTTCGGAGTATAAAACCATTAATGCTTCGAAATTTACTCCAGATAACGTTTGCCTTCGCCCGATTACCGTAACTCATTCTCCAAGCCAAAACTTGATCTGTTATCAAATCCAATCAAATCTAATCCTGATTCACGCACTTCAGTAAATATCGCACAATCACCAACCACTCTTGCCTTGATTATGGTTAAGATACCAAAACAATAACCCATCGGCAAGATCTTAACATGATAATGTCTTTGTTTTCGAATTAAAATATCCTCAGTACCGATATCTCTTCCAAGTCATGATTACTTGCCATCAACTCATCTCGTAAATCCCCGATTATCGTGCGAACAATTACCATATCCATCCGAACCACCTCGACCTACATGCGCGGTATAGAGATAAGTCTAAAATACCCCTACCCAAGCGGCTTATAAATAGATTCCTCCGAAACACTCGCCTTTCTACCCTCGGACTCCAATCTTTGACATTTTCTCTTTCCGTGGCGACTCAGGTGAACAATCTACGACCCTCAACCAACAAGAACTCTTCTCCAGCGTTAACCTCAAGTCTCCTATTGTGCCCCCATCTTCCTCAAGATAATGGCAATCAACTTCGACGTCCTGCGGTTCGCTCCATTTCCATTACCTTTTACTTTGATCCCCTAGTTTTTGCAAATCCATACAGCTTGATTTTTTCCTTTCTTTTGTTCTCCGGATCCTTTAAACTTAGGAACTGCGCAACAAATTAGTTATTCCAACCGATCACCGCATGTCCAATGCCTAGGACCAATGGGCAACCCAGATCCAACCGATCCGATTAATGCAGAGGGTTAACAGAATCCCTTTAGAGCCCAAAATTTCTCTCTCGAATTTATGGAAAGACACATTCCGATCTTGGCCCAAGACCACCAAAGGGTGGAAAGATTGGTACTTGAGGGTTAATAGATCGATGCAAGTATCTCAAGGCGAGACGGAAGTTAGACCAATGCATTAGGCTATCTATTGCCGATATGCAGAAGAATGAATCAATGATGATTGCAGCTTCTTACTTCTGGTCAGACACAACAAACACTTTTATGTTTGGACATAGCCTAGCTACTCCCACACTTGCCAATGTCCACATGCTCACTGGCTTGGATATTTCAACTGCCGATGAAGGCTCCATCTATGGTAGAAAATCTGAATATATGGTGAATACCCGCAACATCGGCGGTTGGACGGGATACATTCAAGAATACCAGAAGACCGGGACACTTAACCAGAGGGAACATGCCACATTCTTGAATATGTGGTTAGAAAAATTTATCTTCTGTGGTCGATCAGTAGGACCAACCAACGCCTTCCTCCCCGCAGCTGAACTTTTGGCTAATGGTGTAAGGTTTCCTCTTGGCCGATACCTTCTGAGCTCCACTTATCATCTTCTTCATCAAGTGTCTCAGAAACTTTTGCTTGGCGAACCCATCGGCAACCTAGGAGGCCCGTGGTGGTTTATCAACATGTGGCTGAATGCCCATATGCACAAACGTTTGCAATGGGACTTTTTTGCCCAACAATTCCCACGAGAAATTGCTGAAGACCATGTGCTCGGGGACGATGAATCGGCAACACGCTCACCCCTCAATTTAGGTGAAGCCATAATTGTCCTTCCCCGAAGCAGAGGCCAATGAAGACCAGATCGATGATTCTTCCAAAGCTTCTACAATGGTCTTTCTCGTGATCATAGGGCTGGGTACCTTATATTGACGAGAAAAACAGATTCCCCTTCTTTTCAACTTTGTTGATGACACCTCAATCGGGATAAGGAACTCATGATGGCCATCATTACTCCCGGGGCAATTCCAAAGAAATACATTTGGTAGCGGGAAAACACCAACATTACGTATGAATTTTACAACCCATCGGCGGTATCCCATCAATTGGCTTTTGGGCAATCGCCAATCAAACTTTGCTTTGCCGATGTAATCAAACCTGTGGAAACAATCACCGTGGAAAGATTGGAACAAGGTAGTACAACTCTCCCCGATGCCGATACTACGAGATGTTGATATATCCACCGGACGCCAGATCCTTCATCACCGAAGTCATATAAGCAATGGTGGCGAGAGTGGAAGGAACAACTGTTTGCAACTTCGCTCACACATATCGGCACATGATCGACCTTGAATATGCCATCCACGGCGATGCGATAAGTTTCTTTTAACTCCTTCGCTTTTCCTTCATATATCGATGAATCTCTCTTATGACAAAGTTAACAACCCAAAGACCACCAGTGAGCAAAAGTGGAAACCCTTCGATCTTTAGCCTGTTTCCCGATATCATCGATCGGCTACAACGCCCCACCTTAATCGCTTTGACTCACCGTAAGATCCGTTACCAAGACCATCACCTCTAAGTCCAAATTGGCTCTGACTTAGGGCCACTCCATCGGTTGCTTTGCTACAACCTTGGTCAAGGCATTCAAGGTAACAACCTCGTTTATTTCTACTTATGCCGATCACAAACTGTATTAACATTAACCATCAGGGGGTAATTCCTCCGATATCAAGCACCACTTCTTTTGACAAACCTTCAGAGGTATCCTCTTGACTTTTCATTTTATCTCATTAAATATCATACCTTACACTTGTTTTGCAAAGAACAATTGGGTACATCGGCAAGCGTGCATCGATATCCAAGCTTCACAACCAACAAGTGCTGATGCCCCCCAACCAATCGTTGCCGATGCCCAAGCAAAGCGCAAAGCTTTAACAGATGCTAAGGCACAGCCAAAACGACAAAGGTCCATGCCGATCCCTACATCTGCCCCAATGTCATCGGTCATCATACCTCAAGAGCCAACCACCGATGAAGTCACAGAGGATATCCCATCGGCAAGCTCAAAGATCCCCCACACTGGCATACTCCAAAGTTGCTTCCTCCATCAAGCACGAAATTGCCTTGAAACAGGTAAACCGATTAACCTAGCTGATTTACAATACTCATACTTATCCTTAACTGACCTCCTTTTCTTTTCCTCAGGAACAAGACTCCCCAAACAGCCTATTCTCCTTTGCTATTGACGTCTCTGACGATGATGGAGAGGAAACAAGTTCTTCCCTTGCACTGGGAACAATATCGGCGTGAAACTAAGTCCAAGTTGGAAGCTCTCCTGAACTTGCTACAACGAGGATACCGCCTAACCGGTAGATGACTCGGACCCCGCAAAGGCAATTTTCAAAACAATCCGTGGCGAGGTCCCTACCGATGTTGAAGAAGTACTCTTCCCATGACCCATTTAGAAAGCCGCCAACTACAATATCAACGGGCTGCTCAACGTATTGCCGATAGAGCAGCTCGGCTCAACTCAAAGAAGAGATGCTACAATCCGAACAAATTGCCGATGAGAAGCACAAGGGCATCGGCAACTTGCGCAGACTTGGTCTTGAACTTAAATGTAAAAATCTTGGATTTATCGGCAAGGAAGATGGCTCTATTGGCTGAATTGAAAGAAGTCGATGCAACCTTAACTCATGCTCAACAAGAAGAAAAGCCACTACCCAATGCCATCAAAGCCCTTCAAAGAAGAAAGAGATATCCGTGCTCGCAAAGCTTTGGCCATGAAGAAAAAACTCAAGCTTTGTGGAGGTGTCTTTGCCGATGACGATATCAAAGAAATGGAGGAAGCCACCAGATTCGCCCACGTGCGATATTAGCTATCCAATCCTTGTTGAACTTGTAATCTTGTTTATTGTATCGGCACTTTATGAGACATTGACATCCTTGCATAATTCTAGCCGATAGGATCAAGTATCGGAACTTATACTTTTATGCATCCATCTAGATACTAGGGTAATATTTCTTTAAATATTTTCTATTTAATGCTCGGGAAACACAACCCCTTCGAGGGTTTCTAGAATATATGCGTTACCGAGAACAGTAATCGATTTATCCGATATGGACCTTCCCAATTAGGAGACCACTTTCCAAACTTTGAACTTTTAGTCCCAATCGGTAAAATCAATTTCCGCACTGAGATCTCCATCAAGAAACTCCTTCACCTTCACCTTCTTGTCATACCATCCGGCTACTCTTTTCTTATTCTCTTGATGCTAACTAAAGCCCTTAACCGATGACCCGCCACATCTTCCAACTCATCCTTCATAAGAGTATTATAATCATCGGTTTGTCACCTGATTTTGAGAACGTATTCGCCTAGAGCCAACTTTAATTTCCCAAGGCAATATCGCATCGTGTCCATATACTAACCGATAAGGCGTTACTTTGGTTGCACCATGACATGACATCCGATATGACCACAAGGCTTCATTTAATCTCGTATGCCACCTCCTAGGATATTCTTCAATTTTGCGCTTAATGAGTTTGATGATCCCTTTGTTAGAAGCCTCGGCTTGACCATTAGCTTGAGCATAATATGGAGAATAATTTAAAACTTTAATTCCCATACCTACAAAGAAACTCATCAAATTCTCCTGATGTAAACATAGTGCCTCGATCGGTAGTGATAGTCTCGAGGAATACCAAATCGGTAAACAATATGCTCTTTCACAAAATCAATCATATTAACCGATGTCACCTTTTTTAAAAGGAATTGCCTCAACCCATTTTATGAAATAATCGGTAGCAACCAGAATAAATTTATGTCCTTTACTCGATGGCGGATAAATCTGACCAATGAGATCAATAGCCCATCCCCGGAACGCCACGGTTTGATTATAGGGTTCATAGCCGATCTGCAAAGCTCTTTTTGAATATTACTAAACTTTTGACACCCCGACATCCTTTAAAATATTTAAAACAATCTTCAAGAATAGTCGGCCAATAGTACCCATTCCTTCCGATCATCCACTTCATCTTGAAAGCCGATTGATGCGCCCACACACTCCTTCATGAATTTCACCCATCAAGCTTTTCGATTCATCACCGCTAACACATCTAAGTAAAACTCCATCTATAGTTCGATAATATAATTCATCATCGAGGAGGACATACTTGGTAGCTTGGAACCTTATACGTCTCTCAACCTTTCTATATGGATCCTTTAAATAATCGACAATCTCCTTCCGCCACCATCGGTATCAACTGCCGATGTTAGCACTTCCCTGAATAGGCGGATACCACAAGCATCTTTGAGCTAGTCGATTAGCTTCCTCATTATGCAATCGAGAAATATGTTCAAGACGAAAATCTCTAAATCCTTTCAACAATTGCAAACATCTTTCATAATACTGAAATCAAAGCTTCACTTCGGCATTCATAAATTCCAAACCAATTGATTTATAACTAGCATAGAATCACCAAAGATTTCAACAAAGATCGGCACGTATCTCCTTCATAATTCTAACCCTTTTATCAAGGCTTGGTATTCAGCCTGATTGTTTGTCGATGTAGCAACAATCGGTAATGAAAACTCATACTTCCTTCCTTGAGGTGAAATCAACACAATGCCGATACCTGCTCCTTCACCGCATGTGGACCCATCGAAGAAAAGTGTCCAAGGGGCAATCTCCAGAGAGTCCATCAGATTACAATGCTTGAGTGACGAAATCAGCCATAACTTGCCCCTTTAACGCCTTTGGTCGATTCATAACGTAGTTCAAATTACGATAATGCTAAAATCCACTTGCCGATTCTACCACTTAATATCGGCATTGACAGCATGTACTTGACTACGTCGTCTTTGCATATGACCGTACATTCGGCAGATAACAAATAATGCCTTAATTTGACACAAGAAAAGTATAAACACAGACATAATTTTTCGATGACCGAATACCTCGTCTCAAAGATCCACTAATCTTACGCTCAAATAATAAATAACACGTTCTTTCCTTCAAATTCTTGAATAAGAGCTGAACCGATAATCTGTATCATCGGTTGACAAATATAACTGAAAGGCTTCCCGTGTTGAGGTGGAACTAGCAATCGTAGGATTTGTTAAATATTTCTTAATTTCATCGAGGGCTAATCTGCTTTTTCGGCT
The DNA here is from genome assembly GCA_904845875.1 of Miscanthus lutarioriparius. NCBI lineage: Eukaryota > Viridiplantae > Streptophyta > Magnoliopsida > Poales > Poaceae > Miscanthus > Miscanthus lutarioriparius. The sequence goes on from CAJGYO010000002.1 coordinate 121,067,723, forward strand.
CCCCATACAAATTCTCGATCGGCTTTCAATTTAAGTAGTGGACTGAAAGCCTTGATCTTACCCGATGATTAGATATGAATCTTCTAATGAAATTAATCTTACCGATCAAAGATTGCAATTTAGTCTTATTGACAGAGCAACCACCTTGTTAATCGCATCAATAGACTTCCTACTCGATTTCGATGCCCACCGATGCACCATAAAACCCAAGAATTGTCCTGCCGATACACCAAATGCACATTTATTAGGATTCATCTTCAATCCATGCTTCCTTGTGCACTCCAAAGATCTTTCGTAGATCGGCTAAATGTTTTGTGATATCTCCGGACTTAATCACCACATCATCAATGTAAATCTCCACTAATGTGCCGATGTATTCATGAAAAATAAAGTTCATAGCTCTCTGATAAGTAACGCCGGCATTTTTCAACCCAAACGTCATAACTATCCACTCAAACAACCCCACATGACCTGGACATCTGAAAGCAGTCTTGGGAATATCTTCTTCAGCCAAGAATATTTGATTGTAGCTCGCATTACCATCCATGAAGTCGATAATTTGATGCCCTACGCAGATCAATCAACAAATCAGCAATCGGCATTGGATAGCCATCCATCGGTGTGGCTTTGTTGAGATTCCTGAAATCAATACAAACATGAAGTTTTCCATTTTTCTTATAAACAGGAACCACATTAGAGATCCACTCTGCATATCGACACTGCCGAATAAACTTTGCCTCAATTAATTTAGTTATTTCGGCCTTAATATCAGGAAGTATATTAGGGTTACATCGGCGCGCTGGCTGCTGATGTGGCCGAAATCCAGATTTGATAGGTAACCGATGTTCAACTACCGATCGGTCTAATCCAGGCATCTCAGTATAATCCCAAGCAAAACAATCTTTATACTCTTTTAACACATCAATTATTTGCTGCTTACACTTGGAATCTAACTTAGCACTAATAAAAGTAGGTCTTGGCCTGTCGCCATCACCGATATCTACTTCTACTAAATCATCTGCCGATGTGAACCCTTGACCTAATTTTCCATCATCGGCAAACCTATCCATTAAAACTCTTCTTCAGAACCGACTGCTTGGATCGGTGGAATTTCATAATCAGCAACTCTAAGGAACTCTTTTTCCCAAGCTTCTCCTGATATGCATTTAGTTCGCTCATAAGTATCTGATTCTGCCGATGCGATGATATAAGAAGAATCACCAGGGACAACCTCAATCTTACCCCCAATCCACTGTACGAGGCATTGATGCATTGTAGAAGGAACACAACAATTAGCATGAATCCAATCCCTCCCTAGAAGCAGATTATATGCACCCTTGCCGTTAATAACAAAGAACGTCGTCGGCAAGGTTTTGCTGCCGATGGTCAATTCAACGCATACTGCCCCTTTAGCCGGTGACACATTGCCTTCAAAATCTTTCAGCATCATATCGGTTTTGGTCAAGTCTTGATCTCCCTTACCAAGTTTCCGATACATCACATAAGGCATAATATTAATCGTAGCCCCTCCATCAATAAGTACCTTAGACATAGGTCGCCCATCAACTCTTGCCTTCACAAACAAAGCCTTAAGATCTTTGCTCTCGTCATCGGTGGGTTTCTCAAAAATAGCCATCATTGGATCTAGTGTCAATCGAGCTACTTGATCGTAGAGAACAACTTCTTCCTCATTATCGAGATAGTGCCAAAAACTCCATCGGCAATATGAATACCATATTAACATCTGCAGATGGACCCTTATTTTTGTGTTTTACACCGCCATCGCGATGACCGGACCTCTCATTGGAGGAATTTTCCTCTTGGTATAAATCCTCCTGACGCTCACGTTGCATCCTCCTTCTCTGCGTCTTTATCAGACCCTCCGGGCACCATCGAGGAAACTTGGTTTTCCAAACCGGCTAATAACAGTCCTAGTTGACTCTACACTGCGTATATTAGGGTCCTCAGAGAATATTTCCTCATCGGGAACTCTTGCATTTGCCATTTCCTCAAGCTCCTCTTGATTCCTTGGAAAATATCCAGCGCGTTTACCAAGCCTTTCATGTACACTAAGTCTGCCCCTAGCCGATCATGCACTGATGCTCTGCCTCTGATCGGCTCATTGATAAATAAACCCTGATTGCCAGGTTAAAACCTCCTTTCCGAATCGATTGACCCCATAATAACCATTGCACTCGGGGCAATTTTCAACAGATTGGCAATTTAATACCTTCTTCCCAAAGAATGGATAAAAACAGCACCTCCAATGATCTTTATGCCGATGCCATTCTTCCCGACGTCTTTCTTCTTCTTTGTTGTCGACATCGATCATTATCTTTGGCGCCAACCCTCCTGCGCCTTCGATGAATAATCACAATGCTAGGTCGAGGAGGTTTTTGGAACTACTTTCTTTCTCCCAAAAACCCTTACTTTTTGCATCATCGGTAGTTATCCGATGTTGGGGATCCACCGATCGCTTTTTTTCAGCAGACTTCGACGTCAATACCTTGGTCTTCCCTTTGGCCTCCAACGTATTTCTTTGGAAAAGGGTGTTGATCAATTTTCATCGGCCTCTGGGCATTGGAAGTACCAAACTTAATTCTCCCGATTCAATAGCCGATTATAATCAAGGCTGAACACCTTGCACTCATCTCTTCGTGTGAAGTTGCATTGTGCCATTTGCGATTACAAGATCTTCTTCAACTCTTCTTCCGATGGGATCACATGATTAGGTGATGACTTAATTTGGCCCTCTTGAAGCGAAAGATCAAATATCTTGTCGGCCTTGGTGATATCAAAGGTAAACTTTTACGGCTCTTTTCGACCAAAGGGACAAGATATCGGCCTTTTATTCTTAACCCACTCACTAAACCGATAATCGGTTTTCTTCATCGAATCGTAATCTCCTACTTCTTCAACAAATGATACTTTTTATTCTAATTCTTTTAGGTTCAAAAACCCTAGTGTCTTGATCAGAAATCCTTTGCACAAGATGACTGAGACTTTCAAACTCCTGAGAAGCATATCTGTCTTTAAGATGTGGCAATAACCCTTGGAAAGCCAGATCGGCAAGCTGCCGATCATCCAGCACCAGACTGTAGCACTTATTCTTTACATCTCTTAGCCTTTGCACAAAGCTTTCTACCGATTCATTATTACTGTTGTCTCAATTTTACCAAATCGGTAAGCTTCTTTTCATGGATTCCACAAAAGAAATACTTATGAAATTGTTTTTCTAGATCAGCCCAAGTAATAATAGAATTTGGTGGTAATGAAATGAACCATGTAAATGCCGATCCGCACAAAGATGATGAAAATAATCGAACTCTTAATTCATCCTCCTTAGCTGCCTCTCTCCACATTGAATAATGAAGCGATTGACATGTTCCATGTGTTGATGTATCATCTTGCCCGAGAGAATTTAGTGAAATCTGGTACCTTGTACCGATTTGAGAGAGAATTAAATCATATGCGGAGGGTATGGAGTCCGATAAGAATAAGTATTGACCTTGGGCTTTATCCCAAACCGATCCTTCATAATTTACGCTATCTTATCGGCCCAAAAAGCATCGACCTCCTACCGATTTAATCGGCTGAATTTCTACAGAGGTACTGCGCCGATATCCTTCCACATATCTTTGTGGCCCACGATCTTCGACAATCGGCATATTTGCCGTTACTTGTGGTCCATTAACTTTGTTGGAAAGGATTCATCGGTGAAAGTTGCCGATGCTTGATTCTCGAAAACCGACTTGCATATGACCTTGTTGAATCCACGCAACTTCGCTGATTTTGCTTGAATCGTATGTCTTTGATTGTAACCGTCACGACCAACCATTATTAGAACTCATCGGTATAAAACTTACCGATGGTGGTAATTCTTCGACATTGTTGGATAATTATAACCAGCTTTGAGGCATAAATCAAACCCCAGTTTGACTCATAACAGGGCTTTTCTAACAGTATCGGCGATAAGCTTGCCGATGGATTTGAATCGGGCGTTTGAACCAAAGGCATCTGAAACCCCACGAGTTGGTTGCACAAGAGTTCTTTGTGGCATATTGAGGCACTTGGGCCATCGCGAAAAACAGCCGATGGTATAGGAGCTTTTCCTCTCGCATCAAACACTTGAGGTAATCCGAGATTGAAAGCAGATGACCGGAGAGGCATACCATATCCCCACCAATTAGCGAGAATCGGCTATTTTGAGACACAGGACCTCGACATAGCTGATGCCGATAGATCTGTATTAAGCTGAATTCGTCCTCCTGGTAGTACCGGATCTGATCGTATCGGTGTAGATTGAATATTAGGTAAACCTGCCGATACTGAAGAAGAAGTAACTTCTGTACCCACAACGGCCGAGGGAGCCGATGGAGTATTGACAGATGCCGGCTCTGGTTGGTGATAGGCAGGCCCAACATAATGTAGTGACGCTTGTCCTTCTTTGAGAGTTCGAACCACAGCATTATGAACAGTATTGGACAACACATTGGAATGATTAATCAAAGCATGATTTATTGTAGAATTAACCATCTCTTGAAGTTTACCAGGATTGGAGTCAAAGGTAACCTGCCGAGGCAACAGCAAATCTTGCTTCTGGATGACTTGTCCACTCTTGTTCAGGCTAAACGATTTCAGACAAAGTCACTCAGATTCTTCTCTGACCTTTTCCATAGTCTCTCCTCGCTTTTCCTTAAGATCTTCCGATACTGCGATAATGTTCCCGCATCGATCTCGGAATTGAACATATTGATCGGATTGATTGGTCCCATCAAGCGTGCCAAAAGATGTGTTGATGCAAAAGTGGATCTCGCAAACACAAAGAGCTAATACCCGAATCGATATCCAAAGTGTGCGGTCGATTTGACTCATTAATCGACAAGGATGAAGATACTGAGCACTTTGGTCCTCGACAACAAATGATACGCCCGGAAGTCACGGCCAAGAGGTACTCACGCTGAACTCGAGAATCGCCGAAGGTCGCACTGAGACAATGCAACTCGCCGAATCAATGAGAACTCATAAAAAGAAAAAATATGCAAATTGACGAAGTCACCGAAAAGTAAGTAGATGTAAATAGGAGTAAAACTTGGTTTTGATATTGATTGATCTATCTATTACATTGCCCCTCACTCCATATTTATACCCTGATCTAAAGAAACACAACCAAACACAACTAGGACACCAAGCCCATATCTAAGGAAACACGTGACTCTTACATGAGTCATACTCTAACAAATATAGAAAAGGAAATCAACTCCTATCTATTTCCCTGTCCGCCTCAATTACGATGGAAATCTCACCGTCCTCCTTCCCATCGGCATACTCCCTGTTTCATCGGCAGTAGTCTTCAAGTCTTCCTTCATCGGCATACTCCCTGTTTCATCGGCAATAGTCTTCAAGTCTTCCTTCATCGGCATACTCCCTGTTTCATCGGCAGTAGTCTTCAAGCCTCCCTTCATTGGCATCGACAATAACACCTCCAACCTCATTGGCAACGTCCGAGTCTAAATCAACCTTTCCATCGACCACCACCAGCTATCGGCAACCATCTTTACAAGCTGACTTTTATCGGCTATCAGAGTATACAGTAACTTCCCCCTTGCCGATTAGTCCACTCCGATCATTTTGACACATGCAAAAAACGGTGTCAACACCATCCACTCATTCACCACTATCACTAATTAAACTTTTGCTTTCCATAATCGGCATAAAACAATTGCATCATTTTTTTATTAACATAGCTAAATAGTGTTGAGTGCTGACATAAAAGAACACATAGCATCCTTAGAAAAAAACATGACAAATCCACAATCTTCACCTCTTACAAAAAAAATTGTCTTACCCAATCTCTGTAAAAAAAAAGAGATGGAACAAATCTAAGTTGCCACAAAAAATTGACAGCATGCCAGTTCACAATTTGTCAATATCCAAAAGAATCTATAAGAACACGCAAACCGATCCCAATCATCATGATAATTATGCAGAGGACCACCCGAAAAGAAAGAAAAATCGAAATCATAAATATACCATGTAGTAATTTCCGCTTAGAGGGTTGGTAACCGCTGGTGTTTATGTCTGTTTCGATTTCGTTACTTGTTAGTTGTTACCTCGCACAATGGTACTGCACCTTTCTTGATGAGATATCATGCACATGGGAGTATCAGAGCATGTAAATCATCAAACAAATTTCTAAGAATAATTTGCTCAGTTGGCCGAAGAAAAATCCATGGCAATGTTTTTTTTGTATGCAATGGGAGAAATTAGCATCTTCTTGTACTTACGAAAACAAACATGAGCACAGAAGGAAACTGTGAGCGCTCATACAGGCCAATTGGTACCACAAGGTGGGTATAACTCGCAACAACAGTGGTATGGTGGAACCCAATTTGTTCTCCAATGCCAACCCAGAGTAGGAAAGTGACGACTATAATTGTCACAGCTCTAGCTGTGAAAGTTGAGTACAAAGATGGTCAAGAATAATTCTTCATTGACGGAATGATTATTGTTGTTGTTCATAAACCAACTAAAATATAGCACTGAGTCAAGTTTCATACTGTCATTCTTTAGAAAATTTATTCTGACTCTGCATTGCTCTTAAAGACTACATTTTTACTTACCAGAATGACATGGGAGGTGTAACACCCTCGGTGTTATGCCTAAACAAATTACTAAACCATGTCATGAGCATCATGTTTATGTGATAATGCATGTGATGAAATGTGTGGATAAAATTTTTGGAACTTAAGATGATCAATAAAAATGCTAAATGAGAGGCCATTCCATAACCCATGTATATAAGTAGGGTTTAAAACCAATTTTTATTGAACAAAAATACTATAGAAAATATATGTGGCACTTAAATAAAGTTTGAAATATGAACTTTGTAGATGACAATGAAATTCTTGCTGTTAAAAAATAACTTCGCTAGCCAACATTTCTAATAGCCTAGAAATGCAACTTGGAATCAAGTTCAGCTCAAAGACTTAGAATATTTTCAAGTTTATAAACAGCAAGACAATGCAACGTTTGGCGATTTATTTTGTGAAATCGAGTTAGGTGGTGGTGTCGTGTTTTAACTCGGGTTGGTAGCCTCATATGCCATCTTGAGCATGGTGAGGATGGTTTAGATCTAGAAGCAACCATTTAGTTGTTATACGCGCTTTAAAATACGTGCACTACATGTTTTCGGGCCGGCTCGCCGGGTGGATGCGGTCACCAAGCTCGGGCGCTCGGAGTCACCGTTCGTCGTCGCGATACCTGCTGCCGCCGCTGCGGGTCGCCGTGGCGCCTCGGCCAGCTGCCCCGATCATTGGCCCCGCCCGTCAGAGCGTGCCCGCCGCCGCCCCGCCGTCGTCGCGACGGCCCCTTTGTCGGCGCCATCACCTCATCGTCGCGTCCACGCACTGCTGCCCTGCCTCGCGTTGCCACTATCGACGCCACCGCGACGCCATGCTGCGCTACCGTCGCTTGCTCTGCCACCACGTGCATGTGGGCTATCCCGGCTACGCTCGCGTCGTCGCCTCGCCTTAATGGCGCTGCGGCCACATAGGCCGCGCCCCCACTTGCCTCCTCATGCGCGCATGTGGTCTGGTCACGTGTCACCAAGGTGAGGACGCCCAAAGCTCGGACCCGTCTCTCTCTCTCTACTGCCGCCGTTGAGCCGCGCCATCAATTTGGCCATCGAGTGATCACCTCTATTTAATTCAGCATGTTCGCGGCTTCTTCATCAAGTTCTCTCGTTGTCTGACCCCACCCAGCCTTGAAGCAAGCACGGCCAAGCTCTAATTTGGAGTTTTTCCCCGCCGTCGTGCCGATAAGGCGGGCTCGACCATTGCCATGGGTAGTCCTTCGTCTGTCCACCCTAACCTAATCCAAGTGCACCGCTAGCTTTGCTTCCACCTCTACGTCGCCCTGCGTTGCTTAACCGTACCTCTACCGCTACCCAAGCGCTACTAACGCGGTCGTGTCCGCCATGGTGCGCCACCGTGCCGCTCGGTCGCACGTGGTTGTCCTCGCTCGGGCAGTCCCCGACCGTACCGTCACCTCGGCTAGGTCCACGGTGAGCCCCTACTGCTCGTACGCTAGCTGTCCTAGTTCACCGGAATCGTTGCGCCACCGTCGTGGACGACCGCGTGCCGCTGTAGCCTTCCCTAGTGAGCCCCGCCACCCCTCACCGCCGCTTAGCGTAGTAATCTAGGTCGGAGATGGCGATCGACTCGTTAGATAGGCTCGCGTAGGTCCCAGTGGCCAGCGTAGTCACCCGGTGCCGCCGCTCGCCGCATCGCCGTGCACAGAGTTGCCGAGGGTGTGCGCAGGTGAACTAGGAAAAACTCAGGGTGGTTAAATGAATTCACCAGAGAGAAAAGAAATAGTGTTAGAACTCAGGTGTAGTTCAAGAGAAGTTCGAGGTCTCTTGCGAAAATGCCAGCGCGCGCGGGCTCCCCCGTCGTGGGCCGCCTCGCGGGTGGACCGATGCCGCGTGGGCAGCGTCCGCGGGCCATTTCGCATGTGCGCTGCGCGATGGAATTTCTTTTTCTTTTTCTTAGAAAATTAGTAATAGTTTTTTATTTTAAATTCTGAGCTGATCTTTGGTAATAAATATAAAATCGTGTAGATGACCAAAAATTACAAAACAAATTTTTCTAGGTTCCTAAAATTGTGATCTTTCCGTTGGTATAGTGGTTCATACATATGCGTGTTGATACTAGGAGCTATTAAATTGTTTGAGAATGCTTAATATTATTAAGTTAATCATTGTAAGAATTTTTGTGGTAAATTGGTGATAACTTTAGTCCAAAAATTTTTATAGTAGCTTCATTATATTGTTATGTGCTCACTGTAATTTTTGTACCCTTAGAATAGACTAAGCATTAGGGTAGTAAAATGCTATTTGTTTCAATATACATTAAATCTTTAGTAGAACTAAATATATACCCTTAAATTGCAAAGCTACGTGTTTGTTAGTTGAACCCAACACTTTGCTTGATGAAGATGATAATTAGCTTAGTATCTTAGTTATTAGAGCTAGATTAGTAGCTTGGTATGCGTATTCTTATTTTAAGTGTTGTTGTTGCCTAAATACTAAATCGTTGCATCATCATCATCACATGCATATAGAGAACGAGTCGGCGGAGATCGTGACCACCAGCGAGCACGAGTTCGAGGAGATCGTCGAGGAGTATAAGGAGGAGATTCTCGTGCAGGAGGAGGTCCCGAAGCCACCACTAACTAACGACACAGTTGACACCGCACCTACCTAAGGCAAACCCCGGTGCATAACCTCTATTTTTCATATCCAGCGCATATATATATATATATATATAATGTTTCGCTATATTACACCTGGGTGCATTCTGTGCACAGAATTCACCCAGACAACCCGGTGCGCCTAGTCCGTGAAACCGACCGAATCAGCCCACTATCCGAGCGCACCTCCCGCACGCGAACTGTCACCCCAAAAAATGTCATGCGTACCTCCTAGTTAATTTGTATCATCCACCTACCATGCACAGCCACGTTGCATATAAATTCCACCAAACTGCATACATGCATGGAATCTTTTGTGGGTTAGATTCTTTAAAATAAAATTTCTCTTAAACTATAACTCCAATTAACAAACCGTTTGTTGCATCTTACTAAAAAATGTGCTTAACAAAATTAGATCCAATATGGATATATTTTATTATTTTTACAACGAGTTGCATCTCTGTGTGTTACTGATTGCAACTCCGTATACTATCGAGTTGCAACTAGTTATAACTTTGTGTACCTTTTGCATCTGGCCTTCATGACCGGATTCAGTTGCAATTCAGAGTTGGTATCATATCTGATTATAACTAGAGTAGCAATTGTGTTTCAACTGTGTAGTAACGGGTTATATGTACAACTATATAGTAACCGGCTCTGTACAGAATGCACCCAGGCCGGTAAGCGAGTCAGAGCAAACTAACCAGTATGCATGCACCCGAGACAACCAATAGCTAATTTGCTACTTCTCACCACTCATGGTTAGCCACGTGCAACAAATACAACTAGCAGCCAGCATGCATGCATGGATGGAATATTTTGTGAGTTCAATTCTTTGAAATAAATTTTCTCCTAAACCGTAACCCTGATTAACAAACCGTTTGCTGCATCTTACTCAAAAATGTGCTTAACAAAACTAGATCCAATATTGATATATTTTATTATTTTTACAAGGAGTTGCATCTCTGTGTATTACTGATTGCAACTATGTAGCAACTGGGTTGCAACTGTATAGCAACTGGTATACAAACGGAGTTGCAATCAACCATCCAGGGCAGTCGCAACTAGCCTACCCAACCAGATTCCAACCGGCCTATGCAGGACCCATCAGCACGCAACACACAAAGATTAGTTGGTACGTGCATGCATGGTAGCAGGCAGAGCTAGCATGCGCTTCTTGCATGCTTGTCACTGGCCTGGCTCTCGTTTAGCTTTGTTCATCGGTTCATCCACGGATTCGCGGTCGTCTCCAACTGCTGCCTGGTGTTGTAGTTGTACTGATCATAGAGATCAGATAGATTCCCTGCTTTCGCATGTTTGATCAATGCAGATCGTGTGATGCCCGGCCGCACTGCTGAGAGACTCACCGCATGCATTCCCGATAGTGTTATTTGCTGCAAGCAACTCCGTGTGTGAGTGCTGATTGCTTTAGTTTTTTTTTTTTTTTTCTTTTTTTCCTTTCAAGTGAAGTTCTTTCTTTCTCTTTCTCTCACCCTATACATCATTTGTAATGTGAAGTCTCCGAGGATGGCTCAATGCTTTGTCGAGTGGAAATAGAACTACCATTGACACACTTTCCTTGCTCCTGCGGCAAATTTTCTTTTGAGCCACACCACACCAACCCAAACATCTCGCCTATGAGCAAGCGACTTTACAAGCAATTTTGTGCCAGTAAATCCGGTGCACAAGGAATGAAGGAACGTGAGCTGCTTGAGCCAACTTTGAGAGTTCATTGAAAATGTTTCTTCTACCTTTGCTTGCTTGTTTACTGTACATGAGTTCATTGAAAATATTTCTGCTAAATAGGCTACAACCAAGTTGCAATTGTGTTGCAGATGTGCTTGCAACTCATTGTACAACTTAGTTGCAATTACATACTTAAAAAAAATAACAAATATAGCCTTCATGGATCTCATTTTGTTAAGCACATTTTTTCGAAGAACCTACTTCAAACCGATTCAAAAACGGATCAGTGGTTTAGAAGATATCACATTTTTTCGAATCGAATCAAGAAAAGATTCCATCCATGCATGCTTCCTGGTGGGTGGGTTGACCTGTGAGGTGGCATCATGTGGTTGGTTGTGTCCATTTAATTTTGCATGCACGAGCGCAAGTTTGGCAGGAAAATGTGGGGAGGGTCTCATGAGCGTCTTGTTGGCGGCGCGGGACCGCAGGTTAGAAAGAGGGTACATGCACTTTCGTTGCACGGAATGCAACTAGCCTACCACACGAGTCGCAAATCGGTCTACCACTAGAGTTGCAATTTGTGTACGATTGAAGTTGCAATAGGTCGACGAAATTTGAGTTGGGCCGGTATATAAAAAGCAGTTTGCAACCAACCGCCCAGTAAGCGATTTACAATCGCATACCAACCGGAATGCAACTGTCCTATCACCAAGGTTGCAATTTGTGTACGACGGAAGTTACAATCGGTTCAAGGGATGAGTTGCAACTGGTATACAAACGATGATGCAACCAGCCGTTTAGAGCAGTCGCAACTGACTACCCAACATGAATGCAACGAGCCTGAGCAGACACCCAGAATCGTGTCCCTGCCGTCAGAATCATACAATCGTCATGTCCGTTATGGTGCAGCTCTAGCTGTTGGAATCTCTTGTGCTTGAACAGGATTGAGTGAAGCCATCTCCTTGCTGGAGCCTCTTACATCAGACATCGTTGACTTTGTACGCCAGGACGCTCTGATTGCCATGGCAATGGTGATGATCCAGACCAATGAATCTAGCACCAACAAGAAAACAACTAGGTTAGCCATGTGCAACAAAAAACAGCCAACATGCATGCATGTAATCTTTGGTTGGTTTGAATTTTTGGAACAATTTTTCTCCAAAACCGTAACCCTGATTGACATACCGTTTGTTGTGTTGTACTCAGAAAAATATGCTTAGCAAAACTATATCTAATATGTGTATATTTTTTGTCTTTTAAACGAGTTGCATATCTGTGTACTAGCGATTGCAACTTTGTCTACTACTGAGTTGCAACTAGTTATAACTCGGTATATTATTTGCATCTGCTCACTATAATCACGTCAAGTTGCAATTATATCTGGTTGCATCTACTCACTATTCAGTAGGAGTTGCAAGCGTATCTGGTTGCAATCAGTGTAGTAATTGTGTTGCAACAGAATAGTGACTAATTGCAACTAGAAGTAACCGGGTTACACTAGGTTATAACTAGTTGCAAGCAGTGCTACTTAGGCTACAACCAAGATGCAATTATGTTGTAGTTGTGCTTGCAACTCACGCTATAACACAGATGCAACTACATACTTTAAAAAAAACTTCTTCAAATATAGCTTTCATGGATCTCGTTTTGTTAAGCACATTTTTTCCAACAACCTAGTTCAAACGGATTTAAAATTGGATCTGTTATTTACGAGATATCGTATTTTTTCGTTTCGAATTAAGAAAAGATTCCCTGCATGCTTCCTGGTTGGTGGGTTAACCTATGATGTGGCATCACATGGTTGGTTGCCTCCATCTATTTTTTGCATGCACGAACATGGAGTTTGTTAATGTGAGGACCAGGCTAGCATGCGGTATGCATGGAGTCCAGTCCGGCCGATATCTCTCTCTCGCTCGCGCTCGCTTCATGGCCATCAGTGCATTTGCTACATAGAATGCACCCAGGTGCATTTTAGCCTCGTCATATATATATATATATATATATATATATATATATATATATATATATATATATATACCCTATGAGTCCTACTAGTGCAGGTTCGAGTAGCTGCTATGCTTAGGTTTTCGGTAGCGTGAGTAACCTGCCGTTACTCACAATAGGTGATTATTATAATTACTCTCGTGATAAAAATGATGAAAAAAAATAGAGACCGGACTGGGATATGGTATGTGTATTGGTGGGTGTAACGAGTTGTGTCCCGCGGCCACGGGGCTTAGCTTCGTTATACTATTTTCCCTGTCCGTGTTGATTGAGGACCATCCGTTGCTGTGGATGGTAATCAGATCACAGACTTATTATCCTAAGGACATACTTGGTTATGGCAGCGGGAAGGCTCGTTACGCTCTTGTCGTGGGTTCCGGCTCTTTCCGGACCGACTGATTGAAGACGGGGAAAGGTGGAGGTCTAAGCACCATATTAAGATCGGTCTCAAGTGTGGGGGCTTGGAGTCCATGTTTGGACGGGGACCTGGATCCCATGACAGGAGTGGAATGGGTTGATCTTGTTTGTGCTTGGGGTACAAATGGGGCATGTGTTTCGGGGTACCCAGCTGGGATACATTGGTTCACGAATCGCTATTTTCGTGAGACGGTACGACTTGGCTATGGTCTAGCACCGTAGTAAGAACTAGAATATGAAAGATGATAAATTAGTTCTGATTGCTCAACCCTTGCTTGAAAGTAGAACATGTGCTTACTTAGAATGGTTAGTTAATGAAGTAATTATGACTGCTAATAAAACATGATCTTAAGGACGTATTATTAGTAATGCCTTTCGCAAACAAAGAAAACAGCAAACCATATTGCCTATCATACCCTTTGGAGTCAAGAAACTATTCCCACTAGTCGGGTAAGTCTTATGAGTACATTGTGTACTCAGAATTTATTTTACCATGTTGCAAGTGCAGTTTGAGGAGTAACTCTTGTGTGGAGGATTCTTCTGGTAGGCACAGACGGATCATTGTATCGTTTCCGCTAGATGTTTATTTTCATTGCGCTGTTTAATTATCGCACTTTGAACCCTGGTATTGTAATAAATAATTTCCAAGAACTCTTGTTGTATGAAATAGACTAAGTATTGTAAGCTTGTACTCATTATTGAATTCTGGAGGTAAAACGTGGATTGATTCGAGTTCTCCCGTGGGGTGTGCTCGATGGAACTGTCCGATGTAGCTAACTTTTAGGGTGCTTAGTGTCTAGTGGAAGACGGGCACCTCCGAAAGCGTGTTATTTCGGACGGTTCTGCCACAGGAGGAGACTAAAGTTCAAGACATATACTGATGGGATAATTGCCAAGCTCATTATGATTGTGAAGAAATTATGCATGTAGTTTGATGTTGGTAGAAGCTAAATCGGCTGAGGGGAAATTTTGATGGTAAGCTATCTTCTAGCAGCGTGATGTACTCTGCACAGCTTGTCTGAAAATATAAGAAGCTATTGCTTATGTTCAACAATTGAAGGCATACCGACCATACAGAATAAGTTTCAAAATCTAGAATAACTACATAGAGCTTGAATAACACTTGTAGCTTATCTTCATTCTCAAGTGGTGTATACCGATACTTGAAACAAGTTGGCAGCACCTAAAAAAATATAATACAAACTGGCATATGTTAATAACTTCATATACCCATCCAAGATGTTAGAACTGAAAAAGGATCATACTTTTTTAGCCATGCAAGATGTTAGCACTAATTAAAGATCATACCTTTTCTTTGCTCTTCCTACCGATCATCACCGGAATCATTACCAGCCACTTTTAGGATCCCTCTATAGGCCAGATGCATTTAAATTCAATGTCTTCCATGTTAGATATTAGATAATTGTGTCTCAGAGTGCTCCATCTATTTTCGGAATGCAAGCAACATGTGCGTGCATTAAATTTAGCCTCTAGGTTAGTGAATCCAACTCTATTCAGATATCTCCTAGATCCAATATTGCGAGCAGCTACTCTTCCAAGCAAATATCTATGAAAATGTTATCCTGGGCTGCATCCCACTTCCCACACTACTCTGCCATTTTCCATCTACAATACAACACATGCTTGTCCAATTGATAGAAAGTCAGAAGTTGACATAAATATTTGCTAATACAACACCTAGCTAACCCCCACACTCTAGCTAATTATAACACCTAGGACATAACAGATGAGTAATTAAACTGATCCTCTGCTATATTATACTCCCTATCCATCCATCCATCCGTTCTATTCATCATGAGTAAGCACCACAGTGCAAATTCATTTTCTGTTCATTCCAAACATCCGTACTACTGCCACGGATCGATCAAGCACCAGCAGCAACTAATTTGGGACATGGAAAATTGGACATAAGTAAGAAGGATTAGAGGGACGCATGAGTAAAAGAACAAACCTTTAATCAATGGGCTAGAGCAGATCCACACGTTACAGACCGGCGCCGGCTGGAGTCGTCGGAGGTAGTGTCACGACGCCACACCCAGTGAACGCTGAGCCCAGGAAGGGAAATCGCATGAGGCCCATGAACAAGAGAGTGACCGGCCTAGATTGGGTTTGTAACATATGTGAGCCCAAGCCCATCCGAGAGCAGTAGAAGAGTGAAAGGAGGAGAGGAAGAGAGGCAACCAACAACAACTCTGTAAAGACAAACCCTAAATCACTCTACCGGTCGACAGCCTGTCCGACGGACCTCGAATCCCCTTTTCCAGTTCCCCGGCGCCGCCGCAGCGAGCGACGCCGACAACTTGGTACCAGAGCCATCGATCCGGCGCCTCCAAGGGCTGGATCCGCCGGAGCCACACCCCCACTTCACCCATCTTTAGCGCGCCAGGGGAGTCATGGATCCAAACGTGCGCTCCCTCTTCGACGAAGTACTCAAGCGGATCGACGACCTCCGCGCCGATTCCAGCGGTCGATGGGAGCGGTGGGAGCGCCGCTTCGAGGAGGCGACATCGAGCTCCAGGAGCGGGACGAGGCGGTGGACCATCACATCAAGTCGCTGGAGGAGTTTGTCTCGGCACAGTACACCGCTGCCGCCATCGCCGACAACTGGGGGGGCCACTTCGACGAGCGAATCTCTGACCTCGAGCAGCGGATGGTGGATCTCGAGCTGATCCGCATCCACGAGATCAACGACGAGCGCGACGACAGGGTAGCCGCCGTCGAGACCGCCATGGAGGAGCTCGTCAGTTGGCGCCCGGAGGTGGATGGCCTAATCTACGATCTTCGAGCAGAGGTGAAGAACCTCTGGTCGAGGGGTGGTCGAGCTGCAGAGGAGCTGCCTACATCGGGCACCCTACGACAGCCGGAGTTGGTCGTCGTGCGCTCATCTACCGGGAGAGGGGCTATGGGTTGGTCACAACCATAGCTCCGACCCCGGCCAATGGTATGTGCCGCTCCCTAGATCCCCCTCCTCATTCAGCTCCATATCCCCGTCCCCCTCCCCCTTCCAACCCTACCTTCAACATCGCAGATACCCACCTTCCTCCCCAACCACCAGATCCGTCCCCACTCCACCCCCAATCCTCCCACCTTGGCCAGTTACCCAAAATCCATTTTCCCCAATTCGATGGTAATACCCCCAACTATGGATCACTCAGGCCCATTCCTACTTTGATATGTACTTCGTTGATCAATCCATGTGGGTTCACATGGCTACAATGCAATTCACCGGTGCAGCCAAGCGCTGGATTCAATCCATTGCTCATCGCCTCGAACACATTGGTTGGCAAGACTTCTGTGCTTTGGTCCACGAGCGTTTCTGCTGCGATCAACACGAACTTCTCATCCACCAACTGTTCCACATTAAGCAAACCGCCTCGGTTCAAGAATATGTCGATCAATTTGTTGATCTTATTGAGCAACTCTCGGCTTACACTCCTAACCCAGATACTCTTTCCTACACCACCTGCTTCATCGATGCTCTCCGCGACGATATCCGTTCTGTTGTTCTTGTTCAGCGACCCGCCGATCTCGATGCTGCTTGCTCGCTTGCCCTTTTGCAGGAGGAGGCTGTCGAGCCATCACGCCGACGGGAGTTTCGGCGTACTGATGCTCCTGCCTTCCTGAAGCCGGTGGAACCTTGGGGGCCGTTGCCGCTTCCTGCGCCTCCCCAACGACTGGCTCTTCCTGCTCCTCCCGTGCCGTCAGAACCGAAGCAACATCCCGAAGATCGTCGTCTAGACTTCCATAGAGTTTCAGTGGATCATAAGTTGCAGTCCCTCCGTTCTTACAGGAAAGCCCGTGGCCTCTGTATGCGCTGTGGCGAGAAATGGCACCAGGGCCACAAATGTTCTCCAGCTCTCCAATTGCATGCCTTACAGGAGGTCTAGAATCTTTGCGAAGATCTCTTCACCGAGACAGACAGTTCAGAGCCCAATACTCCTGTTACGGTAGATCAGTCCTTCATGCTCCTGTCTGCTGCTGCTGTTTCTCCGTCATTCCACCCTCGCACTCTGCAATTTCAAGGCATGCTCCAAGGCAAGAGTATCAACATCTTGTTAGATTCTGGGAGCACCAACTCCTTTTTGGATACCCACTTGGCAGCTTCCTTCACAGGGGTCCAACAGCTATCAGTTCCTTCTTCTGTGCAGATTGCCGATGGCGGATCAGTCCCTTGTTTAGCTCAAATTCTATATGCAGAGTGGTCTATTCAAGGATATGTTTTCCATTCTACTCTCAAACTCATTCCCATTGGCACATATGACATGATTCTGGGGATGGATTGGCTACAGGCATTCTCTCCCATGAAGGTTCATTGGCTTCAACGCTGGGTCCAGATTCCTTATGGTCCACACACTGTGGTGTTACATGGCACCCTTTTGGAGCAGCTTGATTGTTCTATCGTTCAACTACATCAGTTGACCGCTGAAGAACCTTCATTCACTCCATCAGTGCACAGTGATCTGCCGGAGATTCAAGCGATGTTGTCTTAGTATCAGCACTTGTTCATCGCCGGCCTTGAAGACAGAGATTGAAGCTCAGGTGACAGAGATGCTGCAGTCTGGCTTCATTCGTCCCAGTACCAGCGCCTTCTCTTTGCCAGTTCTCTTGGTCAGGAAGAAGGACAACAGCTGGCGTTTTTGCGTCGATTACCGCCAACTCAACACACTCACTATGAAAGAGCAAGTTTTCCATTCCGATCATCGATGAACTTTTGGATGAACTATCCGGAGCTCGCTGGTTCTCTTGTTTGGATCTAAGGGTCGGTTTCAACCATATCCGCCTTGCACCTGGGGAAGAACACAAGACTGCTTTCCAAACCCATTGGGGCCAGTTCGAGTATACTGTCATGTCCTTCAGCTTAACTGGCGCCCCAAGTTCGTTTCAAGGAGCCATGAACAATACTTTACATCCCCTCCTTCGCAAGTGTGCCTTGGTGTTCTTCGATGACATCCTTGTGTACAGCGCCTCTTATGAAGACCATGTTCAGCACCTGGCTCAAGTTTTTGATTTGCTCTCCAAGGATCAGTGGCTAGTTAAATTATCCAAATGCCGCTTTGCTCAGCAATCTATCAACTACTTGGGTCATGCGGTCAGTGCACAAGGAGTTTCCATAGATCCATCAAAGGTTGCTGCTGTGCAAGCCTGGCCGCAACCATCTGATGTCAAGCAGCTCCACAGCTTCCTCGGACTCATCGGGTATTATCGCAAGTTTGTTAAGCACTATGATGTGATTGCCAGGCCTTTGACAGATCTGCTTAAGAAGGATGTGCTCTTTATTTGGACTGTCAACCATGCTGTCGCCTTTGACACTTTGAAGCAGGCACTCACTGAAGCTCCAGTTCTGGCCCTGCCCGATTTTTCCAAGCCTTTCCAACTGCAGACTGATGCAAGTGATGGCGGCATCAGTGTAGTTCTCCTTCAAGATGGTCACCCCTTGGCCTTTGTTAGTAAGTCGCTTGGTCCTCGTTCACGCGGCTTATCTACTTACGAGAAGGAATATTTAGCTATTTTGGTGGTAGTAGACCATTGGAGGTCCTACTTACAACATGGCAAGTTCACTATCTTCACTGACCAACGAAGCATGATGCATATTACTGAGCAGCGATTGCAGACTCCATGGCAGATGAAGCTTTACACCAAGCTTGTGGGGTTGCAGTTCAAGGTTGTTTATAAGCCAGGAACTTCCAATTTGGCAGTGGATGCTCTCTCCCAGCACCCTTTGCCTCCAGATCACCTCAACGCCATCTCTTCTGCATCACCAACATGGTTGACAGATGTGGCTGAAGGATATGCTTCTGATCCTACCACTCGCAAGCTATTGCAGGATCTAACACTTAACAATGATTCCCACCCGCCTTACACTCTGCTCAATGGTCTTATTCACATTGGCGATCGCATCTGGGTGGGTGACAACAAGACCCTCCAGCTGAGAATTTTTGAAGCATTGCATTCTAGTATCGGGGGCCACTCTAGATTTCCTGTTACCTACAGTAGAATCAAGAAGTTGTTCGCTTGGAAAGGAATGAAGTCTGACATCAAACAACTGGTGGCTTCTTGTACCACCTGTTTACAGGCTAAGCCCAATCATGCCAAGTATCTAGGACTTCTTTCTCCACTGCCTGTTCCAATAGAGTCCTGGCAAGTCATCTCCTTGGATTTCATCGAGGGTCTTCCACGCTCGGGTGCCGCTAACTGTATCATGGTCGTCGTCGACAAGTTCAGCAAATTTGCCCACTTTGTACCTCTACTTCACCCATTCTCTGCTTCGCAAGTGGCTCAGTTATTCCTGGACAATATCTATCTCTTACACGGCATGCCCACCCACATCATCTCCGACCACGACCGCATCTTCACTAGCCATTTCTGGAAGGAGCTGTTCCACTTGGCTGGTACTCAGTTCTACATGAGCTCCGCCTACCACCCTCAATCCGATGGCCAGACAGAGCAGGTGAACCAGTGCCTCGAAGCATTTCTCCGGTGCTTTGTTCATTCCTGCCCCAAGCAGTGGCTGCGCTGGATCACCTTGGTGGAGTATTGGTATAACACCAGTCTCCATTCCTCCCTCAACAGGTCGCCATTCGAGGTACTATACGGACACTCTCCTCGCCACTTCGGCCTTTCTCCTCCTAAAGCATCCTCTGTTCCTCATGTTGAGTCCATGCTGACTGAGCATTCTACTATGCTTGATTTGGTTCGCCAACACCTTCTCCGAGCTCAACATCGCATGAAGTCACATGCTGACAAGCATCACTCAGAGAGGTCATTCAACATCGGTGACATGGTGTTCCTTAAGCTCCAACCGTACGTCCAGGCCTCTCTTGCTCCTCGTGCTCATCAGAAACTCTCCTTCCGTTACTTTGGGCCATACAAGGTGCTGGAGAAGATCGAAGCTGTCGCTTACAAGCTGGACCTGCCAGACTCGTCTTCTGTTCATCCAGTATTCCACGTATCTCTACTTAAAGCTGCCCTGTCGACCAAGTTCCCTCTCTCGGTGGCTCCTCCAGAATCTGCGGAAGGCTTGCAAGTTCCTGAGGCAGTGCTGCAGCGCCGTCTCCATTCCCATCGCTCAAGTGTGGTTGTTCAGCTCTTGATCAAGTGGTCTGATCTGGCTCCAGAGCTTGCTACCTGGGAAGATGCAAAGGCCATACAACAACGTTTTCCTTTTGCTCCGGCCTGGGGACATGCCGGGTTGCAAGGGGAGGGGGTGTCACGACGCCACACCTAGTGAACGCTGAGCCCAGGAAGGGAAATCGCATGAGGCCCATGAACAAGAGAGTGACCGGCCCAGATTGGGTTTGTAACATCTGTGAGCCCAAGCCCATCCGAGAGCAGTAGAAGAGTGAAAGGAGGAGAGGCAACCAACAACTCTATAAAGACAAACCCTAAATCACTCTACTAGTCGACAGCCTGTCCGGCGGACCTCGAACCCCTTTTTTAGTTCCCCGGCGCTGCCGCAGCGAGCAACGCCGACAGGTAGTCGGCGCCGCCGGATCTTGGAGGGGGTAGACTCCTACACGTGCTCAAGGTGGCGGGGTGAACTCCAAGGATGGCGATGGCAGCAAACTCCAAAGGCGGCGACGGCAGTGATCCGGCAAGTGACCTGATCTAGCGAGGTGGCTCGCTTAAGCCACCAGCGCACGAACCGTAGAATCGTCGGCGAGGGGCGACGCATCCGTGAGCTGAGCAGCTCCTCCGTTCTTCCTCGCTTGATCTCCTCGGACTGCTGCGCGGATGGGAGGTGCGAGACAAAAAAGGCGGCGGCGACCTTGGCCCCGTCTTGGCGTCAGACGGAGAAGCGGCGGCAGATCAAGGAGGCTACGCCGGCGTCTGGGGATGGCAGCGCCATGATCGAACACGGAGGGAGGGAAGCACGAGAGAACTCATGCGGCGCGCGGCGTCTGGGAACGGCGGCGTAGCGTGCGTGCGTGCGGATTGGAATACAAATAAGGAAAATAGAAGGAAAGTCATGGGCTGAATGCGACTTCGAATAGAATTAGGCCCAACGAGAAAATTAGCTATTTGCCATTGCAAGTAATGGGCTTCGCAAAATTGCCATTCAAAAAATTAACTTCGCAAAATTACTAGCCTAAACATGTATTTGTTGCCATAATCCCTATTTAGCTCCTTTGTTTCTTTTTTTTGGGATTGTCCTCCACGCGAAAAGACATTTCTGCCCTGGGCTGCTGGGAGACGTCGGGTGGATCACGGTTCGCACCTTGGCTGCGTCATCTGAATCAAATGGCCTGCATGCTTCTGAGAGCTATTGTGCATGCATTTGGCCGGTTTTGAAAAAAAAATCGGGTGGACAATATAATTAGAAAACATGCACGCATATGTCTGTCACACAAATTCATAAATTGAGAATAAAATGAGTTCACATCGGAATCCATAAGCTGAGTATAAATGAGTTCATCTCACACATGCATAAATTGAGCCTAAATGAGTTCATCTCGCAAATATATAATTTAAGTCTAAACGAGTTCATCCAATATGTTGCTTTTTCTTTGGCGTCAACTTCTTTGGCGCAGCTGTAGTAGGCATTCTCTCTAGAGTAGTGGCCATAGATTGTGTTGAACCGCCCTATGTTGAACACACATATAGTACTACACTTAGATAAATATTTTTGAACCAGATTTGTACATCAAAATGACATAGATTATTTGTGCGACTGTTTTTTGCCTTCTAGTCACCCTTCCAGGACTATCCCATAGTATTTGCTCTCTAGTTGGTCTCTATGGGGGTGCTAACCTCACCTGGCTTAGCCTTTGTGACATTCTTTCTAGGTAGCCTTTTTCTACAAGAAAAAGGGAATTAAATTTTACAGTGACATTATAATTAAAGGATTGAATGTAAAAACAAAGGTTTATCTTTTTTTCTTTGTTCCATTGAGCGGGCACTTGGAACTAGCTTGCCTGTGACCTTTTCACCGCATCTCTTGCAAGTCATTGGGCCTCTAATCATTTTCTTTCCCTTAGCGTTGGTTGAAGCAGTATCACCTGCATTAGTCGCATTGTCACATGCGTTGGTAGCACTACTGGTACCATCACCATCTTTCATACCTCTTTTCTTGTGTCCACCTTTGAGACATCCTTTTATCCTAAGTTTTGTTTGTCTTCCACTTTCTCTAGGATTAAGAGGTGCACCAACAACAAATGGTAGCTGCACATGTGGCCATTGTGATCTACCTGTCATTGGCTCAATCTCTCTACCATAAGCAGCCTTGAATCTATCCACTGAGTAATAGTCATGCACAAATTGTTCAAGGTCCACTCCCCGTTGTGAGGCTACAAAGGCCAATACATATTGACATGGCTTACCGGTGTGTTGTCATTCAAGACAATATGGCTTTCAGCAATATTCTTATTGTGGTCCCAAATCTCTGCACTCCAATTAGCAGCTGACACAACTTTCAAGTGTCCCAATCCTCTAGTGTTGGCCTTTAGTTGAACCATAACACCTGGAAGTATCCTCCCAACTGGCAGTCTATTTGCAATATTTCTCCTCTTGTTCCACAATCTCATAATCATCTCTCGAACCTTATCAGCAAGTTCAGCAACAGGTAAGTCCTTAATGTCTCATATCTAATTATTAAAAACCTCAGCTATATTATTAGTGATGTAGTCACACTTGATATCTGGATTAAAGCCACACCTATACCACAACAGGTTATGGTAGTCAGTTAACCATTTCACCACTTCTTGTGATTCACATTTGATTACGGCCATATGCTCAAAGAATATATCTTGCCGTATGCCCTTGCTGCAGGATACATCCTTCTGAACCCTCTAGACTTTTTCTGAAAATTTTTCATAAGATGAATAAAGCATTCTCTTTGCTCTGTCTTTGGGAACACACGCTTCACTGCATTCTCTAAACCCTTGCACGCATCTGTGCACACTGCAAGGAGTGGAGGATCACCTATGGCCTTCTTTAGTTTGGTCATAAACCAAGTTCAGTTGTCCTCTGTTTCAGAAGCTATAAACCCAAAAGCAAGTGGGTACATCCAATTGTGACCATCAACTGCTACTGCTGAGGCTAAATGGCCATTCCACCTTCCATTAAGTGATGTAGAATCTATGCTCAAGTAAGGCCTACATCCTTCCAAGAAACCATCAATACATGGTTTAAGAGCACAGAAAAAAACGATGGAAATAAACTTTACCATCCACTTCAAGCACCTCAATTTCCACCACACTTCCAGATGACCTCTTCAATACCTCAGCCTTCCATCTGTACAGCAGCTCAAAACTCTCTTCCCAGCTACCATAAACCTCCGTGAGAGCTATTTCTCTACCCCTCCAAACCATGTCATATGAAATTGTAACAGAGTGCTCTTTCTGCAACTTTTCCTGCAACTCTTTAGCACCCATACGAGGATAATCCCTGAGGATACTAACAGCCTTGCTAGCTACCCAGTTACGAGATGGTGTAATAGTTTTCACCCTCATTGTGGAAACACATGTATGGTGATTAGTTAAAACTGTGACCTGCAATTACACAATTTGTGAGAACTACATAAAAAAATTCACCTCTACAGTGCTTGCGCCCTTATGCTTCGAACCATTGATTTTCCAAGGGCAGTCACCAGTGGACTTGCAGAAACCTCTAAACCTGGTCGGATCAGACTTCTCAGTTCCCAAATCAAACTCTTCGTTGATGGCAAATTGTTGCACTGCCATCCTGAACTCTTTCATAGATGGGTAGATAGTGCCAAGGTCCATCTTGGGGTGGTCCTTATCATATGAAATCACCAACTCACTTGGTATAGCATCACTAGTAGGAATTGCAATATCATTATCATTATCGACACTCGGCATATCCATTGCTCGATCATTTGGTGCAACCACTTGTGCACTCTCCTCATCTCTAAGCCCTAAAAGCACAAATATTTTATTTTCACTAAAAAGTTCAATTCTTCCTTCCTCATCTACTATCTGCAAGTTGTCCCAGTCAATTTGTGGTATAGGATCATCAACCTCCATGTCAAACATAAACCAAATATCATTTGCAGTTTACGGTTTACACAAAAAAATTGAAAAAAGAAACAAAAAAGCGAAAAGGCTACATCACCACACCTCGGAGGCAGTGCACGTTGCACCATGTCAGGCAACGTCGAGGGCGCAGAGTCTCCGTCGAGCGCAGGTATCGGCGAAGCCGCGTCAACGCCGGTCAGCGAGGGCGCGTCCACCACGAGGGACAGACTAGGACCCGGCGGGGCGCGTGATGATGTTGGGGCTGCATCTAGCTTGTCGAGCGCGTCGGCCGCCTGCAGCAAGCTGAGCGCGCCTGCTGTCGGGGCCACGACGAGGGGTGGCAAGGTCGCTCCGAGTTCCACCGTGGTTGTGCCGACAGCTGCCGAGGTCGCTCCGAGTTCCTCTATGGTCGTGCCGACAGCCACCGTGGTCACGGCAAGCGCGGGTGACGACATGGCGGCGCTGAGCACTGGTGGTTGTGTGGCGGCGGTGAGCACATCCGCGTGGCGGTGCCACATCACGCCCGCCCTGCATCGTGGATGTCTAGGGCACGCGAGCGGTGGTTCTTCGTTTGCGAGTGGTTTCGTACTATGCGAATAGTCTCGATCTCATCTCTTCACGTCAATTAAGCAGAAGGGCAACAATGTCTTTTCGCGTGAAAGGGATTCCCAAAAAATATTAACAAAGCAACTAAATAGGGAGTATGACAAGAAAATCAATGTACACATGTTTAGAATGACAATTTTGCGAAGTCAATCTTTTGGATGGCAATTTTGCGAAGCCCATTGTTTGCAATGGCAAATATCCAATTTTCTCAAGCCCAACACGAGTCCGAGCAATTTTAGGCCGAAACAAAGTAGATGATTGGGCTGGACGAAATTCTAAAGTTACCAAAAAAATTTGCCTCTTTATTATTAGGGATAGATAGAAGCAGAAGATATCGATTTTTTGCACGGGAAAGCTTACCCATTTTCAGATTTTCTTTTTAACTTTCAGGATAATATCTTTTTTTCTCCACGCGAACACTTACCGTTTTTAATATTTCGGAAACCTATAGAACCTCCACCGTTAGTTAGTCATCCCTCCTAAGTTTTCTCTTGTTCATAGGAAACTGATTTCCTTTGCGGAATACAATGCAAACATAGGCACTAATATAGAATGTACATACATTCGTGGTCGTCTATAAAACGCGCACATTTGTACTCTTATTAAAGTTTTCCTCTCGTCAATTTTTCTGCGAAACACGGTGAAACACAAACATTCACACCGGCTACACATACATACATCCTACCTCTATAAACATCTTTGAAAAACTAAAGTAGACTTGTAGTCTTAAAATTGACTAACAAGGTTATCGAAAAAATAAAATTCACTAAGATATATAAACATCTTGTTATTAACAGATACATCGTCTTTCGCTGAAAGAATAACATCATTAAATCATAGAATAAATCTAAAAAAAATAAAAACACCCATCTTAAATCGAAGATTTGAATTTGGATTGGTTTGTTATGCTTTCACCACAAGAAATGTAAGTAGGTGAGCTACCGCCAGTTCACCAAAAGAAATAAAAAAAACTGAGATTATATATTTCTACTTTTGAAAGCATCGAACTTAAATTCTACTACCTCAGTCCCATAAAGAGTGTCATTCTCACTTTCTGAGAAGTCAAACATTTTTAACTTTAACTAATTATATATTAACAAACATTAATATTTTTTATAATAAATTTATTTAGTGATACACATGTTGCTAATATTTTGTATAAACCTAGTCAAATTTTGAAAATATTTAACCACGCATCTCATAGAGTTGTTCTTTTTTGACCGGGGGAGTACGTGTTTGTTCGCTTTTGCTACACAACAAGTTGCATCACGGCTGCAGACCTACAGCAGCAGCACTTCTAGCTACGTTGGGTGACCTAAGAGCAGAGTATAATAATAGTCTTATAGCAAGAGCTGACGTGGACGAGAGAATAGAGGGGAGAGGGAAGTTTAGCTCTCATGCAAGTAAATATCTTGACGTATCAATGATGGACCTAGAAATAAAGTGAATGTGGAGGAAAGAGAAGTATGGAACATTGATAAAAATAATAATAATAATTTTTTTATAGATAAATAAGAGATCATTATTATATAGTTTGGGTCTCACGACTTGATTTAAGGTTTGTTTGGCAAGGTTTCTCTTCGGCTCGGGCTCTAGCTCCTCCAGAGGAGCTCTATCAAACCTTTTTTTTTTTGAAGAAACCGTTTTTAGTAAAAAAATAGATGAATCAAAGCTATTTTAGATAGGCTACAAATTATTGCTCCTCCAAAATAGTATCCGACTCCTCGGGAAGAGCCTATCAAGATGCGTGCCAAACACCTCCTTATATTAGCTAAAAACATTTGGCTTGCTCTAAGCGCGAGCATCCAACCAGCGCTTGTTTGTTGTGCGTGGGTTGGAGGTTGGACCCACAGTCACGGGCTGGATCCAGCCAAGTTTCCATTCCTTTCTTTTTTTTCTTTCAAGAATCTTTTGTTTTTTTGCACGTGAAAGCTTGCCCATTCTTCAGATTTCACTTTTTTTACTTTCAAAAGAGAAGATATATTGTTTTTTGTACGGAGAAGCTTACCCACTTTTTTTTAGTTGCGCGGTATTTGTATGCCGTCGAACTGCAGAGTTTTAGTCGTCATTGTTGTTGTTTTTATAGGTAGTATATTGCAGGGACGGACCCATAGGGTATGCAGGGTGGGCCACCGCATACCCTGGGGTCCGCCAGTCATAGAGATTCCGGTGAGGCATTGAGTACCAGTGGAATACCAGATTATCTTCTCGAGCCTAGGAGTAGCTTCTTCATCAAAGGTGATGCTGATGACGTCCAAGCAATCTATGACAAGGTACTTGAGATTCTGAAATCCACCTTTACTGAAAGTGAGTGTGCTTTCAGTGAATGACTCCTGTTGAAACCGAAGGTAGCTCAATCTAGTGATCCTACCAATGATTTTAATGTCACCAGCCGTCAGGAAAGTTTTGTGAATTGTTATCTTAGTAAGTTCTCTAAGGTCTTTAACCATATCAGTAAATCCATTTACCATGCCACTAACTTGTAGATGGCGAAGATACCTTGGAGGCATGAGTAACCTCTCTTCTATTTCTGTAGCTGTGTCTGAATCCTCATTGTTGGATATGATGCAGATTGACAAAGACTGAAGGCATCTGCTCAGCTTCCCTATTGCATGGAACAGATGCCGGAAGGTTGATTTCTGAGATCTATCAAGAACGAGGCCCAGCTTCCTCAACTGGAGTAGGTTGCCAATGTCAATGAGTTCATCACCGTGGCCAGAAACCGCAACAAAGGACAGCACCTGCAGTTCTGCCATGCTCCCAATATGCTTGGGCATCTGTATAGTGTGCAAAGATTCTTCTTCCTGGATCCCGTCGAGGCTTCTGCAGCCAGCAGTCTTCACACCGGCAAGTAGGTGCCTTTACCGATGGCAACTGCGAGCGTTGAAAGGGTATTTTCTGCATTGGTTATAGTGAAAACAAAATCGAGGAATAAGCTAGGTGATATTGTTCTGGATGATTGTCTACAAATATTTATTGAGCGGGATATTTTCTTTCAAGTTGATGAAGATGATATAATTAAGACATTCATGTCATTGAGAAAGCGACGGGTCAACGAGTAATATTGTAAGTCTCTTATATGGCTATATTTTAAAGTATTTTGTATTTCATTTGAATAATTTATATGGTTTTAGAATATGGTTTTACCGAATGAGAACATGGTTTTACTAAATTATATATGGTTTACCGAATTGCATAAGAAAAAAAATTCTACGCATACCCAGAGGTAAAAACCTAGATCCGTCACTGGTATATTGAGGGCTATTTATTTGTATCTTGATACGCGGTCGTTGATGAGGCAGCTGGTTCGTGAGAAAAAAAAACTTACACATTTTTAGATTTTTCGAAACTTCTAGAATCCGTCAAAGCTTCACGCTTTTTAAAAGTTTAAAACTTCATTACATCATAAACATATTACATAGATAGAGATTGTGTTACCCCAATATATATCTTCTAGATAATTTTTACAATGGTTGTCGGAAAATGGACGGCTCACGAGGGCCGATCCGACGGCTGAAAAGACAGAGGAACCAATTAAATAGGCACCGAGTACGTACTAAATAGTGTGATCATACGCACCAAGTGCATACTAAAATTGGTGGAATGAGCCCTTAAAAAAAGATGGGATAATTCTATTTTCGAAATTGTTTTATGTAATTAAGGGTAGAATAGTAAATTTATAATAGTAAAATAATGTTTGAGTAGTATATGAATGATTGAAGTAGTATAGTTTGTCACACGTTTATTTCTCAAATTCAACCAAAGCCACTCTCTCGTTTGTCTGTTCTTCCTTCTCACCGAGTGTGTGTCTTGCTGTCTTCATTCATTCTTGATACTGTACCGAGGGCAAGGCAAAGCATGGTGCTGGTGATGTGCCGCCGACTACTGTGGCTAGGGCGAGGGGGGGCAAGAGCAAACGATAGCTTCTCACCAGTCCCCGGCGAACGGTGGCACCGCGTAGATTCAACGAAGGCGGTGGAGGAGGCGAGATCCGGGCCCCAGCGGCGGCGGCCGTCCCAGCTGCCGGGAGGGTGCAGGCGGCGTGGTGCGCGCGTCCGCAGCGGTCCGAGGTCGCTCAAATCGGCCACCACAAAGACGGTGGAGGAGGCGAGATCCGGGACTGGCGGCGTCCGCGCTCCCGTTCGTCATGGCAAGGGCGGGCGGGCTCTGCTCGGCCACCATCAATCCATCATGCCAGCGTTAACCACCGGGATTATGAGCGGTTCTGGAGCGGCCGTGATCGCTGGGGGTGCTCCTCCTCGTGCTCTCCCTCACGGGCCAGGGCCTCATGCGCTCTGCCAGCTCCTCCTCCTCCTCCTCGGCTCTTCCTCCTCATCCTGCTCCTCTTCACCTTCACCGTCTTCGCCGTCATCATCACCAACCGCGGAACGCTGGGTGGGTCTCTCCGGCAGGGTACAAGGAGTACCGCCTGGGGACTACTCCACCAGGCTGCAGAGAGGAGGGTCGAGGACTCGAGAATCTGGGCCAAGATCCGCAATGCCTCCAGGACGGCGAGGTCTACCGTGGCTTCATGCCCGAGGAGGAGACGGTCGCCCAGTTCATCAACAGCAACCTCTCCCCGATCTAGGTACATACACCGATTCCCTAGTTCTTAAGTTCTCCATGTTCTAAGTATTACTGGATCGTTGAATTTGTATAGAATTGCTGATTTTGTTCTGTATTTCACTTCATGAGCCAAATGTTCACTAAATATAGGAGTCCTGCCAATTTTGTCTAGCAATCACTGTATTAAACCTGCAATTTCTTATTGATATGAACCCGCAATTTCTTATTGATCTGTGCTTGATTGGCTTGGTCATCTCGAAGTGATGTTAGCCTGTGACGAGTTGAGCCCACTTAGTACTTTGAACCCTCTCACTGGGCTATTGTATATGTCTGATAAGCACTATCAGTCTGCTATCATGTCCGGTTTTGTAATTATTAGCCTTGTCGATTATCAAATAGCCAAATTAGTAATGGTACGTACCCATATTTATAGTGAACTTACCCATACTGCATTATTAGCATGCAGCTTGTGTACTTTTAGTTATATCCAATGTTACTGTTAATGATTTGGTGGATCATCAGTAAAAAGAAAGTGATTGCACTATTTTTTCAGGCTATTGAATTAGAGACTGAAGCTTACCCATTACAAGATGAGCTGACAGCAAAAAAATATTTCCATCAACATGGAACGAGTCCGACGCGGGAGAGAAGACGGAAGCCGGGACCAGGACGGAGTTCCTTCCCTACCCTTGCTGCTGGCACCGGAAGAAGATGTCGATGAAGACGAAGACGGTGGCAAGAGTCGGTGCTCCAGGATGGCGGACGGTGGGCGCGCACGACGGCGATGAGGCGGAGTCGGTGCTGCAGGCCGGCAGACGATGGGCGCACACGACGGCGATGAGGCCGAGATGCAGATGCTGAGCTGTTGCGATGGGTGTGGACCGTGTCAGTGGAGCGGCAGCTTGACTCTTTTGTGCGGCAGGCGGGCAAGCAGAAGTCGGACCTCTTCTCTCGCTTCGGGGCCGCCCGGTTGCTTTATACGGCGTGCGCTTGGCTGGGAATCCTCGTCGCGGAGGACGAGATATTCTGTCGCCGCAATGGGGTTTGGGTGCGCGTGGGGCGAGGGGTGCTGGGGGAGGAGGGAGGAGCGACCGATGGTGGCGAGGGTAGGCCGGTGGCGGCGGCGCCGCGCGATGGTGAGGTCGAGGGTGAGGCGGCCACGGCTAAGGCCGAGGGCAGGGAAGCCTCGCGTCCACGGACCTGCTCGCGTCCTTCGGGTGCGCATGGGCGAGGCGTGCGGGTTCGGGTGCGTGTGGGGGAGGGGTGGCGGGGGGAGGGGGAGCCGCAATTACCATATTAACCTTTCACTCATAAAATTAATTAGCGCTAATTAATTACTTAGAAACTAAGAGGAACCAAGAAGTACCCCCAACCACCGTAAAAAGAGCTCCTTCTAACACATGTTTGATATTTCAAGTTGGAGAATAATCAAGAACCTAATAAGAGAAAAGGCACGAATTCGGGATCATTGCAATTTGCATATCTTGCCTTTTTAGCAAAGAATGTAATTTTTTTGGGAAATTTTAGCGAAGAATGTCGGCAGCCTTATTTGTCTCTCTACGCATCTACCGTAAAAATAGAAGAACCCCACTAGCTTATTTTCTTACGATTTTGTGAAGCCACGTCATCCAAGGCCCTACCACCACAAGTCCTCGTGCAGCCACGTCATCATCATGTTCATACACGCACAGCTTAATTGTCACTATCGTTTTGTCGTTTCTCCTTTCCCATATGCACATGCAAAGCACTGTACTAATTGTTGTATGCATGTATCAATTGTTTATCATAAAACTGCTTCCCACCATTGCTAGCCAATTAAGATCAGTCGCATCGTCTTGCTACCAGTGCAATGCACTTAGAAGCCAAAGAGACTGCCGTTAACTTTAGCTTTGAAACTGATAAAAAACCTCTCCATCTCCCTAATCATGTCCTGCTTCTATAAAAGCACAAGCAAGCATGGTTCAACTATGTACGTGACCCAACCATTCACCAAATTAAATAAGAAATCAGGAAGCAGCAGCCTGTGGATTTCATACATGGCTTCCAAAAGACCAAGGAGGCATGATATCGATGAAGCAAGGTGCTGCCGGTAAATAGTTTTATCAATTTTGTGCTAAGCCTCCTGGTGTGTTGCATTGGTGAATGTACCAGAGTAAGGACCATATGTGCGCGCACGTCATAGCAGCTGCCGGGCGCGAACAAGGCGAAAGCTGTAGTCGGATGCGTCGAAGCGGAAGGGCGCATGCCCACACACCGGTGATGCTACCGTCGGCGCAGTTACGGGCAGCCGCTGGCACGGTCAGGATCGAAAGGGACGGAGACGTGAAGATGTTGGTTAAGATAGCATTACAGTCAAAGGTCACCTGACCATCGATACTGTCCTAATTAGTATGTAATGCATCCTCCTCTATTACCGCGCCAACACAACCCAAGATCTTTGCACATTCTTGCCTTTCTCGCAAAAAACTAGTACATGTTAATATCTATGTCCCTAGCTAATTATTGTTTTATCCATTTGGTTCTACAACAAGGATTAGAGCAGGCATGCGCTGATGGTTAATTTGCATGATTTTTAGAGTAACATATCGGTAAATTCTTTTTAGGGGTGCAAAGAAATCTATTTAATCATACTCCATTTTATGTACTTTTTGCATAACATATTTAATCTAATTTATTTGAAAGTTTTTGTGGCAACGCGCAGGGTATTCTCTAGTTTTGATCAAAGAGTATGCCTTGTTTGTCTCTCTACGCATCTTGATCAAAGAGTATGCCTTTTTGCTTATTTGGTATCCTGTACTTCATTAATAATAGGACGTAGCAAGCAATATGGAGGGTGTACATGACGGTGGCCAACACCTAGTTGTCGAGTTGCATTTTGTTGATCGAGAGTCGTAGCCTTATTGGTCCTGTTCGGCTGGTTAGAGAAACAGTTAATGCTAATGTTAATTTATTATGAGAAAAAAATACTATTATTTCGCTGAAATAGTATGACCGATAAGTTCACGGGGCCATTGGCTCCCAGAAAGAGGGTGTGAGCTTCAAGCTCCAAGGATTTCCAAGACCCGAGGAATGCAGCGTCAAAAAAAATCCTAAAAGTATCATGAACCTGCGAGGCAGTAAAGTGAGTAGCAGCTAGAATGGTAGCAGGTATAGTATAAAGTCATCTCCAATTGCTATATCGTATAAGCACCATCACTAGCCTCGTGCAGTACCCTTGCAACCGAAGAAATGAGTTTTAATAACGAAACAAGTTCTAGCCTCTACATCATTTGACAATATACGCGGTCTAACCGACCAATTGATGTTGTTGAATATGTGATCATTACAAATTTTTTTATAAACATAGACACCACTAGTGGCGGATGCAGAACAAGATTGAAGGAGCATTGATCTCTTCTTCTTCCTCTCTCTCTATTTTTCTTCTTTCCTCCACCTCTTGTTCTCTCTCACCCTCCCCATATTTCAATTGATACACCAGCTCTAAGGGGCTAGGGCCTCCAGCCCCCTTGGATCCGCCCTGGACACCACATTCATGCATACAGTAGCTTGAGGTGACCCTTGCTGCAACATAGCATCAATTTAGGAGTGGAGCCATAGCTGCTTGTGGTAGGAAATCAGCTTAAGTTCCATTTCATAAATTTCAAGCAAACAACGACGAAATAACTTATCGAGTTCACAGACACGACAAAGCAAACGACGAACAGCTTATCAAGGCAAGGTCCATTCCAAATGCTAAAAAAAAGAGGCAAGGTCCATTCCATAACACATTAACACTAAACCACACAAACGGCAAATGGTAAACCTGAAACGATAGAGGACCAAACACTACTGAGATAGAGCTAACGAACGATAAGGGCGATGATAACCGGACCGCCCGGCGGTATCACCGTATCACGCACCCTCTACCTCCAGCGGCTGGAGCGCTGGTTTGCCCCTGCTGACGGATCGAGATGGTGCGGCCGCCGATCTGCTGGCCGTTCATCCCCTGGATGGCGTTCTCCATCGACTTTTCGTCACCGAACAGCACGAACCCGAAGCCACGGGACCTCCCCGTCTCACGGTCGTCCACGATCTGCCAAAGAGCCAACAAAGTGCAGATTTTAGCCGCAAATACATTATTATATCCAAATAAATGAACACAATGTCCGAAAACAATTGCTCCCTCCATCCTAGAATAGAATATAAGTGCATCATGACTTCTAAAATCTATACCGAAACATAATGCATTTTACGTAGTGTCCATGCTTAGAACATCATCTCCAAGAGTTCATAACAATTGTTTTCTAAAACCATAAGTTTTTCAACTCACTAAAAAATATTAGGAAGAATAAATAATACCATCTCCAACCGTTTCCAATAATTCATTTTCATATATTTTTTTCTCTTTGTATATTTGCATCAGAAATATTTTCCTGCTCTTTATTTTTTCTCAAGCCCTACCACCTTTAGATTGGTCGATGGATACATCGCGTGGAAGACGCACGGCGATCGAGTCTATTCTTCCAAACGCGGAAAGATTGAGAGGTGGGATTGGGAACCGTAGGAGATGAGTTTTTTTTCCCATTCTTGCTGGAAATTCTAAATTGGGAACTGTACGATATTGAGAACTCTTGGAGATACTCTTAGATTTAGTAAAGTTTGTTAAAAAGAAAGCCACAAGAAGAATTACTTCAATTGGGTTTAATCTATAGTTATGTGCACCATTTGAGGATTCTCTTAAGTTGTATTAATTTTTTTTAAATGCACTGTATTAGATGATGGAGGGAGTATGATTAAAAAACCATCGCACCAAAACTGATTAAGTTTAGAATTTTTAATCAATAAGTATTTACTGGAAACAACTACAGATCTAACAAACGATCAAGCTTAAAATAAATAAAAATAAATAAATAGTGTTGGGGAAAGGGGAACACAGATCCAAAAACACGTGCTGAAAGAGATGACAGATCAGCAGGAAAATGCAGTGATCAGCCAAGAGAAAGCAACATCCAAGACTAGAAAACGACGCCCAAACGTGTATATGTAGACTCATCCAAAACAAAAATACAGTAAGGGCCTGTTTAGATCCCTTCCAGTTTGAAAAATGGACACTGTAGCACTTTTGTTTGTATTTGGTAAAAATTGTCCAATTATGGACTATTTAGGCTTAAAAGATTCGTCTCGCTAATTACGGGCAAACTGTGCAATTAGTTATTCTTTTTACCTACGTTTAATGCTCCATACATGTGCCGTAAGATTTGATGTGACGGAAAATCTTGGAAAATTTTAGATTTTGGGTGGGATCTAAACAGGGCCTAACTCGCACGGACCAGATAGTAATCAACTGTACACCAACTGATGAATCCATCTGTCAAGAAGACACACTCACCTCGGCGCTGAGGGGGCCGTAGGACGCAAAGATGTCCATGAGGGAGCCCACGCTGATGTTGTAGGGTAGGTTGCTCACGTAACAGCGGTACTCCGGCCCAAAGCGGTCCCTGGTCTTATAGTCCTAGTCCCACCACGGCGCCGACATCTTCGCCGCCTCTCCAACCCCGAGCTAGCTGGAGACCTGGAGTTGGGGATGAAGATGAATGTTTGTGGAAGTAGGCCCGAGGCCCCGGCATCCGGTTATATAGGAAGCATCGGCCGCCATGGCTCGGGAGTTGGACCCACAGCCAGCGCGCTAAACCCAGGCAATTTTCTCATTCCGTTTTCCTCCCAGCGGAGAAGATAAGGCCCCGTTTGGGAGAGCTCCGCTCTCTGATTCTTTAGCTCTGCTCCTTGATTCTCCGATGGAGTGATTTCACTGGATTTCTAAGAGGGAGCAGGGTGGGGATTATCAAAATATAACAAGGAGCTAAAGAGAATTTGGGGAAGCAGGTTTTTTTCGGCTTCCTCGCTTGTATACAAAATAGAGAAATGATTCACTTGGATACCTAGAGAAAGCTGGGTCATTTTTTTTTACGTTTGACAGTCAGGGAGTGATTCTCTTTGAGAATCTGCTCAGTAGAGTGCCTCCAAGTGGCCCCTAAGTCCAGCAATAGAAATAAAAGATCGTTTTCTTTTCATAGGAAAGCTTTTCCATTTTTTCAGATTTTCCGAAACTTCTAGAACGTGTCCGACCTTGACATTTGGTCAGATCGGGTTTTGGGCACGGGAAAGAAGAAACGACTTGGATCCTCTGCCGCACTGTGTCATGCCACCGTTATTCCGTTAACCCTGAGACCTAAGTTTTCTCTTGTTCAAGAGAAATCAAAATTGAGACTTATATATTCCTACTTTTCAAAGATCAAGCTTTAGTTTTGTGTGTCTGTTCGAGCGAACAGGGAGTGTGGTTTGCTTCGTTGTGGGAAAAGGCCTAATCGTGCTTGCTGCGTTGGCATACAATTTACGATTGGCAGCGAGTGCTGTCGCTTGACCATGCATAATTTCAATAGAACGGGCAATTTTCTCTGCCGAAAACGGGAGGCAAGTTCAAATTCCAGCATCACAACGAGTGACAGATTCTGTCGTTCATTTGATAAGCCTGTTACTCACATTATAAATTATAAGATGTTTTGGCTAGCCAAAACGTCTTATAATTTAAATTAGAAGAAGTGCATGCTAAACTGATTTCTATTTTGAATTCACCATTGTAGTATGTTTTTTAAAAAAATCACCATTGCATAAGAATGGAGAGAAAAAAAAACATCAATGACATACGAGAATGGCACCACGAGGTTGTGTTTGATTTGAGGATAAAAGAGGATGAGATGGGTTCGTTCCAAAAAAAAATTCAGAAGGAATTTGATCCAACTAATCTGTTTGGTCTAGGGATTAGGATGCCCTTGTTTCTTGCTTGGTTCGTGGGATAGACATCATGAGGATGAACCTGTTGATACCATCGTTTGTCACTACCATTAGTGCGCCCCGGGTGTCATCCACTTGAAGCATAGAACATGACATGGATGGGGCCTTCGTCGGCCCGGATCGTCGGGCGCCCTCACCGCAGTTGCCCACCTTAGCCACACCCCCCGCCCACAAAGAGCTCCATGCAGGAGCTCGCGTTGTCCCACCATATTGGTCCTTTTTAAATTGATAGCCAAATTTAGAAAATTTTGACTTAGGACAAACCAAATAGGACATGTAAAAAAACGAAGGGATCAAAGTAGCTTTTAGTGGGGGACAAAAGGTTAGAAACTCCTGATATTTAAGTACTTGTTAACTCAAAGCACCACTTCCTAAGACACCGATGTGGCAACACAATCTTCTCATGTCCTCTTTACCATGCATTTTGGGCCTTATAATAATGTCGGTGTTTCGGATCACCGACGAGTAAATTTGTATCTGCGTGTCTGGCTCGAATGGTGTGCTCGGAGGACACAAGGATTTATACTGGTTCGGGTGGATGTCCCTACGTCCAGTGTGTTGCTGCTCATGTTACCGGCACTAGTTTGTAGTAGGGGTTACAAACGGGCGAGAGAGGGAGAAGTTCCCAAGTCTCTAGTGAAAAGGTCGAATGGAGTAGAGTCTTGCTGAGCTCGTTCAGCTGTGTGCTTGTTTTGCTGTGTGTTCGCCGTCCTCCTCCTCTTGGGGCATCCTGCTTTCCCTTTTATAGGTGAAGGGGGAGGCGTCGGTTACAGAGAGAAAGAAACAGAAAAGTCAGGGAGAAGAAGGCCCCCAGGGCCGCCGGGTCCGGGTCCTTCTTCTCCTTCATGCGGGTCCCACCGACGTTGTAGATGGTGATGGGGACGGCTCCACGCCGGGCTCCTGTTCACCACTGGTGCCATGCCCTGGCGTCATCAGGTGGTCATGGCGTCCCATCACATCTCGGCAGACGGCGTGGCGAACCGACATGCCGGTCAGCGGCCGTACAGGGAGTAGGCAGTGTAGTGACCATGCACCCATCACTGTTGGCGATGTAAACCCCCGGGCGTGGCCTGATGTGGCCATGGGTCACGTCGAGACGTGCCTGCTTCCTGCCCGGTGTCAGAAGTTTGACCTCGGGATCGTACCTTCTGACCCGTAGTGGCTGGAGGCAGTATGGGTCCCTGTCGGGAGAGACGGAGCCCGTGCCCTAGGGGTCTGGCGAGACGTCTCCCATACCCTAGGGGTCGGGCGATACGGAG
Source organism: Miscanthus lutarioriparius (assembly GCA_904845875.1). NCBI lineage: Eukaryota > Viridiplantae > Streptophyta > Magnoliopsida > Poales > Poaceae > Miscanthus > Miscanthus lutarioriparius. The sequence goes on from CAJGYO010000002.1 coordinate 121,105,338, forward strand.
CCCGCGCCCCCGTGGTTAGGCGAGGCAGAGCCCGTGCCCTCAGGGTTGGGCGACACAGCTCCCATATCGTTGGGGTCAGGCGAGACCAAAATACGTCTTTGATCATCTAGGCGAGCCATCGTCCACGGTCCTCAGATCCCTTCTTCGGGTATCCCTAGCACTGATACCCGACAGTAGCCCCCGAGCCTACGGAGGAGTAGGATACTCCTTCGTAGGCTTTTTTTCGGATGGAGGGACTTTGAGGGCCTCGATCTTCTACTACCTATGGGATGCCTTGGTGGGTTGCGATTCTCCTCTGTCGTGACCGGACTCCTTGGGAACATGTAGCTACGGGATTCGGGGGCGGAAAAGATTTCTCTTGATTCCGACTACTCCCTAGGATCCGATCGATCCGCCATCGTCCTGCGATCGCGTATTCGGTCTCCTTGCGAGTCCAACTTCCCAAGAGCCCCTACGCGTTGTAGGGGTCCGGTCGAGGGGTCAGCTCGTCTTTGTGATCATCATCCCTCAAGCATTTTTTCGATAAAATATAGGGGTTGTGCCGTGCCATGTTTTTCCTCGATGGACGAATCATGGTGCTCGTGAGCTGTTAACGGCCTAGTCCGAGTGGGGCCCCGACTTCCCGTTCACGGGGGTCTGGCATGGGTCAGCTGGTGACCGACTTCAGATTCTTGGCGGCCAATCCATATAGTTCTTGGGTTAGTTCGATCGGTCCTAAGGGCCCGTCACCTTTCTTCGAGGAAAAACCATGGACTAGGAACCGACCAAGACTCGAACGTGGGCCAGGATGCCCACGACGCTCTTGCACCCGGGTACTGGCCGCTAGTGGGCCCATCCCTTTCCACCCCTCACTCTAAGGGTGTCCTGGAGCGGTTGTGAACCCATCAATGGGCCAACCTTCAAACTCTTGGGCCTGAATGGGCCATAGGAGCGTTTTTAGCTCCGTATCCCTCCTTACCTATGATGGTTCTTGGCCCATCGATTGGGGTGAACCGTCATCCGACGCATCCTTCGAGGAAGCGGACAGAGGTAGCATGCGCGTGTTTCCGGAGAGGCGATGTGACGCGGTGCGGCGAGCGCGTAAATCTAGGTGAACGGTTCACCTCTTGCCATACCCCGCCTTATAAATAGCAGCCTCCCCCTTCATGTTTTGGCGTGCCAAACCACAATATTGCCTTCTCTGCCTTTCCGCCGCCGCCGTTCAAATCTGCTACCCTTGCTAACCTGCCGCCAGCGCCCTAGATTCGTAGCTGTGGCAGAACCTCCTAAATTATAGGGCCCACATGCACCTGTCACTGTCCAACAACCTTTGACATCTATGCATATGTTCCTGGTAATTTAAGAAGACTATCGGGTGTCCTCGGGGAACCCCGAATCATCCACGATTTCCGAGCAGGATCACATTACAGAGTCATTGCAGTATTACAACAATTTATTCAAATAGATACATCAGAGTAAAAGTAGCGGAAGACTTACAATAACATAGTTTACAAACCATTTGTTTCAAGCCATACAACTAAGTTCGATATTAATACAAACCAAAGTAGTGGAGTGGCATTATAATATAATACAAAACACATAATGAGGTTTGCTCACCCTAAGGGCCACACAATTACTTCTCATCGTCATCACAAGGTACAAGCTGTCATGCGCAAGACGATCCACAACAGATCTGCTCATGAGACTCACACAAAAAAAGGGTCATCGAACCACAGAGTACAAAAGTACTCAACAAGACTTAACCGAAATAAGAACTGATGACTCAAGAATGCAGGCTCGAGATTCAAGGTATGATTTTAGCAATAATCAAAGTTATTTTATGTAAAAGCTCTTTAACAAAATTCTTTATTTCAACAATTTAAACTTCATAAACTCATATACAAAGATGACACGATCCGTAATAAGATCATGAAACTTCATATCCAACACCTTCATCAACCATTCTCAAGTTCCATTATTAATACTACGATGATGAACAAAGGAGTTGAGTCTCCATAACCGAGGAGCAACGACGATTCGAACCGATTATAAACCCAAATGGGAATTCCAGACCACCACGACATATGTAGGTCCCCGACCTACATATACCAACCTACCCTCGATCCTCTCAAAACAAGAACGGGTCCAGCATGCACCCGAGAATACAAGACTCCACCAATCCAAATTTATAGCCACGTGGGTACACACTCTTCCCGCCATCTCTCCACTCCCGGTCTGTGAGTAGCCATTCTCGTAATAGAATCGCCAAGTTCAAAGCTTACCGGAGTATGTGGTTAGTACTACAAATTCTCACCTCATGCAATTCAACAACGGGCGTGCCTTAATCGACACAAAGGAAAGAACTCGCTCACAAGACCTCCATGTCTTGTGGCTCACACACACCGAGTCCGCTTGGGTCTAGATTTATTACTCCACATTCCCATATCACATGCTAACATAATTAACCAATGTTCCATTTAAAACTTGCAGTGGCGGGGTAATCACCCGACTTTCATCGTTCTCACATAGCTAAGCAAAACTAGGCATATACGAGGTTAAAAACCGGTAATATGGTAAATATAGAATAACAAGGATGGTAATGCACCAATTAGGCTCTTACTTAACTCCTAATCACTTAATGCAAGAAACGGAAGGCAAAAGCAAAATTAATTTGTAAAACACAAGGTAGGGTTGTATGCATCCGGGCTTGCCTTCGTTGACGAAAAAGTCCGGCTCCTACGACGTTTCACAAGTATTCGGTCCGACCTCAATGCATTTGATTAACCTCCTCAACCACTTGATTAACTACCACGTGTTCACCTTCGTTTACTATACGTAATAACAATGCCATGTTTAACATGATGTGGAATACGAAACATGATGCTCGATGATGGATGCAAAATTAATAATTTGAATACAACTTTCCTTCATGATGACGATTTGCAAGTCAAACTAGTCAAACCTTTTTCGCAACACCCAATCAATTGCCAAGGATCATTATCAACTAATGATCCAAGGTCATCACGCAATCAAAATTTCAAACAAAACCTAAATCATTAAAGGTTACTATTTGCTTTTATGAATTAATTATTTAATTCAAAATTATGAAATAAATCAACTTATTCCAATTGAGCTCAAAATTTTTGTAAATGTTCATTACATGATAACTAAGTGGAAAAAAAAATTTCATAATTTTTGGATAAATAAATAAGCCTAGAAAAATCATGGAAATCCATTTATTAATAAATTGAGCAATTTTTATCACATTCAAAAATTACTGAAAAACATTATTTGATATTTTTCTTAAATAATATACATCACATAGAAGTCACACAAAAATTTTCATAATTTTTGGAGCTCTAAATAAATCTACACAAAAATAACAAAAACAGACACTATTCATTCAAATCTGAAAATAGAAAAATCCATTTGAACGCTGAGTCACTGACAACCCGACCCCACCTGTCATCCCTAACCTCCGACGTTGACCACGGCAGCGACGGCTCTGACCGGCGATTTCTCACCGACGGTGAGATCACCGGCGACGACCAACGTACCAAAATGATCACCAAGTCTAGGCGCACCGATTGACGTCCCTATTAGCAGCATTCTTACAACCCTATACTAGCTAAATAAATGTCGACCATGGCGGACGCAGCGATGTACGCAACAACGCTTCGCCCGGCGGTGTGCGACGGGTAGAGCTCAAACAAGGGATTCAGAAGCACCAGAGGCTCACCCCGAACGCGCGAAGCAAGCAGGGAGCGAGGTCGGAGAAGCAACGGAGAGGCGTGACAACGATCACGGTGATCACGGCATGAGCAAAACGTCGTCGGCGATGGTGTACCGCGATCGTAGTGATCAAAATGAGCAACCAACTATGGATTAAGTACTACAAACATCGAGACGAAAACAGAATCAGCCAAAACCGGGGGCGAAGATGCACCGTGGAGCTCTGCTCATGGGCGAATCGCTTTCAGCGCAGAGGAGTTGCTTGATCGCGAAGAAGAAAGACGTGGACAACGAGTTTCCGGTGGAGATAAACTGAATTGGTGGGTCGGTTGGACGCGTAAGGTTAAGGCGAGCTGGGACAAGCTTTGCTTCGAGACGGCAACGCGCGCTTAAGTCGACGGGCGAGAGCTCGACGAGAGTCATGCGGTGGTGGCGACGGGAAAAGCAGAGGAGGAAGAAAAACGACGACGACGGCGTCTCGGTTCTTATAACGCGACTCAGAAGCTCAAGGAAGCCACGACGGAGCCGTTTCCGTGCCAGCGCGACGCCAAGGACGGCCACGATGCGCCTGGAACGCCGAAGAAGGTCACCGGCGGTGTAGTCTCGACGGTGGACACTGTTCACAGTAATTACAAGTTTGCCATTCGCCAAAATTCACAAATTACTCTCAAATTTTCATAACAACTCAAAAATCTCCAAAAACAAAAGTTGTTCAAAATCAAAAGTTCTACAACTTTGCTTCTATAACCATCTCCTAATTCGGTCTAGATTTTGAAATGAACTTTTGAATTTGAATAGGGAAATTTAACGAATTACGCCTTTTTGAATTACTCAAAATTTTTCTAAACAACTTGAAAAACTCCAAAAACAAACTTTGTATAACTTGCCAAGCTCTACACTTTTGCTTTTGGGATCAACCCCAAATTATGCTTAGATTTTGAAATGGATTTTCAGGGTAGGATTTAAATGCTGAAAAGCGGGGTTTTCTCGAAAAATTCAAAAATCCAAACAAACTTTGAATTTAAGTCAAACAATACAATTCAACACATACCACATGAATATAAACTTGTTTTAGTGTATGCATCTCAAAGTTTTCACCAAATGACAAATGCTTTGCAATGCATATGATGACATGTCAGGTTTTAGTATTTTAAACACCCGAGGTGTTACAGTAGCCTTTGTTTCTCCGCCACTGCCTTCGCCCCCCGTGGAGTCATGGTACCGCTCTGACGTCACCCACACGCGTATGGAGGGCCTCGTCAAGCGCGGCCTTCTCCGCAGGAGGACCGATGCGACGGAGTGGCTCATGCCCAGTCGCGAGGATGCGCCGGCGCCGCCCAATGGCTACGTCGGGTCCTTCATGCCCTTCCTTGAGCGCGGACTCGCAATTCCTCCCCATTCGTTCTTCCAGGGACTGCTGCACCACTACCAGATCGAGCTACAGCATCTAAACCCCAACGGGATCCAGCATATCGCGGCCTTCATCGTGCTATGCGAGGGATACATGGGGATTGAACCCCACTTCGAACTGTGGAGGTATTTCTTCTCCGTCTCCCTGCTTAAGAAGAAGGAGAGAGGTAGGGGATCCCGGTGCTGATGGGATGCATGGGCATCCACCTCTAGGGGCCGCGGGTGGTCGAGTACATTCCCTGCCAGCTGTCCAGGTCCAACAAGGGGTGGCACGTGCAGTGGTTTTATTTTAAGAATGACCCCACCGCTCCCTTGCCGGTCTTCACCGGGCGCCTGATCGAAGAGGCACTGCCGTCGTGGCCGTGGGGGCCACCCATCAATGAAAAGAAGAGGATGCGTGACCTCCTCAAGGCCATCGTGTTCTTGAAGAACCACAGCCTCCGCAGGGCTAGTGTCATCGGGGCATATCATGCGAGGAGGGTTGTGCCACTGATGGCGCGCGCCCTCCCGCTATATTGGATGACGCCCGGCACGGAGCTTGACGGGACGGTGCTCACCCAAGGGCCGCTCCACGATAGCGAGGTTGCGCAGCGCATCAAATAGGTGACGGGGGAGTTCGATGCCATGTTCCTGATCCTAGGACATCCCGCGATGCGACCGAACGTGGGCTTCGTCGTGCTGCCGCTGGGGTTGGCCTTTTAGGACTCCATCGCGCCGCTGCCAGAGCACACGGCCGTGAGGGCGGAGAACCGCGCCGCAGATGAGCGAAGGAAAAATGATAAAGATGACAAGGAGGCGAGGCGGCGAGCAAGGCTAGACCGAGGAAGGTGGTGGCAGGGCTCGAAGGAGGAAGAAGAAGGAGAAGGAGAAGGAGAAGGAGAAGAAGGAGACGATGGTTTCGGGTCTCCCGTTCAATGGGATGGGCCAAGTGGTGGGGACGAGGTTCCATCTTTACTGTAGGCGGGCCTTTCCTATGGCATGCCACGGCGCAGGGGGGGAGGACGTGCCCCCGGAGAGACAGCAGGAATCAAGCCGCCATGCCCCGTCTAGACCTCCAGCAGCACCCACGGAATCGGCAGGAACTGGCCGCTCTGCTCCATCTGGACCCTCCGAGCAAAGGGAGGGTTTGAAGCGGCAACATGCCGATGAGGAGTAGCCGGGTCGGGCAGGCCGGCCCCAAAATGTCCTCGCATGATGGCATCAGGGGAGAGTCAAGAGTTTTTTCGTCCTTTTGTTCTAACAAATTTTTGTCTTAAACTGACCGCCGTATCCTTTGTAGCATCGGAGGACGTGGGACTCTCCTTAGGCTTGCGTCGAAGAAGAGCCTCCTCTGGCAGACATGCCAGGAGCCGGCTGGCGCCGCATCGGAGCTAAGCAAGAGTGGCGCTGGGGCGGCCACGGCGTCGACCGGGGAGGCACAGCTGATGGCTGCGTCCATGAGAGAGCAGATGGAAGAGGGCACATCTAGGGCGCCTGTGGCCATGATGTCGCATGTGGAGGTGGCACAGACGGAGCCATCATCCATGCGGGTGGCCGCGCCCGCGGTGGGGTAGATGGAAGAAGGCGCACCCGAGGTGTCCTTAGCGGATGTGGCGATAGGGTAGGCCTCTGCATCTACATTACCCACCCCCTCTACCATCGGAGGGTCTGCTCTGGAGGAGTTGCTGTCACAAGAGAGGTCAGCGCCGCTGGAGATTGGTGCAAAGCCATCCTGATCTTTGGTTTGGGTGGTTGCCCTCGATGATGTAGTAGAGGAGAGGGAATGGGGGACCATCCACATGGAGGTTGGGACCGCGGTTCTTGCCCTAACCACCATGCTGAGCTCGATGCATGACATTGTTGCCCCGGTTGACCAGGTATGATATGATCATGCTTCTGACCCTCAATTTCTCTTACCATGCCTCTTAGTCTTGTCCTCTCCGCAGTCCCTTATGGTTCATAGTCGAGAGAAGTCCTAGTTCCTCGCCAAGGAGACGTGATGGAGTGAGGGGCAAGCTGCACAGCTCGCTGCTGCCCGTTAGGAGGTGGCTGAGCTTGCCCCCGCCACTCAGGAGCTAGCCGACCTCCAAGTCAGGGGAGAAGGACACTCGCGACGACGCCCGTGAGACCGAGGAGAAGCTCACGGCCCTGACCGAGAGGGCACACATGGACGCTGTGGATGCCGAGCGGCTATGGAAGGAGCAGGACGATTTGCTCTGGGCCGTAGAGGAGCTCCACATGGAGCTTGACCTGGCTCACTAGGACCACGCCGACGCCCAGCAGCGGATCGACCACCTCGAGGGTGAGCTTGAGGGGGGAAGGGACCTGAAGGTTGTGGTCAAGGGCGTCTCCACTAGGCTCGCCACGGAGGTTGGTCAACACTAGGAAGAGGTCCGGTGCCTGGAGGCCATGGTGACCCAGCAGCGCGATGAGGTGCGTAGGCTTTGGGCGGACGTGAACGGTAAGCCTCCGATTTCCCTTGTTGTCTTTCTCCGTAGAATTCATGGTAGGCCTTTTGACACGATTGGTATGTGACCTAGATAGGCCTCGATGACAAGCTTAGGGTAGAGGTGATGAAGAGCCATGGCCTAGGGAAGTAGCTCGATGAGGTGAAGGCATCCCTCTTGAAGGAGAGCGATGAGCACAATGCTCTGCGTGTCGTCGTCCAACTGGTCTTCGATGACCTTGAACTGGCATCAGAGGCAAAAACGAGCTCGTTCGTGGTTCGCGCCGCTCGGATATTGGATCGAGCTCTGAGATCATGAGGGACGTGCTTCGCTTCGGCGTTCACCGATCATTTATGATCGCCCATTCTCATTACGAGAACATCGATCTGGCAATGATGAACCAAGGCTTCATGCCCGTCTACACCGATGCCGAGCTGGATGACATCGAGAAGGAGGTGGCCCCTCTAGCACGTGACTTATCTACCAAGATAGAGGATGAGATCATCCCCCAAAAAATTAGTTAGTTAGATAAGCCAGGCGGCGAACTTGTAATAAGTGGACAAGCTATTAACTTTCATTATTGAAAGCATCTAGGCACTCCAATTCAAATGAGCTTTACTTTATGTACTCATGCTTAATTCATATCTTTTGAGTACACCATGTTGGCTTGGTTCATATAAGCATGTCTAACCCTTTTTGTTCTTATTATGAAAAGCTTATATGAACCAAGCATGTTGAAAACCTCACTCATCTCTTCTACATACTCGAGGTTGTGTTGTCATCAATCACCAAAACGGGGGAGATTGAAAGTATCTAGGCCCCTAGTTGAGTTTCGGTGATTATTGATGACACGAGATTACTATGACTAATGTGTGTTTTGCAGAGGCAATTTAAGTTAGGTCATGGTAATGGCAATTGGTTGGGTAATCATGGTTGTCATGCCCCTAACGATGGAAATTGCTTTGGTTTTCAAAGGATGGATGGCAAGGTTAAGGACGGACTAGTTCTAAGTGTCGTTTGGTGTTGGAGAGACACTTAGAGTAGTTTAGGACTTTATTTTTCCTTTGGTCGTACTATTAAGGGGGTATGGACTAGTAGCTTGACCTAGGTAAGTCTAGTGGATTAGGTGTGGTGCACACTTGTCAAACCTAGCACTAGGTAGCTCAGGAATAGCCCTAAGATCAATTGGAGTAAACTTCATTCACATATGTTTTCGAGTTGGAAGTGAATGGAGGCTCAAATGACTGACCGGGCGCTGGTCCGTTTGTGATCGGAGGCTAGAGGGTGAGTCCGGTCAGTTCATTTGATCAACTAAAGTCATCTGGTACAGACCGGACGCTGAGTGAAAGTCGATCGGACGCTGGGTATCTACATCCGGTCAACACCAGAGAGGTTCTAGAGGGATATTTTCCTAACCGAACGCGTCTGGTTGGTGGTGATCGGACGCTGGTCAGGATCCGGTAACTGACCGAACGCTGAACAGTAAGGTTCTAGAGAGCATTTTTCTTGATCGAACGCGTCCGGTCAGTGCTGACCGGATGATGGTCAGAGTCTGATCAAAACTTAACGACTCTTTCTGACATAGTGGCGGGGATAACTGACTGGAGCGTCCGGTCATCCTGACCGAAGTCTCCGATCACCCCGCAGAGTGCTGACTCAGCCTCCAAACATTATATTTTGAATGAGGGGGTATAAATACTTACTCCACTCGTCCTAAGGAGGTCTCTTGCCCATTTGTTCAGCTGAGAAACACCTTGAGAGTGCAAGGAAGAGCAAGAGCCTAGTGAGGTGATTGAGATTTGAGAATCCAAGATTAAGGTCCTCATTAGTGCAAGGAGAGATGCAAGTGTGCATCCACCCTTCTCATTAGGCTTGTCATGGTCAAGTAAGAGTTTGTGCTTGTTACTCTTAGTGATGGCCATCACCTAGACGGCTCGGTGGTGATTGGGAGTTTGGTGATCATCCGGCGGAGCTTGTGGATGACCCAACTCAAGTTGTGAGCGGTTGTGAGCGATTTACCGCGACGGAGTGTCGAAGAATCAGCCCATAGAGAGCATTTGATCCTTGCGCGGATCAAGGGGGAGCTACACCCTTGCGTGGGTGCTCCAACGAGGACTAGTGGGGAGTGGCGACTCTCTGATACCTCATGAAAACATCACCGCATTCCTTTCCTCTCTTTACTTTGAGCATTTACATTTGAGCAATTCATTTCTTGTCTTTACATTCCTAGAATTATCATGCTAGAGTAGGATTGGAACCTAGGGTGCAAAACTTTTGTGTGGTAGAACAATAGAAACACATTCTAGGCATAAGGGGTAAAGTGGGCTAAGTGTAGGGTTTAATTATTGTTAAAATTTAGAATTAGCCCAATTCACCCCCCTTGGGCATTTTGATCCTTTCAGTTATGGCCAAATAGACTTTTAGCTCTTCTCCCCTTTTTTGTAAAAAAAGGTTAATGCGTTTTGACCCTTTTTGTCATTAAGGCTGCAAAGCTTGGGGTGTTGGGGAAAAAACTCTGATCACGCTGAGTGAGAGCAAAAACGTTGTAGCCGCTGGGGCGTAGGTTTCTTGCAATCCGACCAGTTTTACTCAACATTTGTTTCCGCAACCCTTGCTTATAGATCTTAACGTGAGAAAAGGTCGGGCAAAGAGAATGTCTGCCGAGTAAATATACTCTTATCAGCCTCCGAGTAAGGCTTGACCCCTTGCCGTTGCTGGAGTCGGGTGTCACTAAAGATCGAGAAGACGATAGTGAAACCGATAAGAGAAAGCATTTTTCGTTTTAGAAACGTCATTCTTAATTTTAGTAAGTATGCACATATATTAGGGGTAAAAGCGACATAGTTGTTCGATGTTCTAGGCATTGATGAAGACTTCGCCATCGATGGTCTTGAGCTTATAAGTGTCTGGTCGGAGCACCTCCGCGACGACGTACGGTCCCTACCACGGTGGAGAGAGCTTTGTGGTGGTTCCTGTTGCTTTGGATGAGGCGGAGCACTAGGTCCCCGACGTTGAAGGCCTAACCTGACACCCAATGGTTGTGGTACCAGCGCAACACTTGTTGGTACTTGGCTGAGTAGATGAGGGCAATGTCACGCGCTTCATCGAGCTGATCCATGGCATCCTCGAGGGATGCCTCGGCTCCCTGCTCATCATACGCCCTGACCCTCGGCGCTCCATAATCGAGGTATGTCAGGAGGATAGCCTCGGAACCATAGACCATAAAGAATGGCGTGTAGCCGGTAGCCCAGCTGGGGGTCATCCTTAGGCTCCAAAGCACCATGGGGAGCTTCACGACCCATCGTCCGCCAAAGTTGTTCAACCGGTTGAAGATCCTAGGCTTGAGGGCTTGTAGGACCATGTCGTTCATGCGCTCGATATGCCCGTTCATGCGGGGGTGCACCACGGTGGCCCATTCGATGTGGATGTGGAATTCATCGCAGAATTGGAGAAACTTTTTCCCGGTGAACTACGTGTCGTTGTCCGTGATAATGAAGTTCGAGACTCCAAAGCAATGGACGATGTCAAGGAAGAACAGCACGGCTTGCTTGGACTTGATCACGGAGATCGGTCGAGCCTCTATCCACTTTGTAAACTTGTCTATGGTGACAAGCAAGTGCATATAGCCCCCGGGCGCTCTCTTGAGAGGTTCGACCATATCGACCCCCAGACCATGAACGGCCACATGATGGTGATCGTTTAGAGTGCATGGGCCAGCAGGTGGGTCTGCCGAGCATAGTATTGACACCCTTCATAGGTGCGCACAATCTGTTCAGCGTCGGCTACTACGGTTGGCCAGTAGAAGCCCTGTTGGAACGTGTTTCTAACTAGGGTCCTAGGTGCGACATGGTGCCCGCAGACCCCACCATGGATATCACTCAGCAACTGCTTCCCTTATTCAATGGGGATGCAGCGCTATAGGATCCCAGTGTGGCTTCACCTGTAGAGCTCGCCCTCAATAACGACGAAGGACTTGGCATGACGTGTGAGACGTCGAGCCTCCGTTTTGTCCATCGGCAACGCCTCACGGAGGAGGTAGTTGAGGTAAGGCATCCTCCAGTTGGCCAGAGGGTCGGGCTCTACCGCTAGATCCTTGTTAAGCCCTATGACTTCGGGGTCAGATGGAGCCACCAGTTGGATAGCCCCTGAGCCTAGGGTAGGCCAGCCACCGGTCTATTCTGACTTCTCGTAGCGGACCGAGGGCTCGTACTGATCGCTGGCGAAGACGCCCATCGGCACCAGCTCTCGACAGGACACCATTTTCGCCAGCGTGTCAGCCGCCACATTGAGCCACCTCGGAATGTGTGATGAGGACATCGCCATGCTGGACACACCGACGCCATGGTCTTCCCCAAGTTGCTATTCGTTCCCAACTCAGCTGCCACATCGCCCTCGGATTCAGCAGACACGTCATCACTGTTTCGGTCATAACTTTCTCATACGACATCGAAACGGGCCGTTCTTGGATGCGTTGGAAAGGGCACGACGACGCCGTCGTTTTGGATCTGGTCCCAGCTCCAAAAGGTCCGTGGATCATTCTGTGTGACCACGGCAAGGTGCTGCGTCACCTATTTGGGCCAACTTGGCCATGTATCGTGTCGGGCCTTAAGCCCAAGTTGTGGGCGCCCAACCCCTGGCCGTCCCAACCCTAGGTCGAGTCTTAGACTATAAACATAGCCGTCGCCACTGCTACACAATTGGGTTTTGTTTCGAGTTTAGTTTTCCATCGAGAAACTGAATCGCTCATTGTAACTGTGGTGACAAATCCTTTACAAAGGATCCAGGCCCCGCTCTTGATCTCCTCCACCGTGTCGATTAGTCCTTTGGAACCAAGTTCTTGAATCCTCTATTGATATTCGCGTCATTCATATTTGCAATTTCAGATTGCGTGTTTTTTACCTTCTTGCTTGTGCTCTTCGATTCGCTTGCGGGAAAAGCCTTCTTAGCGAGGTCAATCAAGTTGTGCTTGGTTGATAACCAACGGAGCAGTGGTGTAACGGTTGCAGGGTTCGAATCGCGTCTGATTTGAAGCCGGATCGCCAATGTCGAGATCTCCACAAAATCGAACTTATCGGCTACCTCTCGGAAGATCGGGCCTGTACTCATCAATTGGTATCGATATTTCGTGTTTACATGAGGTATAATCTCGTTTGCCTTAGATTCATATTTGTTCATTACCTAGAGTCTACAAAAAGCCCAAAAATATTTCAATTTCCGTTGTCCTATAGCCCTTTGTGCCTTTGCAATTTCGTTTCGATTCGTGTGTTGTTGAGTTTGTGTCCGTGGTCGAGTCTTGTTGCTTGTTTAGGATTGTGTTCGTGGTCGTAGTTCAATCGCCTGCTGTTCTTTGTGATTTTTGTTTTCCGCCGCTATCCCATCCATCGTTCCCCAAACAACAAGTCGAAGCCACCACATTACTCGACTTGCCCCGCTTAGCCGCCTTGTGTGTCACTTCTACTATGCATGCAAATCCTAGACAAAGTTGCGATCGCTCTTATTTTGCTCAAGATCGCAGCCCTCCTTACATCATCGAAGCGAATACCTACTGCATTGTTAGTCACAAAGAAGATCCTATGATCGGTGTTACAGTTTCGGGACGCTTTGCCCTAACTGCCGCCGCCATGTTGTGCCTCCCGGAAAACATACCTTGAGATACCTTCGATAAAACAGGCATAACTTTTCGCTCATTTATCCGAAAAATCTGAAATTTTTTCAGCAGCTTCTTGACACCATTTGGAGCCGACCCAAACTCGGCTTCTCGCCCTGTTTGGTTTCATCAGAATTGCCAAAAAATTCGGGAAAATATAGAAAAAAAATTGTCAAAGTTTTTGCACGCTTTTCAGAGAACGTCTTTGAATTTCAGAGACCACATCCTACCTCAGCTTGTAGGTGCCAATTTTTATGGTTGCATCTTTTGTGATCCTTGTTCGTAGAGAAAAGTATATAAAAATAGTGAAAAAAGTAAAAAGTTCGTTTCCTATTAGTGCCTTTTGGAAAAAAAGGAGAAATCTGGGCTCGCTTGTTCCGTGAGTTCTTTCGATCGTCCTTTGTTTTTCACCTTGTTGCGCTTACGTCTCGTCACGTCTTAGCCAAAGACTGTGATTTGTACTTTGGATCCGGATTGAACAATCATTAATCTGCATTCGTTAATTGCTAATCCTTGCTTCATCATATTGTGTGCCTACCCATAGCTCCACATATTCTTCTATCAAGACAGTTCATTTTGCAATCATACCCACGCCCCACAACAGATTGCTTCGCCACTTTGGTTTTGCTCTCTGCTTTGGCGTTGGTAAGATTACGAGCAAGACGGTGGTAAGCCGCTTGTGATTTTGCATTCCACTTTCACCACCACCACCACTTGTTTCCTTTTAGTTGATAGGGATAATACTTTGGTGTTGTCTTTTTCTATCTTCTAACCATGGCGGGAACTCGATGGACTTCAATGAGTGCGTGTCCAAGGGCGAAGCTTACAACGCTCATGACCGAACAACGCAATCTTATGACCGAAGCCGACGCAAGAACGTGAACAATCTGGTCACCCGCATTGAACAGCGAGCAACGCCCTCCACCTTATCGTCTTGATGATGAAGATGCGGATGCTTTTGGTGATGAAGATGCGATGTCGACGGTGGTGCCGTCGCCGCCTCAACTTCAATCGTCAGCGGTATGGAAGGTAATAATCATGGTAATAATGATCCTTTTGCTAAAATTAAATTTGGTCTACCTCCTTTTGCTGATAATGTTGATCCAGAGGCATATTTAGATTGGGAGCTTGTTGTTCAACAAAAATTTGATTCTCATAATGTTCCCGCTGAGCATAGAGTTAGACTTGCTACTAGTGAGTTTACTAATTTTGCTTTGTTCTGGTGGAGTGATCTTTGCAATGCCAATAATGCTGCTGTTATGCCTCAAACTTGGAATGTTTTAAAGCAACGTATGAAATCTCGTTTTGTTCCTCCTTATTACCAACATGATTTACGTTTGAAACTACAAACTTTAAAACAAGGTGATAAAGGAGTAGAAGCATACTATCAAGAATTGCTTATTGGTTTAGCACGTTGTGGTATAAATGAAGATGATAATGATGCTAGTGCTAGATTTTTTGGTGGTTTAAACCATGATATACAGAACATACTTGATTACAAAGAATGGCGTAATTTTTCCCAATTGTATCATCTTGCTATTAAGGCAGAACGAGAAGTACAGGGACGCAAACAACACCAAATTTTCGGTCTAACAATGGAAGGAATTTTCAGCAGCGTTCGAGCCGGAGACGCCCAAGCTTCTGTTGCACCACGACCATCTACACCTCTATTTTCTTCCGGGTAAGTAAATTGTCTAATGCAGCGCTTCCACAATGAAGAAAGGTGCCACTCGGTGCTTCTACTAGCTCCTCCTCGTCCAAATTTCTAAAATCATTTGCCACCGATGCAAAGGCATGGGACATGTCATGAAGGAGTGCCCCACCGTCGCTCTTTCATTGCTACCGAGGATGGATATGTAAGTGCTAGTGATGATGAAGATGATTTAGCCCTTGCTACTAACATTGATGCGATCCCACCGAGGGCGATCAAGACAAGGAGGCCATCACCATTGACTCAAGTGGGCCGCCATGAACTACCCTAGCCTTCTTGTGCAAAAATATGTGTGTTGAGTACACGTGTGGGGACATGAAGAAGAGATGAAGATGCAACGCCACAATTTGTTCCACATGTATCTCATTGTGCAGGGGTTGTCGTGTTCTCACTATCATTGATGGCGGGAGTTTCAACAACAACTTGGTGAGTTCAGATTTGGTTGACAAGCTTGGCTTGACCACACGACAACATTCGTATCCATATAAACTTCAATGGTTCAATAATAGTGGTAAGACTAAGGTAACTAAATCAAGACGCATTAGCTTTTTCACGTGCTCTTATCATGATATCTGCTGATTTTGATGTTGTCCCTATGCAAGCTTGTTCCATTTTGTTAGGTCGACCATGGGAATTTGATAATTATGCTTTACACTATGGTAGAACTAATACATACACTATCATACATAAGGACAAGAAAATTACATTGCTTTGCCTTTGTCTCCTACTACGGATATTGTTAAACATGCTAATGAGATTAAAAATAAACCTCCAAATGTACATTGCTAAAAATAATGGGATTAAGTTAAAAGGAGGTGCTTTTCTTGCTACAACTTCTCTTCATGAGTTATGTGATAATCTGATGCACCATGTTATACTATGTTTTGTCAACCTTTTATGTCCGGTGCATTGCCCGCTGTCACTAACCTTTTGCGGGAGTTCGGCGATGATGGGATGGAGTCGAGGACGACTCCAATTCTAGAAGGAGGGATGATGAGGACATCGCCAAGATGGAGTCGAGGACGACTCAATTCGAGAAGGGGAGGATGATGAGGACATCGCCATGCTGGACACACCGACACCATGGTCTTCCCTGTTGCTATAAGTTCCCAACTCACCGCCACGTCGCCCTCGGATTCAGCAGACACGTCGTCACTTTGTTTCGGTCATAACTTTCTCATACGACATCGAAACGGGCCGTTCTTGGATGCGTTGAAAGGGACGACGACGCCGTCGTTTGGATCTAGTCCCAGCTCCAGAAGGTCCGTGGATCATTCTGTGTGACCACGGCAAGGTGCTGCGTCACCTATTTGGGCCAACTTGGCCATGTATCGTGTCGGGCCTTAAGCCCAAGTTGTGGGCGCCCAACCCCGGCCGTCCCCAACCCTAGGTCGAGTCTTAGACTATAAACACAGCCATCGCCACTGCTACACAATTGGGTTTTGTTTAGAGTTTAGTTTTCCATCGAGAAATGTAATCGTTCATTGTAACTCGGTGACAAATCCTTTTACAAAGGATCCGTGGCTCTTTCTTGATCTCCTCCATCGTGTCGATTAGTCCTTTGGAACCGAGTTCTTGAATCCTCTATTGATATTCGCGTCATTCATATTTGCAATTTCAGATTGCGTGTTTTATCTTCTTACTTGTGCTCTTCGATTCGCTTGCAGGAAAAGCCTTCTTGGCGAGGTCAATCAAGTTGTGCTTGGTTGATAACCAACGGAGCAGTGGTGTAACAGTTGCAGGGTTTGAATCATGTCTGATTTGAAGCCGGATCGCCAACGTCGAGATCTCCACAAAATCGAACTTATCGGCTACCTCTTGGAAGATCGGGCCTGTACTCATCAATGTGATTGAGCTCAAGACCATCAAACTTGTCCTCCAGCTGGTGGAGTTCTCGGCAATATGTAGCCATCTTGGCATTATGGTAGCTTCATGACTTGGTCGATGACCAGTTGGGAGTCGTCCCGAACATCAAGCCGTCGGATACCGAACTCGACGGTGATACGTAGGTCATTGATGAGTGCCTCATACTCGGCCACATTATTGGATGCAGGAAAATGGATGCAAACCATATACCTCATGCGTACCCCGAGGTGCGAAACAAAGACCAGCCCCGCGCTGGTGCCTTTCTTCATAAGCGATCCATCGAAGTACATCGTCTAGTACTCTTGGTTGACGACAACTGGCGGCATTTGGGTCTCAGTCCATTCTGCAATGAAATCAACTAGCACCTAGGACTTGATGACCGTCTGAGAGGCATATGAAATGCCCTGACCCATCAGCTCGAGTGCCCACTTCATGATTCTTCCTGTGGCATCCCGGTTTTGGATGACCTCGCCGAGAGGGAAGGACATCACGACCGTCACCGGGGGTGACTCAAAGTAGTGACACAACTTCCTCTTGGCTATAAGGATGACATACAGGAGCTTCTAGATTTGGGGGTAGCGAGTCTTGGAATCAGACAAGACCTCGCTAATGAAGTACATGGAACGCTATACTTTGAGGGCGTGTCCCTCTTCTTCTCGCTCTACCATTAGGGCGGCGTTGACCACTTGTGTGGTGGCCACAATGTAGAGCAGAAGCGGTTCCCCATCGGTTGGGGAACCAGGATCGGGGCCTTCATCAGGAGCTACTTGATCTTGTCAAGTGCCTCATGGGCCTTGGGCATCCATTCGAAATGGTCGGCATTCTTTAGAAGCCGATAGAAGGGAAGACCTCATTCGCCAAGGCGCGAGATAAAATAGCTAAGCGCGGTGAGGCACCCTATAACTCATTGTACCCCTTTATGTTCTGAATTGGGCCCATCCTCATGATGGCCGAGATCTTCTCTAGGTTGGCCTCGATGCCACCCTCGGAGACGATAAAACCCAGCAGCATACCCCTCGGGACCCCAAAAATGCATTTCTCGGGGTTGAGTTTGATGCCGTTTGGTTGGAGTTTCGTGAAGGTCTGCTCTAGGTCGGCTCGACTTGGTCAGCCCATTTGAACTTAACCACGATGTCGTCCACATAGGCCTCAACGGTTTGTCCGATGAGGTCCTCGAAACACTTGAACATACAACACTGATATGTGGCCCCCGTGTTTTTTAGGCTGAATGGCATTGTGACATAGCAGAACGATCTGAACGGGGTGATGAAAGATGTCGTGAGCTGGTCGGACTCTTTCATCATGATTTGATGGTACCCGGAGTACGCATCAAGGAAGCAAAGAGTTTCGCACCCTGAGGTCAAGTCAACTACTTGGTCTATGCGCGGCAAAGGAAATGGATCCTTAGGACACACTTTGTTGACACCCGTGTAGTCAACACACATTCACCATTTCCCACTCTTTTTTCATACAAGAACGGGATTGGCCAACCACTCGGGGTGGTACACTTCCTTGATGAATCCGGACACCAAAAGCTTCGTAATCTCCTCGCCGATGGCCCCGCGTTTCTCCTCGTCGAAGCGACGCAGGCGCTGCTTCACCAGCTTGGAGCCTGGCCCGATCTTCAAGGCATGCTCGGCAACTTCTCTCGGAATGCCTGGCATATTCGAGGGTCTCCACCCAAAGATGTCTCTGTTGGTGTGGAGGAAGTCGACGAGCGTGCTTTCCTATTTGGAGGAAAGCGTGGTGCCAATGCGCACCACTTTGTCCTCGAAGCCACTGGGGTCTATGAGGACCTCCTTGGCGCCCTCCATAGGCTCAAAAGAGCCGGCCACCACTTGGGGTTGGGTGCTTCTTCGATGACCTCCTCCCTGATGGCCACGAGCTCTTTGGAGGCAACAATCGCCATGGCGTGTTCATAGCACTCAACCTCGCACTCGTAGGCACGCTGGAAGGAGGTGCCGACGGTGATGACCCTGCATGGACCTGGCATCTTCAACTTCAGACAGGTGTGGTTGGGGATGGCCATGAACTTCGCGTAGCATGGACGTCCCAAGATGGCATGGTAGGTCCCGTGGAACCCGACCACCTCGAAGGTAAGGGTCTCCATCCTATAATTGGTTGGATTCCCAAAGGTGATGGGCAAATCGATCTGCCCGAGTGGCACGACCTGCTTTTCTAGGCATGATGCCATGGAAAGGCGCCCCGGTAGGCCAGATGCGTGATCGGTCGATGCCCATGGCGTCGAGTGTCTTGGTGTACATGATGTTGAGGCCGCTGCCTCCATCTATCAGCACCTTAGTGAGGCGCTTCGTGTCGACGATTGGGTCAATCATGAGCGAGTATCTTCCTAGCTGCGGGATGCTTTCCATGTGGTCGGTCTGATCAAAGGTGATGGCAGACTCCGACCATTGGATGAAGGAAGGCACGGTCGGCTCAGCCGTACAGACCTCGCAGCGAGCAAGCTTCTGGCGGCGCTTGGAGTCGTAGGTCACCGACCCTCCGAAGATCATGAGGCAGCCGTCCAACGTTAGAAAGTCGTTGTCCTTCCCCTCGGCATCATCTGCGACCGGCTTGGGCTCCTTCCTATGCTCTCCCTTGTTGGAGCCACCGAACAAGAACCGCTTCATGAGGACGTAGTCTTTGTACATGTGCTTGATGGGGAAGGCATGGTTCGGGTATGGCCCTTCGAGCAGCTTCTCGAAGTGGTCCGGGTGCCCTCGGTGGGCTTCTAACCCCCTTTGCGGTCGACAGCAACCATGAGCGAGCCCTCGTGTCGCTGCTTATTCTACTTCTTGTTGGAGCGGTTGGAGGCGCCTTCACCGGTGTCCTTGTCCCGCTTCGCCTTGCCCTTGGGGCGATCAAAAATTGCCCCAACCACCTCCTCACCCAAGGCGTGGCTGGTGGAAATGTCGAGGAGCTCCTTGGTGGTTCATGGGCCCTTGCAGCCCAACTTATAAACCAGGGACTCGTAGGTGGTCCCGGACAAGAAGGCTCCTATGACGTCGACGTCGGCGACGTCGGGTAGCTTGTTGCACTACCGGAAGAAGCACCGGATGTACTCACGAAGAGTTTCCTGGACTTCTGTCGGTAGTTTTTTAGATCTCATGGGTTCCCAGAAAGCGCGTAGGTGCCCTGGTGTGGCAGAACCACCTAAAATAACTCACTTCCGGAGGTGCTTGTCTTTCATTAGACACTAAACAACCTAAGAGTGGGCTAATTTAAATAGTTCTATCGAGCACACCCCATGAGAGAACCCGAAAAATCCACATTTTCAACAAGATCATAAATGGGAGAATAAAGCTTATAATATTTTAGCCATTTCTTATATTACTTTTCATGCAACATCATATTATAATATTTATTGTTTATAACAGCGGAATATAACCATGTTATCAGAGTTTTAGCGGAAATAAAATCATTTAATGACAAGTTAAACATTAACATGATGATCCGTTATATACATCATAACAGGTTATAAGTTTTTCCATTGTAAAACATTTTGGGTCGAAGTTTCAAATAAACTCTATATCCGCAACATTAAGGAAATCCTCGCTGAGTCCACCAGAGGTTCCCGCACACAAGTGTCAGCTCTAGCATCCACCTGTCACCTGCAATAGGATAGAACAAACCCTGACTACTCAATTGTACTCCACAAGACTTACCCATTAGGAGAAAAGAAAAGACTCCAAGGATATGTAAAGCTATGTGGCTTGTGGGTTTATTGCATCTGCAGGAGCATTACTAAACGTGCATCCTTATATTCAATTTTTATTAGCAGTCATTATTAGTTCATTATCTAACCATTCTGGGTAAGAACCTATGCTACTTTCAAGCAGGTGGTAAGCAATCCAAACCATTTTATCACCTTTTATGTTTTAGTTCTTACTATGGTGCTAAACCATAGCCAAGTCATAATGTATCACATGGCGGTTCACGAATCAATGTATCCTAGCTGGGTACCCCGAAACACATGCCTCGCTTGTACCCCAGGCACAAACAAGACCAACCCGTTCCAAATTTGGACTCCAAGCCCCCAATAGTTGAGACTTAGTCTCAGTATGGTGCTTAGACCTCCACCTAATATCCACCCCAAAAAGTCGGCCCAGAAAAGAGTCGGAACCCATGACAAGAGAGTAACAAGTCTTCTCGCTTCCATAAGCAAGTATGTGTTTAAGATAATAAGTCTGTGACCTGACTACCATCCACAGCAATGGACGGTCCTCAATTGACATAGTGGGACAAATCCAACCAGAGGCTCACTCGGTTACCTAACCAAGTCCAATCCAAATCCAAAGTATGGTCCCGCCCGGTCTCCAATTATTATCCATATATATTCCATGTGATAGTAACATGATAATAGTAACAATAATATATTTCCTATCTCTCGTGAGTGACAGGCAATCACTCGACTTCTACCGGAGTCCTGTAGCATAGCAATCTATAAGATCCTGTCATACTAGTAAGACTCATAGGAAAAGGATATATATATATGCAAGTGGGTTTCATTCAACTCCTTAAAACTTAATACACAAGCATAAAATAAAGTGCAGAAGAATAGGGTTATGCACTAGGGCTTACCTGGGTAAAATATAACCAAGTTAGTTGTTCATCATGGTGGCATGATCATCATGTCACCATCTGCTTCTCCTACTCCAGATGTCTTCGTGATCCATCGTTGTTCCTATTATGACGTACGTGGATGCAATGCAGAAAAATAAATGATCATGGCAATCGCAACTCTAAAATACGATTACCCTGCTAAACTAACGAGCTGACTCTAGCAACTAATGTACTAGGCTACATATCCATGTTGTCGGACATGGCATTAATTCCCAATAAGTAGTTTAGCTACGAAATTTGCAAATGTATCCTTATTTCTTTTTATTGATTTAATATATTTTCAACCTAGGGCTCAATAGTTGTTCTTAGCAAACTAATTATTTTAGAGCTAAAAAATATACAGTGAGCACTAATTAATGTTAGAAATTTACTACAAAAATTTTAGGATCAAAACTATCCCCAATTCATCACAATAATTCCTACAAGTTTGTGTTTTAATATTATTAAGTGCTCCAAATTAACTAGATTACTCTTAAAAATTCTATGAAGCTATGTGAACAAAATATATTAACAAATAGATCATGATTTTAGAAACTTAACAAAACTAGTTTCACAATTTTTGAACATCTCCACAAATTTATATTGAATTTATAAGTTTGCCCTAGAAACTAAATTAGAAACTAATTTAGAAAAGAAAGAGGTCATGCGTCGAAATTTGGCTTCAAGCGGCCTAATGACCCAAATAAGTGGCATGGTCAGCATGCATGCGAAAGAAGCCTAGCCCATGAGCAACCTGCCCACGGAAAAACGCCTGCAAGGCTATGCTTTTATGCTAAAAAGACCCTGTATTTCTAATTAATCCACCTGAAGTCAAATCCCTATTGCACGTCTCATTGGCAATCGCACTTAACCCCCTAGGTTTGTCCCAATTTCCCCACGCACGCCCTCGAAGCAGGACGCACGGCGGCGCGGCGAGCACGGCACCGAGCGGTCACGACGATCACCTAGGGTCCGCGCTAGCTTACCTAAAGGGTCGGTCGTGATCTATGGCTAAACCCATAGAGATAGGTGGCGATTAGGAGCTCGGGGATGTAGTACTACGAGCTACAGCGGCGAGTGACCATTTGCGGCAGCGGCGTGGCCGTTCCTATGAGCCTACACACCTATGGGGGAGTGGATGTGGTGGAGAAGCATTAGTAGCTCACCTAGGTGTGCTCCATGGGCAGTTGAAGCCGAGAAGCGCTGGGGCAGGCTGCCCACTTGTGCCCGTACCGTGCGGCGAGCGCTCCAAGCGCGACGCCGACGCGTCACCCTCTGTTCGTCGAGCGCTCTGGCCAGAGTAGCACGAGCACTGGATGAGGAGGATCAAGGTGAACTTCGAGTGACGAGCAATCGAACAATTACCGCTCCAATCCTACCTCCTCCCTAAGTTCCCAGCCACAACGGCGAACATGGCCCACGGGGCCGGTACATCAAATTGGCGCTGCATGGGGTGTTGCTGAGCTAGACACGGTTTGGGGCAGCTAACTAGCTCTCTGGGCAACCTACAGACGTGAGGAGGTGGGCTAGGGAGTCATGGGCTAGGCAAATTCAAAGGACGAGAGGCGCGATGCCCAAGCCAAGGTCACATCATGGGGAGGGTACCCGGATGAGCTCACACAGGCTGAGCAAGTTAAAGATGGACTCCGGTCGGTGGTGGCCACGAGCTCGCGCACACAGGCGACGAGGCCAGGCGGTTGGCGCGATGCACATAACTCGAAATGACTGAACCCGAGCAGAGCTCTCCATGGTGGCTAGCGGGACAAGGCAGTAGAAGAGCGTCACCTCGGCACTACGACTGGGATCGGATGGCCATGGTGCGGCGGCAGCGGCACAGGTAGGGCAGGGAAGCGTCCCGTCTCTAGGGTGTCCAAATTATCGTTGCGGTAGGTGGAACGAGGGGTGGCGCAGTCACCATGGCCAGGTGTGTCCGGCAGCCATGGCGCCAGGCTCGCGTGGTGACCACGGCCATGGGAGCCCAATGGCCGAAACGGCAACACGCATGATTTTTAAAGCGACTCAAAAACCGCTAACGACCCTGGATGAAGTTCAACTAATTTCCCTAACCTTAAGCCCATAGTGCCAACTATCTAGCAAAGCAACCGCCAAGGCCAGGGAGTAACTCGAGGAGGAGTTAGATGCATGCCAACATGGGCTTGTCACGCCGAACGCCCGTTCACGAACAGAGCACCGAAATGTGATTCACCGCCATTCTAAGGAATTTGGGCAATTTTTATGAACACAACGTGACTCCCATCATGACTACAACCTATACCATACCCAAGTACTCACCTTGATGCAATCAACTGTACAATTACATGAAGCTAGTGTCTAGGCATTTTGGTTAAAATTTAAATGACAAAATAGCATTGTCAATTATCATTTTAGACTTACAAGAATTCAATGTTCGATTAGTACTAACCTCCCCTAACACTTTTGATTGATATTTTTAAAAGGTCTAAACCTTGCCGATTCAACTAACAATTGTACCATGACCTAGCCCATACTACATACTAACTCATAGAAACAAAACATCTAGGAACTACTTAACTAGTTGTTCAATATAATTCACCAAAAATGATACTTTTAAACATAAGTTCAAGTGTTTCAAATTTTAAAATCCGAGAAACTCATTTCGGTAATTCCTCTTATGTCTAAATCTTGGCACTAAATAAGCTCGTAACACCTAGGGTGTTACACCTGAAAGTTTCCCACGAAGATCTCCTTTAGGTCCGCCTAACTTTGAATCTGGTTGGATGGAAGGTGGTCCAACCATGTTCACGCCGAATCAGCTAGGAACAATGGAAGGTTGCATATAATGAAACTGTCACTATCCGCTCCATCGGCTTGGCAAGCAAGCCGGTAATCCTCTCACCACAGTTCGGGGTTCATTTCCCTAGAGTATTTTCAGATGTTGGTTGACGGTCGATACCGCGATGGGAAGGCGGCGTTGAGGATGTGTCGGCCGAAGGCCTGATGCCCCGGTAGGTTGGGGCTCGGGCTCCAATCCTCGCCACTGTCGTAGCGTCCACCACGACAAGGGTGGTAGCCATGGCCGCCTTCCTCTCTCACATCGCTTCGTGCATGCCTACGGGCATCTAGGGAGTTACATGCGTCACGGTGGAGGTCGAGATGCTCATTCACCAGAGCCACGGCGCAATCCCCGCTGACGCGCGGTGCTTGGTGGACAGACACGTCCCTGACATGTCATCCCGAGGGCGCGTGCTAACTGGCGTTGAGCTCGCATCGCCGAGACAATGAGCTCTCCACCTGCGCATCATCGTGCTCTCGAGCAGCGTGCGGATCTCGTGTTGGGCCCGAGGATCCTCGGGTGTTGTAGGCTCCGGAAGCCCTCGGAGCAAAGCCACCGTGGTAGCAATGTTCTGGCTTGTCCGGCAAAGTGTGGGAGGGCTCCATCATCCTCGATGATCCTCCGGTTCACGTCATGGGCCATGGCGTGCGCGCACCCCCGTCTCCGCGGCGCTCAATCTCTTGCTCGAGCTCCGCGCGCTTCTGCTCTAGCTGGAGTCACGCATCCTTGAGTTCCCTATGTCGCGCCCTCAGCTGCTCCACCCGCAGGCAAGGTGGGGCCCCTACATCTCCCTCGACCTCATCATCGAGGTCGTTTGTTGGGGTAGCCCATCCCTCGTGGACGCTTTTGACGCGTCCCTCGGGGGTAGCTGCCATAAAACATTCTCGCGAGGGGTGATGGCTCCCCCTGCTGGAGTCAGAGTCAGAGGGCGACTCCAAATCTCCCATGAGAAGGTCGTGAAAAGATTCCGCGACGTATTCGGTCATCCCCACGAACTCGTCGTTCGTAGGGGATGGGGGCGTGCGCTGCGCCACAAGGTGGCCAACGGTCCTCGTAGCATTGCGGAGATCGAATGGAAACGCTGTTGGGGCATTCCGGATGAGGTATTCTGGGGAGAGCGGTTCCCCTCTCGGCAAGCTGCGTCATGACATTGGCGATCAAGAAGGTGAGGCAGCACAGGTCCTTCGAGAACGTTCGGGGTCCTAGGAAGGCATCGAGCTGGCGCTCTACCCTCCCTTAATCGAAGCCGAGGAGCTGGTCGCTCCTAGGGGCATGGGCCTCCTGGCGCGTGCAGCTGTAGCTCCTCAAGCTCCTCGACGATCGTGTTTAGGCCAGCGGAGTGGAGAGGCTGGATGGCGGCGGGAGCCTGCGCCAACTCTTCCTCCGTCATGACGATGAAGTCCAGGTTCCCGAAGCACACGTGCGTGCCCGGGAGCCAGCTGACGCCATGACTAGCCATCCGAGTCCTGATGTGGACGTCGAGACGTGCAAAAATCCCCTGCCTGGCGCTCCAACTGTCGGTGTTTCGGATCACCGACGAGTAAATTTGTATCTGCGCGTCTGGCTCGGATGGTGTGCTTAGAGGACATAAGGATTTATACTGGTTCGAGCAGAATGTCCCTACGTCCAGTATGCTGCTGCTCGTGTTACCGACACTAGTTTGTAGTAGGGGTTACAAATGAGCGAGAGAGGGAGAAGTTCTCAAGTCTCTAGTGAAAAAGTCGAATGGAGTAGAGTCTTGCTGAGCTCATTCAACTGTGTGCTCATTTTGCTGTGTGTTCGCCATCCTCCTCCTCTTGGGGTGTCCTGCTTTCCCTTTTATAGGTGAAGGGGGAGGTGCCGATTACAGAGAGAAAGAAAGAGAAAAGTCAGGGAGAGCCGGGTCCTTCTTCTCCTTCATGCGGGTCCCTTCGATGCTGTAGATGGTGATGGGGATTGCTCCACGTCGGGCTCCTGTTAACCACTGGTGCCATGCCCCAGCGTCATCAGCTGGTCGTGGCGTCTCATCCCGTCTCGAGAGACGATGTGGCGAACCGACGTGCCGGTCAGCGGCCGTACGGGGAGTAGGTAGCGCAGTGACTATGCACCCATCACTGTTGGCGATGTGAACCTCCGGACGTGGCCTGACGTGGCCATGGGTCACGTCGACACGTGCCTGCTTCCTGCCCGGTGTCAGAAGTTTGACCCTAGAGTCGTACCTTCTGACCCGTAGTGGTTAGAGGCAGTATGGGTCCCTGTCGGACGAGACGGAGCCCGCGCCCCAGGGATCGGGCGAGACGGCTCCTGTATCCTAGGGGTCGGGCGAGACGGAGCCCGCGCCCCCAGGGGTCTAGCGAGACGGCTCTTGTACCTTGGGGGTCGAAGCGATATGGAGCCCGCACCCCCATGGTCGGGCGAGACAGAGCCTGTGCCCTCAGGGTCGGGCGACACGGCTCCCGTACCGTTGGGGGTGGGCGAGACGGAAATACGTCTTTGATCATCTAGACGAGTCGTCGTCTCACGGTCCTCTAGATCCTTTCTTTGTGATATCCCTAGCATTGATACCCGACAAATAACTACTCCACCAATTTCTAATTATAAAATGTTTTGGCTTTTTCTATATATATTGTTTTTATTATGTACTTCCTCTATTCTTCTAAATTATAAATTGTTTTAACCTTTCTGGATGTATATAACTGTTGTTATACACCTACATAATACGCTATGTCTAGATACATAGCAAAATTATATAGAAAAGCTAAAACGACTTATAATTCAAAATAAAAAGAGTAATGAGAAAAGTCAAAACTATTTATAATTTAGAATTTAGAATGGAGGGAGTCTATTTGATTAGGATTCACGTCTAAAAAACAACAAAGCACATGGTATACACACATGACAAATCTATTTAAGTCATACTATTAATTTTTCAAAAATAGCCGAACACAAAATACTTTGACTTAAAACAAAATGTGATTGTCACTATTTGCAGAAGCATGTACTCCGTATGATGGAAATATTTCGAATTGTTGGTTTATAGCTGCGTCTAATAGCTTAACGAGATGGTCTTCTTCTCAACATCGCCAACGCGTACCGCGACTGCGTTCCCCAAGAGATGGCGATCCACACCCGTCATGCCGTCAAACATCCCAAAACAGAGACAGAAGTAGAACTAGAAGCGCTACAGAACAAAGCCAAGCGGCCAAGCCACCAATCGCGGGCGACCATCTTCACGAGCTCCTCTCCACTCGACCACTCCCAACTTCAAATCAACGACTTTCGTCCCCTCTCCCCTTCCTTCCAAGCTACGGTATACTACGCTACGCACCATTATCAGCAGTTCAGTCCACCGCCCCGCCCCGTAACCCGCCTACCCACCGCTGCTCCCGCTCTCCCATGGCGAAGACCACGCAACCCACCGCGGGGGCGCGGGATCCCCTGCTCCCCACCTCCGCCTCCCCGCCGCCCTACCTCGACCCGCACCCCGCCGACTCCTACACGGTCCTCCTCGTCCCCGTCCGCCTCCGCCGCCGCCTGCGCCGCGGCGGCCGCTGCTGCGTCGGCCCCTGCCTCACCGCCCTCTTCCTCCTCCTCGCGCTCGCGGGCTTCCTCCTCTGGCCCGCCGACCCGGACGTCTCCCTCGCCCGCCTCCGCCTAGCGCACGTCTCCGTCGTGGCGCGCCCCGCCGTCGCCGTCACTATATCCGCCGCGCTCAAGGTCCGCGTCCGCAACCCGGACCTCTTCGCGCTCGACTACAACCGCCTCGACGTCGCCATCGGCTACCGCGGCGCGCCGCTTGGCCGGGTCACATCCGGCGGCGGACGGGTCCGGGCGCGCGCTGTCTCGTACGTCGAGGCCGACCTGCAGCTCGACGGCATACGCGTCGTCGAGGACGCGATCTACCTGATCGAGGACCTCGCGCGGGGATCCGTGCCCTTTGATACCATCGTCGAGGTCGAGGGCCACCTCCACTTCTTCTTCCTCAGCATCCCTGTCAAGGTGCGAATTGTTGATTTCTTTTTTGTTATATATAGTTATATGCAGATCTCATGAACTGAATCATAATCTGTATCAGTATTCGGGCTTAGACGCATCTTGTCTTTTCCCTCTTATGGTAATGCGAAAGCCCCATATGTAGGATATTGACGTGAGGTTAAGCAAGTTGGAATTCTGCTGTTGATGCATAGTAGTTTATCTGATATATGATTCTTAAGGTCCATACAATGGCTAATGCATTATAAAGAAAAAACAATACAGGACAATGCAGCAAAAAAAATTGTGAGGAAAGAAGATCCCACACAATCATCTTGCATGGATCTAGATATCTTTCACCTGTCAGACATGGTGTGGCCATCATTTTCTTAACATTCATGGTGTAATGTTAGCAGGATACATGCTCTAATTCTCTGATTCACTAAATGTGCAAAAGAACATAATGAGACATGTCATAAATACTTAGCATTAAGCTTGCATTTTGATTCATTGTTGCTTCTACCATGATCATTGACAAGTTACCTCTTGTATCTAGATATCATTTTTCTAGAAGATTTTGTTTCAAGATGTAACAGTAATTTAGTGTGTTGCCTCTGTAAGAATGCATGGTCATCAAACATATCCTTTGTTTGACTTTTTTAATGAATTTGAAACAAAAATGTTATTCTACTATTATGAAGGCATTGGCTACTGTTGTTTGAATTTTCTGTCTCCATGTTTAATCATTTGCTGAAGTGACTTCATGTTTAATCATTGGCTGAAGTGACTGATTTACAGTAAAAAATGGCAATCATTAAGGGACACCTAGTAAGAGTGATAGATCTGACAACACATGAGAAGAATAGTATTTTTCAACATTTCACATGTTCCTTGTGTCTTTAGCTGTTATCATTTCTCACTTCCTAGACTTCAAAGTTATCGCTTCCTGGTATCACTTCTGTACGGATTTATGGAACTACTGGCATGGAGGCTATATTGCTTTTCTTTATTTTATTTTTTGTGTTTTTCATGCCCAAATGAAGGCTTTCTGCTCAAAGTTAAAGACAGTGTTAGTTAATGAAATCTGTCGCTTGCACTTTCCACTTATATACCTCTTGCATCGTTTTGTCATTTTGTAACTTAGGAAAACTATCGTCTCATTGAACAAATAAAACAGTGTAGCATGCATGTTGTTTTTCCTAATCCTGCTGCATGGAGAACAATCTGAAGAATAATATTTGAGGGAGTTTTCAAAGTATGCATGAACAAATCAAACATTTCAATAAGATTTATATTGATTGTGGATAGTCCTACCAGCTCTGCTGGCATGTCCATTACCCCCAAATCCCCTTATCACCTAACAGTCTCGCTGTCAAGTGTCAGGATTATCGAACGTATAAAAAAAACAATTCTCAATGCCTTGTATTCTCTGTAGGAGTAGGAACTCAGGGAAAGTTCTCCCGAGGTTAGCCTGTCTTCGGGTTTTCCTGAAAGCTACCTATCTCCTGGCAATGATAAAGTGCTAGTTTTGCTCCCTAAACCTTGCCAGGTTCTCGCGAAGTCTAGTCAGGTTGTTATTTTCAGTTTTGTGCTAGTTTTCCCCTAAACCTTGCCAGGTTCTCGCCAAGTCTAGTCAGGTTGTTATTTTCAGTTTTTCTCCTTTGTTGCCATAAAGCTAGAGACGCTCAAGCTTCAGTGTGGCATCTACCTCATCACATGCCCTGTTTGTTCACAGAAAGTTCTTTCTCCTTGTTCTGTAAAGATATGTTTGGTACTGGACTACTGGTGAAAGTAATTTGTTTAATTCCTTGATGAGCTATCTGCTAGAGTAAAATATGAAGTGACCATCTTAATTTGTTAAAATGCCTTAAGCAATGTTGATGGATATAAGGCATGCCAAGTTGCCTACTGCCTTTGGTTTTTGCATTTGGATATAGTTGTTTTGGCATATAGTTGCAACAAGAGGACATAGTTATTTTAGCCATGAAACAACAAATCTTCCTTTTTTCTCTCTCCTCCAGAATGTTGTTGGAGGATTAGGCTGTAGAGGAGCAGGTCATATTTATAAGCCTATGTATAATCCTGTGCCATGGTTAGTTTTGTTCCACTGATTACATGGACTGGTGACCAGTGCAAAGTTTTCATTGTGGAATCTCCATTGCAGTAGGCCTGGTTCTTCATTTTATTGAAAAAAAATGCAAATATCCTAGAAATTAGAAAGTTTTCTGATGGAGCTACTTTTCAACTTTCATTCTACCCTTTTTTGGTTTCACATGCTAGAACAGTACTTCTATGTGTGTATTTGTGTTACTATATTGCTGTAAAATAGGTGGTTTATTAACATAGTTCTGTGGTGATAAACTGATAATATTGTATGACTGCAAGAATGTTCATGGTTTCGTTGATCTAATGGCAATCCGTCAAATTCCTAGGTTGGGTTGTTATTGTTACTTTATTTGTTCTTGTATATTGTATTCAAATTTCTTATAAGCAAACAAAATTGTTTTTACTAGAGAATAACAGTTCCACCAGTGCCTGTAGCTCTCACAAGCTAGAGGTGTTTTTCCAGTTGAGTCAAAATTTATTGTTGCACTAAACAAAAGATTGATGAATATTAGGGTTAAAAGATTGACCAGGAGTGCACGTTATTGGTTCTTTGCTTGCAGTGTATACTCAGTATGATCCAGGTGTAGTACTTATGAATCCTTTAATGATTGTTCTTGGCTTCTTGCAGGGGAGAATATCTTGCGTGATGCATGTTAATCCACACAACGAAACCATAGTACATCAAGACTGCTATCCTGAGGTAAGTAACTGCAAAGCTTATTTACCCTCATAAGGTTGACAGAACTTTTCAAGAGACTGACCTTTTCTCTCCCCCTGTATCAGTGAAACGCTTATGGCGTAGAAGGCTGTAAGCTATCTTGCCTTGCGAATGGATCGTTTCTAAGCTTTGCTTGGAGTCGTGGTTGTAAAAGTAAGAAACGACTGAACTCTATTGGGTAATGTGCCTATTGTAAAGCCGATAGCACGTCATGTTAATATCAATCAGTTTCCCTATGAGAAATTGAGAAATTCGTCATTTCGCATTGGTGTTACGGTGATATTTGGGTTGATTGCAACAATGTCACACGGATTAGGGCTGTTTGGTTGGCAGCCTTCACACGCGACACATGTGTGGCCGCCAAGCAACTTTTGTCAACTTTTGTCAGTCGTTTGGTTGACGAGCCAACTTAGGCAGCCACAGTTCCTGCAGAGACAAAACTCGCCACACTCTGTGGCGGACGATTTCCACGCCACAAGCTGTGGCTGCGCCACACATGGGGTGGCAAATGATGGCTGCCATCCAAACAGCCCCTATCTACCAGCGACCCATCGTCGATGGGATAGTTGGCATATGGGATTCACGATGACACTGAACTTGATTCTCGGTCGTTTGCCTCGGTGATTCAGATCCCGTACTCTTTCGTTCTGCGTCCTCATCAGCAAATGGTCGACCGCACAGATTTGTTGCCCAATCGTTCGAACATATCTCGTACTAACTCCCATTTTACATATAATAAATCTTTCTATATTTGTCTTAAGTTAGCATTTTAGTTTTGACAATCAATATAAAAAATTATATAGTTGATCATAGAAGATTTGTATAAATATTTCTATAAACATACAAATTATTACTGAATTTAATTGAACAAGATGACTTAAGGACAACTTATATATCTGTTGTGATAGGAGAAAGTACGTATCCCCTGCAGAATTGCGCTAACTAAATTCGACTGGCTATGGTATTTATAGGGTACTTCTCTCACTATAAGTACTCAGAAACCAACCAAAATGATCGTGTTTTCTCCACAATCGTTTTTTTCCTCCAAACAAAAC
Source organism: Miscanthus lutarioriparius (assembly GCA_904845875.1). Taxonomy (NCBI): domain Eukaryota; kingdom Viridiplantae; phylum Streptophyta; class Magnoliopsida; order Poales; family Poaceae; genus Miscanthus; species Miscanthus lutarioriparius. The sequence continues at coordinate 121,137,353 of CAJGYO010000002.1, forward strand.
GAAAATAATCAGTTCCTCGGGGCTAATATATCTGTTGTGATAGGAGAAAGTACGTATCCCCTGCAGAATTGCGCTAACTAAATTCGACTGGCTATGGTATTTATAGGGTACTTCTCTCACTATAAGTACTCTCGTTAAGTAAGTTTACTTTGCTACTAATCTATCGGTACAAAAATATTACAACGAGGATTAATGCCTGACGTCCTAGCCTCGTACCACTCTCGTGTACAAATAGCTAGCAGCCAGATCCGGGCATCCGGCTGTTCTAATTACACACAACCTTTGCATACGCTGATAAGCACTTTAAGCAGCCTGCAGTAATAATGCATACACAAACGCTAGTATTACTATACTTCAGCACTACAGTAGTACGCAGCAGGCTACTAAGGCTAGCACTACAAGTAATCAACAGACTCTATTTGGCCTCGCTCGTCTTTGACGACCCCTGCGCCGGCGCCGGCGGCGGTGGCAGCCCGCTGTCGAGGCAGCTCCGGCAGCGCCTCTCCACCCAGCCTTCCTCGTCGTGGTATTGGGCGCTCGGCACGACGTGCCGGCCACCGCACACGCGGGCGAGGACGCCCGCCAGCACGGCGGCGAGCACGATCGCCGCCACGATCACCACCAGCGTCTCCACCGACCTCGCCGTGGTCGCGGACCGCGCCGCCCCCTGCTGCGAGGCTCGCTGCGCCTGCGCGTACGACGCCGCGCCCGTCGCCCCCTCCTGCAGCGACCTCCTCACGCTCACAGTCACAGCGAGCGGCCACGGCAACGGCACGGTCGCCATCTCCCACCACCGTGGCAGCACCCCCGGCCTGTCGCGCTCGCGCGCACTGCAGAGCTGAGAGCTGACTGCCGCCGCGGCGTCGCTTCTCACCCTCGCCGACGCCGCCGTTGTGTGAGCCTTATAAAGAAAGCGGAGAGACAGGAGGGGCCATGCGCGCGGCGGGGACAAAGGAGGAGTCAAATAACCAACAGCGGCAAGTCCTTGTGCGGTGTCAGTGTGTGTTCGAGCGTGACAGTGACACAGTGTGACACTCGCTGCTGGCCACTGTTGCCGCTGCGAGCTGCTTCGGAGGAAGGAGTACCAGTGTTAGGTTAGGCGACCGTTGCCTCGCATGCCATGATTTTTGAAACGACGTGGCGTCCCTTTCGTTCCCTCCGTCGCCTGGGAAACCGCTCGCGTTCGCGTTTGAAAGGGGCAAGGAGGGAGGCATGCTATTGCTAGGCGAGGCGAGTGCCTGACTGCGAGGTGGGGGTGGTGGTTCGGGCGTGACCCGTGAGGACTGAGGCGGCAGCATTTTGGTCTTCAGCGCTAGCCAGAGCGGCAGAGCCCAGCAGCAGCACGGACGCGGGCAGGCGGGTGCGCGTCGTTTCGGCTCGGCGCTGTGCGCGCGGGACCGCGGGCACGCGCAGCGGCTTTGGCCGGTCGAGCTCAGAGCTCAGTTCAGTACTTCAGTGGGTGCACGCAGGCGTAGTACTACGTGACACCAACCGGTCCTCGGTGCCGTCCTGCGGCTGCGCCGCGCAGAGCTGTGGGCTCGGAGCTCGGTCGCTAATGGCAGGCGCCCCCACCATCAGACTGAGACTGTGTTGCTGGCGGGGATTGGGATCCGAAGTTCTGACCTACTTTCCTCTTGTCCAGACTCCAGAGCAGAGATGGCTGCCTTGCCTGGGCTGGGACCTGGGAGACGGGGAGAGATGGCGGCAATGGCGTCCCGTGATCCGTTGTGGTCGATTAGTCCAGCTTGAACCCGTTGGATTTGTTTGCATAAAAAGAAGGGATGACAATGGCCTGTGGTTCCGATCTTTCAAAGAGCAAACTTGTCTCCATGTTTCCTCGCAAGGCATGCTTGGTTCCTTTGCATGGTTTACCTCGCCAGCCCATCTCGTCTTGCCTTGCCGGTCAAAGCCAAGAAAGTTTTGCCGTAACTGTCAGAGTCTCCTTCAGGTGCCGGCAAAGCTCGATTTGGGAGGCTCAGGCAGAGCTTGATCCAGAGCGTGGTGCGAGCTCAATTTGCTAGGCTGTGCGAGTTTGCCGAGCAAACGAGGTTCGTACTAGTAGTAGCTACCAAACGTCTGACTTTGCCCAGCAAGATGAGGCACGCTTATGCTTATGCCAGAAAACCAAGCACGCCCGACGAATTGATGAGCAACAGAGAACCTAAACGTGCCAGGCTGCCGGGCCAACAAGCTGCCGAGCTTGTTGCTATCCAACCCAATGGTCCCTGTTCTTTCCTGCTGTCGATTTGGGCCGTCCAAATCTACGAATGAATAGCTACAACAGGAGGAAAAGAAGGAGACGCGAAAAAGCAGAGTTCGCTTTTTCGATGAACTCTGCCGGCGTTTCGATGGCCGCTCAACTATACTTCATTTGCCGGTCAACTGAGTACGGGAGTACTAGCTCGGTACATGGCGTCGCCCCTTTATTTAAGCCAATTGCCACTAGCAGTCTAGGAGTATACCACTGGATAGGCATGACACTTGTCAAGGCCATTCCTGATTCCTCTCTCAACGGCTCTGTGCACAGGAGATGAGGAGACCATGCACATCTTGATGTACGTTTTCACTAGTCTAGAGAAAAGCTACCGTGCGTACTTGCACCCGTACATACAAACCGTCCATTTCAATCTGAAACCCCGATCTCTCTAGAAGCACAGGAGTACATTATTCATACGCACGCCGTATGTATCCACTATCCGACAAAAGGTAGGAGTGGCTGCTCTTTGCCTCTTCGACATTTCATAAAAGGTCCCTATCATTAAGTCAAAGGGGTGGCATCTCACTGGATAATCCTCCAGCTTCGTGAGTGGATACCAACTCAGAAAAAAAAAGGCCGCTATGATCTTGTAATGAACTACTCTGAAGGCTCAAACAGGAGACCGAATCACCGAAACCAAATTTCCAAACTCATGTAGAGCACTGTAGTAGTAGTAGTTCAGTATAGGAGTATAGTAGAAGCATCTTGAGCAGATCTTTAGTCTCCGAAACGAAAGGCGAGGCAACAGGCAAGGCAAGGCAACATGTTCCAAACGCTTGCGTCAATGGCTGCAACAAAATCATGAGTAGCCGAGCACGGCAGCGCGCACAGCGACAGGCGCGGTACTCGTCGTTTCTGCAAAACCGCTGCGTGTTCGGGCATGATTCGTGCGTGCAGGGCACTCCTCGATGCCTGTGGAGAGCCCCCACGGGCGACCACTTGGATACTCCTACTGGAGGATGGCCGGCCGCCGGCGCGGGAGGAGCTGTGCTCCCCAAAACCCGAGCTGCCGCCTCGCCACGAGACAGCGGCACCTAACCCGCACCCGCGCGCGGCAGAGGGTCAGAGGGGCGACCGGCCGAGTTCGCGGCGCCGTCACGTGCCCGCCCCGCGCAGCCCCGTCCGTCGCCGTCGCGCCCGCCCCACCAGCCGCGGCTGGACCGGCCCGTCGCCCCGCGTGGTCCTCCCGTTCCCGCACCGCGAGGGACGCGTGGGTGGGGACGTCCGTCGCCGTACGCACTCCGGCAGACCGCTGGGCCGTCGCTGTCGCTGGCGCTGTCCTCGGCACGCGCGCACCGCGGGGCCCGCGGACACGCAACGACGGAGCAATGACGAGACTGCCCCCCGCACCGCACTGCTGGCCTGCCGCAACGGAGGCGCGGGACCCGCGGCCTCGTGGCGTTAGCATCTTTTCTAGCTTCAGTCGAACAAGACCAATAGCACCCGGCAGATCCGGGGAAGACCTGTCAGAGGGATGCATTGTAGGGTCCCGAGGTGTTACAGCTCTGCCGCGCGCTGCTACTGACCGAAACAAAACGAGGCCACGTTTAGTTGGTCCCCGATTCAGCGCCGCCGGATTTCATGGATGTACAAAATAAGGCCACGGCCATGTTTAGTCGCCCTAAATTCCAGAATTTTTGCTTGGTTATACGCAAAAAAATCATTCTCGTCATTGAATCAGACGGGGCCTCGCGTTGCAGTGATGTATGGATTAAATATTGATTAAATCAAAAACTAATTGCACAGTTTGGTTGTCGGTGGCTTTAGCATCTTTTCTAGACGAACGTTTTGCATTGCCCAATTAGTCAACGATCGAACACATTATTACCAAATAAAAACAAAACGCCATCTTTTTACGATTGTCAGTAGCTACGGTTGTCCGGAAAACCAATTAATGCACAGCCGAATCCGGCAGCCTAATTAGCGAACTTGGCCAAATAAACGCGGCCCACGTTTAGTTGGTCCCCAACGCGGCGCCGCCGGATTTCTTGTAGGTACTGTAGGTACAGTAGCTTTTGGTTTTATTTATTAATAATTGTCTTTTGGTTTTATTTGTTAATAATTGTCCAAACATTGACTAATTAGGCTCAAAACGTTCGTCTCGTAAAGTACATCCAAACTGTGCAATTAGTTTTTGATTTCGTCAACATTTAGTACTCCATGCATGTACCGCAAATTTGATATGACGGGAAATCTTATTTTTGCATGATTTTTGGTGAACTAAACATAGCCCAATCCTCGGTCTGATCTCGGAATAGTAGAAATAATTGCTACCGTTCGTCGTGTGAGATGAATGCTACAACTTATTCAGTTATTCTTGTTCTGATAAGTCGGTCAGCCGGCTGAAGTTAATTTATTGTGGGAGAAAAATACTGTATATTCTAGCTGATAAATCGGCTGATAAGTTCAAACGAACATGCTCAAGATTTCTCGTCTGAGGATCCGTGTAATGGAGTTTCTTCACCAGCTCTAGAGCTAGTCTAATCTTAGTGGCGTGGAGCATGGCTACGTTACGGAAACATTTATGTTCCCACGTTATAAAATAACACTTAAGTTTTTGTTCCCTTTCCCTTGTGGGAACATGGCTGCTAAGGTTCTGATGCCTCTCAGCACCACCGTAAAGTCATGACAAATGTGCTTTTCACAAAGGATGGACATACAGTGGAGCTTAACAACCCATCTTCAATTTGCTCTTGAGCTCCCTCGGTAGACGGCGTGGGTGGACGTCTCTAGAAAGCTACAATTACTTATAATTTAGGATAGAGAAAGTAAAAATAATATTATACCTAGTACATGTAGAGACTTGAGGTGAATTTTAATTATTTGTCGCAAATCTCCCTTGCTTCTTACATGTGGCTGCACTTTCCACTCCATGTAACCGAGCTTCGGGGCTTTTCCCAAGCTTCTCGAATAAGCATAATCTCCTTTTTTTTAAAAACAATATCCTTGGAGGATTGTCTTTCAAAAAAGAAAAGTATATCCTCAAGGAGCATAAAAAAAGAAAGAAAAATCACGGGAGCTCGCTTTTTCATGTGCTTCAAATCTTAATTAAAAAAGTGATCTAATTCACCGGAGTCCTACTAATCACACCAAACAAAAAAGAAAAAGGGCCAATAAAACCATCACGTCCCATCCTAGGTAATGCACGTCAGATAGTCTCCCAGACGGTAGCTAGCATATACCCGTACCTTAACACCAAACTTTTTATGTGCAACAGCCAACAAACGTATGGGCTCAACGCTCAAGTAGGAGTGGAGTCGTACCGTGGAAGACATCATTTGCAGTGGCGATCGAAAAGGCAAGCTAACCGCGCCGGCTAATCAGAACATCATCAAGGACAAGGACCAGTATTTGTAGAAAGACGGGGGAAAAGTGACACAAAGGAGCACGGATCGGATGGTGATTAACTCGCTAACTCGCCATCTGGCAGAGCGCAAGCTTAATTAAATGGACACTAAACACGCCGCGTGCCACGCATTACCGGGGAGCCGGGTGGGATTAGCCACCTCGCTCTTGTTTAGCATTATCCTTTGGAAGAAAGTTAACCACAGCGCCTAATCTCTCTCTCTCTCTCTCTCTCCACTTCTCCAGCGTCAAGCTCTGGCCCGTCGTCCCTCTGTCACTTCACACTTGACGCACCGCACAGCAGCCGTGCCAAAAAAAAGCCCGTCCGATCCAAAGACAATCTTCTACCCGCCGCATCCGGGCCGTCCACTCGTCCGCCCACCCGTATCCCACGCCCCTCAAAAATCTGTTTATTTGTTAAACTAACCCATGCTTGTAATGATTATTATTTAATCCATCCATGCCCGTCGTCCACCTGTCCGGCTGTCCGAGACACTACAATAATCCCTGCCCAATCCCGTCTTAGCTGCTAGGGTTACGCGTCCACGGCGACGACCTCTGCGCAGAGCGTGCTCCGATTGGCCAGCCTCCTGGGATCCTCCTCCCCGCGCCCCACCTCCGGGCTCCGGAACGCGCGCGAGAGAGAGCGAGCGAGAGAGAGAGAGAGAGAGAGAGGGGAAACAAGGGAAGGAGACGACGCGCTCGCCTATTGGCCGCCGGCTCCGCTCCTTCGCGCCCAGTGGTCAGTATCAGCAGCGGCGTCTGAGCCTCTCTTCCCGACTTCCCGTTCGCCCTCGCTTGCTTCCTTTTTATTCCCTTGCTTCCTGATTAGCGGTTTGGTGTTGGTTGGCCCTCTTTTCGCCCTGCCTCGGGTTTGATGCGGCCGCCGCCTCGTGACCAACCTCGTTTCCATTTTTGGGCGGCGGGCCGGGCGGGGTTCGGATAAGGCGGCCTCCCAATTTCGACGGAGGGAGCCGTTGCTGGGAGGGAGCTTGTAGTGGTAGTGGGTTGGGGAATTCTGGTTGGATCGGGGGGAGATGGGTCCTGTTCATCGGAGCAGCAGGATTGATTTGGACTAGGACTGATGGTGGGGTGTGATTGTTTTTCTGGAGTAGGATTGATTTCTGCGGCAGGGGCTGCAGCTTGGTTTCGTTGGTCTAGTCGAGTAGAGGGAGAATTCCTGTGTTCTTCAGCACCTGCTTGTCACATGGTGTTTGGTTTTCCCTTCCGATCGGCGTTTTGTTGCTTATTGCGGTTTTAAATGGTTTCGAGTGATTTGGTAGCTAGAGCTGAAACTCGAGTCTCGTGGCCAAACCTTGCGCTCTATCCGTTGTTGAATTGGCCCTGATGTTTCGTGTCCAGTGTTCTTCTGCTCCATGATTCGCAACTTGCGAGCAAGCATGTGTTCTGCGATGGAGTCAGAGCGTCGCAGAGTTTTACGTGCCTGCGATCGAGTCGGGATCGCGACCCTGTTTTGCACCGAGCATATCATGCTTTCATTGTGGATCCCTCGTTTGTGACGTACTGCCACTGTTCAACTCGGTTTGACTTTTCCATCACTCGTCTTCCTGATGCCACTGAAACAGCGACGGCCACGGTCTGAGCGGCGCTGCCAGCAGGGCGGCGAGCGCGAGCAGAATGGAGTCGCGGCCGGGCGGGACGAACCTGGTGGAGCCCAGAGGGCAGGGCGCCGCGCTGCCGTCCGGTGGCCCGGCGGTGCAGCCGTGGTGGACGAGCTCCGGGGCCGTGCTCGGTGCAGTGTCTCCAGCCGTTGTGGCGCCCGGGAGCGGGGCCGGGATTAGCCTGTCGAGCAGCCCGGCAGGTGGTAGTGGTGGTGGCGGCGCGGCTAAAGGAGCCCCGAGTGACGAGAGCAGCGAGGATTCACGGAGATCTGGGGAACCAAAAGGTGTGGCGCTGCTAACTCTTTTTCCCCTGTTAGTTAATAAAGAGATGGCTGAGCTGTTATTGCAGGAAGTTGTTGTAGTGGTGCACTGGTGCCTCAGCGTTCTTGCTTCTTTTAGCATACAGTACTGCATCTTGATTTGAATTCGTTGGAAGATCTTTCTATATTTACAGTTGCCCAATGGAAGCTCTTGCATAAAAGATGCTTCCACTACTATGGAGTAGATATAGCACGACAGTTTCCTTATATAGTATATAAGTATGGACGAATGACATTGAATTCAGGCCTTGCTGAAGGCTGGTGTTTCGTTCATTATGTTTGTTATGGTCCTTAAGATTCATAGAGAAGAAATGGTTTTGTGTCTCACAGTCTCAGTACTGGCACCACCAGAAGTCTGAAACCTTGCTCAGTTCTCTGATTCCGAATCTTTTGTAGCTGCATCAATCTCATGGACGGGTATCATATCTGGTGTGCTGATGTTGTATTGTACTATTGTGTATTTATCATCACATTCATAGTTCCACTTGCCTAGTTCCATGTTGAAGGAGTACCATCTTAATTCTTATCTTATAAATGTTAAGCAAGTACTTTAATCAACTAGAGCAGTTTGTGCAATACCATCTTATTAATATTAAGCAAGTACTTTAATCAACTAGAGCAGTTTGTGCAAAAGGATAAATGGGTTTCAAATGATTATCATTGTGTTAAATGTCCTGTAGATTTGCCTGGTATAGTATTGACAGTGCTAGGATAATGGCTGTTTCTCTTTATCGAATCTTTATGTGTAAATGTTTTTTTCCTCTGCATTGAAGTGTTCACTAATCAACTAATCATAATAGCATTATCCAGTGTATATATTAACAGAGAAGCTTATGAAAGTAAATATGAAAATTGAATGAAGAGTTAAATATTATAGAACTTTATGAATAAAATGCTTGCATGACTTAGAGAACTCATGTCTGCAGAAGTAATCACAGTAGTAATTTGCAGATAGCGTAAGCATCGAAATATCTATAATTTGAGTTTCTATCTTTGTTTCTTGGGTCCCTGCCGCCCTTGGAGTTTGGCTCGTGAGCCTGGTGCTCATCTTCTTTTTGTAAAGCTTTATCACACAAAAAAAGGTTTCTGGTACATCCTGCTTGTCTAATTAATCCTAAATTCCACTGCTTGGCCAAGTATTTCATCTTTTATCAATTTTTCCAGCAGCTTGGTGGAGCCTTGATTGCATTGACAAAAAAAAGAAAAGAAATGTGTATGATAACAACATAAATTAGTTTGTTTTGATGCAAAAAGTGCAAAATAGTGGTCAGTCAAGATATTAGAATTTCAACAGTAGCTACTTACGAGTACCTTTTTGTACACCTCCATGAGAATGTGCTCCCAGCAAGCTGCAATCTTCTGTAAACTGATTTGCATCGCTCTCCTGTCCGTTTTTGCATTATCATATCTCACCATTAGCAGACTACATGGTTCCTTGCAAGAATCATTTGACTGCCTTGAAAGGATGTTATAAACAGCTCAGGCTGTTGAAATATAGTATGGTTGCAAAAATTCCATGCTTTGCTAGTTCCAACTTTTGGTATAGCCCCCCTCCCCTCCCTCCCTCCCTCTTTTCTTTTGGCTAATGCTCCTTGTTTTGAAGGGCGGGCCTGGTGCAAGCGGTAGAGTCTTACCGCCTGTGACCGGAAGGTCCCGGGTTCGAGTCGCGGTCTCCTCGCATTGCACAGGCGAGGGTAAGGCTTGCCACTGACACCCTTCCCCAGACCCCGCATAGAGCGGGAGCTCTCTGCACTGGGTACGCCCTTTTTTTGGTTTGCCTCTATTGACAATGCTGCGTTCTATAATGTCAGATGAGAGGAGAATGCTACTTCCTTATGTAATGTTTTAAACATTGGTGTGAGTACAGCTGTACACGTTCTACTTGGGTAAACATGCTATACTGTTAGATTTGAAGAGTTTGATTAATTATCAATCATTGCGTTGGCAACAAAAGTAGATCTTTTTGCTACCTAACAACAATAATAAGAAAGCCTTTTAGCTCCAAGCAACCTTTTGCTACCAACAAAAGAAATCAAGAACTGATGTTATTTTAATTCCAGATGGAAGCGCTGGTCAAGAAAAGAACCATGCAACATCGCAGATACCTGCTTTGGTGCCAGAGTATTTGGCACCATACTCACAGCTGGAACTGAACCAATCAATTGTGTGCACCCTTTTCTCTATGGACTCTGTTTCTTGTCTGTTTATGTTTCCATTTCTGAGAACTTGTGAGGCAACGTGTTTCCTGTCTCATGTTTATATCTTTCCTCGTGTAGGCTTCTGCAGCATATCAGTACCCAGATCCTTACTATGCAGGCATGGTTGCTCCCTATGGAAGTCAAGCTGTGGTACTATTCTATGCTGATTTAAGCATTATAAATCATGGGCCCCCTTTATGCAAATTTTAATAGCACTGGTCTAAATGACAGCACTAGCTACTAGTATGCTTTACTAAAGCAAAATATGAAATCTGAGATAAAGAATTAAAGAGAGTGGAGATGTATTGAACAGTTGTCAGTCTTAGCCCTGTTCGTTTGGGCTTGTTTAGCTTATAAGCCGTATTTTTTCAGCCAACGAACATTATTTTTCTCTCACACCAAATCAGCCAACAGTACTTTCAGTCATGGCTTATCAGCCAAACAAGCCCAAACGAACAGGTAGCATGCTTCCTATTAAAACTACGGCACATGATCCAGAAAATGGAAGCAAAATTGAATTGAAAATACTTGGGTCCTTTTTTTTGGTAGAAAATGCTAACCTATGGTCAGCAGAAACGGTTGGTTGTGTGTGTGGGGGTGTGCGTGTGCAGGGTTGGTGTGTATGTGCACATGAACTGACACTACAGCTTGTCCCATTAGAGGTGTCAAAAGAATAAAAAAGTAAGGTTGTCATAACTATGGAAGATGGTAGTGCTCAGATGTCTTTGGATCAAGTACAACACTCTGAATAGACGAATTCATCATCTTCACTTTATACAATTTATGTAATTATGTATCAATACCTCTATGTTCAAAGCTCGACCGAACTGCCTGAATTAACTTGGAAAAACAAAGAGCACTGTTGCACGTACAATCAATTGAGTACAACTCAAGATTCACTGTTAAAATCACATGGATGAGAATGGTTTAGGTGCATGGTTGTACTTTACTTGTAGTCAAACTGTTGTACTCAAAGCATTTCCCTTCCGCTTGTGTTGAGTACTCTTTTTTTTTTAATTATAAAGCGCCTTACGTTTACTTTGTCTGTGCAGGCTCATTTTCAGCTACCTGGACTAACTCAATCTCGAATGCCATTACCTCTTGAAGTATCCGAGGAGCCTGTTTATGTAAATGCCAAGCAGTACCATGGTATTTTAAGACGACGGCAGTCACGTGCCAAGGCTGAACTTGAGAAAAAGGTGGTGAAAGCCAGAAAGGTTAGTGGAGTAGTATTATGACCATGCCTCCTCTGTACTTCCCTTGTACTTTTCAAGATTGGGGATGAGTGACTTTCAGCTTGTTCCTTAGCAAACTATATATGTATCTTGGTTATTTCCAGACGCCCTTGAGTGGTTGAGTTATAATCATAAGTGAAGTATATAACTTGACAGTTTGCTAAGAATTTGCATTTGATATTGCAGCCATATCTTCATGAGTCTCGTCATCAGCACGCGATGAGGAGGGCAAGAGGAAATGGGGGACGCTTCCTAAACACAAAGAAGAGTGACAATGGTACTCCCAATGGTAAAGCTGAACATAAGAAAGGTAGTACAGTTGTTCCATAATCTCTTCATACTGCACTTGATATGAGTGCATGCATTTCCATTTCTTATACCCTGCTTCTGCATGCCCTAGGAGATGACAACTCCGAGCATCTCCATGTCCCTCCTGACTTACTAGAGCTACGACAGAACGAGGCTTGAAGTAGCGGTCTGGCTCTGGCATCCTAGAACAGCAGTTTCTGCCCACAGGCATAGGCATTTGAGACCGGATCGATAGCTCCACAGTATGCGCAGCCATCTCTGCGGTAACGCTCGTTCACCTGAATGATGAGCTTTGTACCGAGGTAGCTATGCAATGCAATCTGGGCGCAGGAGTCCATCAAGTGTCCAATGCCATGGGTAGGTATGCTGTTTCAGGCAATTCATTCTTGGCTTTCACGTTCCACCCTTGTGTAGCTAGTGTGTTGTAAGTGAAACTAAGCTTGCGCTCTGTATTGGGCCGTTCGGCGATACTGTGAAACATCTGTATGTATAATTAAGATCATACTTTGGACTAACTCGGTAGTGCTTTGTCTGGTTTTCTTTTAGCTTTTGAACTGTGACACGGCCACAGCTGAACTCATGTTGGCTTTGTTCGTTGCTCAGCAACGTCGGTCTTGTACTGAATATTCCTGTGCTTGCATATCTTTTGGTGCCTTGGTGCCGATCTTTGTTCACGGAACGCGGTAATTTTATATTTTTATATGCGGGAATCGACACAAAATCGTGCAAGCTTCCTGCGACCCAGTTGTGACTCTGATTGAACCGCACGAATTCATATGAAACTCCTACAAAGTTGTCGTGAAATTCATGTGTTTCGATGAGGGCTATTCCTTGGTCGACTCCTGTACCGCTGTACGTGCATCCCTTTCGTCAGTTTCGTCGTATTAACCCCAAAATTTTTTTTATGCGCTCGTGACGCACAGCGGCACCGGTGCAGCACCGCTCAACGCCTTTGATTCTTTCGTCGACTGGGCTGGGTTGCGCGTAAAATCAGGACTGATGGGCCATGTGTGTTGTCGACTCCACGAAGGCCCAGGCACGGAAGGATCAGGAACGTACCAAAAAAAAATCAAGGGCAGGCGAGCGGTGCTGCACCGGCGCCCTGTACGTCACGAACGCATAAATTTTTTTTCCACCCCTATACGTACATGACCATCGCCCATCAGCCAGTCAGGCCGTGGTGTAGTGCGCCTGATCAGTCAGTTCGTCCTGTGGGTGGCGTGGGAGGCCCACAGCATCAATATGCTTTCAGCGACCTCGGGCCCAAAGAAAGCGCGGTGGCTGATACTGCTGTACTAGCGGCAGCGGGCCTATACATCTTGATTGATTTTTTTTTCTAATGCTATGTATAGGTCGTCCGTTCGTCCGTCCAGACGGGCCACGATACATTCCAACAATTGTATATTATCTGCTCATCCACTTGTCCCCAAACCGTTCTAAAAAAAGAAAAGAAAAAAACTTACCTCACAACAGCGCACAGCTCTCCGCGCCCGCGCTCCGTTGCGCCGCCTTGGCGACAGCGCTCTCCACCGTGACTCTCTCTCCATCGCGCCTCCACTCCGCCAACCGACATCTCCTCCACGCCAGAGCTCGGCAGCCTGCCTTCCTCCCTCTCCACCGCGCCTCCTGTCAGCCGCGGGCTTCTTCAGCGCACGGACCCGCCACAGCCTTCTCCACGGGACCTGTCGTGGCCTTCTCTACCGGAGCAGCGAGCTCTACACTGGTGAACTCTATGCGCCAACGAGCCTCCATTCCCAAGCAGCAAGGAGATGTTGCGCTGAAAGCGCATGTTGCAAACGTATGTTTCAAGTATTCCATATGTTCAGACGTATGTTGCAAGTGTTTCATATGGATGTTGCAAAAGTAGATCAGGGTGTTGCATATGCTTCAAGTGTTTCAGAGGCATGTTGCAAGCAGTTGTTCAAAGTGTTTTATCTGTTTCAAACGTATGTTGCAAGCGTTTTGATCTGGATGTTGCATATGTTTCACACATATGTTGCAAGAGTATGTTCCAAATATTTCAGTTGTTTCATTCTTATGTTGCAGTAAGTATTTTCACGTTGCAAGTGTTTTATCTAGATGTTGCATATGTTTCACACATATATTGCAAGTGTGTGTTCTAAATATTTTATCTGCTTCAGACTTATGTTGTATTCTAGTATTTCATGTTGCAAGTGTTTCGTGTTTCAGGGGTATGTTCAGAGAGTCATGGGGGCATGGGGGCACGGCCCGAGCGCTTGGGGAATGGGCGCAGCTAGCCGGGGGCTAGCAGATGGGGCGCACGACGCGCCTGGGATCCTGTGGACGAGGCGTGCTCGTCCTCATTCTGGCTCCCGAGTCTTGCCTGCGTCGAGAGAGGAGAGGGTCAGGGGGAGGAGTGGCGGGCGTAGCCGGGGTGCGCGTGCGCGGCGGGACGAGGCAGACCGGAGTGGGGTACGTGTGTGGGGTGGAATGAGGCAGACAGGGGCGGACGCGCAGGTGGCGTAGCGGCAGGCACAGACTGGTGGGCTGGGGCAGCAGCATGCGTAGGGCGTCCGAACGCGTTGATCTGCTCTAGACGTTCTGACGCTAGTAAGTCCCTTTTGTCTGGTACTAATAGACAAGTATTTGCGACATACATGTGTAACTATTGAGAACACAAAATATTTCATTCTTTCCTTTTACCCCTCATTAATTAAATCAAAAGGTCATCAATCCAATTTATAACTCATTTTGATTTGTTTTCGGTGGTAACTTGAACCTCACCCACTTTTTCTTCCTCTAAAACGAATAGTCATCACAAGAGTATTTCTTCTTATGCTTGCACATGACTTTGCAATAATCAAGATGGACTTGCACATATAGTTGGGTGCAAAAATTTGGAGCCAGCTCAAATTAAGAGAGGCTTTGAATCATTTGACCATATGCTCAAAATAGAAATATCGCTTTAGGATCATAGTTAAAAGTGCACTTGGTACATCCTGCTTCAAGCATAGTAATCTGCGAACACATGGTTCATACGTGCTCATGTTGTGAGTGACGAGTGATTGTCAATGAGATAATAAGAGCTTTAGTTAAGTATGTGTGGGACTAACCGAGGCATGAGTTGCATGCGCAACATGCCTCTTGGCTTGTGGATGTGCAAGTGTTGACTCAATTCATAACACTATGTTGAGTATGAGATGGTCAACGATAATAGAGCAGGTCAAGAAAGGAGTCTGTTTTGCGATGGACCGGAGCGGTGAAGGGTGAACACGAAGGTTCCAAGGGATCAAGGGCCAGAGGATGGATCGATCATGGATGGTTAGCACTTGGACACGTCAACAAGCAAGTGTACATACGAGAATGACAATGAAGACGATGTTGATCAAAGTCAAGACGGAGATTAGACCATGTTAAGGCGAGTGCGCAAGCACTTGGTGATTGGCCGATCAAGGACGAGCGGGACACATGTCCACAGCGTGGAGAAGACGTAGTGGCTACGCTACTCCACATAGGTTTGGTAGTTTCAGCCTCAAAACCACAGGTGGTAGGTTAATTTGCCGGTTTAGGTCTCAAAACCGTGGAGTGGTGGCAACACGAAGCTTCCGTTGAGACGAAGCAATGCCGTGGAGACATCAGGACCATCGGATGCGCGAGGAAATATTTTGACGGTTTTGCCCTATGGGGGTGTGTATCCACTATCCAGTACTAGTATGCGGGTGTGTGTATCCACTATCCAGTATGGCTAACGGTAGAGGCATTCCTTGCAGCCCTAGTTTTCATCTTCTTAGGTTAGCTTGTGCTTTGAGAGAAAAGTGAGATTAGAAGTAGAAAAAGTGAAACCCTCCTCTAATTTCCATCTCTGGAGGAAGGGTGATGACCAACCTTATTTTGTATAGATGAATTCATAGTTAATCAATTGAAGGTTTACTGAAAATGTCGAGGTCATATATTCTCTCCATCTTTTTTCTCTTTTCCGTTGATTTTAGTAGGCATTTTTTTGGTGAATTTCTTTTGCTGTGTTGGTTGGTTATTTGGCTCAGCTTTGGAGTGTTCCGGGACCCTTGGAACTTGACCAAAACATGTCTTGAAGCCCAACACCTATTTCTCTAGTTCTAAACCTCTTGTTTCTAGTCTCTTTTGGTGAATTTCTTGGAAATCTTTGAGCTAAAGATTTTGAGGTGTTCTTTGGTTGTTCTTAGGTGACATGATGTCTTGGGAACATGCTTAGGCTTTTGCCTCCACGAGCACCCTCAATTTCTTCATCTCAAGAAAATGGTGAAAATCCCAATTTGAGAGCTAAAATTCAAATTTCTCGGCCAGCTTTGAGCTTTTGGTCAAGATCTCTTATGGGATACCGTCACTATGTTCTAGGGAAGAAGCATACAAAATTGTGTCATTTACACTTCATTTGATCGAGTTTTGGAATTTTCTTTCTTGGTATGGCCTGCTCGCGGAACTTTCCTGCGTGGTTGCGGAACTTCCTTGGTGCTGAAGTTCCACGCGCAACTGCTAAACTTCTATGGCTGCTAGGATCTTCTTGAGGCTCCGAGGTATTTATTTGAGTTGTGTTCTTGCTTCCACTTAACCTTTTGGCTTTCTAACAAAGACCAATAGTTTGTTATGGCTATGTGGACTTGAGTTTGCTAAGAAGAGATAAGTGTTTTGAAAAAGTTTGGGGCGTAGGCCAAGTTATTAGAGAAGAATTTTAATTGGTTCTCATTTATCACTCCTCTAGTCACTGTTTTGGTCCTTCACCAACGATGGTCTTAATTGTTGTAAAAAAAACGATGGTCTTAATGATCAAGTTGCTAATCTTGGAAGGTCCAGCAGTTGGAGCAAATTCAAGCAAGTAAACATTGTACTGCGTATTCATTCAAGGATCAGGTAGAGAAACATATCACTAAAGAATGGTATCAAGTATGAGTGAATATCAAAATATGATTATAGTCGGTAACCACCCGCGTTCAGCGGTCCTGGGTCGGTGGTGTAGCTGTGCGGAGTCAACGATTGGACCTTTGATAATCCCATGTAAAGACATCTGACAACTTAACAGCCATGCAAAGTTAGGCCCTCACTGTCTGCAATTAGCGGGCGGCGCACCGCGTAGGTTAGTTGCGCGTAAGTATAGCAAGTCAACAATTAGCCGCCCTGTGAGTCAAATGGATATGTTGTTCGAGAATACCCTAATATAATCTAGCATATGGATGCTCATTGTTGCTTGCTTGGTGCAGAGGTAGCTGCTACGAGATGTGGCAAACATCGTACCAGTTAATGGGTAACATGCTAATAACCAATGCGAAGCGTTTCTCGGATGATATAAGGAGAAAAAGGAACCCACTTCGGTTGTTTGCCAATTGCCATTGAACTTGAGTAGCTAGTCTCGAACTGTTTTGTAAAAAAGAGTGCCTTTTGAGTTTTGCCTAATAATAAGTCTAAGTTTAAACCAAATTTATTCAACCTACCAAACAAATATCATTATATTTAGTATAATATGTTTTTAAGATATATCTATTTAAAATTACAAATATTGACACTCTTCTATATAAACTTGAATAAAAAGAGGTGATACTAACAAAACATAACTTAGCTACGAGCTTATGTAAGAAAATGGCTAACCCTTTGTTCCAAAAGGCCACATAGGAAAATTTTCTATAGATATTAGAATCTTACAAAATTCTTCCATGAATCCTTTGTTCTAAAGGAGGTCTAAAAGGAGATCATCACAGACCAAAAGTAAAAGTAGGACTTTGGTTACTGCCCTGACACGGTGGTTAAAAGAGAAATTATTCCACGGGCACTGATGATTAACACTATCGCAGTGATTAGTTATTTCATTTCAGAACTGGCACGGTCCTTCTGTAACATTGCCTGCAGAGAGTCAGCTCCACTATGCATCATAGCAGCACGCGGTTAGTAATTTCTTACAGCGATTACTGGTAGTACAACCGTTTGGCTCGCTGAAAAGGTGGGTACTGATTCGGCCGTATCATCTGGGTGGTTGCTGTTGGACCGATTAATGCACGACGTGGTCTCTGACTGATTCGGATTTAATTGATGGCTCCGTAGCATGGCGGTAGTGCCCCAAATGGGACCGATCGATGGGTTATTTTGATGAACAGAGCACCCTCTTATGCACAAGCATTAAAGCATGTATATGATCCATATAAAATTGATTTCGTTTTTCAGAATTTTCAGCCGACTGACGATCGATTATTGAGTTATATGGGGATGGTCAAGTTTGTTGAGTTGTCTTGGAACATCAGTTGTGCCTCCTATAAATAACTTGTTGATTTGTTTACAAGACTGGTGTATTGCATTGGTCTAGTTCTGCGAGAAAGAGACCCGTCGGCTGCAACAACCAGCCCCACTAAGATCCACCACTTCATATCAAACTTTCTAGCTCCTGAGATTATAGTACACCTATAGAATCTTTCTCTGTTCAATTATTTGTTATGCTGGGTCCGGAAGAATCTAGCTAATAGGAGAAAAAAAAATTAGGTATCTGCTGCAGCAGTGTTCTTCCTCTCTCTATGTATATGCTAAAATAGCTCTAGGGTACTCTACTAAAACAACTTAAGACTGTAGTATAATATAAATCTGGTAGAGCTGCTCTCACATCCTCTCAGAGTTGGATATCAAGCAACCCAACCTATCATCAGCCTGTTCGGGAGGCCGTATCGTATCGTGGATTATTTACTGCTAGGCTGGTTTGGTGTGAGAGAAAAACACTGTTCCCGGCTGGAAATTTACGATCGTTTACGAGCAAGCGAATAGGCTCATATTCTTGCCTCCAACAATCTATGGTAGCTAAAGTTTTGGAGGGCATTTGGTGTAACACTAAAAGCCTAACAATGTCATCACTAATGTTGATACTTGATAAGCTAACCATGACTCGAGTGCTCTGAAGACAAACTAACACTGCATGGGATCTATACTATGATAATTGCCTGAGTTCATCTTCTTCAGTTTTGTCAAGGCTCGGGGTTTAGGATTTAGTGTCTTTGCAGGAGAACTGATAGCCATGGAGCAAAGGCCACAGGCAAGACAAGTTCAACTAGTAGTGATAATGAGCGCCAGGGCGGCGAGGTAATAAGGTGGTTCGGATCGAGGCGGTGGTGAATAGCTAGTGGATAGGATTATGATAAGAACGACAATTGTTTCTTTGAAAAGTATCCTTAGGTGGTAGGGAAGATGGCAACGAGAAGGTGTTGTGGACATGGTAGGGTCTCTCACCTGATTAGCTCAGGGCAGCTCCCATCAGGTTGTTGTGGTGAGACAGTACCTTAGCTTGACGAGGTAGCGGAGACCACTATAGGTCTAGCAAGAGGGAGAACAAGATCACACACTCGACGTTCACTACTAAAAAATAATTTTAGGAGATAGCCAATTATATTTATAGAGACGGTTAAAGATTATCCGTGTCTCCGAAAATTGTCAGTGATTTTAAAAAATGGTCAAAGTCACTCAATAAAGTATTGCCTCCTAAGATGTATTAACAGAGGCAGATCACTTAAGATATCCGTCTTTAAAAATGGTCCTCATTTTCAGAGGCAAATGTCTTAGGTGGCCCGCTTTGGTGTGGCATCAGGTGTCGGCGCAGTAGACACATGTGCCTCTACGGACAGTCCCCTTCTATGGTGGGCAATGGCGGGCCGCAGTGGGTGGAGGTGAGAGATCAAGGCAAAAGCCTGGACGATGACGTATGCTGATGTCGCTTCCTCCTTGGAGGCGTTCTCTTCGTACCTCTTATCCTGCCCAGGCTGGGATTTGTGGGTGAAGATCTTCCCATAGTGGGACCGCGATGTTAGCATCTTTGTCCTAGTTTCCTTCATAAAGGCGTCGCGAGGTTTTTTCTAGCTCCACTCCGCGTTCCGCTTCTTGCTGTCTAGCCATGGTGGTTGGTGGTGCTCCAAGTTGCTCTAGGTTGATCGCTATGGCTAGTTGGTTTTAGAGTCGTGGTGCCTTGAGTTGTTTTTAGTTGTTAGCTAGGTCTCGGTAGTTAGGTCGTTTTTTAACCAAGTTGGCTCGGTGTGAGATTGTGGGTCATTGTACTGAAGTCGTTGAAGTTGTTTGGAATGAGTGGTGCATTCTTCCTGGTTGTGTGGTTTTGTGGCCCGGTTTTCACTCAAAAAACTAAGCTGACACTTGCTTTAATAAAAAATGGAAAAGCTTTTTTTTTGTCATCCTTCGAAAAAAAATAGAATTGCTCTTACCTTCTACTCTTTACTCCCTCCATCCCATAGAAAAGTGCACTTCAGCAATGCTAAAATATTTTTTAAAATGGTAGTTTTCATAATAAATAAGTATCATTAGATTTATCTCTTAAAACATAATTGTTCTATATAAATTTAATTAAAAATATTTTATATGCACTCTTTCTAGAGGGTATGTAATTATTGAACTGCATGCAAAGCGATCTATTTCTTCACGTGCATAAATAGGCACCGAGCCATCGACCATCCAGGGACCTCGTAAGGGAATATCCACTCACCCTCTCTCTCTCTCTCTCTCTCTCTCTCGTGGGTGGGCGTGTCCGTGCCTCATCCTCTCCTCCTCTCCCGTGGTTCGTGATTATGGAGGAGAATCAAGAGAAGCTTGCTCCGGAGAGCAACGGCGGCGGCGGCGCGGTGCGAACGATCTGCGTCTTCTGCGGCAGCAGGCCGGGGAACCGGCCGTCCTTCAGCGCTGCCGCGCTCGACCTTGGAAAACAACTGGTGAGCAAGTCAGCTAACTACTACTTCGTCAGTGTCCTTCTAGGAAACAATATGCTAGATAGCTAGATCTTGCGAACGTATTGCGATGCTTGTTTGATTGCTGCTACTTGTGCATGCAGGTCGAAAGGCAGATCAACCTGGTCTACGGTGGCGGCAGCGGCGGCCTGATGGGCCTGGTGTCCAAGGCCGTCTACGAAGGCAGCCGCCACGTCCTCGGGTAATACACGACGCCGCCGTAGCGTAGCTCCCGGACCCCCCATATGCAAGCACTCGATCTCTTTTTCAGTAGTAATGCACAGCACAGCAGCATACTCAATCAGTTCGTCTCCCTCGCTCGTCCCTCCTGCATTTGGAAACTTACCCCTTTATTGCTCATGTTCTTGCAGGGTCATCCCCACCGCCCTCCTACCTGAAGAGGTAATGCCAAATCTCCATTCCGGCCTGTCACCTTTCGCGTCTTTCCCAACAGCCAACCACGAGCTAGGAAACCACAGGTTTCAGTGTGTGCGCATGAATGAAACGTGTGGACCTGTAGGTGTCAGGGGAGACATTGGGAGAGGTGAAAGTGGTCAGGGACATGCATGAGCGCAAGGCGGAAATGGCGAAACATGCCGATGCTTTCATCGCCCTGCCAGGTCAGTCAAAGATTAGCTCTAGCTAATACCAGTATTATCCTGGATTTCTGGGCTTCTTGCTCCTAAAACAACAGCTATCGCCTTCGTTAGCTACTCCCTAGTAATGTATATCTAGGGTCGTACTCGTTGTAGTGGACAGCTAGCTCTCAAGAAGTCAAGAGCCGAATGATCTGAGCTATATCTAGTTGTCTACCTAACATGCGCACGCGGCACGCAGGCGGTTACGGGACAATCGAAGAACTGCTGGAGATCATAGCGTGGGCGCAGCTGGGGATCCACAGCAAACCGGTAATCTTGTCGTATTTAACTGCCATTGTTCATTTTTTGCATTCTATAATGTCGCTGCCAGCATTATCTATAATCAAGCGTCATGCCTATTGCCTAATAATGGAGTAGCTAGGTTTATTGCTAGTACTATCTCCTCTCGTTGCTGACGCGAAAGGGGGATGATATGGTTAAAAGCAGCCAACGAATTAATGAACTAATTAATCAACGCTGCGCGGTCGCTCGCCGCCGGCCGGCGGTGCTTTATTTGTATCATCATCTTCAGGTGGGGTTGCTCAACGTGGACGGCTACTACAACAGCCTGCTCTCGCTGTTCGACAAGGGTGTCGAGGAGGGTTTCATCGACCCCAAGGCACGGAACATCTTCGTCCTCGCTGACACCGCCGCAGAGCTGCTGGATAAGCTTACCATGGCGCGGCTGGCAGCCGACGAGGACGATGGTACTAGTACTACCCCCGGCCCCGGAGGAGACGAAGACGAAGACGAAGAGAAGGGAGCTGCCGCTGGCGTCAAAAGGAAAAGGACGACCTAGACTGTTGTATTCTTGAATTGTGTTTGCATCTATGTATGTATGCTTTTTAGTTTTGTTGTTATCTTGATTTCAAGTAGTCTGTTGCTTGTTTTCTGCTCTTAGATTTTCTTTCCTGCATGCAATGCAATATGTGGATCCTGTAGCATCTCCTAACTAGTCAAGCTGTTGTGTGTACCTCTCGTGATTAATTAAGCCATAGCACGAAGCAATGCACTACTACACTACATATTTGATGTACAAAACCTCTTCGTCATGGCAGCAAATGACCCACCTAGCTTGTACAATGTTAACTGTGGGTACTACTAATGTGGCTGGCTTGAGCCCCCCAGCGCCTACGCTGGGGATTTGTCCATGGTAAACAATGGTTTCTACAATTGACAAAGTACTGGGTTATGGTTTGAGAGGTTTGCGTACGGTTTGGAGAGGTGCCTTTTGCCTTGTAGTGTGGTCATCAAAGGGGCAACGTCGTCCAACTATGCTAGTGAGGTGATCGCCTAGAACGATGGATTGATGGAGTTCCAAGAGGTGGGTGGTAAGGTACGGTGACAACGGAAAAGGCCGGGGTACGTTAGCAAGGTGATGGAATGGAAAGCGATCATACATCCTGTGGTAGGACTTAAGAATGGCCCCGCAATGTGAAGATAGAGAAGGACATGGGGTGAGGGAGTAGTGCGAGGCCAACGCCATATATATATTATCAAAGAGAAATTAATAATAAAGAAGGAGAAAAAATAGCAAAGATGAACGAAAGATCATTCGATTGTCAGCTTCAGCTCAAGTACTACTAGTGTACTACGTACTACTACTACACGTACAGTGCAGTCGAACAACGGAACCAAAAGAAATCCGGAAAACATCGCCAAGACCTAGCAGTTATTACATGGAAACGTGTTGTTTGTTGTAGAGTAGCAGGTGGTCCGCCGAGCGAACGAGGCATCTTGGTTTAACCATAAACGAGGCGAGCAAAGCGGCACGAGCGAGAATCCAGGCCGGCCGGCCCCGGCCGGAGACCCCGCAGCGGCAGCGCCCCTTGGATTTTCCGCGGCCCGGCGCCCCGGCCAGTACCACTCCCGTGCGTCGTCCACCGCCGCGTGCCCCAAAAGTGGGCGCCCGCGTCAACGACCGTGCTGGTGCCACGGATTAAACCGTGCCACGGCGCCAGTACGTGCGTGCCGCCTGCACTGCACCCCCGGTCGCCGGTCGCCAGTCGCCAGTCGCCAGTCGCCAGTCGCCAGTCGCCCGCCCCTTCGATCGTCCTCGTCCGCTTCGCGCTGCCGTGGCCCCGCACGCGCGCCTCGACTGCCTGGCTGCCGAGTGCCGCGCCGCGCGCGAGCGCGCCCAGTCAAAAGGACTCGGCCCGGCCGGCGTAGTGGACGGGCCAATTATTGGGGCCGGCCGGGCTACGCGCAGGCGTCAGGCGGCAGGCGCTACGACGACGAGGTACCGGGTACGTGTGCTCATACCGAGCCACCCACCCACAGTGGCCCGGCCGCGCAACCTTGCCGCGAGCTGCCACCTGCCTTAGCCCTCGTTTAGTTCGGCGCGGAATCGGCGCCGTCATAGTTACTGTAGCTACTGTAGCGTTTCGTTTGTATTTGGTAATAATTGTTCAAACGTTCACTAAATTAGCCTTCGCCGTCTCAGAAAGAAACCAAACCGCTGCCATCCATTTAAGCCTTACGTACTGAAATTTGATGCGACGGAAAATCTTAACTTTTCAGTAGTCCCTTAGAGCTAAACAGGCCCTTACTGATGCTGCCATGCCTCCCTCGCTAGGACTAGCGAGTACGGCCGGCGGGGCTCTGGCCTGCTGGCACGCACACCTCTGCCAGCTGCGCGGCGCAGAGGGAGCGGGGTGAGAACGAAGCGAGAGGGAACGGCGTCCGCGTGCATGCATGCGCTGCCCGCCGCACTCCCCCGCTACCTCCGCTTGGAGAGATGCCCGCAGCGTAGGCGATTGCTCTCACGAGTCACGAGGAGGCCCGAGATCGTGGTGCCGCTGGACCAGGACGCCGGTGTGGTGGCCTGGTGGGGTTTTCACCTCTGGCTCGGCGGAGACAGGGCCGCGCTTGTCTTGTTGCGCTGGCGTCCGAATATTTGTGCGGAACGGATAGGGGGACAGGGTTGGTTTGCTGGCATGCTTTGTCATTTGTCATGTCCTACCACTAGTCTACTGCATACTCGGCTTTGGCCTTGTTTAGATCACCTCCAAATTTCAAGTTTTTTCACTCTCTCTCAATCACATCAATTTTTGAACGCATGCATGGAGCATTAAATGTAGGTAAAAAAATAACTAATTACACAGTTTAGTTGTAAATCACGAGATGGATCTTTTGAGCCTAGTTAGTCCATGATCGGACAAAGTTTGCCAAATACAAACGAAACGTGCTACAGTATTCAGGTTGCAAAAATTGCAATCTAAACGAGGTCTATGTTTGGCTGGCTAGAAAAATGACTGATACTGATACTGATTTGTTATGAAAGAAAAATACTGTTATTTCGCTGAAATGGTATGGCTGATAAATTCAAGCGAACATGGTCCTCGTGTGTGTCATCTGTACTGGCCATGTATATCCGGTGCTACAATACTGAGGCCTGAAGAGGGGATAATTCGGTCTAAAGCTTCGTTCGGTTTAATCTCTAATCCGAGAGGATTGAAGGGGTTGAAGGCCAGGGATTGTTTGGAACTTTAGAAGAGATTTTGACTCGTAGATAGAGAATAAAATTTCCTTCAATCCCCTCCGGTCTCTTCGGATAGGAGATTAACCGAACATCAAAGCCTAATGTGTTAGAAACCAGTTTTAATTTATGTCCAAGCTAAAAAGTTGGTAAATTTTATTTTCACATACTAGCTAAAACCATGCTTCAAGGATTTGGTCCAAACCAACCGGATTTTCATGAAATTGATCCATCTTGGTGAGGTCCCAACATCGTACCGGTCAAAAAAATAGGCTAATTAAATTTTTAGTTTAGTCTAGAGTTCAAACAAACCCACCAGCTCTCTCTTCAATTCAATATATATAAAAAAGTACAAACTTATCAAACTATCATCCATTTGTTTCCTCTTCGTGGTTTTCGATCCAATTTTGGTCAAATTTTAGTCAATATTAGCTAAACTTGAACATTTTGACGGTCATGATAAGTGAACCCTGGTCTGAAATTTCCTACGTTCAAGCATTTTAATCAGGTCCGAGATTTTTTGCCATTTTCCCCAAACGGCCAAATCCCTGGTTGATACTTTGAAAGCACATCACGTTCAGTCTATTAAGTGTGAACGCCTGGTTCTTCCCTAATTATATTGTCCATCTTTGAGCTTAGAAGAAATGTTAGAGATGGAGGACACTTCGACTTTGGTGGTGGGGAGATAGCATATGGCACAAGGGCGTGTCTAATGGCTAGCTACTTAGGCTTTGTCTGGATCGGACTAAACTTTAGCCACTAAATTTTAGACCACTCTAGCTATTAAGGCTTCCAAAAGGAATTTTAAAGTGTTGTCTAAAGTTTAGACTATCTTACAAAAACTTTAGACCACATAGGTGATATAAAGTGGTAGAAAGTTTCAGTACTCAACTTTATATAACTAAAGCTTAGACCAGAGAATCTAAATAGACCCTTAGCTAGTTGAGGCTTACATGTACGTTAGCGACAAGCAAATATAGCTAGACTACTTCATATTGAGAGAGGAAACGATAAAGCCTATGAGAGAAGGGACGCCAAGAGAGAATGTGTGAAATGTCTTTTTTTCATGCTCCACTCAACTATCAGCTAGCTACGCTGACTACTCCGCTCGGCCGTCTATCAAAGCATCATGCAACATCGCTTCTCTGACCAGATTGAATGCGGCTACGATCTCCCCGAATCTGATTTGCCTAAGGCCGACCAGTAATATAAGGACGATGTCGCCCGGACTTTTCGGTCTGATCGCTTGCCGCGTCGCAATGATGATCGTCGCGAAGAACGGTGCCATGACGATCGCGACCGCCGCCATGACGACAGGCTAGAAAGCTCGAGGGCTAGGCAATTTCGTCGACGTCGACCACATATTGTCATACGCCGCTGACCAGATGTTCTACAGATAAGTACCCTTAGTTTTCTCCTCAGCGTCTCTCAAATCATTATTCTCCAATCGATCTCCATGTTTAATATCTTTAAGATACTCCATTTGTTCTCCACGCGCAACATCTTTAAGATGCTCCACTTGTTCTCCATGCGTGATATCTTTAAGATATTCTCAAACGACTCGCCGACCAGCCACGTTCTCATTCGTGTTATCCAGAGATAGCCCTATTCTCGATCTCACACCTACATGTGCACGAGCGCCAGCCCTCTGTGTTATGGGTGGTCGACAGTGGCTCCTCGGCGACGCCTGTGCTCTTACGCGTAAACGAGTGCTAAGCACTCTACGCTATGGAAGATGGGCTAGTCGGGGCTGGTGATGCGATAAAGAACCAACTGGGGGAAAATTACTCATATTTAAAATATGAACACTTCAAACAAATATGATGTTTATCCACTCCACTTTGCTGCCTTCATCGCCGAGTTCATATATTTTATTTTTACATCATGTAGTACTCGTTCTACGTATTTGTATTGCAGGGGCATGGTTCAGTCCACGAGCTTATTTTTCACGCTCGGAGACTGGATCACCCGGGAAGGACAAAAGGATCATCGTCTAGGTGGTCGCACCACCTGGTAGTCGGACTTCTCCGCCGATCAACTGGTCGGACCGCTAGCTTCATGGACTTCGTCACCGACTAGTTGGTTGGACTGTTCGGTGCTCACTTCTACTCAGCGCTCACTTCGCCGCCGACCAGTTGGTTGGACTGCTCGGTGCTTCTTCTTCACCGACCAGCTGGTCGGATTGCTCGTCGTTTGGGCTTCATCATCAGCTACACTGAGGGTTTACCAGCTAAGCTAGAGACTCCTCGGTGTCCGAATTCTTCATGTAAGGGTTGCCAGCTAAGCTGGGGACTCCTCGATGTTCGGATTCTTCGTGCAAGAGTTGCTAGGTGTAACACCCCGATGTTATGCCTACATTTAGGCACTGCAAATCATGCATATCATGCATCATCAAGCATCCAAATCATACATGCTTAATCATGTGAATAACAATTGAAACATTGCTTTGAAACATCTGAAACATGCGTGAAACCTGAATGTTGCATACACCTATTTAAGAATTGTTTTGCCCTGAATTTTCTTGCTAGGTTAGTAAAACATGTTTGGATACTATTGTAAATCATCTAGCAATGTTTAGTTCAATTTTTGGAGCAATGTTTGTATTCAAATTAATTCAAAATTTGGCTTCAAAAATAAATTCCCAAAATTAGGGTTTTGAGCTAAACGTGGACTTTGATCTTACAATTCAAAATCTAAAAAGAATTTGGCTATGGTCCTAAAAGCAAAGTTGTAGAGAATTAAATTCTAAGCAACTTTCATTTTTGGTTCATTTTCAAAAGAGGTCATTTTCTTGCTCAAAATAATATTTGAAAGATGGCATTTAAAATTTTCCTTGAAAATATATTTGGAAAAAGGATCTTTCTCCTTCGCGGAACGCCGCCTCGCTTCTGTCCCGTCTGCCGAAGCCGGCCCAGCCAAGATCCTCTTCGCCTCGCCTCGCTTCGCTCCAATTTCCAGACATCGCCATCACCTGCCTTTGCCTCAGCCTTTGCCGCCATGCCCATCCAGCCCATGGCCATACCGACAGCGTCGGGCTTGCCGCTTCGCAGCGTGGCGCCACCGTCGACGGCGGCTCGACACAGCGCCCACGCGCAGCATGACACTCCTCGTAATCGCTTGGCCATGACTTGAATCACCGCTTCATTGTTTTGCCCGTCCTTGGGAATTGCTTTCGCGAGAGCACGGCCGAAGCTTCATTGGTGAGCTCCGCTCCGTGGACTCCTCCTCCCGCTCCTCTTCCTACCTTTACTTGGCACAGACAAGCACCGCCGCAGACGGCGACGTTGAGTCTCTCGGCGCCTCCTTTCACCATCTGCCGTGGCGGGAGATGCTCCACCGGCGATCGCCGCGCCGCCCGCTCCGCCATTACTGTCGTCGAGCCTTTTTTCCCTGCCGCCTCCTATTCACCTCTATCCGACGCGGTTTGGCATGGGGAGCACGTTGGTGCCCTCTGTTTCATGGGACCTCGCCGTCGGCGAAGAAGCGCAGAATTGCTTGCCGCGTCGTCCTCTCTCTCCCTCTTTTTTTTCTCTCGGGCGTCTGGCCCGCTTTGTCGCCCGCCCCTGCCTTCTGCAAGGGGATCGGAGATGGGCTGCGCCGTTCTGGGCGATGTCTTGCCAAGACAATCATGGGCCGCCCTAAGCCGTTCGGGCTGGCCCAATGGCGTTTGAATAAAGGATTTCAACTTATTCTTTATTATTTGAAATTTGAAATGGTTTGAAAAATGTTTGGGTACTCAAATTTGCTCCAAATTTGTTGAAACAAATTTTGCTAGGTTCCTTATCAGTAGATCTACTTAGAAAAATTATTGCATGTCATTTTAGAGATACTTTGCTGTAGAATTTTATTTAATCATGAATATCGCTGATAACTTGGAAAATATGTAGAAAAATATATAGGCTTCAGAAAAATATGGTTCCAAGTTTGTTAATCTTCTTATGTCATGTACTTCCTAGGAAAAATAGGTTTCATGCATGTGCTGTGGAAAAATTTTGAGGTGTAGTTCAAGTACCTTTAATGGCTTATTTTTGTTATTTTTGCTAGAGAGCAAACTTTGTATAAAACATGCATGTGATAAATTTTGTTCAGTCATTGTATGCTATGAAGAACATAGGAAAAATACTAATTCTGTTGTTTGACACTTTTCACAGTACAAAGTATTTTCATGTTCATGATCATGCCATAGCTTGTCATTTTTGTGTAGACTATTTTACTTATCCAAACGCCATGAAAATTTTATGGTAGTCTACTTAGAGTATTACTATGCTACCGTAATTTTCTTAGATTTTTATAAGCACCAGAAATATAGGTTGCTGTTGTAGCCCTAGTTTCAAATGAAATAAAATAATCCTCTTTAATGCAAGTTAGTTAACAATGTTAGCTTTGGTGTATCTTTGAAGCATTTGATAAGATGTGTTGACTTAACCTATTAGTAGTAGAAGAGAAAGCAGTAGATGACATGTGTTTGTGGCATATTTTCTTGGATGATGTGACTACCTTGCATTCGAACATATCCATTGTATTCATCTCATCCGATGCACCGATTGCATAGGCACTTACACGCATTGCATCATACAGGATCACAAACCGAGAACCCAGTCGTCATTCCCGAGGAGCCCGAGGAAGCGATTCGAGTGCGTGCCAGCAGAAGTGCCGAAGCGACGCGAGGAGGACGTTGAGGAACTTCCGAGTGCCCCGATCACCGTCCTCGAGCTCCTTGAGAGAGGCAAGCCGGAGCATCTTTCTCCTGGTTTGCAATGATTTCATTAAATGCTTTACTTTAAATTGATGCATTACGTTCAGGAGTTGTTTGCAACCGTTGCTGCATTATACCTTGTTTACCTTTGTTATACTATATCCTTGTTACCCTGGTATCCGCCGTTGAGTCAATGCTTAGCTGGCTTAGACCGGTAGAAGTCGGGTGATTTCCTGTCACCTGCGAGCTATAGGTGGTTACCTGGATCTGCTTTGATGACTATGAAGTCATGATATAACTAAGTGTTAAATGAAGTTGAGACCGGACGGAGACTTGCAGAGTTTTGGGATATAGTGTTTACGTCTGCGTATCGATTAAGGACCGACCGTTGTTGGGCCTCGAGTCATCATTGAACGCATGCCTTACATTTAGCTGGCGGATAAAGTACCTTCCGACCGCTGAAGCCGGAGATTTTTCGGACGAGTAGATTGCCATGGCACGCCTTGTCTGTGGGAGCAGGTGTGGTAGGACACGGGCGGGATGATAAGACCAAAGTGCAGTCGGTCGGCCCTCGGGTACATGTGGTTCCTGGTAAACTCGAGATACCTGGAAAGTTGACTCGGTGATCAATATCTCACTTTAGCGGGTGAGTGAGGTTTGTGTAAGGAATAAATCACCAGCTGGTTAGGAATCGATTCGAATCGCCATCGCTCCTGGATAGTGAGCACTTGACTTGAGTGACTTCATCGTAGTAAATGTTTATGGAATACTTGGACAGTTATAGTGAATATGACAGTATGGAAGTTGTTTAATGATCAGTGGTTATCATTATCTCGCTTAATCATATCGTGCTCTAGTATAGGTGCAAATCTAGTCGACGGTTAATAATAATTAACTTGACAATAATGCTTTTAGAAGGGTTCTTGAAATGCTAAAAATGCTTCTTTTGCAAATGAGTCAGCTACCCTACTATAAAGCCTTCATGATCCTTGGTGTCATTTGTTTTCGGTTATGTCGGGTAAGTCTAGCTGAGTACCTTCTCGTACTCAGGGTTTTATTCCCACTTGTTGCAGATGGGCAGATGTATTACGGCTATTGTATCAACTGCCTTTATCCTGCGATGGGTGATGCTTAGGACCATGGGCATGGTCATTCCTTACGTCTCGTCTAATGCTTTTGTTGGAGATGATCATTCGCTGGCACTATATTTGAACTCCGCGTGAGTGTGTGTGGTTTGAACAAATGGCTTCCGCTACTTTTATTCGAACTGGTTTTGTAATAACTATGTTTAAACTCTGATGTATCTGAGATTGTGAACTTTTATGTAATATGTGATGGTGACCGCTAAACTTATTACGATCTTGGCTAGAATGGAAGTTGGTTTGAAATCCTTCGTGATTTCACGGACTACCGGGTTATACGGGCTTAAGTTTGCTAAATCGTCTGCCCTGGCGGATGATTTTCTCACTTAATTTCGTATAATTGATCGGTTCTGTTATAGCTGGTATCAGAGCATGGTTTAGCGTGTTACTGTTCACAAGTGTATTTAAAACAAAAAGGCATTTGGAAAATGTGATTTTAAAAATATAAAGTGTGCCAGTGATCATATCCTTTATGCCCAGTTAAGGACTTTAGGTGGCTTAATTAAGTACTGACTGGGGTTCTTGCATCTTATTTCTCTTTCGTCGCTCATACGACGTGCTATTGTATGAGTGCCACTTGTTTGAGTGGTAATGAATGGATCATTTGCCTCTACGCCTCGGTAAGTGTGAGTTGTGAGAGCATGATCGGATACACCGCCGATCTAGGGTGAATGCTTATATGATCTTTGGAGTAATTACATGTTCTCTCGCATGTTTTACAAAGGTATCTCATGTATGGGTCTTCCGTCTATGGAGGCGATGCCGTCAATAGGACGATAGTTTGGGTAGTTACTACCGTTGTACACGTGTCTGGGATTCGTGTAGAGCGTGTAGATAAAACTTTCTTGCTTTTTATGCATTCATTGGGAATTGGGCTGAAATGAATCTTCTGCGGTACATACAACGCCGCTTATCGTGTAGAACGTATTAGCTACGTATTGAGAGATCGTTTGTATGCCACCGAATTAAATCGTTAGAAATTATTTATTTCCTAAGTTTGTGAGAACGTCGGCACATTCATACATCATGTTACTTGTGCATTTCATTCATGTCATGCATTCCTCCCTTATAAATTGATTCTCTCATTTTGATAAAAGTGGTATCACCTAAAAAATGTTTCCCAAAGTAATAAGAGAACTTTTTGCTACAAATGGCCCATGACGAAGCGGATCACCAGTAAAGTCCACCGGAGGAAGAGCACCTCGGCGTCCGTTGGCCTGAGGGAGCACCGCTACCACGGACACCTTCTTGAGCGAGTTTGGCATGCCAACTTTGCTTTGGAGAGTGCTCCATGATGTGGGGTACCCAGAGGGTTAAGAGCCGGTGTACTCTTGGAATGAGAGCCATTAGCGAGAGGATGGACTTGCGATGGTGGAAATCACGGTTCCTGCTCTCGGTGATGCTCCAGTTGGGATGGTTGGCATTTGGAGTTTGAGGTCGCCTCCGTGAGGGTGCGGAGAGGAAGCGACCTTCCGTGTCATCGAGGGACATTATGAGCAGATTTCCCAGTGAGCTTGCGGCAGCTCTGGTTGGTACTTTTCCTAGGGATGATCCTCGTGATGCCATTTGGGTTCAACCTCGTGGAAGTGCATTGGTCGAGAGGTCGGTGAAGACGAAGCTAGCGACAACCGTGCAATGAGTGCTATGTTACGCCATCGAGCATATGAGGGGTCTCGAGAGTACCTCTTGGACTTTGGTAGCTTGCGCAAGTGAGGATAAGCTCAAAGGGAAGAAGCGAGAAGAAGAGATAGGCACGTGCTATAGCTAGCTTGCGAGAGCGGTTGGTGATATGAACTTACAAATGAGATCGAGCGGTTGAGAGAGGTGATAGAGCTATGCGGCGAAAGTGCATATGTTGACTCAAGCCAACAACAATGCGAACCACATGATTGGACAGTTGGTTCAGGAAAGGAATGAAGCACGAACGCAAGAAACCTTCACGCTGAGAGTCGATGAGCTAGAGGAATACAATGGCAACTTTGCGAGGAGTTTCACGCTCTACAATGGGGTTGGCCCATATGCTCCACCGAACGCAGTGGCATGGACATCGACGACGACAACCGGGACGAGCACAGTAGTTTCACACAGGGGCGATGGTGACGTCTCCGATCCCGACGATGGCCCCGAGGAGTAGGCTAGTTGCCTTGCGTTAGTATCTAGGTCTGTCGCAATGACCATTCTTTTGTTGGCATGTAACCTATTGTATGTTGCTTTGAACGTATGAGACTTGGCATATGGTTGGAACTTGATTTAGAATGCAATATCTTAACGCATAAAAAAGTCCGATGTATGTATCTTTGGCAATTGGATTGTATGGACGCGATGTGGCCGTTGAAGTAATTTGATTAAGTCTTGTTGTTTTAATTGGGATGCGATTGTTGTGCCTCGATTTATTGTATGAATTTATTCTCTCCGATAAATTCAAGATGCGGCATAATTTTTCATTCACTGCATAATTATTACACTTCACTCAATCATTACTTGTTGCTTTGAAAAATGCAGATGACGAATAATACTCGCCGAACCACGTATGAGGCCGCTGAGACCGGTGCTAACGGTGCGGGGACCGGTGGTGGTGGTAGTGATGGTGGAAACCACGGCAACAACAATGAACCTCCCCATGAACCACATTTGCCACCTCCTCCCCCGTTTACCCCTGAAATGTTCCTCGCACAGTTGCTCGAGAGTCAGCGCAATGCGGAACAATCCCAAAAGAACATGAAGGATTTTCTACGAACCATCGCCAACAACGTTCAACGTGGTAACAATCAAGGTGGTGGCATGGGAGTGAACCAATATAGCAGCTTCAAGGATTTCATGGACACCAGGCCGCCAGTATTCAAGGAAGCAACAGAGCCACTCGATGCTGAGGAATGGATTAACACGATGGAAGATAAATTCCGTGTGTTGAGGATGACTGAGGTTCTGAAAACGGAGTATGCTGCACTTCAATTGCAGGGACCGGCGGGAATGTGGTGGAAGCACCATCGCACCACCTTCCCTCCAAATGCCCAGATTTCTTGGAGAGAGTTTGCTGAGGCCTTCCGTGGAGTCTATATTCCACCCAGGCTGACCGAGATGAAGTTGGGAGAGTTTCTGGCTTTGAACCAGGGCACCAAAACCGTGACGCAATACCTGCATGCCTTCAACAACTTGTGTCGCTATGCTCCCGACATGGTTGACACAGATGCTAAAAGAATAGCCAGTTTCAAGAGGGACTCAATCCAAAAATGATGAAGCATGTTGGTACCAACAACCGTGTCAGATTCAATGACTTCATCGTTGGTATGCGAAGCAAGAGAAGAATAACAACGCCAAAGACCGCAGACCAAGACACGCATAGAGAGCCTTTGAAGGTGGTCCGTCCCAAGCTAGAGCACCTATGGGAGGTCGTCCTCCATATCGCCCATCGGCACTGGCGCTAGGTTCAGGCCACCTCGGCCAAGAAGTCAGAATTTCCGTGGACCTCAAAAGTCGTACAAGATGGCGGTACAGCCCAACCAACAGCAGCAACCAAGCTGCGCTACAAAGGCGATTCAAAGGAACTGTGGATCTCTTAGAGACGGTGAGAGAACCTGCTATAATTGTGATCAACCCGGCCATTTCTCGAGGTTTTGTCCGTACCGCCAAGAAGAAAAAGCAGAGACTTATAATGCTAGAGTGCATAGTACAACAGATGGATGAAATTCTTGACGGAGAGCCCGTCACACTTTGGTAAGTTTCACATCAACGAAAACCCTACGAGCTTGTTCTATTTGATTACGGATCATCGCATTCTTTTATGAGTCAAGCATTTGCACGTAAACACGAACAACTATGCACGAGGTTGGGTTATGGTTACCAGTATAAGTTCAAAGAGGGGTGATGTTTTGACTAACCGGATGGTTCGAGGGCAACCCTTGAATTAGGTAGCGAGGAAGTTCCGAGTGAACTTGATAGTTATGCTGGATTAGTTTTGGATGTCATTATAGGGATGAATTGGATGAAGGATTGGGGAGCGGTCATGATATCTTTGGAAGTCGAGTACTTACCCTTAAGGATCCCACAGGTGAGGTACTTTCCAAGTACCATTGCCTCGGAGAATGACCTTTATAAGTGTTACATGTGCTACTGACGGTCATTCCTATTCATCGATTCCAGTAGTGTGTGAAATTCGGATGTATTCCGGATGAGCTACACGGTCTTCCGCCCGGATAAGGAGATTGAGTTTGAAATTGAGTTAGTCCCCGGAACAGCTCGATTTCAAGGAGACCATATCGGATGCCTCCGGATGAACTAGGCGAAATGAAGAAGCGGTTAGAAGATTTGTCAAAAAGGGGTTTATTCGGCCAAGCAAGTCTGAATGGGGATGTCCCGCTTTGTTTGTGAAGAAAAAGAAAGAGGAACTTTAAGAATGTGCGTGAGATTATAGGCCACTCAACGCCGTGACCATCAAGAATAAGTATCCCTTGCCTCATATTGATGTTCTGTTTGACCAATTATCCAAGGCCAAGGTGTTCTCAAAAATAGATTTGAGATCCGGTTATCATCGAGATCAAGATAAGACCACGGGATATACCGAAAAGCTGCATTTTCCACGGATACTGGGTTGTATGAGTATCTTGTCATGTCCTTTGGCTTGACAAATGCTCCTGCATACTTTATGTTTTTGATGAATACGGTTTTCATGCGAAATTGGATAAGTTTGTGGTAGTGTTCATCGATGATATTACGGTGTACTCCGAGAATGAGAAAGATCATGAAGAGCATCTCGAGAACCGTCTTGACCAGGACTTAGGGATCATCAATCTGTATGCTAAGTTTAGCAAGTCACAATTACGGTTGAAGGAAGTTCCTTTCCTTGGTCACATTCTCATCCGAGAATGGGGTTTCAATCGATCCAAGTAAGGTGCAAGAAGTTATGAATTGGAAAGCACCGACCACGGTTTACGAGATTAGAAGTTTCTTAGGATTAGCGGTTATTACCGTCGCTTTATACCGGACTTTTCGAAGATTGCCAAGCCGATGACAAGCCTCCTACGGAAGGATCACAAGTTTGTGTGGACGGAGGAGTGTGAAGCGACTTTCCACACTTTGCGGAAATCGTTAACCACTTGCTCTGTTCTAGCACAACCGGATATCGAGAAACCATTTGATGTGTTTTTTGCGGCGATCGAAGACTGGATTAGGATGTGTTCTTATGCAAGAAAGGAGAGTCATTGCTTATGCATCACGTCAATTGAGAAAGCACGAGGTCAACTATCCAACACATGATCTTGAACTTGCTACAGTTGTGCACGCCTTAAAAATTTGGAGACATTATCTACTGGGTAATGTGCGCAACATTTTCACAGATCATAAGAGTCTTAAGTACATCTTTACCCAACCAGAGCTAAACATGAGACAGCGCAGATGGTTGGAATTGATCAAGGATTACAACTTGAATGTGCAATATCATCCTGGAAAAGCCAATGTAGTGGTAGATGTTTTGAGCAGAAAGTCACATTACTTGAATGTGCAGCCATTACTTGAAGATGGGTTCGATCTAATGCATCCTGCTGTGTTACATAGTATTCAGATTAGTTGCTCTTTGGAGAGTAAGATAATAGAAGGCCAGAAAACCGACAAGGGGATATTTCACATCAAAGAGAAAATAAAAGAAAAGCCATCTCAACACTTTAAAGTGGATGAACAGGGCGTGTTGTGGTTTGACGACCGTCTTGTGGTTTCCAAGGATCGAGAGCTTAGGAATAAACTCATGGATGAAGCTCACCTTTCTAAGCTATCTATCCATCTAGGAAGTAGTAAGATGTATCAAGAATTAAGATCTCGTTATTGGTGGACCAAAATGAAGAAAGAAATTACAGCATATGTTGTTAGATGTGACACATGTTGTCGAGTGAAAGCAATTCACATGAAACCTGCTGGTATGTTGCAACCCTTGTCCGTCCCTAGTTGGAAGTGGGACGATATAAGTATGGATTTTATCACGGGTTTGCCCACTACTCCAAAAGGATATGATTCGATTTGGGTAATTGTGGATCGTCTTACCAAGACCGCTCATTTCCTACCTGTCAAAACAACATATCGACCACCTCAATATGCCGAGAAGTATATCGCAGAAATTGTGAGGTTGCATGGTATACCAAAGACCATAGTATCTGATAGAGGCTCACAGTTCACGGCTCACTTTTGGGAACATTTACACAAAGGCTTAGGAACTAGTTTGATTCGCAGTACCACTTATCATCCTCAGACAGATGGTCAGACTGAACGAGTGAATGCTGTTTTGGAGGATATGTTAAGAGCTTGTGTATTGTCTTCTAAGGGATCATGGGAGTCATGGTTACCGTTAGCTGAATTTTCTTATAATAATAGTTACCAAGAAAGCATCAAGATGGCCCCATTCGAAGCTTTATATGGCAGAAAATGTAGAACACCATTGAATTGGGTCGAACCTGGAGATAGAAGGTATTATGGCATTGACTTTGTAGAAGAAGCCGAGAAGAAAGTTCATATTATTCAGCAGAATATGAAAGCTGCCCAATCACGTCAGAAAAGCTATGCAGACAAAAGAAGGAGACCCCTTACATTTGAAGTTGGTGACTATGTTTATCTGAAAGTCACGCCAATGAAGAAGAAAAGGTTTGGAATTCGAAGAAAGCTTGCCGCTAGATTCGTAGGACCATACAAGATCTTGGAACAAAGAGGTCCGGTAGCCTACAAGTTAGAGTTACCTGAGACAATGAGTACCGTTTTCCCAGTTTTCCATGTATCACATCTCAAGAAATGTTTGCGTGTTCCGAAGGAAAGAATAGAACCTCGAGGTATTCAACTCAAATCAGATTTAGTGTATCGTGAACAACCAGTTCGGGTGTTAGACACTAAGGAACGTGCTACTCGGAATAGTGTGGTGAAAACATACAAGATACAGTGGGATCATCATGATGAGGGAGATGCAACTTGGGAAACAGGAGAGTATCTACAAAAAGCTTATGAAGAATTTTATAACAAATGGTTCGTAACCCAAATCTCGGGACGAGATTTTTATAAGGGGGGAGGGCTGTAACACCCCGGTGTTATGCCTACATTTAGGCACTGCAAATCATGCATATCATGCATCATCAAGCATCCAAATCATACATGCTTAATCATGTGAATAACAATTGAAACATTGCTTTGAAACATCTGAAACATGCGTGAAACTTGAATGTTGCATACACCTGTTTAAGAATTGTTTTGCCCTGAATTTTCTTGCTAGGTTAGTAAAACATGTTTGGATACTATTGTAAATCATCTAGCAATGTTTAGTTCAATTTTTGGAGCAATGTTTGTATTCAAATTAATTCAAAATTTGGCTTCAAAAATAAATTCCCAAAATTAGGGTTTTGAGCTAAACGTGGACTTTGATCTTACAATTCAAAATCTAGAAAGAATTTGGCTGTGGTCCTAAAAGCAAAGTTGTAGAGAATTAAATTCTAAGCAACTTTCATTTTTGGTTCATTTTCAAAAGAGGTCATTTTCTTGCTCAAAATAATATTTGAAAGATGGCATTTAAAAATTTCCTTGAAAATATATTTGGAAAAAGGATCTTTCTCCTTCAGGGGGCGCCTACCTGCTCCCGTCTCTTGCTGCCCGGCCGGCCCAGCATCCCAGATCCTCGCCTCGGCCTCGCCCATGCCCAAATGCCAAAGATCACACAGCTTGCCCTCCTCTGCTCGCCCTGTGCATGCGCCACGTGCTACCGACCAGCGTCGAGGCTTGCCACGCCAGGCGATGGCGCCACCGTCGACAGTGGCGACACAGCGATCCACGCTGCCATGGCAGCTTCACACGCTTCTTGGCCATGACTTGAATCACCGCAGCCCACCGCATTCCGGCGCTCCTCACTTCTCCTCTCTCACTGCGCGCCGCCATCGCCATCACGCACGCCGCGCTTTGCCGAGAGCTCGCTTCACCGACCACCTCAGCTCGTCGGTGACCACTCCGTCTAGCCTACAGACTCACGCCGTCACCCGCGCACCCGTGCTCTCGCTTGCTTTTGCCGTGGTAAGCATCCCGTCCTTGGGAATTGCTTTCCGCCGAGCACGGCCGAAGCTTCATTGGTGAGCTCCGCTCCCGTGGACTCCTCCTCCCGCTCCTCTTCCTATCTTTACTTCGCGCGCACAAGCACCGCTTGCAGGCGACGTTGAGTCTCCCGAGCGCCTCCTTTCACCATGCCGTGGCGGAGATGCTCCACCGGCGACGCCAGCGCCGCCGCTCCGCCATTACTGGTCGCCGAGCCTTTTTCCCCGTGCCCCTCCCTATTCACCTCTATCCGATGCGGTTTGGCATGGGGAGCACGTTGGTGCCCTCTGTTTACATGGGGGGACCTCGCCGTCGTGAGTTTTGCACCTTGCCAGCGCCGTCGTCCTCTCTCGTCCCTGTTTTCTCTCTCATTGGCGTCTGCGGGGCCCGTTTGTCGGTAAATCGCCTTCTTTGCAAGGGGATCGGAGATGGGCTGCTGGGTCTGTTCTGGGCCGTGTCTTGCACACAATCGTGGGCCGCCTAAGCCGTTCGGGCTGGCCCAGTAGCGTTTGAATAAAGGATTTCAACTTATTCTTTATTATTTGAAATTTGAAATGGTTTGAAAAATGTTTGGGTACTCAAATTTGCTCCAAATTTGTTGAAACAAATTTTGCTAGGTTCCTTATCAGCAGATCTACTTGGGAAAATTATTGCATGTCATTTTAGAGATACTTTGCTGTAGAATTTTATTTAATCATGAATATCGTTGATAACTTGGAAAATATGTAGAAAAATATATAGGCTTCAGAAAAATATGGTTCCAAGTTTGTTAATCTTCTTATGTCATGTACTTCCTAGGAAAAATAGGTTTCATACATGTGCTGTGGAAAAATTTTGAGGTGTAGTTCAAGTACCTTTAATGGCTTATTTTTGTTATTTTTGCTAGAGAGCAAACTTTGTATAAAACATGCATGTGATAAATTTTGTACAGTCATTGTATGCTATGAAGAACATAGGAAAAATACTAATTCTGTTGTTTGACACTTTTCACAGTACAAAGTATTTTCATGTTCATGATCATGCCATAGCTTGTCATTTTTGTGTAGACTATTTTACTTATCCAAACGCCATGAAAATTTTATGGTAGTCTACTTAGAGTATTACTATGCTACCGTAATTTTCTTAGATTTTTATAAGCACCAGAAATATAGGTTGCTGTTGTAGCCCTAGTTTCAAATGAAATAAAATAATCCTCTTTAATGCAAGTTAGTTAACAATGTTAGGTTTGGTGTATCTTTGAAGCATTTGATAAGATGTGTTGACTTAACCTATTAGTAGTAGAAGAGAATGCAGTAGATGACATGTGTTTGTGGCATATTTTCTTGGATGATGTGACTACCTTGCATTCGAACATATCCATTGTATTCATCTCATCCGATGCACCGATTGCATAGGCACTTACACGCATTGCATCATACAGGATCGCAAACCGAGAACCCAGTCGTCATTCTCGAGGAGCCCGAGGAGCAGTTCAAGGTGCAGCCGCAGGAAGTGCCGAGGTTTAGCGAGGAGGACGTTGAGGAACTTCCGAGTGCCCCGATCACCGTCCGAGCTCCTTCGAGAGAGGCAAGCCCGAAGCATCTTTCTCCGGTTTGCAATGATTTCATTAAATGCTTTACTTTAAATTGATGCATTACGTTCAGGAGTTGTTTGCAACCGTTCTTTGCATTATACCTTGTTTACCTTTGTTATACTATATCCTTGTTACCACGGTATCCGTGAGTAGTCGAGTCAATGCTTAGCCGGCTTAGACCGGTAGAAGTCGGGTGATTTCTGTCACTGCGAGCTATAGGTGGTTACACGGATCTGCTTTGATGACTATGAAGTCATGATATAACTAAGTGTTAAATAAAGTTGAGACCGGACGGAGACTTGCAGAGTTTTGGACCGTAGTGTTTCCGTCTGTATCGATTAAGAACCGACCGTTGTTGGGCCTCGAGTCATGTTGAACGCATGCCTTACATTTAGTTGGCCGGATAAAGTACCTTCCGACCGCTGTTGGGAGATTTTTCGGACCGAGTAGATTGCCATGCGCCTTGTGTTGGAAAGCGGTGTGTGGTAGGACACGGGCGGGATGATAAGACCAAAGTGCAATCGGTCGGCCCCGGTACATGTGGTTCTGGCAAACTCGAGATACCGGAAAAGTTGACTCGGTGATCAATATCTCACTTTAGCGGGTGAGTGAGGTTTGTGTAAGGAATAAATCACCACCGGTTAGGAATCGATTCGAATCGCCATCGCTCTGGATAGTGAGCACTTGACTTGAGTGACTTCATCGTAGTAAATGTTTATGGAATACTTGGGCGATTATAGTGAATATGACAGTATGGAAGTTGTTTAATGATCAGTGGTTATCATTATCTGCTTAATCATATGCGTGCTCTAGTATAGGTGCAAATCTAGTCGACAGGTTAATAATAATTAACTTGACAATAATGCTTTTAGAAGGGTTCTTGAAATGCTAAAAATGCTTCTTTTGCAAATGAGTCAGCTACCCTACTATAAAGCCTTCATGATCCTTGGTGTCATTTGTTTTCGGTTATGTCGGGTAAGTCTAGCTGAGTACCTTCTCGTACTCAGGGTTTTATTCCCACTTGTTGCAGATGGGCAGATGTATTACGGCTATTGTATCAACTGCCTTTATCCTGCGATGGGTGATGCTTAGGACCATGGGCATGGTCATTCCTTACGTCTCGTCTAATGCTTTTGTTGGAGATGATCATTCGCTGGCACTATATTTGAACTCCGCGTGAGTGTGTGTGGTTTGAACAAATGGCTTCCGCTACTTTTATTCAAACTGGTTTTGTAATAACTATGTTTAAACTCTGATGTATCTGAGATTGCGAACTTTTATGTAATATGTGATGGTGACCGCTAAACTTATTACGATCTTGGCTGGAATGGAAGTTGGTTTGAAATCCTTCGTGATTTCACGGACTACCGGGTTATACGGGCTTAAGTTTGCTAAATCGTCTGCCCTGGTGGATGATTTTCTCACTTAATTTCGTATAATTGGTCGGTTCTGTTACACTAGGTAAGCTGGGGACTTCTCGGTATTTGGATTCTTCGTGTAAGGGTTGCCAGCTAAGCTGGGGACTCATCGATATTTGGATTCTTCGTGCAAGAGTTGCCAGGTAAGCTGGGGACTCCTCGGCGTTCGGATTCTTCGTGCAAGAGTTGCCAACTAAGCTAGGAACTTCCTTGGTGGTCAGATTTTACTACGTCTCATCGGTGTGCTATCAAGTTGTTGCATGTTGTTCGGATTAGAGTGCTGATCTTGGGCAACACGTCCGGGTCTTGATAAGCACATGGCAGATAATGTTGGCAAGTTTTTGTTAGAATTCCTTAACCCTGCTATAAGATTTATTTTTTCATCTTCTAGCAGGCTCGGGGACTACAGTGTGTACACTGCACCTTGCGGTGCATGTACTAATTTCTCTTGTTAATGGTTTTCAGCTAAGCTAGGAACTGTTAGCAACTGGAGTCTTCTCTTTTTTTTTACCCTAGCACTACGTGAATTATTCACCTACCACTAGGCTCGGGGACTAAGTGGCTACACTTCATCTGGTGGTGAATGTAGTACTTTTTCCTGATTTATCTTCCTTATTGACTAAGTAATGGATGATAGTCATCCGACCTCGCAAACGAAGTCTAAGTGGCTACACTTCTCCTAAGGGGGAGAATTTTCAAATTTTATCTTGAGCCTCTTCTGGCAAGCCTTACTTGGCTAAGTTCGAGATCTGCTAACTAGTTAAACTGGCCGGCATCCATTTTCACCGCTTAGATTACTAGTTAAACTGGTCGGATTACCAGTTAAACTGGTCGGCTCTGGTCGGATTACCAGTTAAACTGGTCGGCTTCAAGTTAAACTGATCAGACATGATCAAGACAGCATTGTTCAGCGGATACAAGGCATTCGGGAACTAGCTGTGGGGGATATAACCCTAGGTACCCATGGCAAGGGACATGGGCCGCACCATCAGGGATGGTCATCAAGACTTGCGGCGCACGGCACTTCTCGGCATACACCGCAAGGCACCTAAAAGATCTGATCGGATACTATAGATATTATAATCTAAATAGAATACTTGCCATATAACCGAATAGGATACTTTTCTTATAACCCTACCCCTCCAGAGTATATAAGGAGGGGTAGGGGTCCCCTGGTCGGCAGATCCCTAGATATCCCATCATAATATACAATCCACCAAAGACACAGGACGTAGGGTATTACGTCGACTTGATGGCCTGAACTTGCCTAAATCGTTGTCTCTGCGCCTGTGTCACCATCTAGTTCGTATCTCGCGCACCTCCACCGATTCATCTACTATAGTGGGCATACCCATCGGTAGACTACCGACCATATTTCATCGACAAACGTGCACACACGAAAGCGGCTCATGAAGCCAGAACTAAACAAAAAAAAATGATGATGATGAAGCCGCTTTGGTCTAGAAGCTGAAGCCACGTGAAAAGATAGTTATAGGTTGGCCAAAGATTCTAACATACATTCAAAAGCAGAATGAGAAATTTGTTTTGTTGGTCTCCCCCTATACAAAACTAGTTCAAAAAATCGTTGTAAAGAGGCGGAATGTCAATATATATGCATGGGCGGACCCAGCCTTAGTCCTGGTAGGTCTAGGACTACCCTAAATTTTAGCCAAGATTATTAGTACTAGTATGATTTAGAAAGTTCAAACTAAAAAAGTCCAATAGTCTTAAATACTTCACTCTCCATATCATTCCTCAACTCGAATGGTGCTCGTGTGCGCTTTTTATTCGATAGGTCTAGATTATATCTTAGACTATAACATACCATATTGAATGTCAGATATTTTTGCTGGACATACCCTGTGTTAGGGTGTAATACATGTTAAGGACCCATCAATATTTTTAGGGCCCAATTACATAGTTAGGGGGCTTGTAAGATAAGATTTGGGACCCATTTGTAGCCCCTAGTGTTTTTAAAAAAAATGCAAGCCCCACCAAGGGATATTGAACACCTCCCCTCCCACATTCCCTATAAAAGTGGAGGTGTAGAGGGACCTTTGGCCAATCACTTGTTTGGCTCTCTTCCTTCTTCTCTCCTTCACTCTCTCTTTTTTGTTGGCTAAACCAACACTCACAAGCATTCA
Source organism: Miscanthus lutarioriparius (assembly GCA_904845875.1). Classification (NCBI taxonomy): domain Eukaryota; kingdom Viridiplantae; phylum Streptophyta; class Magnoliopsida; order Poales; family Poaceae; genus Miscanthus; species Miscanthus lutarioriparius. The sequence goes on from CAJGYO010000002.1 coordinate 121,180,467, forward strand.
CAGATTCACAAGAATACATACACCCAACCTTAGAGTATCTTCAGAGCCACTTAATGTCATCAGCTCCTAACATGTTTCTCGAAGTACACATAAGTGAGGATGCCTCTTCATTACGACTAGGTCAACTTCCTTAAGTTTAGGCTCATGAGTGTAAAGTCCACTGATGAACTTAACAAAAGAAGACCTACTTGAGCCCTCGAATGGCCTTTTCTCGTTATCCACACAGTACTTGTCTGTCTTCTGAAGATAGCCATCATAATCATCCAAATTCCATGTTAGGATGTAGAGATCTTCACATCTATCAACTCTTGATTCAAATACTTTGGTCTCCAATGCCACAACAACCCAATAAACGAATTTTTTTCCTATCAATCACTCCCAAAAGAACACATGACCCTTTATCTTTCAATAGATTTGGCCCAAGTTTGCTCTACAAAAGAGTTATTAGTCACAACTCACAAGCAAATGCCACGAACCTTATAATAGAGAAATCTGTTTTTACTTACTCAGTGACAAGCTTTAACTTCTTAACAAGGTCAGCAATCAGACAAGTGTCAAAATGTAGTCCATTCTTGTTGGCATCGGCATCAGGAGCTGACTCAGCCAGCCACCGAGGCACCCAGGCATGCAGGACATGATGTGGCAATGCGACGTGAGCAAAACCACCACGGCCATGCAAGACATGATGTAGCACTGCGGCGTGAGCAAAACCACCACAAAAAACAACACAGAGACCATTTTTGAATGGGTTTGGTGGTTCGAGGACTAAATATTTCTAGTTTTGCAGTTGAGGGACGAAAATTAAACCATGGTCATAGTTGAGGGGCCAAAATTAGACTATTACCGAAAACAATCGGGGACTATTTTTGAACGGGATTGGTAGTTCGAGGACTAAATATTTCTGATTTTGCAGTTGAGGGACCAAAATTAAACCATGGGCATAGCTGAGGAGTCAAAATTAGACTATTTTGATAAATATCTATACCTAATAATAAAAAGGCAAAATTTCAAGCTATTTGTTTTTCGTCCAGCCCATTCAATCTAGGCCCAACCGTCGGCCCACTCGCTCATGTGCGCTCTCGTTCCGTCGCTGACAGCCCACTTGTTTCCTCACGCCCGCTCCCGTCCCTGGCTCACGGCTCAGCCGGCGCAGCCCAGGCGACGATGGTAACAGTAGCGAAGAGAGGCGCTCGCCCAGGCGGCCGGGCCAGCGGCGCTCGAGGAGGCCCAGGCGGTGCATCTTAAGGAGGACGCTGTCGGCTGTCGGCGACACGGAGGCGCGCGGTGACGAGCAGACCCTCGAGGACAGCGTTGTAGTGCGCGGTGTCGATCTCGGCGGCGGCGTCGGAGCCCCATGGCGCCGCGGCGGCGTCGGAGCCTAAGGGCGCGGCGGCGGCGGCAGCAAGGCAGATCAAGGCTCTGCAGCAGCGACGACCTACATCTTAGTTGGTCGCGGCAGCAACAGCAAGACGGCAGCCCAATCCCCTTGGTCGCAGCAACGGGTTTGTTTCTTCCCCAATCACCTGCACTTAGTTTGTTCACCAGTCTCCTGCTATATAGTTCTTCCCAATCGTTAGCAGATGTGTCCGTTTCTTCCCGAATCACCTGCTATATAATTTCGTAGTGTGTGGCCAGAATATGCAAGCTTTTGACTCCTGGATTAGTAGATAGATAAAGTAGCCAGAATATGAATTGCAATCACCTGCTGAATAAGTTCCTTGCTAATTTCCCTGTAACTAAGTGCGTGTCTGTTTGCTCAAACCTTGCTACAAGAAAAAATATAGTACCTGCATTCTGTTATCAATAAGTGCTCTCTGTTATGATCCTGATAGCAGAAATCATGAACCACTGCTGTCATTTGATAATTTTCAGTTTACCAAACCAGGTACTACCTTGTTTTTCAGATTCTGAAAATAGAGAGCATGCATCTGTAATGATTGTGTGAACTTACTTTGAATTATGTATCCACTATGTGGTTTCTATTAGGCATGATAGGCATTCAAGAATCTGATAGGTTTCTGTTAGGCACGATAACTGGACAAACTGCTAAAGTGTTTCAGAGAAGTAGAGCAGTCTTGAATTGTTCCTACTGAAAAGCACTATGACTTTGATGTTGCTTGGTAGTGTTCAGTTTCATATAACTAGGCAACTGAATTAGCAGTATGTAACTTATGCGCACCATTTTGAAACTTAATGGCTGTGTGAACTATTTTTTGCAGGGATAAAGATTATGTGGCCATGAAGTGTTTCATGTGGTGTTCATATGCTGAACTGGATGTAAACCACTGAACCTTGAGAAAGTGGTGTTCACCTATATTGTGGTCACCAAATTGAGATGATTATCAACTGTTATGCTTCACCTGAATTGTACACTATCTATAACAAATTGATGAATGGACGACACCTACTGCTACAATCTTAAGGCGTTCACGTTGCTGGCCCCAGGGCTGGAGGAATTTACGGTCTCGAATCAGCCATATTTGAAGGTTTATTCTGGTGGAGACCTGCCGTGTGTGGCGAACCTCAAGATTGGCCCGTGGTCACATGTCTACTCCGATTACAATGACATGAACACTAAGCTTTTTACCTCATTCAGCGTTGCAGGTTCACCCGAAGTGCCTTGTTGATCGTCTTGAAATTCCACAGGTACGCATATACATGCATGATAACAAATGTCATGACAGTGGCCTACAAACTCATCGCAGACTAATAAAACACTACAAGGAATAAAGCAAATGTAAACCAGCCCGGCTATATGAATCTCTATTTGATTTTGCCCTTTAGAGAGGTCGGTCAGGTTCTTTGATGCCTCATCTGCCATATAGCTATATGTCACATACTCACATTTGAACCATTGATCCACCCATAAGAAATAAAGATTTCTACCACTAAATTGTGGATGTAATTTTGATTAGAAATTTTATTAAAATCTGGATTAGTTGACGGTTCAACTAATAAAAAATGTGAATTGAAATCTTAAGTAGGTTTTTGTCTAATCCATTTTAAATAAATGTATATCTACAATCTCCCGATAAGGACTAGCATGTGAAAAATCTAGAGAGGTCTTCCGTCATAATCATCAGAGGACAGATCAATCCTTGACATGTTGGCAATAACTCCTTGTCGACTTTAATCATAAATGAAAATTACATATTTTTGTGGGTCGTGAAAGATCACAAAACTCAATATTTAACTAAAGCAACACATGAATAATATAAAAATTAAAGTTATTGTTTATTTACATCTAAATATTTATGTGCTTTGCATGCAATAGGAGAAGAAAGTCTATCAAAATTATATTTTAATTTGATAGAGGCTTAGTATTGTCATATTATCGTCGGCGTTTACTTATAGTATGGATGTCATGGTCATAACAAAATAAATTATAGCCTTCAAGTTTTATAGAGTGAAACATAAATAACATGTATATCGTCCCTATTGTTGTTCCCTATGAACATGTTAGTTTTTTCTCCTGACACAACGTAAGGGCACGTTTGCTAGTAACTAATAAAGCACGTTGCTCAGGTATTCACTAGATAGGTGCACAAAATGCAAAAGGGAAGCCGCACAAATGCATGATGGTTCCTAAACATACACGACAAACAACAGTATAATATGATGCATCACTCCATCTAAAGTGATTAACAGAGCTATTAAAAATTTTAAAAAGTAATCTTAAGTAAATAAACTAAAATTTGAGAAGAACCTAGCTTTGAAAGCATAAATCAACGGGTAAATAAAACAAACTACTGTAGAGCCCATGGGAACACCCATGAGATTTGATGACCGAGAACAATATTTTAAGAGGCGTGAAAGGCCCTCTACTGCTAACAAGAAGAGATAGGGGGAAATTGGATTCCCTCGACGAATGCCTCGGGATGGTTTAAAGCCCTCCAGTTTGTTGCCATTCAGAATCACCGAGAAAAAGACCTGACTAACTAGTCTCATGACCATATCTACCCACAGTCGGTGAAATCCCAACTTGATCGTAATCTTCTGTAGGTAGTCCCACTCCAGCCTGTCGGATGCCTTTCGTATGTCTAGTTTCAGAGCATAGAAACGACTGTCCCTTGCCCTCTTCTTCTTCATAAAATGCATACACTCATAGGCTGTAATTATGTTGTCAGTTATCAGTCGGCCTGGCACGAACGCTGAACTCTTCAGAGATAACTTCAGGAAGGATATTCCGAAGTCTATTGGCCATCGTTTTAGAAGCTATCTTGTATATCACATTGCACAAACTAATTGGCCAAAAATTGTCCCAACTCTCCAGGTTTCTCACTTTAGGTATTCGGACAATATTTGTATTGTTGAGCTTTGCTGGATCATCTTCTCCATGCAATACACGCAGCACCACCGCTATGACCTCCTCGCCATAGAAATCCCAGTGTCTCTGAAAGAAATGTGCTCGGAAACCGTCCGGGCCGGGAGCTTTGGTCGGGAACATTCCGAACAAGGCGTTCTTCACCTCCTCTAGGTCGATCAGCTTTAGCAGCATGTCGTTCATCTCCCCAGTCACCTTGGTCGACACCGTATCCAGCAGCTGGTCAATATCCTCTGTTCCCTCCGCCGTTTTTATGGACCGGAAGAAGTCTGTCGTCATGGAAGCCATCACCGCCTCATCTTCAGTAAAGCTTCCATCCGCCATCTTTAATTTGGAGATCCTGTTTCTCCTCCTCTGTTGAGTCGTACGTAAGTGGAAGAATCGAGTGTTCCTGTCTCCCTCGGCAAGCCAAGTAAACACGAGAACGCTGCTTCCACATAACCTCCTCACGGTGATTTAACTCCACTATTTTATCTGTGGTTTTTATTTCCTCGTGGGATGGCCCCGTTCTTAGGGGACCTAATCGGAGCCGCTCCAATTCCTCTTTCAACCCCTCTAACTCTCTTTTCACATTGCCAAAGGTCTGTATTCTCCCAACCACTGATATGTTTAGACACAACAACCATCTTCTCTGAAGCCCCTCCAAATCCAGAGCCTCGCGGTGGGCTCTCCCATGCCTGGGAGAGGGTATCCCGAAAACCTACATGCGACTCCCACATTAGTTCATACCTGAAATGTTTTTTCTATCGCCTTCCGCAAGAGTTCGTCCTGTCTTCCCACCAAAGTTCGATAGGACCATGGTCTGATGCCGCTGAAGTGAGGTGGCGGACCGATGCCATCGGGAATCTAGCGCACTCAGCACAAGCCAGAGCTTGGCCCAGTCTCACCCGGCAATAGGAGCCCCAGCTACCTGCTTCTCAAAAGTCCATCAGCGTCCTTCAAAACCAAGATCAACGAGCCCACAGACGTCTAACGCCTCCCGAAAGCCTACTATCGGGCTCCAGCTCTTCCTGCACACCCTCATGCTCGGAGCGGAGAAGAACTTCATTAAAATTCCTAATGCACATCCAAGGCAGCGGTGAAGTCGCCCTGATAAACTTGAGCATATCCCACATCTTGTGGTATTCCGACACCTGCCCTTCACCATAGATACATGTCAAGCGCCAAGGCTCACCCCCGCTCTTCGTTACAATGGTATCTATATGGTGCTGAGAGTACGGTAAAATCTCAACTCTAGTATTATTGTTCCAAAAAATGCCAAAGCCACCACTGCGCCCTGAAATGCATACACCAAAAGCATTTGACTTGACAGTTGGACTCGTCTCGAATAGCCTTGAGTGCCTTGAGAAATGAGAACCACGAGGAGATTTGTACTTGGGCCAAATTACTCGGCTCCATCCAACTGGCCGTCGACCCGCCGAGGGAGCAACGCCCAGGTCGAATCCGAGTTGAGGTCGAGCGGCAGGCCCATGCCAACTTTTCTCGCCCCACTTCCAGCCCACGGCCGCAGCATATAATAGCATGCCCCTGCGGCCTGCGCTGTGTGCGGCCGCACGGCTCATCGCTCCACACAGCAACAATCCCTAGGCCGCCTGCCTAAGCAGCTTCCACACGCGCGCGCCACAGCAGGCGGCTAGTACTAGTGCTCGGTTTCCGTCTTCCTCCACGGATCTGCGCGCCACCAGATCGTTCTGCCGCTAGACTCCGCAGCAAGGAGGCTGAGGAGATGGTGGTGGTCGAGGAGCAGGACAACTACTACTCTGATTCCGACTCCGACGACGAGGACGTCGACCGCTACGTGTTCCTCGCGCGCCAGCCCGCGCCCCCAGGACGCCACGCGGAGGACGACGATCGCGACGCGAGTTCTGCGAATGACGACGATGCCGGTGACGATGGCGATGGAAAGGCGGGGGAAGAAGAATCGGAAGGAGGCGTCAGGAAGACGAAGAAGAGGCCTCTCCGGGAGATCTTGGACGACGACGATGCCCCGCCGCAGACCAAGAAGGCCCGGCTCGACCTGATCATCGCGTTGCCGATGACGGCGCAGACGGCACCGAGCGGTTCGGAGTCGAACTTAGCGTCGTCGCCGCGGGCCGGGGAGTCCGGGAGCGAGGGGAGCCACGAGAAGGCGCACCACCAGCATCGCGCTCCGACTCCGAGAGAGCAAGGAGAAGCCAAGAACGCGACAAAGAAGAAGCGGGGCGCGTGCGGCAAGCGAAGCAGGAGTCCGTGCGGCGAGGTGGATAGCGATCGGGACGATGTGGTGGTGGCGGCGGCGGCGGCGGCAAAGACTGCAGGCGCGTCGTCCGGCGCAACCGCAACCTCGGGGTGCTTTCCCTGCAGCCTATGCGACAGGTGCTTCGATAGCCACCAGGCGCTCGGGGGACACGTCCTCGGACACAGGAAGAGGACCAAGATCGCCATTGCCGTGCCTCCCCCGTCCATGTCGCGCGCCCTGCCCAATAGGGCGGATTTGCCCCCATCGGTATTTGCGAGCGCGGGGTCGCGAGGGCCACCGTCGCGCCGATGCGGGGTTGCTGAAGCGCCATGACCGGCGGGCGAGGTCGCCGAGGGCCGCCGTCGCGCGGGCGCGGGGTTGCCGGAGCGCCATGGCCGGCGGGCGCAGGGGCGCGCGGCCGCGACGATGCTCGCCATCGGGGCGCGGTCGCCGGTCTTCTGTCAGCACGGAGCTTTCGCGTCAGTCGCGAGCAGATACCAACGAAGAGAACGAGCGGATAAGAACGCAGAGGAAGGAAGCCATGCGCATGCTGCCTGCGGACTGCAGGGAGAAAAAAAAAGTAGGGAAAACGGTGTTTTCGCCCCCGCGGATGAGATAACTGTAATAAGGATATTTCAGTCATTTCGCATCTGATTTTATGTGTATTATTTTTTTAAATCGTTTAATTAGACTCTGAATAACGGACATCCAAACCAGGGACAAACTGCTCCTTCGTTTCAAAATAACAGGGTAAAATCACAAAATTAAAAAATAAGAGTAAATCACAATTAAATTTCTGGACAAAGGAAAAAACCCGTTTTCCCTTAAAAAAACGACTTTTTCGTCTGTTGCTAAGCCATCCCAGACCATTTCCCTCGACCACGGATGCACGGCGAAGATAACCAACCTCGCTTTGCAGTTGCCTTCTTGAATTGTTCTTGCTTCATCATATAAAGTTAGGCAGCCGCAGTTGCCCCTTGAATTGGTGCTTCATTGTATAAGTACAGAGATTGCACAGAGTAAAAAGGAAAAATTAATAATCTGCAGTTAATTTTCTTATCGAATCAAATTTGCTCCATAACAATGTTGATTCCCTTCCAAAATAACAGTTTTGCTTTTACATTTGTCCACGGCAGCAGTATGTATACTTGTATTCACCCATCAGAACGAAGGTATCAAGTATTGATCATGCAAAATGACCGATCATGGTCAGCCAATGGTCAACAAAAGAATCATGTATACGAAAAGAATGGCGATCTTCTAAGCAAAATGCCAAGTTTCGCTCTCAAAAAAAATATGGAACTACATGTCAACTTCGCAGTTCTACCGGTCAAAAAAGCTGCTGATACGCCTCACTGCTTTTAGGCCCCTTCTACCAGTCAAAAAAAGCACGTGTATATGAAATGCTGATACGAGTTGTAGAAAAGCTAAAAATTTTTTGGTTAAACAACAACTTCCTTTTGCATCTTGAAACAACATAAGAGCATCAGCAATTCAAACTAAAGAATCGAGCTTCAACAGCAGGAATGAATTCTTCCTCCAGCCATATCATCAATCCATCTAGAAAGGACCTCCTGTTCATCAACTTCCTAGTTGCATCACACATAGCATCAGCTTCAAAAGAATCGAGCCGTCCAATGATCATCCAATATCATCTCCATCTAGAAAGGACCTCCTGTTCATCCTTTTAATCCTGTCAAAGATACCCGTCAATGATCATAAACGACTAAAGTGCAACCTGTCAAAGGAGGTCAAATTAACAATTTCAATTTGCGTTAGTTTTTCACATCCCAGTTCCAAATATAAAACTTAAACAAGAGTAAAGATTGAATTTACACTTGGCATATAAAGGGAAAAGCTTGCATAGTGATAGGCCATTAGAATTGTTTAAAAAATGCATATTTATCCTCTGTAATCGATTGCTGATTACTGCCCACGCTACAGAAATTCCAAGCCCATGTAGCATCTATAATGAACAAACCCTCAAGCTCAATCCCATGCTTCCCTTTCTAAAAGCAGTGGCTATAAAAAAGTGAAAGGAAAAGCAATTTGGTAATAAAAGTAGCAGACCCAAACATTTATATTCTGGAAAAACGAGAAGAAATATATTTAACTAGATTGCTAGCACTTCTAAATGCTTACCAGGGCATGATTGACTGCACGTAAACAGTCATTTGTTTTAAGCATCAACAATATAACCCTCGGTAATCTTCTCAGCAGCTCCGAGATCTCAGTAAAATATAAGGAGGCGTAATTCTGGGCTCAAGAATAAGTAATCGAGTAAGGACAGATACCAAGGACCTCAATGTCTACAAGACTCTACTGACAGGTTTATATAACCAAAAACTTGACAGACGGATCAGTCCAATTATCTAACAATAGGATACATGCTATAAAAGCAAGAAAATAATATAAAAATACAAAATAATATAACCAATGAACAAGGCGAATATCCACCTATATACTCTATATTGGGAACATCAAAGGCTTTAAACCCTAATAATTGACGTGGGAAGTAGGTTTAGATTTCAAGTAAAACATTATCTAAGGAATATGTATTCCTTTCATCCCATTTTAGAGTGTGGGCTGCTATATGTATTTCAAGTAAAGTTTGTAGTCTGTTTTCTATCTGTTGATCATGTCAAGATTCGAAGACCTGTTAATTTGATGAACAACAATCAAACCACAATCAGCAATATCAGAGTCTTTCTAGAACTTCATGCTAGCTTCATGAGCTCATGGCCCTACAGATACTGTTATACTGTTTAACAACATAGTCCATTTGTATCATTGCATTTGCGGTGGTACCATGGATGACCATTGGGAACACAAAATTGTAGTACATCTATACCTGTAGTTCAGAATAATCAGTATTTTTTCCGTCTAGGACAAGATGATCAGGAGATGGGTCAATCACCCTTTTCCATGGCCTCATAGTGAGAACACCAGCAAAGAGTGCATGAAGATCCTCCCCAGCACCCAGTTTGACACTGTTCTCCTTAATTGCTTTTGCATCAGCAAAAACAAGCGCCTGAGTTGACCAAATGTCACAGAAAATATTTAGTACCAGCTACTTGTAATCAAAGAAATACTCCAGAAACTGTAATAGCATTGTTACCTTCCAAAGAGAAGCGTAGCTTATCCTAGTATTATAATCAAGCTCTTTGTAAAGTCCATGATCAAGAAGAACCAGTTGTGGCCTCTTCCAACCTACATTGAAGTCATATTTGTTAGGAACTTAGCCATTAAGTTCCAAAAAAAAAAAAACTAGCCATCATAATGCTTTGGATGACCTATCCGACACATAAAATGTTGGACAGAGAAAGGTGGTGTTGCCACATAGAAAGAACGACTTATGCAATAAAGAACCACTTTGCACATCTCACACACCTCCATCTCACTCAATAGAGCATATTTTATTGTGGCATGAGGCAACCTGCCATTATTTATAGACAAGCTCTGCTAGTTATCTACGTAATAACTAGACATCAATACCATGCACTACTTTAAAACCCAAACTATGGAAGAATCATTCAGTTAATTGTCAAATTGTTATGTTTCAGACAAATGACATTCGATGTGTTTCAGTAAGTAAAAGGCATTCTACACGCATCTTTGGTTTAGTTTGAGATGCTAGATATAAAGGTTCTCACCAAAAAGTTTTCTGCTGTCTTGTGGCATTGGTCGGACCATCACATTAGCAGCATGGGGATCACAATGAACAAAACCATGCTTGAAAATCATCTCAGCAAATGCTTTACTGACCTAGACATCTAAAAGAGGTGAGTATTTTATCACAGGCACGATTAATCAAATGGGTGTACTGTGGCAACTTACTAGGTTTGAAACATCAACAGGGTGAACTCCAATTGATTTAATGCCATTAACATCAGTTACCTCCTTGGCATCCATAAACTCCATGGTGAGAATTCTAGATGTGCTGAGATTCCAATAAACCTTGGGGGCATATATGCTACCAGCAATCTGAGGAGACAACCTTCTAAAGTTATCCAAACATTTTTCGCTGTTTTTGGCCTCATTCAAGAAATCCAGTTCCTGAGAATCATAACAGCAAGTTAGCACCAGCTCCAATCTTTCTATTATTATTTTTGTTCCCCCTAAATTGCATAAAAATTCAAGTTTGAAGTGCAGATACTATTGGAAAGAATATTGATTAGCACAAAACTTAATTTTAACAGGGCACAATCATAGCCATTAATAGACAAAAATTATGACAGATGAGAACAAAAGGTTAACTCATTTTGTAACAAACAAAAAGAAAGAATAAAATCCATGAGTCAATCACAAAGAACTTATTTCCAGGCAAGACTAGGAAGGTACCTTAGGGGCACTTTCTCGAACTTCATCAACTAACCACCTGCATGGAAGCAGTTATTTGGCAACAATGTAAAATGAACTCTGCGTGAAAACTAAACAAGTAGCATTGCAATCAAGGATTTACAGTCACATGGACATAACATTAGGTTATGAGTTATGCATGCGAATCCGGCAATGCAACGAAGAGCTAGGGCCAACTATTCCAACATACAAATAGATATCAAGCTTGATGTAAGATCACGAAATATAACTGGCTGCCTCAAAAATAAGATGAATACGTGTATCTATTAGGAACTACATAAATAGTAAAACATATCATTATCCAATCTGGAATATTTACTCTAATTTAAATTTAAAAATTACAAAATATCCTTTATGGACAACACCAAACATGTCCTCAATTGTGTGCTGACTGGATAACCTGGGGGCTTGGAGACCAAAATTTCAATTTCAAATTGATAATTAAAGCTGTAAAGCTAAGTACATCCTGGATATTTACCACCTTGCTTGACTAACAATGGTGACAATCCTCTAGAGTATGCTTTATCTTGCTACTGGTTTGTGCACATTACTAAAAATTAAAAAATCAAACACTAGAAAGCAAACGAGATAACAAGAGAAAGATGCTACCTGTAGTCAAATGTAGGGAAAACATAATGCAGAGCATTCACTAACAAATCCACAGTGGCTATATCTACAACACCAGTATCCGTGAGGTGGTCATGCTGAACCTGGATATCAAGATAGGAGGATACAGTGTGAGGAAGAAAACAAGGTTAACTGCTATAATTTATTCAGGGCAGACCGCAATGTTTCTTAAAACAGAACCTTAACAGCAACTTTTTGCCCAGTGTGCGTTCGGGCAGCATGGACTTGTGCAAGGGAAGCACTTGCAAGTGGAACAGGATCAAATTCTGCAAAAACCTACACACACAAAAAGAAAGGAGAAAATGAAAAAATAAGGTCAGAGTTGTTTTCAAATTAACATGTCAACATGCTGTGCTCTGGTCAGCCAATCCATTATTTGACGCTAGCATCAGACTCTAGGGCCGCTAAACATATAAGATCAATAATACACAATCAGTAATTTGCTCTGCACTTCAGCTCCTGCAGCCTTTCTACAGGCAGTTGTACTGTTCAAAACAGTAATGCAAAGAGGATGCAGACAATACACTTACAGTTTCTGGTGATTCACCGAGATCCTTGGCGAACACCCCGCGGACCTGCTCGTAGGATGAGACCGGGCACCTCTTCAGCATCGATTCCCTCATTGTCTGCACGTACTCCTCCGGCACGACATACTCCTAAAATAAGCAAACAAACACACCAACACAAACCCAGAGCAAAATATCAAGTTTTGTCATAGGCAAGTCACCAATCAGAGAATGATCGTATCAACATCATTCTACAATCGAATCACGCGCATCACTAGAAACAAGCCCAGCAGAGGCAAATTCCGTACCAGCTGAGCGATGTGCTGGCCGAGCTTGATGTAGATGCCGCCGTTGCGGAAGCAGAGCTCCTGGAGTCGGTTGGCGGAGCGGAGGTGAGCGTGGTGCTTGGCACTCTGCCACGCGGGCGTGCCCGGCTCGAGGCCCCAGAGGGACCACTTGTAGTCGAACGCGATGGTGGCGGCCGTGACGGAGTCGCGGAGGAGGCGCGGAGGCAGGTGCGCGCAGACCTTGAGCGTCGCGGCGGGGTCCTCAGAGGTGGCGACCGCGACCGCGCCGGCACCGGCACCCAGCGACAGCGCCGCCGTCGCCGCGCGCCGCCACATGTGTCGGGAGCCGCGACTCCTCTTCCAAGATTCTCTTTCTTCCGCCGCAAGAAGTTCGGAGAGACGCGTCCGGTCCGAACAGTTTGGGGGGAGCGGGGACGGGGAGTTCTGCTTGCTGCCTCGCGATCTTTTGCCGACGGGATTCGTGTATTCGCGCGATCCGTCCGTGTTTGTACCGACGCCTCGCTGGCTCGATGCCACACTTCTCAAAGGTCAATTGCTCAATTTTTATTGTGCTTCTGAAAGGAAAATGTACCGAGGTGAATTCTGGTTCAGCCCCAGAGAAGTAGAGATCTTGCTTGGTTGCTTGATATAACTCCAAGACGCCGCTTACTTGCTTCTTGCTCTATTTTAGGCAAGCAAATGCAAGAATTGACCAATTAAGATCCTCTCTAAGTATTAGGTTCTCTAAATATACACATTGCAGCATTTTTATTTGTATAAATCTTGTGTTTAGCATTGAGTTGAGATATAAAAATATACATGGACTATGTAGGGATCTGTCTGTGGTATGTGTATCACAAACGTTTGTTACCCGTTTATGATGTGGGTTTCAAGCATGTTGCAACTCTTGTGAAGTTGAAATGAATAAATGGCATCCGTGAAGATTGGAAGCTCAAGTGATTTAAAATTGATTTTTCTTAAGTTAGGCCCTGTTCGTTTCGCTGAAAATCTAGACTGAAAATTACTATTCGCTGATTTAACGTGAGAGAAAAATATTGTATCATAGCTGATAAATCATATTGATAAGTTCAAGTGAACAGGGTCATAATATGATGATATTTGACTAGTCTATAGTGCTTAAATTAACCCATGTGAGATGTGGTGAGAGCTTTTCGTGGGAACTAACTTTGAGTGTAATGTGACAGGTCATACCGGACTAGTTTGATATGAGCATGGATCATAGGTGTTGTAGTTTGGTTTCTCAGATTTTGCGCACTTCAGAAGTTGGCTTTGTCATCGGAAGTTCCGATAGTCAGGAATTCTGACATACATCGAAAGTATTGATGTTTGCGCATAGGTTTTGAGCTAACAATCAGCTTGACTTTGCTTGTCAGGTCATATCAGACTAGTCCGGTATATACTGACACAACCCAACGGCTAGTTAACGACTAGTTTTTGAGTTAGGTTATTTATACCCCCAAGCCCTCTCCTTTGAGGGAGGCTGATTCTGATGCTTGCTAGAGCCATTCTAAGTCTTGTGAGACACTCCCCCACACCATCTCTTTGTGAGATTAATCCTTAGTGCAAAATCCAAGCGATGGGTTGAGTGAGATTCAAAATTGTGAGCAAAAGACAGCAAGCCAAACCTTGAACACTTGTAGCAATCAAAGATCTTATGAAAGCATTTGTTAGTATTGAAGATCGAGTCTCCTAGACAGTTAGAAATCACCGGTGAGCACCCAAGGCTATGGAGTGCCATAGCAAGTTTGTGAAGGCCCCGGTCTTACCTCCGCAATGGAAGAGATCAAGCTAGTGAATTAAGAAAAATGGTTAAAAAACATGGCTAGAATGCACCCTGCAGTGGTCACTTGCCGCTTTTTCAACGGAGACGTAGGGCTCAAGTGGGAGCCCAAACTTCGGTGAATAGATCTTTGTCTCATTTGTGATTTTACTTGCAATATTTATGCTTGTCTTGGTCTATTTGGGTTGTGCTCATTTGTGTGTAGGGAAACTTCATAGCACAGCATCGAGAAACCCACCACAAAAAAGAGATGATTTCAGTTTTGAAGAGCACTGCCCATGCATGTGCATACCAAAACTAGTAGGGAATGCCCCCGCCCTCGCCCCTACCTCTACCCTAAAACAAACTAAATTTTCCATACTATTTATTTAATCCTTTTGTTTTGTATGTGTTTAGCTTTTAGGGCACCACCAATGAAGGCTAACGCTCTTAGTAGTTCAAGTACAAATAAAATGATCCATATAGACTAGGAAATATTGAGATTACTATTCACACAATGTAAACTATAACACTTGTGGTTTGCACAGAAACTTTTTCTTTTTCATCATGCTTCACCTTTATTTCCTTTCCCTCTTATTTTTTAGTATGGACCACCTTCTTTTTCCTCAAGCATATGTAGCTTCTGCAAACCACTATGACAAATACACAGCACCTACTTTTTTTATCTGATCCTACATGACCTTGGAGCTACAGTAAAAAAAAGCAGCGTTGGGAAGGCCTTAGACCTACATGATATCTCTTATACTCTATGTATTTATTCGAGGGGTTTGCATTCTTAGATTTGGTCTTTCCAAGTAGAGTAATAAAAAACCACGTACTAATTGCTTTCATATTTTTAAGTTATATAAATTTGTAGATTCGCTTATTCAACCCTCTATTTAGGTGACATTCTTGGTCCTTTTAGAAAGTTACAAAATCTTCATCGGATCATAAGGCGCGGCATAGAGACTTGACCAACTTGTCACAAAGTCAACCTTAGCCCACCGAATGATGCGCCTAGGAGCCACGAAGTTCCCACAGGATCATATGTTCACTCTAGTAACTTGGCCAACTTGTCACAGAACCAAGTTGGACTCACCGGACAATCCGTCAGGGTATCACAAATCACCGTTGAGTCGTATGGCCCTGATCAGTTGGTTGGCCATTCGACAAAATTCAAGGAGTGGGCCTCACCCAATGATCTATCGGGGTGTCATGAATCACCACGGATGATATGGTGACCACTCAGTTCTGGGACTAAGTCTTAATTGCCTTGTGCATAGTGACACCGAATGATCTGCCAAGTATCACCCCTATCGTTTGGTGCTCATTCCGATGCATTTTCTAATCGTGTTTTAAGTCTGATCTAGAACAATTCAACTTCTTTGAGATCATTGATTTAAAACTTATCCAATGAGGCCACTTTTGCTTCAATCTTGATTAGAGTAAGCCTCTCGTGCATACCAAATGCTTTCTACTTAAACTACCTTAAAGTGTATGCCTTGGACCCTTTTAATAGTACGACTAAAGGAAAAACAAAGTCCTAATACATTCTATGTCAAGTGTCTCCGAGAACTAGGCTTACACTTGACGCTATATAGTTCTTGGTCTTCATGAAAATCCTTTGCGCCACACGCTTCGTTAAATGGTCTTTCTTATGACTTAACCGTTATGATGATCCGCTACAAAATACATGTTAGTCATAATAAATCATGCTCATCAATCATCAAAACCCTAAAACCAACTTTAGGGCTTAGATGAATTCACTTACTACTCGAAGTTCGTCGTCTAACAAGAGAATCTCCACCAACTTGTTGTACAAAGCATAGATGCACATGTACATTGATTTACTAGGATTTAGTTATAACCAATTAAAAAGCAATTCTTTAAACCGATCAGGATATGATCTCTTTGTAATCCTTTGCACCAAGCCAAATCTTGGCATGCTAAATTTTGTCTTAGCTAAAAGAATTGGCGGCTTACCTACTAGACAGTAAGGAGCCAACAAACAATCCATAAAGAACACCACCAATGTAAGCATACAACAATAGTAGTCGCATTAAAAAGGTTATGTGACATATGATGTTGAAGTTTAGGGCTGTGTTCTCTTAGGCCATGCTCAACGCGACAATGTGGCGTGCTGCCCTAGGCTCCACGTTGGCATTATTGATCTGTGTCATACGAGATGGTAGCTCCGCAGACTCACAGTGTCTCTTGCAGAACTAGGACTCATATGACATCTCTTTTTCGCCTGATGAAAAAAATTTTGCTAGACATGCAGTGACCCCTCTTTGCTATGATGCAAAATTTGCGATTTGTTGGAAGAACTAGGACTCCAATATGACATCTTTTTTTTCAGCTTTGTACCACACCTACAGGTTTGGACCGTTGGGTAAAAGAGAAGAATAAGCATGCGTTGGTCGAGTCAAGCTCTTGTTCCATCAATATCTACATGGCCTGCAACTTTAGGCAATTAGGCTGGGGCTAACGTTCAATACTGCCACGTTGGATTTGCTCTCATATTCTCTCTCATCTATAATGCCTTCATCCTTAGCTTTTTCTCTCTCACATAGCATGAATGCTTGCTTTTTGCAGCAAGGCTATCGCATCTTCTGAAGTCAATTTGACAAGCCTGCAAGTAACTATCTCTACTAAATTGGCACAAATGTCACGTGGATATGATACAAGTATCTATCTCTACTAAGGCCTTGTTTAATTCCTCCTTAAAAATTTACATTTTATCCCATCGAATATTTGACACATGTATAAAATATTAAATATAGATTAAAAAATAACTAATTGCAGAAGGACATTTCCGTGCTTCTCCTCCGGCAGCCCGGAATGAATATTTTATTCGATTACCGCCAAATTTGTAAGAACCAGGAAGTCTCCTCCGGCGGGAAGCAGTGCCCGCTTAGCTTAGGGTCAGTGTCCAGCAGCAAATTTGCGTTGGTCGAGCCTACATGGCCTAATTTAGGCAATTAACCTCTGAGGTCAGCGGCTCGTGAGGAGACGTGGGAAGCGGCTAAATGTTGAATATTTATTCGATCCGTGTCTACCAAATTTGTAAGGAAACCAGAGTGTCATAATCATCAAATTTTGCATGCCCGCTAGTAAAGAGGGGTCACTTGGCATGTCCGTAAATTAATGAAGAGAAGAATAATTATCTACATGGCCTGCAACTTTAGGCAATTAGGCTGGGGCTAACGTTCAATACTGCCACGTTGGATTTGCTCTCATATTCTCTCTCATCTATAAGGCCTTCATTCTTAGCTTTTTCTCTCTCACATAGCATGAATGCTTGCTTTTTGCAGCAAGGCTATCGCATCTTCTGAAGTCAATTTGACAAGCCTGCAAGTAACTATCTCTACTAAATTGGCACAAATGTCACGTGGATATGATACAAGTATCTATCTCTACTAAGGCCTCGTTTAATTCCTCCTTAAAAATTTACATCTTATCCCATCGAATATTTGACACATGTATAAAATATTAAATATAGATTAAAAAATAACTAATTGCACAGATTGCGACTACTTTGCGAGACGAGTCTTTTAAGCCTAAGTAATCCATGATTTAACAATGTGGTGTTACAATAACACACGTGCTAATGACGGATTAATTAGGCTTAATAAATACGTCTCACGGTTTACCGATGGATTCTGTAATTTGTTTTTTATTAATATCCGAACACTCCACGCGACACCCATATAATACTCGATGTGACACCCCAAAACTTTACACCCTGAATTTAAACACTACCTAAGTTAGCACTTATATCATGCAGATAGAGACGAAGACACACGCCACGTTGGTACGTTGGAGCCGAAATGCCACGTCACCGAAATTTTCAACACCAAACTTTTCGTACCTGAAAGAAGAATTCTTTCTAGGGTTAATTGGAATGGTGCCATTACAACTTTCATGGTTCCGAAAAACATCATTATAATTCACATATTTTGAAATATACCATTATAATTCTGCCACTCTTTGAATACACCACGCTCTACGTATGATATTGCTTTGCACCCAGCTGCAGGACGACAACACATATAGTATTTTCGTATAGACCGTAATGCCCCTGCCTCTTTCTTCTTCCTCCCTCTCCTTCTTGCATGTTCTAATGGCGTCCATGGAGCCCCCCATGCCAACCACCGCCCTCATCTCATCCACCTCCGTGCTCCCGTGCATCTAGGAGCTCCCCAGGGAGGAGCTTGGCGAAGGGGCCAGATGGGCAGGAGCTCGCCCACGGATCAGCCGTCCTTCGCCGCAGAAGGCCGCTCTGTCGTGGATGGGGAGGAGCTCGAGTGCTCGACCGCGCACGTCGCACGCCATCACTCGCTCCCGTGCAGCACCATGGTCTCGTGCGTCGCGCCTGCATAGCGGCCGCGCCGCCAAGCATGCCTGCGCTCGCCGCTCGCCGGCGACCGAGCTTGAGCCACCGAGCAGCACGCCTGCACTCGCCACTCTCGGCGACCGAGCTCACGGTTGTGCACAGCCACCCGAGTTAGCACGCCTGCGCACGCCGCTCGCCGGTGACCGAGCTCGCTGTCACGCACGCCGAGCCAACCGAGCAGCCCTCCTGCGTTCACCGCTCACCGGTGACCGAGCTCTCTGTCGCGTGCGCCAAGACAGTGAGCCACCCGGGTCAGCACGCCTACACTCACCGTCGCACGCGCCAAGCCCCCCGAGCATGTCACAGGCGCACGCCATGAACGTCCTGCTAGTTTCTGTCCGGCACATGCGCATACGCACAGCGCTTGCATGTTAGGCTTCACGAACATGGCGTGTATACGCCAGGTCCAGGTGCATTGTATTAGTATTCTACACCATGAGCCCGATGCCAATGTCGCCGTGCAGCGGAGGTAGCTCGCGCGCAGCTGGCGACGCTGGAGGTGCGCGCGGCCGTCCCGCTGGACCAGCGCGACGGGCCAGGAGGGGCCCTTGGCCAGCGAAACGGTGGCGGCCTTCTCGAGCTGGTCTCGTTGACCCGCGCCAGAAGACGTCAAAGCTACGGAGGCTGCCGCGTTCGGCAGCGAGGCTTTCTGGGCCCCGCATGTCATTGAGATGGAGGGAGGGCTATAGGAAGGGTATTTTGGGACATAAGAAAGTACAAACGTCTGCAGATAGGCCTTGGGTAGTTGAAAACGTACAAAATAACATTTCTCTTGTTCCACACAAATTATAATGACATGTTTACAATATCACGAATAGTAATGGTATTTCTCTGAACTCGTATAATTATAATGGCACCGTTCAAATTAACCCATATTTCTATGACGTCATTCCTCGTATTTCTCCCTTCTTTTTTTTACGTCGCTGTACTACTGTATCGTGACCAAAGTCAAAAAGTCAGGACGGGGTAATTTTCCCAAAAAGGTGCACGAGATCGAGAAGAGTGCAGAGATGCGGCTGAAACACGCCGGATCCGGCGGACAAAGCAGCGGCGCGCATACACAATCCAGGCACGGCAGCGGGCGCTGGCGTGCCGCGTGCAGGGTCGCTGTCTGCCCTCTGCCTCCCATAGCCTCCCACGCACTCGCCCTTATCATCGATCCTCCCCTCGCTCCCATCCGCAATCCCCACCCCCGCCGGGCCACCGCCCACGCCCCACAGCAATCCCTTCTCACCCGTTTCCCCACTCTCGCTTGCTTGCTGGTTGCTGCGAACAGACACCCTCACAGCATAGTGTACTCCACAGCATACCACCGCTGCACACACAAACCACCGGCAATAAACAACTCCCACTCCCAGTAAATTTCTCGGCTCCCAAATCTCCGATTCGAGGAAGCCGGAGGAGGGGACTTCGAGCCGCGGCGATCGGGACACGAGTGGGCCCTCGACCCGTCCGCGGCTGGAATTGCCGAGAAGAAGCCGAGAGGGATTGGATTGGAGTGGAGCGGAGTTGCGGGAGGTGGGAGTGAAGGCGGCGATGGGGCGGCTGTTCCTGATGCACCTGGACGGCAACGTCTACAGCTGCAAGCACTGCAAGACCCACCTCGGCGTTGCCGGCGACATCATCTCCAAGGTTCCTCTCGACCCCTCTGCGTCTCCCCGCTGCCAAAACAAGAAAAATTTATTCTTGATTTTCGCCGTCCCCGCGGCGGATGCGTGCGGTGAGGCTGACAGCGGTTGCTTTCCTTGGTGTTTCGATTTCTTCCAGACGTTCCACTGCAAGCACGGGAAGGCGTACCTCTTCCATAAGGTGTAAGTGGCCTCTTGCCTTTCTCTTTACTTTGTTCGTCGATTTCAGCAAAGCTTAGGTTGCGTGCGCGGTGCGCTCTTAGATGAGTGTAATTTGGGGAAATGCAGCGCCGTCCTTTTTCATTTCTCAGCAGAATGTGTCTGGCTTCGGCCAGAGAGAATCTATCAGCTGGTTATTTATGCTCATAGTGGCGCTAATCTGATGTTTCATAAGCCAAGATAGATACTACACCGATTAGCGGTGGCGTGTGGCAGTTTTCAGCTAGTGAGAGTCTTGTCTATTCCTTTCTAAAACCTGGAGAAACTTGGGAGACTTTGGAGTGTCTATTGACTTTTGAGGACTGAGACCCGAAGGCCATGTTTAGTTTCATCTAAAATCCAAACTTAGGCACTATGCAAAAAGAAAATTCCCCGTCACATCAAACTTGCGATACATGCACGGAGTACTAAACGTTGATGAAATCAAAAACTAATTGCACAATTTAGTTGTACTTTGCGATACGAACGTTTTGAGCCTAATCAGTCGATTGGACAAGCATTACCAAATAAAAAAAAAATGCTACAGTGTAGCTACAGTGCAGCTACAGTAAATCCGGCGGCGCCAACTCCGCCGAACTAAACATGGCCTGAGGAAAATATGTGAAGCAAGATAACAAAAGGACCTCATTTTAAATTCTAAACTCTACTAAATTATCAATAGATGATTAGCATTGCATGGGTATACAACTATATGCTACAGCACCCACCCAATAGACAAATATCAATGTCTTAATCCTCTATATGGAATAAATGGAGAAGAATCCACGAGACAAGGTGCAGTGGTTTCAGTCACCCACACCCGCATTTCTTTCATCCATTATTCTCTTCTTTCTAGGGTGCACTGGATATGCTGGAGGCACAATCTTCAGACTTACCTTTTTCCTGAGAAATCTTTCTAGTGGTCTAGTAGTCGTTGGCTTGGGATCTTATTATTAGCGTTGATCTAGATTTATTTTCAGCACCTTATGTCTTAACAACTGGTCCCTAGTTCAATCTTTAACACCTACATGCATACAACATTAGTTCAAATTGTTCTGCCTTTCACCGTCAAGTAATTTATAGTGTTGTTGAATGGACCTCAATACATATGCTTGCAGTTCATGTCGGATACCAATTCTAGACAAGTAATTTGCTTCCAGATAATACCACTGTCCAGACTCAAGTGGTCAGTGAACCTTTTAGAGTTTTCATCCTACTTCTTTTCCTAACCAAAAGTTAAGTCTAATCTTCTCTCCTGGTTGCTTCATATCTCATGCCATATCAATGTATCAGTACTTACCGTTATTTGTCGAGAAAGGAAATGTCGATGTGCACATGAAATGTTTTTTTCCCTGTTAGTGGACTCAGCACACTTGTTCTAATACAAAGCTTCATTTGGAAGTAACTAATCATTATCTTCCATCACGAACCGGTTATGTACTTAGCTTTTCCTAGAGAGTTTCTGTAACTCAGTTCTCATAGAAGCCCACTCTAAACTAGGAGACAGTTAAGCTAGGCACGCAAGCCTGATCTCAAGCAAAGCTCTCCACAGATTGCCAAATTCGCTAGTACTCAATTATTGTCAGATCAGAGCTTCTGGTGCGGCAGAAAACAGATGTACTAGAACTGCTCAATAATGCGGCTTGGACAATTTGATGCCGTCTTACCGACAAGAGGTCTAAATTTGGTAGTTGGTGATTCGATATCAAAACAGTTCATTAGCTCCAATATTATGCATTTCACTGTTTGGTAGGATTTACAGTGTAGTTTTTCCTGGAGATGAGTTGTATTTCTTACAGTATTCTGTCAGCCAGCAGATGCATCATTAACTCATGTCTGTTATGCCCAGTGTCAATGTGACTTCTGGAGTAAAAGAAGATCGCATGATGATCACAGGAATGCATACTGTTTCTGATATCTTCTGTGTTGGCTGTGGATCCATCGTTGGATGGAAATATGTAAGATTTGCAAAGGTTATTTCATAGTGTCCTGTGTATACTGCCTTGCATCTAAGTTTTTATTATGCTCTTCTCTAGGAGGCTGCACATGAGAAGAACCAGAGATACAAGGAAGGAAAGTTTATTCTGGAGAGGTGATGGCCCCAACATTCTATCATGATTTTGTTGCCTTAGATTTGTCCTTTCAAAAAAAAATTGTCCTCTGTTCAAACAGATCTGTGACTCAGTTCGCAAAATGCCGCATTGATTATCATATTGTTAATCTGGAATTGACTCACTGGAACAAAATTTTATTCTAAGCAGGTTCAAGGTGTCGGGCCCTGATGGAAGCCAATACTGGATTGCACCAGATGTTAACTTGGGCGGAAGCGACGCCGATGATGTATGAAGTGCAATTCAACAAGCTCAAGCCTGTTGTTCATCCCCTGTAAATAACCTGGGTGTTGTTGCTCTTTAATCAGCGGGGGATTGCTCCCATTGAAATAATCCCCGGCGTAAATTGTTGTTGTTCTAGGTGACATGATCATATCCCTCCTATTGTCCCTGGGAGTCGTTGGATGTTTCTGTTGTATATGCGTGTAACCTGTAACCTGTGTTGCTTATAAGCCCATCGAGTTGTATGCCAAGCGCTAATGACCTCGAGTTGTATGCCAAGCGCTAATGACCAAATAATTAAAGTATGTTTCTCATCTCAAGTCTGTGATCGACCTGGGTGTCATGCTAGGACTGAAGTTATGTACAGATCTGCATTATATTGTGTGTTCGGTTCCAAGGTCACTCTAAATAACCGAATAACCAATATAATTGCACGCCTGTTTCTAAGATGCACTGTGGTACTATCATGTCGACTGTGGGCTGGTGTGGTAGAACCCTGCTTCCGAATTCTTTGTTTAGCTCCTTGATTTTTTTTAGTGATTCTAGTTAATTCTAGTGGGGAAGCAAGTGAGAATAAATTTCGGAGTGATTTTTTAGCAATGGTGAGCGGATTTTTTTTACCTCTCAACTCCTAGTGTAAATGCTCTCCACTAGAATCTGTGCGGAGTTCTGCTGTTTAGGAGTGATTCTTGATTTCTCTTGGAGAACCGCTCTAAGAAGACCTAGATCATG
The DNA here is from genome assembly GCA_904845875.1 of Miscanthus lutarioriparius. NCBI lineage: Eukaryota > Viridiplantae > Streptophyta > Magnoliopsida > Poales > Poaceae > Miscanthus > Miscanthus lutarioriparius. Next base: position 121,203,855 of record CAJGYO010000002.1, read on the forward strand.
CGGGTTTCTGACTTTAGTACATACTATTGTAATTTCGTTGCTTTCAAGTAATGAAATTTGGCTCGTCCGTAGTGGAAAAAAAAGAAGATCTGCCAAACGACCCCATATGTAACAAATAAAGTTCCAGCATGATCTAGTTCTACTCATCTACAGAAATGACTTATCATCAAACAGAAGGGGGGAAATGGCGGTGAGAAAGGCGTGTGTCCGCTGGCAGCAATTTGGGACCAATCAATTGGTCTCCAGTCCACTGCACTGGACCATGTACGATACGATCATACGACATGTGGTTGATCACCATCAGCGGGGAGAATACCATTTGTGTCCTTGCCGAGCTCACCGGACATGGCGATAGCGACGCCATCTCGGTCGAAGCTACGCTTCAAGTCAACCGTTCGGGACTGTGGGTGTGGCCGTGTGGGGTATGCTCGGTATTCCTCTGTGACTGTGATGCACATGCACTGATGCCTCTGATGAACTCTCGACCCAACGACTCGACGTCATTGTCGACTTGTCGTTGGACACCAGCTTAAGCAATCCAGGTCTTCGCTTGGTTTTGGTTGTTGTCAAGCACTCCATCCTCCGCTTCGTCCGATCACTCCGGCAGGGCACACACCGATCCCAACGTTAGAGCCGAAGAAGGGATGGAAGCACCCGAGGAGAACGCGGCCGCGGCTGCCGTGGACGCCGTCACCCAGATGACCAACCGCTTCAGCGCCATCAACACGGACGACGCCGAGGCCGGCCCCCTCGAGCTCGACGACGTGGTGGACGTCAACGTCTACAGCTGCAAGCACTGCCGCACGCACCTCGCCGTCGCCGACGACATCATCTCCAAGGTCCGTCGTCATGTTCTCTCGCTTATTTCTTTGGCCGCGACTTCCCGCACGTACGATCGCACGCGAAATTCCTAGCTAATTTCAGCGTCGCGGCGAATGCGATGACTGATGAGAATATGTCTTCATTAATTTTCAGAGCTTCCATTGCAAGAACGGGAAGGCTTACCTCTTCGATAAGGTGTAAGTGCTTTTTCAATTGGCATCCTAGAATCTGTGTCGCCAAACTTTCTAAAGACTGAACTTATATATTCGAAGTTGAAACTAGTATATAGATTCTAAGTTTTCTCTAGGTCAGTGCCTGAACTTGCTTATGTTACATATATGCCCAGTATCAATGTGACCGTTGGAGAAAAAGAAGATCGCATGATGATCACAGGGATGCATTCCATTTCTGATATCTTTTGTGTTGGCTGCGAAGAGATTGTTGGATGGAAATATGTAAGATTCCTAATGATTATTTTTTGTCATATAATATCCTTTGTGTATCGCCTGACATCTAAGTTCTATGACGCCTCTACTCAGGGGGCTGCATATGAGAGGAGCCAGAAATACAAGGAAGGAAAATTTGTTCTCGATAGGTGATCATATCTGATATCCTGTGTTTCATGGTTTATACTAGTAAATATGCCTTCGCCATACATTGATTTCCATTTTTTCCCCCTACTGTCCTTTTTTTAGAGAAAGAACGTACTCAGAAATTTACAATCGTTTTCAGCGGATCCGGGGGGGGGGCTGCAGCCCCCCTCGTGAGCCTTACTGTAGCATCAAGCATAAATCTTCATTATCAATCAACATGTCCATTACTTAGCCCCCTCCTTGATCCCATCCTGAATCCGCCACTCGTGTGACCATTTGGCTAATTCATTAGCTACTTGATTTCACTCTCTTTTCATCATTACAACTTAAAATTGTAGAATAAGATGCATGATGAAGACCCTTGCCTTCTTGAATGAAAAATAATATACCTCAGTTATATGATCATGTTTGGATCCACCTAGCTTTAATAGCTAATTGTTAGTTGGGTGGTAGCGAAGACATTAATTTGGGCTTATTAGCTGATGATCCGAATAGGTTCTCGGCAATTTTAGCAGAGTTGTAGGATCCAAACAGTATCTATATCTACAACTTGTTTAGCCTAGGGATTCACTTTATTAGTGAATAAAACTTCAATCTTAAGCAGGTATCAGTTGCTTGGACCTGAATGAAGACATGCCCAGGTGGCAGTGGCACACGGTGTTCAGTTTGGCATTGTTGCTGGAAGGGAGACACTGGTGATGCATACTGTATATGACTTTCTTATCGTGTGCATATATGAATGAACTAAAACGATTCGACAAGCTCAAACTTGTTTGTGGACCCTGTAATAACCGATCCCTGCTGTGTTCTTGAGGGTGCTGTGACTTCATATATATAGACAGATTTGTGGACCCTGTAATAACCGATCCCTGATGTGTTCTTGAGGGTGCTGTGACTTCATATATATAGACAGATCGATGTTTGTTGTATGTGTATGTGCAGACTGTACTGTAGTTGTGTGATTGTGCCAAAGTTCAATGGCGGTGCTGAGCATGCGTGTATCTCTCTATAGATTTGTTTCGCCGCTAGATTTCTGTTGTAATAATATATTGTTTCAAGTGCTATGGCGCCATGTTTTTACGGTAGGCTCTCGCACAGGGATTCTCTTCACCAATATGTTGTCCCAAAAAAAACACAATCAACTCACTACTACACAAAAGCTTATCCGAGGCATTTGCAAAATGGCCTCCGAGGTGGTTGGGCCGACTGCCCGCCTCGATTATTCGTGGTAGGGCAGCCGACCTAGCAACCGCCTCGGTTAATGCTTAACCGAGGCGAGCAATGTAAAGGAACCGCCTCGGCTAATGCATTAACCGAGGCGGTCGGCCTAAAATAACTACCTCGGTTAATCAAACTTAACCGAGGCGGGCGTTTTACTGAGCCCGCCTCGAGAAATACATTTTCGGAGACGGGCACCCTATAAGACCCGCCTCCAAAAATAGTGGCCCAGCTCACAGGCCCATATCTATTCTTCTACCGGGCTCATCTATAAGCAGGAGTTAGGGTTCCCAGCCACGCCCCTCCCCACTCCCAAATGCACCCCTCACCATCCCGCCGCCCCTCTCCGCGCCCCTCCCCTCCTTGAGCCCGGTCTCTCTCTCTCTCTCTCTCTCTCTCTCTCTCTCTCTCTGGTGGTGGCGTTCGTGTCTAGATCAGGCGAGGCCCAGAGGGGCGTCTCCGGCGGCATGCCACGGCCTCGCTCCTCAGCAGCGGAGGCCGCGTCTAGATCCAGCGGGGGCGGCGCGCCCGCAGTCCGGCGGCCACACCCTCGAGCAGGGGCGCCACGGACTTCTCCGGCGGCCACGTCCTTGAGCAGCGGACGGGGCCTCCTACCCTGGCCCGGCGCCTCCCGCCGGGGCCAGTCCCGCGCCGCTGCCCGCGCGTGCCAGCGGCCATCGCCCTGTCGGCGTCGGGAGAGCGAGGGAGGGAGAAAGTGAAGAGAACGGAGGGAGGGGTGAGAAGAAGCCTCTGGAATGAGGAGCTGAAGCCGAGTATTTATTCGTTGAAGCATTTGTAGGGGCGGCTGGTTATTGAGCCGCCCATATAAATCTCAACATCGGGGGCGGCTGGTGAGTGAGATGCCCCTACAAATCCGACTCATTTGTAGGGGCAGCTCGTATTACCAGCCACCTCTATTGTTTCATTTGTAGGGGCGACTGGTCTCTGGGCTCCCAAACACGTCACTGTAGGAGCGGCTCCATCACCAGCCGCCTCCTACAAAAAATTTATCCCGTTGCTACAAACCGTTTTTTACGTAGTGGCTGTACCTGTACTTCAACCAACCACATGGAATTCTGCAGTCGGTATACATACATATCCCCTGGATCTATCCTGGCCTCTGAATTCTGCAGTCGGTATACAATACATATAGGCCGGACGGCAGCTTATAATAAGCAAATAATAAAGGGTATATTCACTCTTCTTGCCTCGATTGGCCAGGGCTGGGCTCTACCTCTACAGCGTTCATGAATACAGCAACCGGAGAAAATATTTAGCCTGTTCGCTTGCTCGTAAATGATCATAAATTTTCAGCCGGGAACAGTGTTTTTCTCTCACACCAAACCAGCCAGCAATAAATAATCCACGATACGATACGGCCTCCCGAACAGGCTGATGAATATGATAGATAGGGCACCAACATGGTGGGCTGGCCTTGCTGCTGTGTCAGTGCCACTTCTTGTCTGCTCTTATTGGACACAGGTACCGTTCGCTGATTTATTGTGAGAAAAAAACACCGTATCGTTACCGATAAGTTCAAGCGAACAGGACAGGGTATGCTTCCAAAAAAGCCAGATCAAAGTCATCCCATGATGTACATGTGTGTTTGTCGGTATTGCGTACCAAATGTTTCGAGCCATTGTCGCTGTCATATTCGACGAAGCATTCTTTTGTTAACACCGACGAGGCTGCCTGTTGGACTCCTGTTGGCAGTTTGGCACATCGCATAATTGAAGCGGAACGGACTGAGCACCGCCGAAACATGGCCGGGACCTGATGACTTTACGCGGCGCACTAGCCGGAATGACCGATCCTGCCATACACGGCAGTTCCTCCACTGGGGGATCCAGTCATCCAGTCCCTGTCCCTCGTGCTCTCCCCTCTCGTGCGAGGACCGGACTGTAAAGTCCTCACTCAAGTCGGCAAAATCAGCCAGCTTTAGGATGAGTATGTGGACGCAATCCAGTAGGTGTCGCACAGCAGGATCAATGCGACACAGTCTCATAATTTTTTCCCCCTAGCAGCAGGTCCTGAATTCGTGGAGTAGCAACCAGCCAGACGACTCCGACGGCAACGTTGGCCATGCTTCTCAGCACGGGAAGGAGCCAGCCCTATTCATGGCAAGCCTCCGTGGCTCCATGGCTCCATGGCACGGCAGCTGGGTTTATTTCCCCGGTATAAGCCATCGTTTTCTCCGGGTTCTTCCGCGGCGCGAGCGAGATCACCACGGACCGAACCACAGGCAGCGCTCCGCTGCCGCCTGCCGGGCGCGCGGGGCGCCTGTCTACCCACAGGAGTTCGCGCACAGGCGTGCCGGCCCTGGGGTGGGACCACGCCGTCGTCCTCCCGTGCCAGTGCCACGCCCCTGGGCGCCTGGGTCGCGGCGCACGGGCGCGGAACCCACCTACCCCTTCCCCGTTGGTGAAAACCGCGCGCGGCCCCGCACGGGCCACGGGGGTCAGAAACGCCCGATCGCTTCGCCAGCCCCCGCCCGCCAGCCGAACCGATTCGCGATTCCGGGCTACGGCGGCAGGGGCGGATCGGTAAAAACCCGCGGGGCGAGCGAGGACAAGCGGACGCGGACGTGAGCGTCGGAAATTTCGAGAAGCGCGGAAAGGGACGCGCACTCGGGCGGGTGGCTGTCGTACTAGGTACTTCTACTACTGTGCCACCTAGACTCGACGTGGGTGGCGGGGGTGGCGGTCGGGTTCGCTAGCCAGCCAGCGACAAGTACGAGCGGTGGTCGACCGGCGCGTGGGCGTGGTGGTGATTGCTGCCGTCATCGCGGCGCAGGAGGCCGTCGTCTCCGGCCTGTTTTGGGTGCGGGAGGACCTCATCCAGAAGACCAGAATGAGCATGTGCAGGCGGGCGGAACGTGGCCCGGGTCTGCCGCCCTCGTGCGGTCGTGGGCTTCGTGGCTGTAGAATGGAAATATTCGGGGGCGGCGGGCGGCCGGTCGGTTGCTACCGTTTCACGGTGATACCGACTATACATGACGTAGTCGTTCATAACTACGCATGTATGCTTATATTATATTTATTTACGAACATACGCATGTAAATCCTATAAATACAATTAAAAGAGTTGTTCGGCCGATGGTTTCGGTTGCTGATAAGCCGGCTGGTGCTGTTTTGTTGTGAAAAAAAAAACACTATACCATAGCTGATAAGTTCAAGCGAACGATACAAAAATGTCGTGATATCTCGTTATCGATATACTGCCACCGAAAGAAAACACCATGGTATCCTAAAATAAACTTAGAAATACGAGCATCCATAATAACAAACTAAAGACTTAAAAGACATGTTCCATCGTAAAAAGAATATTTAGTTAAGATATGCTCAATACGTGCACCACAAAATAACAAAGTCACTGGATTGATAATGGAATAATAATAGTAGTTGTGATCTTTTTTCACACACAAAAAAAAACTCAACGATGCCACGCCTATTTAGATGAGGGGAAATGATCTTTGTTTGCCGTACGAAGAAGAGGAGGTACTCTTAAAACTTGGTGTATTGTGGTTTGCAATATAAAATACGTCTATGTGGTTGGTTCATCTGACTCTGTACTAGTGTTCTTCAAATTCTCTTGATGTTGATTTAGTTTTGTAACTCATGATACGTGTCGGGGACCAATCTTAGGGTACCTAAATAGGAGGAGCTAATGGTCATCAACACTGACTTGTCCGAGCAATCAAGTGTGCGACTACGGCTTCAACCGGCCCCAGGGGCGCGGGCCCCGCCTCGTCCAACGGCTAAAGCGCGGGTCTTGCCTCACTCGACCCCTGAGGCGCGGGCTCCGCCTCGACCGACCCCTCGGGGGCGGGCTCCACCTCGACCGACCCTTGAGGCGCGGGCTCCGCCTCGCCCGACGGCTGGAGTACGGGCTCCGCCTCGCCCGACCGCTGGGGTACGGGCTCCGCCTCACCCGACCCCTGTGAGCAAACCGGACGCCAGACGGGAGCGTGCGTCCCCATGGGGGGCCACATTATCCCCAACCACCACGGGCGTGAGATGTGGACTCAAGGCCATGCCTGTGGCGCCAAGAGAGTGGCGGACACGTCTCGACGTGACCCGCTGCCGCGATAGGCCATACTTGGGCACGCACGTCACCAATAGTGCCGGACGGACCGGCACTGTGCTACCAAATCCCTGTATAGCCCCAGTCAAGGGGAAATGTTGACCATACTGTGAGCAAGCGACGGGATGGACACCACGACCGGATGACGACGGCCACCTGTAGTAAGGACGTGACGAGAAGTCGCTACAGGACCAACGGGGCCCGCCTACAGGGGAAGAAGAGAAACGTGGCCCCGGAGCTTTCTTCTTCCCTATTTTTCTCTTTCCTCTTTTCCTTCTTTTCTTTTTCTCTCGTGTACCCCAGGCCTGTCCCTTGATGTATAAAAGGGGAAGCTGGGCTCCTCGTCAAGGGGATCAAACCTGATCGGATCCGATCGAATCGAACCAGAACCCAAGCCTTCCTAGCGCGCTTCGCCACTGGGAAGCAACACTCTCACTCACCCACATTCGCACACACCAGAGACTTGGGACCCTGTCCCTCTCTTGACCGTTTATAACCCCCACTACGAACTTTTAGTGCTAGTAACACAAGCAACAACGACGAACTGGACATAGGAACGTTCTAGAAATCTTGTGTCCTCTAAGCACACCATCCGAGCCAGACGCGCAATCTAGAAATTTACTAGTTAGCGACTCGAAACACCGATAGTTGGCCTTTGCGCGTCTCGACGTCTTCAGAAGGCTTCGGATGGCCAATCATGGTATCAGCTGGGTCTCGGGCGCGCATGTGCGTCACGGGAGGAGCACATGCGGGAGGAGCACCTGCAAGCACGACGCCAGGAGCTCGAGGAGGCGCGGCTTGAACTCGAGCAAAAATGCACAGAGCTCGAGCAGGAGATCGCGCGCCGAGGAGACGAAGGCCTCCCGTGTTTCACCCGGGTGAGCCAGAACATAGTGGCCGTAGTAGCTTTACTCCGAGGGCTCCTTGAGCCCGCGATGCCCGAGGACCGTCAGACTCACCGAGAGATCCACACATTACTCGAGCGTGCCGTGGTGCCGCAAGCAGATAGCTCATTGTCCCGACAGAGCGAGCTCAACACTAGCCGCCACGTGCCCTCGGGGCAGCGTGGTAAGGACGTCTCCGTCCACAAGGCACCACGCGACGATAGGAAGCAAATTGCGGTCACGGTGCGCGACACCCTGAACGCCCGCAGGCGCGGACTTGATGACAAGAGGGAGGAGGCTAATCGCGGCTACCATCCTCGCTGGGGTGGGTGCTACGATAGCGCCAAGGACCAGAGCCCGAGCCCCAGCCTACCGAGGCCTCAGGCCTTCGGCCGACACATCCTCAATGCGCCCTTTCCGCCACGATATCGGCCACCGACCAATGTCCTAAAATACTTCAGGGAAACGAACCCCGCGTTGTGGCTCGAGGACTATTGGCTTGCCTGCCAGGCCAGTGGCGCAGATAGTGACAATTTCATTATCCGCAATCTCCCCCTGTTCCTAGCAAACTCAGCGTGGATGTGGCTGAAGCACCTTTCGCCCAATTGCATCCACAGTTGGGCGGACCTAAAGGAGATCTTCGTGGGAAAATTCCAGGGCACCTACGCGTGCCCTAGGAACCCATGGCACCTCGAAAACTACTCGTAGAAGTCCAAAGAAACTATCCGTGAGTACATCCGACGCTTCTCCCGGTAGTGCAACGAGCTGACTGACATCGCCGACGCTGACGTCATCGGAGCCTTCTTGTCAGGGACCACCTATGAGTCTCTGGTCCATAAGTTGAGTCACAAGGGCCCGAGGACCACCAAGGAGCTCCTCGACATCTCCACCAGTCATGCCTCAGGCGAGGAGGCGGTCGGAGCTATCTTCGACCGCTCCAAGGGCAAGGCGAAGCGGGACGAGGACACCGGCGAAGGCGCCTCCAACCATCCCAACAAAAAGAAGAGCAAGTAGCGACGCGAGAGTTCGCTCATGGCCGCCGCTGACCGCAAGGGGGGTCGAAAGCCCACCAAGGGCACTCCCGACCACTTCGAGAAGCTGCTCAAAGGGTCATGCCTGCACCACGCCTTCCTCGTCAAGCATCTATACAAGGACTACGCTCTCATGCAGCGGTTCATGTTCGAAGGCACCAACAAAGGGGAGCCGAGAAGACACCCCAAGCCGGCGGCGGACGACGCCGATGGGAAGGATAACGGCTTCTCGACCCTCAACGGCTGCCTCATGATCTTCGGGGGGTCGGCGGTCTATGACTCCAAACATCGGCAGAAGCTGGCGCGCCGTGAGGTCTATGCGGCCAAACCCACCAGCCTGCCTTCCTCCGGTGGTCGGAATCCACCATCACCTTCGACCGGACCAACCACGCCGATAGTGTCCCCCAGCCAAGGAGGTACCCACTCATCGTCGACCCGATCGTCGGCATGAAGTGTCTCACCAAGGTGCTGATGGATGGCGGTGGTGGCCTCAACATCATGTATGCTGAGACGCTGGATGCCATGGGCGTCGATCGGTCGTGCATCTGGCCGACCGGGGCGCTTTTCCACAGCATCGTGCTAGGGAAGCAGGCCACACCGATGGGTAGATCGATCTGTCCATCACCTTTGGGACTCCAACCAACTACAGGACGGAGACCCTCACTTTTGATGTGGTGGGGTTCCATGAAACTTACCACGCCATCCTCGGGCGGCCATGCTACGCGAAGTTCATGGTCGTCCCCAACTACACCTACCTAAAGCTGAAGATGCCAGGCCCATGAGGGGTCATCACCATCAGCACTTCCTTCCAGCGCGCTTACAAGTGCAAGGTGGAGTGCTGCAAGCACGCCACAGCAATCGTCGCCTCCACCGAGCTCACAGCCATCTAGGAGAGAGCCACCGTGGAGGCTCCGGACTCCAAGCGGTCGGCTAGGTCTTTTGAGCCTGTAGAAGGCATCAAGGAGGTCCCCGTGGATCCCAGCAGCCCCGATGACAAGGTGCTCTACATCGGCACCACGCTTTCCTCCAAATAGGAAAGCACGCTCATCGACTTCCTCTGCGCTAATAGAGATATCTTTGCGTGGAAACCCTCTGACATGATGGGCATTCCGAGAGAAGTTGTTGAGCACGCCTTGAAGATCAGGCCGGGCTCCAAGCCAATGAGGCAACGCCTATGCCGCTTCGATGAGGAGAAGTGTGGGGCCATCGACGAGGAGATTGCGAAGCTTTTGGCGGCCGGATTCATCAAGGAAGTGTATCATCATGAGTGGTTAGCCAATCTCGTTCTTATAAGAAAAAAGAGTGGGAAATGGAGAATGTGTGTCGACTACATGGGTCTCAACAAAAAGCGCCCAAAGGATCCATTTCCTTTGCCGCGCATAGATCAAGTAGTCGACTCAACCTCAGGGTGTGAAACCCTCTGCTTCCTTGATGCGTACTCCGGGTACCATCAAATCACGATGGAGTCTGACCAGCTCGCAACTTCCTTCATTACCCCCTTCGGATCATACTACTATGTCACGATGCCATTTAGTCTAAAAACATGGGGGCCATGTACCAGCGTTGCATGCTTAAATGCTTCGGTGACCTCATCGGGCAGACCATTGAGGCTTACGTGGATGACATCGTAGTCAAATCCAAACGCACCGACGAGCTTGTGACCGACCTTGAGCTGATCTTCGCGAAGCTTCAGGAGAATGACATCAAACTCAATCCTAAAAAATGTGTCTTCGGGGTCCCGAGGGGTATGCTGCTTGGGTTCATCGTTTCCGAGCACGTCATCGAAGCCAACCTGGAAAAAATCTTGGCCATCACAAGAATGGGCCCGATATAGAATGTAAAGGGGGTACAGCGAATCACGGGGTGCCTCGCTGCACTCAGCCACTTCATCTCACGTCTCGGCAAACAAGGCCTCCCCCTCTACTGGCTTCTGAAGGAAACCGACCGCTTCAAGTGGATAGCCGAGGCCCAGGAGGCACTTGAAAAGCTCAAGGAGCTCCTGACGAAAGCTCCGATCCTAGTCCTACCAGCCGAGGGGGAACCCCTTTTGCTTTACATCGCGGCCACCACACAGGTGGTCCGCGTCGCACTAGTGGTGGAGTGAGAGGAAGAAGGGCATGCCCTCAAAGTACAGTGACCCGTGTACTTCATCAGCGAGGTCTTGTCCGACTCCAAGACCTGCTACCCCCATATCCAAAAGCTCCTCTACGCCATCCTCATCACCAAATGAAAATTGCGCCACTACTTTGAGTCACACCCCGTGACTATGGTGACGTCCTTTCCTCTTTGTGAGGTCATCTAGAACCAGGATGTGACGGGAAGAATCGCCAAGTGGGCTCTCGAGTTGATGGGTCAAGGCATTTCATATGCCCCACGGACTGCCATCAAGTCCCAAACATTGGCTGACTTTGTGGTGGAATGGACCAAGATCCAAATGCCGTCAGCGGCCGTTGATCAAGAGTACTAGACCATGTACTTCAACGGTTCACTGATGAAGAAGAGTGCTAGTGTTGGGCTAGTTTTTGTCTCGCCCCTCGGTGTGCGCATGAGGTACATGGTCCGCCTCTAGTTCCCCGCCTCAAACAACATGGCCGAGTACGAGGCTCTCGTCAATGGCCTGCACATCGCCATAGAGTTGGGCGTCCAATGACTCGACATCCGGGGAGACTCCCAGCTGGTCATCGACCAGGTCATGAAGGAGTCAAGCTGCCACAACCCCAAGATGGTTGTGTATTGTCAGGAGGTCCGCAAGCTAGAGGACAAGTTCAACGGCCTCGAGCTTAACCACATCCCCTGAGGCTCAACGAGGCAGCCGACGAGCTAGCGAAGATGGTGTCAGGCCAAGAGCCAGTCCCGGTTGGTGTCTTTTCCAATAATCAGCATGAGCCCTTGGTCCGCTACGAAGAACCAGGGTATGCTGGTAACAAGCCGCCTGCCTTAGGCCTAGGGGCTAGGCAGTCATCAGCTTCACCTGACCCCTCTGCCCAAGGCTCAGGGGAGGGCGACCATCGGCCCCTTCCGATCCCTCTAGCTCAGGCTTGAGGGCTGGGGCTGGCAACGCACTGCCCGCCCCAGGCTCGGGTGTTGGCCCCCCATCAGCTCCATCCGGCCCTAGGGTCATGAAGATCGACGAAGATCCAGTGGGGGAATCTGGCGGGGACCCAGCCATAGAATTCGATCTCTTGCCTGATTAGAGGACCCCTTACCTTGATTGCCTCATCTATAAGGTGCTCCTAATAGATATGGTGGAGGCCCAATGGCTCACGCGCTGTGCTAAGTCCTTCATCATCATTGACGAAGAACTTTACAACAGGAGTCACACCAAGGTCCTGCAGCGCTGCATCCCTACCGAACAAGGGAGGCGGCTAATGGAGGATATCCACGGTGGGACCTGTGGACACCATGCCGTGCCATGGACCCTCATCGGAAATGCGTTCCAGCAGGGCTTCTACTAGCCAACCGCCATTGCCGACGCTGAGAAAATCGTACGCACCTATGAAGGGTGCCAATTCTATGCTCGGTAAACCCATTTGCCAGCCCAAGGGCTCTAGACGATCCCCATCACATGGACGTTTGTGGTCTAGGGGCTTGATCTAGTCAGGCCCCTCAAGAAGGCGCCCGGGGGCTACACGCATCTACTTGTTGCCGTCGACAAGTTCTCAAAGTGGATAAAGACACGACCGATCTCCAAGATCGAATCCGAGCAAGCTGTGCTCTTCTTCCGCGACATCATCCATCAGTTTGGCGTGCCAAACTCCATCATCACCGATAATGGCACACAGTTCATGGGGAAGAAATTCCTCAGGTTCTACGATGAGTACCACATTCGCGTCGACTGGGCCGTCGTGGCACACCCCCGCACGAATGGGCAAGTCGAGTGTGCAAACGGCATGGTCCTGCATGGGATAAAGCCTAGGATCTTCAACAAACTCAACAAGTTCGGTGGCCAATGGGTCACGAAGCTCCCCGCGGTGCTGTGGAGTCTAAGGATGACCCCTAGCCGGGCAACCGGCTACACCCCTTTCTTCATGGTCTATGGCACCGAGGCGATCCTTCCGACCGATCTCGACTACGGGGCACCAAGGGTCATGATGTACAAGGAGCTGGAGGCCAAGGATTTCCTCAAAGACGCCTTGGACCAGCTCGATGAAGCGAGCGATGTTGCCCTCCTCCACTAGGCCAAGTACCAGCAGGCGTTACGCCGGTATCACAACCGTTGGGTGCGGGGCTGGGCCTTCAACATCGGGGATCTAGTGCTTTGCCTCGTCCAGAGCAACAAGGACCACCACAAGTTATCTCCGCCATGGGAAGGGTCGTACGCCATCGCGGAAGTACTCCGACCGGGCACCTACAAGCTCAAAGCCATCGACGGCCAAGTCTTCACCAATGCATGGAACATTGAATAGCTACGTCGCTTTTACCCTTAGCTCCTTTCCGAGTCATTCACATACTTATGTAAAATCGCGTTTCTGAAATAAAAAGCACTTTTTCTTATCAGTTTCGTTATCGCTTCCTCGGTTTTTAGTGACACCCGACCCCAACAACGGCCAGGGGTCGGGCCTCACTCGGGGGCTAGTAGGGGAATACTCTTACTTAGAAACACCCTTCACATCTGACCCTTTCATACGATGAGGCCTAAAAAGTAAAAGTCGTGAAAACTAACTTTGAGTAAAACCGGGCGGACTGCTCAAAGACCAACGCCCCAACGGCTACAGCGCTTTTGCTCCCCGACGTGATCAAAGTTTTTTCACCCGTGGCTTGAGCTGAGCAGACTCAACGTCGGAAGGGATCAGGTCACATCAACTCGCTTTGCTTTTGAAATAAAAACTTGTTCATCACAAGTTCGCATCACACTCCTTTTTACCATTAAAAAAGGACGAATGTTTAAAACGACAAAAAAATACTTGTCCATTACAAGTTCTTGGCTCTGCGGCCCGAATCCACCTAACTGACTAACCCCTCTAGGGGAGGACTATGTCTTCCATCTTATTCGCCAGGTCCTACGAAAGGGGGCCACCGCCGTCTCCATCTCCTCCAGCTCGTAGTCTTCATAACCAGGCACGTAGCCGAGGCTCATTGCCTGCATATCGATGCTGTCCCCATAATGGGAACGGGCAATCACAAAGGACTGATTGATGCCGGCATGAAGGGCATTCCTCTCGAGTTGGCATGCCCGAGCCGTGATATCGACAATGCGAGCCGCGAGCGAGCTGGTCCCCTCCGACTGCACCACTTTGAGGTCCTCACAGACCACCCCGATGGCAGCGCTCAGGATATTGAGCTCATCACTCTCCGCCTAAAGATTTCTCTTCACCTTGGCGAGCTCCATCTCCAGGCCTTGCACCTTCACCTGGCCTTGAGCCAGATCCACAGCGAGCCCAGCAGAGACATTCTCGACCTCCAGATTTTGGTTCGTCTCCCTTTCAAGCTTGGCTTGGAGGAAGCCAACTCGCTGCTGCACGTCGTCACACTCTCGGTAGGCCTGGTCACGCTCATTGCAGTCCGTGTTGCGCTCCGAGCGAAGCCTCTCCACGGTCAGCAACTCGTCCCGCTCCTTGCGCAGCCGATCGACCGTCGTGGTATCCTGGCTCGCCCTTGCCTCGAGGGCCACGAGCTTCTCCTCAACCCCCAGCTTCAGGTCCCTCTCTTTTCAACCTCGCCTAGGAGGTCGAGGATCCACTGGCGGGTTTCGGCATCCCTCTAGAGTAGTTCATCCCGCTCCTTTCTGACCCACACGGCCTCTTCGTCGTCCCTGCGTGACCTCTTCGATAGGTCCACGAACATCTTCTCGGCGTCTTCAGCATGCTGACAGGTCTCGGCCTCTCTGATCCAAAGGTTGGCCACCTCCTCGGCAAGGGGAGTCAGCTAGGACACCCTCCGTTGGGTGGTGGCAAGCTGCGCTGCCACCTCCCCGCATAGTCGTGCCTCCTCGATGAGCCGATCCCTGGCATCCTTCTACTGACGCAGGAACTTGGACTTCTCCCGGCTACGAGCCATAAGAGACTACGGGAAGACACGAGTCAAAAACACAGAAAAATGAGCAGAAGAAAGACAAGAAGTAGGATCGCGCGGTACTTGGCCAGCCAGGGTGACGACGTCGTGCAGCACGCCCATCGCATTGCCTAGGTCCTCGAGCGCGGATGAGACCCCTATGTTGATGCTCTCCCACTCCATGTCCTCGGCAGCGTCATTGAGGGTGAAGAGCGTCGACGTCGGGTCCTACCAATCCATCCACCAAAGTGGGGGCTCTCCCCATGTTTGCAAGTCGCCGCCCGTCAGGACCAAGGCCCAGGACAACTCCCCGCTGGCTCCGAGCGTCGTTGATCCCTCTGGCCATGATGCCTCCACTAGGATGGCCTCCCTAGCCATAGAAGGGGCTAGCAGTGTGGACGCAGACCCCTGCTCCGCCGCCATGACTTTCAGGGACGTCTCGGCTACATTCCCCTCCATCCGACCAGCCTCGGGCACCGTTGCCTACGCCACTGACGGCATGGGTTGCGTCGTCGCCTCTTGTGGCATCGTGTCTGCATCTAGCAGAGACCCGCCCATCACAGGCACCTCCATGTGCATCGGTGGGGTCGCACCCGGCTGCGCCACCCCCGCCGAGCCCATCGTAGACGCGTTCACCTCCACTTGCTCCTCCGTCCGCTCCGCCATGGACGCCGACATTTACGAGGTCGGCAGCTCTATCCGCTCCGTCATCCCTGCGGCCGAAGCCGGCTGCCCCACGTCCGCTGAAGACGCCTCTCGTGCACCTGCGTCCACCTGTCCCCCCGAGGGCGTCGACGCCGCTAGGGCGGTGCCTGCTCCATTGGCACCGTGGATGCCCTGGCGCCGTGCCCGACCAATTTGGGTGCGACACCAGCCGATTGTTTCTGCATCACTCAGAGGGCGACACTCTTCTTTGGCGCCAATGCTAGGGGATTCCGAAGCCTGCCGGCGCTGCAAAAGGGTGAAAAACATAAGCCACGACGAGATCTGATTTAAACAGAAAGAACAGAAGGATTAATAGCTCACCTCAGTGCCACCGGGCGGTAGGTATGTTTGGGGGATGAACCGTCTAACCCCTGCTCCATCTTGTCGGTACGCGGGCGCTTCGAGCCCACCCTTTGCTCCAAGGGCCCAGATGGGGTGGAGCGGCTCGCCTCTAACAGCTCCTAGGGCACGTCGGCAGTGCGCCCCGCCTCCACCGGCTCCTAGGGCGCGTCAGCGGAATGACCCGCCTCCATCGGTTCCCAAGATGTGCCTCCCTC
Source organism: Miscanthus lutarioriparius (assembly GCA_904845875.1). Classification (NCBI taxonomy): domain Eukaryota; kingdom Viridiplantae; phylum Streptophyta; class Magnoliopsida; order Poales; family Poaceae; genus Miscanthus; species Miscanthus lutarioriparius. The sequence goes on from CAJGYO010000002.1 coordinate 121,219,739, forward strand.
CTCGTGGAATGGGAAGGGCCCCATTGCCTATGAGGACGAATCGAGGCCTATCAGCATGTCCTCATTCTCCAGATTGTCCCACTCGACGTCATCAGCTACCGTTTCCCCCTCCTTCGGCTCCTCGTCGTCGTCGTCGTCGTCATCATCATTGGTGCCCTCTCCTCATTCTCACGCTCGCAACCTCCGTTGCTACATTCTCCTCCTATCCTCCTTCGCCTTCCGTTGCCGCTCTTTCTTGGTGCGGTTCACCGCCTTGACGGCTGGGTCCCTCGACAATGGTGCCGAGTGGTCTGTGAGTGTGAGATCCCTCAGCTAGCCCCATCCCCTCTCAAAATTAGATTAACAAGGTTGGGAAATCAATCAGAGGAGAACAAACTGGAGAGAGGGGGACTTACGAACTGCATGAAGACCGGTTCTGGCCGCATCGGAGGATGCCCCAGCACTGGGTAGATGAAGTCGAGGATGGCGCCTGTGTCATCCCACGGGGGCTCTATCGCCTCCTTGATGCATTGCGCAATCTCAGAGTTGGGGAGCGTCTCCCGACAAGCGTCGTTCCCTCGAGCGACGCGCCAGGCACCATCAAGTATAGCGGGAGTGTGCGCGCCATCAACGGCGCCACCCTCCTCACGTGGTACGCCTCGATGATGCCGGAACCTTTGAGGCCACACTCCCTCAGGATCCGGATGGCGGCAACGTGGTCCTGGATCTTCTTCTTGTCCTTCTTCGGGATGCCCCACTTCCTGTACTGATCCGGGACCTCTTCAATCTAGCGCCCGGAGAACTTCGGTAGAGGGGCGGCAGCGTCGTTCTTTAGGTAGAACCACGGCGAGTGCCACCCCTTGTTGGACGTCAATAGCCGCATAGACGGGTACTCTCCGGCCTGATTGTTCTGGAGTTGGATGCTGGCACACCCCATCGGCATGTGCAGCGCCACCCGGCCCCTCTCCCTCTTCTTCTGGAGGTTGACGGTGAAGAAATACCTCCACAAGTCGAAGTGGGGACTAATCCCCAAGAATCCTTCACACAACACGACAAAAGCCGCCATGTGCTAGATCCCATTGGGGTTGAGGTGCTGTAGCTCGATCTTATAATAGGACAGCAGCCCCCGGAGGAATCGATGGACGGGGGTCACGAGCTTGTGCTCATGGAAGTGCGCGAACGACACGACATAACCATCCAGAGGCGATGGATACTCCTCGTCGTCGGGCAGCACCCACTCTTCGGCCGTGGTCCGCGCGTGGAGAAGACCGCGTTGGATGAGGCCCTTCATGCGTTGGAAGGTGATATCAGAGCGGCACCACGGATCCATTGAAGGTGGGGGTGGAAGGACGAGAGCTCGACGGTGGCAAGGATGCAGAGGCAGGAAACCCTAGCGCAGGCGACGGCGGTAGAGCTACGGAGGTAAGGATGCAGGCATGCGTATTAAACATGGAGGGTTAACCTTTGGTTTTATAGGGGCCAACGAAGGCAAGGAATCAACCGTCTGCCTAGATCCCCACGCCCACCATGTCCTATCACCTGTCTCATCATGGGTGTGCACATGCGACCTCTGGCCATCCCCTCAGAGAACGCGCCAGATATTCTGCCTCCCCGAACGAGCCACGACCCGTCGCAGGTAAGAGGGATACGGAGCTGAAAATGCTCCTACGACCTATCTAGGCCTAAGAGTTCGAAGGTTGGCCTACTAACGGGTTTGACAACCGCTTAGGGCACCCATAGAGTGAGGGATGGAAAGGGATGGGCCCGCTAGCGGTTAGTACCCGGGCGCACAAGCGCCACAGGCATCCCGGCCCACGTTTGAGTCTCGGTCGGTTTACAATCCATGGTTTTTCCTCGAAGAAAGGCAAAGGGCCCTTGGGACCGGTCGAACAGACCCAAGAACTATATGGATTGGCCACTGAGAATCTGAAGTCGGTCACCAGCTGACCCAAGCCAGACCCCTGTGAATGGGAAGCTAGGGCCCCACTCGGATTAGCCCGCTAACAGCTCACCGAGCACCATGGTTCGTCCAACGAGGAAAATCATGGCACGGCTCAGCCCCTCTGTTTTATCAAAGAAACACGTGAGGGATGAGACAACCCCTCGATCGGACCCCCGCTACGTGCGGGGGCTTGGGGGCTCGACCTCGTAAAGAGACCCTACGCGCGGTCGCATACGAACCATAAGACAACCACAACAACTTGGCAGGGGAAGCCACATAAGTTACGACAGACAAAGGGATGCGCTGGGATCCGCCCGCACGAAAAATCCCCCAGGCGATTCCACCCGAATCGCCCAAGGGCTCGGGGGCTACTGTTGGGGACCAATATTAAGGTACCTGAAGAGGAGGAGCTAATGGTTGTAACAGAACCGACCAATTATACGAAATTAAGTAAGAGAATCATCCACCAGAGCAGACGATTGAACAAACTTAAGCCCGTATAACCCGGTAGTCCATGAAATCACAAAGGATTTCAAACCAACTCGTGTCCCAGCCATGATCGTAATAAGTTTAGCGGTCACCATCACATATTACATAAAAGTTTGCGATCTCAAATACATCGAGTTTCAACATAGTTATACAAAACCATTCGAATGAAAATAGCGGAATTCATTTGTTCAAACTACACACACACGGAGTTTAAATAGAGTGCCAGCGAATGATCATCTCCAACAAAAGCATCAGATGAGACATAAGGAACGACCATGCCCATGGTCCTAAGCATCACCCATCGCAGGATAAAGGCAGTTGATACAATGAGTAGTAATACATCCGCCCATCTCGCAACAAGTGGGAATAAAACCACGAGTACGAGAAGGTACTCACCGGACTTTCACCCGACATAACCGAAAAATAAATGACACCAAGGATTATGAAGGCTTTATAGTAGGGTAGCTGACTCATTTGCAGAAAGAAGCATTTTTAGCATTTCAAGAACTTTTCGAAAGGCATTATTGTCAACTTAATTATTATTAACCTATCGACTAGATTTGCATCTATACTAGAGTAAACATGTGATTAAGCAATTAATGATAACCACTGATCATTAAACAACTTCCATACTGTCATATTCACTATAATTGTCCAAGTGTTCCATAAACATTTACTACGATGAAGTCACTCAAGTCAAGTGCTCACTATCCGAGCGATGGCGATTCAATCGATTCCTAACCACCGGTGATTTATTCCTTACACAAATCTCACTCACCCGCTAAAGTGAGATATTGATCACCGAGTCAACTTTCCGGTATCTCTCGAGTTTGCCAGAACCACATGTACCGGGGGCCGACCGATCGCACTTTGGTCTTATCATCCCGCCCGTGTCCTACCACACCTTTCTTCCCAAGACAAGGCGCTGCAGGCAATCTACTCGGCCCGAAAAATCTCCCACCATTCGCGGTCGGAAGATACTTTATCCGCCCACTAAATATAAGGCATGCATTCAACATGACTCGAGGCCCAACAACGGTCGGTCCTTAATCGACACTGAGACGGAAACACTACAGTCCAAAACTCGCAAGTCTCCGCCTTGGTCTCAACTTCATTTAACACTTAGTTATACCATGACTTCATAGCCATCCAAGCGGATCCGGTAACCACCTATAGCTCGCAGTGACAGAAATCACCCGACTTCTACCGGTCTAAGCCACCTAAGCATTGACTTCATTGCGGATACCGGGGGTAACAAGGATATAGTATAACAAAGGTAAACAAGGTAAATGCAAAGAACGGTTGCAAACAACTCCCGAACGTAATGCATCAATTTAAGTAAAGTATTTAATGAAATCATTGCAAACCGGAGAAAGATGCTCCGGGCTTGCCTCTCTCGAAGGAGCTCGACGGGTGATCGGGGCACTCCGGAAGTTCCTCAACGTCCTCCTCGTCAACCTTCGCACTTCCTGCTTGCTGCACTCGAGCTGCTCCTCGGGCTCCTCGGTTATGACGACCGGGTTCTCGGTTTGCGATCCCGTATGATGCAATGCGTGTAAGTGCCTATGCAATCGGTGCATCGAAGGAGATGAATGCAATGGATATGTTGAAAGGCAAGGTAGTCAACATCATCCAAGAAACTATACTACAAGCACATGTCATCTACTGCATTCTCTTCTACTACTAATATGTTAAGTTAACATATCTTATGAAATGCTTCAAAGATACCCCAAAGCTTTACTAATTTCTTAATCACACTTAAAACAACACTTGCTTAAACCCTAATTAATAATAGGTTTGAATAGCAACATATATTTCTGATGCTCCTAAAAATCTGAGAAAATTACAGTAGCATAATACTATCCTAAACAGACTACCATAAAAAATTCATAGCATTTGGATAAGTAAACTATCCTACACAAAAATGACAAGCTATAGCATAAAAATGAGCATGAAATTACTTTGTACTATGAAAAGTGTCAAACAACAGAATTAGTATTTTTCCTAGGTTCTTAATAGCATATAATGACTGTACAAAAATTATCAGATGCATGTTTTATGCAACTTTGGCTTTTTAGCAAAAATAACAAAAATCAGCCATTAAAGGGACTTGAACTACACCTCAAAATTTTCCCACAGCACATGCATGAAACCTATTTTTCTTAGGAAGTACATGACATAAGAAGATGAACAAACTTGAAATCATATTTTTCTGAAGCCTATATATTTTTATACACATTTTTCAAGTTATCAGCAATTTACATGATTAAATAAAATCCTATAGAAAAGTATCTCAAAAATGACATGCAATAATTTTCCCAAGTAGATCTGGTGATAAGGAACCTAGCAAAATTTGTTTCAACAAATTTGGAGCAAGTTTGACCATCCAAATATTTTTCAAACCATTTCAGATTTCAAATAATAAAGAATAATGAAAATCAATTCACTTAAGCGTTACTGGGCCGGCCCGTGGGGAACAGCTGGCCCACGGCCACAACCGGCCTGCGCGGCCCGAGCGCGAGGGAAAGAAGACGGCCCAACAGGGCGTCAACCCCCGGCCTGGCTCGGCCTGGCCAGCCGAGGCAGAGCGCCTTGCCGGGGCGCGCGCTGGCGCGACGGCGCGGATCGGCCAGCGGCCGGCGGCCGTCTCCGGCCATGGCAGCGCAAGCAAGCGAGCGCAATAGGTGTGCGAGGCCATGGCGAAAGCGAGCAGGCAGCTAAGCACGGCTGAGAAGGGGAGGAAGAGGGCGCTCCACGGCGGCCGAGCACGGCGGCGCCATGGACGTCGGTGGCGAGGCGCGGGGAAGCTCACCCAGGGCTCGGAAGGCGGCGCAAGCGCGAGCGTGAGCCGAAGGGAGGCGAGGCGCGGCTGTGGGCGCGAGCAATCGGAAAATGACGCGGCGGTGCGAGAGCTTGGCGCCGGCGGAGCGGCGGGCGCGGCGAGGGCGGAGCTCGAGCTCTCGGCTCTGGAGGGGAGAAGAGGAAGCGTGGGCGCGAGTGAGCGAGTGCGCGGGCATCAGCAGGTGAAGGCGGGCGCGTGGGCGCGATGTCAGGCCGCGGCTGCCGCGCGGCGGTTGACGCCGGCATGCGGTCGCCACGCGGCGGACGCTTTCTGCCGCGGTCGTGGCGTGGCGCGGCGAGCAGCAGGGGGACGGCGCGGCGCGCGGGGCTGGGCTGGGCCGAGGCGCGATGGGCTGGCGCGCGGCTGCGGGCGGCTTGCTGGCGCGCTGGGCCGGCTTCGGCAGGCGGGCCAGAAGCGAGGCGCAAGGCCCACGAAGGTAAAAACAAGATTTTTCAAATTAATTTGAATTCCTTTTCCATTCAAACGAATTTTTGGACTAAATCAAAGCAGTTTCAAACTTTGGGCCAAAAATAAAAGTTGCTCAAAATTTTATCCTCTACAACTTTGATTTTAAGACCAACGTCCAATTCATTATAGATTTTGAATTATACAATTAAAGTCAATTTTGAGTTGAACCCTAATTTTTGAAGAATTATTTTTAAAGCAAAATTTGGCAATAATTCAAATGCAAACCTTGCTCCAAAAATTGTGATAAACAATTCTAGATGATTTATAATTATAACCAAACAAGCTCTACTACCCTAGCAAGCAAAATCAGGGCAAAACAATTCTTAAACCGGTGTATGCAACATTCAGGTTTCACGCACGTTTCAATTGTTTCAAAACAATGTTTCAATTGATATGCACATGATTAAGCACGTAGGATTTGGATGCTTGATGATGCATGATATGCGTGATTTGCAGTGCTTAAATGTAGGCATAACACCGGGGTGTTACAGCCTTCCCCCCTTATAAAAATCTCGTCCCGAGATTTGGGTTACGAACCATTTGTTATAAAATTCTTCATAAGCTTTTTGCAGATACTCTCCTGTTTCCCAAGTTGCATCTCCCTCATCATGATGATCCCACTGTACCTTGTATGTTTTCACCACACTATTCCGAGTAGCACGTTCCTTAGTGTCTAACACCCGGACTGGTTGTTCACGATACACCAAATCTGATTTGAGTTGAATACCTCGAGGTTCTATTCTTTCCTCCGGAACACGCAAACATTTCTTGAGATGTGATACATGGAAAACTGGGAAAACTGTACTCATTGTCTCAGGTAACTCTAACTTGTAGGCTACCGGACCTCTTTGTTCTAAGATCTTGTATGGTCCTACGAATCTCGCGGCAAGCTTTCTTCGGACTCCAAACCTTTTCTTCTTCATTGGCGTGACTTTCAGATAAACATAGTCACCCACTTCAAACCTAAGGGGTCTCCTTCTTTTGTCTGCATAGCTTTTACGGCGTGATTGGGCCGCTTTCATATTCTCAATTTGAATAATATGAACTTTCTTCTCGGCTTCTTCTACAAAGTCAATGCCATAATATCTTCTATCACCGTGCTCGACCCAATTCAATGGTGTTCTACATTTTCGCCATATAAAGCTTGAATGGGGCCATCTTGATGCTTTCTTGATAACTATTATTATAAGAAAACTCATTAACTTGTAACCATGACTCCCATGATCCCTTAGAAGACAATACACGTGCTCTTAACATATCCTCCAAAACAAAGATTCACTCGTTCGGTCGACCATCCATCGAGGATGATAAGCGGATCTGCGAATCAAACTAGTTCCTAAGCCTTTGTGTAAATGTTCCCAAAAATGAGCCGTGAACTGTGAGCCTCTATCAGACACTATGGTCTTTGGTATTCCATGCAACCTCACAATTTCTGCGATATACTTCTCAGCATATTGAGGTGGTCGATAAGTGGTTTTGACAGGTAGGAAATGAGCGGTCTTGGTAAGACGATCCACAATTACCCAGATCGAATCATGTCCTTTTTTTTGAGTAGTGGGCAACCCCGTGATAAAATCCATACTGATATCGTCCCACTTCCAACTTGGGATTGATAAGGGTTGCAACATACCGGCAGGTTTCATGTGAATTGCTTTCACTCGACAACATGTGTCACATCTGACAACATATGCTGTAATTTCTTTCTTCATTTTGGTCCACCAATAACAAGATCTTAGTTCTTGATACATCTTACTACTTCCGGGATGGATAGATAGCTTAGAAAGGTGAGCTTCATCCATGAGTTTATTTCTAAGCTCTCGATCCTTGGGAACCACAAGACGGTTGTCAAACCACAACACGCCTGCTCATCCACTTTAAAGTGTTGAGACGGCTTTTCTTTTATTTTCTCTTTGATGTGGAATATCCCTTGTCGGGTTTCGACCTTCTATTATCTTACTCTCCAACGAGCAACTAATCTGAATACTATTTAACACGGAGGGGATGCATTAGATCGAATCCATCTTCAAGTAATGGTTTGCTGCAGGTCAAGTAATGTGACTTCTGCTCAAAGCATCTCGCCACTACATTGGCTTTACCAGGATTATATTGCACATTCAAGTTGTAATCTTTGATCAATTCCAACCATCTACGTTGTCTCATGTTTAGCTCGGTTGGGTAAAGATATACTTAAGACTCATGTGATCCGTGAAAATATTGCACACATTACCAAGTAGGTAATGTCTCCAAATTTTAGGGTGTACAACTGCAAAGAAGTTCAAGATCATGTGTTGGATAGTTGACCTCGTGCTTTCTCAATTGACGTGATGCATAAGCTATGACTCTCCTTTCTTGCATAAGTACACGACTAATCCGAGCTTTTCGATCGTCGCATAAAACACATCAAATGGTTTCTCAATATCTGGTTGTGCTAGAACAGAGCGGTGGTCAATGATTTTCGCATAAAGTGTGGAAAGTCGCTTCACACTCTTCCGTCCACACAAATTTATGATCCTTCCGAAGGAGACTTGTCATCGGTTTGGCGATCTTCGAGAAATCTGGTATAAAGCGGCGGTAATAACCCGCTAGTCCTAAGAAACTTCTAATCTCGTGAACTGTGGTCGGTGCTTTCCAATTCATAACTTCTTGCACCTTACTTGGATCGACCGAAACTCCATTCTCGATGAGAATGTGACCAAGGAAAGGAACTTCCTTCAACCGAATTCGCATTTGCTAAACTTAGCATACAATTGATGATCTCTAAGTCTGGTCAAGACAGTTCTCAGATGCTCTTCGTGATCTTTCTCATTCTCGGAGTACACCAGAATGTCATCGATGAATACTACCACAAACTTATCCAATTCTGGCATGAAAACTGTATTCATCAAGAACATGAAATATGCAGAGGAGCATTTGTCAAGCCAAAAGACATGACAAGATACTCATACAACCCGTGTCTGGAGGAAAATGCGAGTTTTGGTATATCCACGTGGCCTAATCTTAATCATGATGATAACCGGATCTCAAATCTATTTTTGAGAACACCTTGGCCTTGGATAATTGGTCAAACAGAACATCAATATGTGGCAAGGGATATTTATTCTTGATGGTCACAGCATTGAGTGGCCTATAATCTACGCACATTCTCAACGTGCCCTCTTTCTTTTCTTCACAAACAAAGCGGGACATCCCCATTCGACTTGCTTGGCGAATAAACCCCTTTTTCGACAAATCTTCTAATTGCTTCTTTAGCTCATTAACTCATCTGGAGGCATCCGATAGGGTCTTCTTGAAATCGGAGCTGTTCCGGGGACTAGCTCAATTCCAAACTCAATCTCCCTATCTCATGGGAAGACCGGGTAGCTCATCCGGGAATACGTCCGGAATTCACACTACCTAGGAATCGATGAATAGGAATGATCTATTTGGCGCATGTAACACTTATAAGGTCTGTTCTTGAGGCAATGGTACTTGGAAAGTACCCTCACCCAAAGGGATCCTTAAGGGTAAGTACTCGACTTCCAAAGATCTATGGATGCTCCCCAATCCTTCATCCAATTCATCCCTATAATGACATCCAAGACTAACCCGGGCATAACTATCAAGTTCACTCGGAACTTCCTCTACTACCTAATTCAAGGGTTGCCCTCGAACCATTCGGTTGGTCAAAACATCATTACTGCTTGAACTTATACTGTAACCATAACCCAATTATGTGCATAGTTGTTCATGTTTACGTGTAAATGCTTGACTCATAAAAGAATGCGATGATCCGAAATCAAATAGAACAACTACAGGGTTTTCGTTGATGATAAACTTACCAAAGCGATGATTTGGGCTCTCCCTCCGAATTTCATCCACTTGTTGTACTATGCACTCTAGCATTATAAGTCTGCTTTGCTTCTTCTTGGTAGTAGTGCGGACAAAACCTCGAGAAATGACCGGGTTGATCACAGTTATAGCAGGTCCTCTTCTTCGTCTTGTCCCGGCAGATCCCACACTCCTTTGAATCGCCTTTGCACCGCATTCTTGGTGCTTTGTTGGGCAGTCTTGCCATCTTGTACGGCTTTTGAGGTCCACGAAAATTCAGCTTCTTGGTGAGGTGGCTGAATCTAGCACCAGTGCCGATGGGCGATATATGGGGACGACCTCCCATAGGTGCTCTAGCTTGAGACGGCCCTCCTTCAAAGGCTCTCTTGCGTGTCTTGGCTGCGGTGCTGGCGTTGTTATTCTTCTCCTGCTTCAGACAGTAGCTGATGAAGTCATTGAATCTGACGCGGTTGTTGGTACCAACATGCTTCATCATTTTTGGATTGAGACCCCTCTTAAAACTGGCTATTCTTTTAGCATCTGTGTCGACCATGTCGGGAGCATAGCGACACAAGTTGTTGAAGGCATGCGGTATTGCGTCCACGGTCTTGGTGCCTGGTTCAACGCCGAAACTCTCCCAACTTCATTTCGGTCACCACGGTGGAATATAGACTCCACGGAAGGCCTCAATAAACTCTCTCCAAGAAATCTGAGCATTTGGAGGGAAGGTGGTGCGATGGTGCTTCCACCATATTCCCGCCGGTCCCTGCAATTGAAGTGCAGCATACTCCGTTTTTAGAACCTCACTCATCCTCAACACACGGAATTTATCTTCCATTGTGTTGATCCATTCCTCAGCATCGAGTGGCTCTATTGCTTCCTTGAATACGGGTGGCCTGGTGTCCATGAAATCCTTGAAGTCTGCTATATTGGTTCACTCCATGCCACCACCTTGATTGTTACCACGTTGAACGTTGTTGGCGATGGTGCGTGAAAATCCTCCATGTTCTTCTCGGGATTGTTCCGTGTTCTTGCCGACTCCCGAGCAACTGTGTGGAGAAACATCTCGGGGGTAAACGGGGAGGAGGTGGCAAATGTGGTTCATGGGGAGGTTCATTGTTGTTGCCGTGGTTCCCACCATCACCACCACCACCGGTCCCCGCACCGTTAGCACCGGTCTCGGCCGACTTCATCGTGGTTCGGCGAGTGTTTGTCATCTCGCATATTTCAAAAATAAGTAACGATTGAGTGAAGTCAGTAATGATTATGCAGTGAAGAAAAATTATGTCGTCTTGAATTTCTTTGGAGAGAATAAATTCATGCAATAAAACAGAGGCACAACAATCTCATCCCAATTAAGACAACAACACTTAATCGAATTACTTCAACGGCAAACATTGCATCCATACAGTCACATTGCCAGCATACATACACTGGACTTTTTATGCGTTCAGATATCGCATTCGAACATCAAGTTCCAACCACATGCCAAGTCTCATACGTTCGAAACAACATACGATAGGTTACATGCCAACAAAAGAAAGGTCTTCGCGACAGGACCTAGATACTAGCGCAAGGCAACTAGCCTATTCCTCGGGGCCATCGTCGGGATCGGAGACGTCACCATCGCCTCCGTGTGAAACTACGAGCTCGTTACGTTTGTCGCCATCGATGTCCATGCCGGCCGTGTTTGTTGGTGGAGCATATGGGCCAACCCCATTGTAGAGCGCGTGAAACTCCTCGTGCAGGTTGCCATTGTATTCCTCTAGCTCATCGACTCTCTGCGAAGGTTTCTTGCGTTCCGGGCTTCATTCCTTTCTGAACCAACTGTCCAATCATGCGATCTGCATTGTTGTTGGCTTGAGTCAACGTATGCACTTTCATTGCATAGCTCTATCACCTCTCTCAACCGCTGATCTCATTGTAAGTTCATATCGCCCAACCGCTTCCTCCAAGCTAGCTATAGCTCGTACTGCTTCTTTCTTACGCTTCTTCCCTTTGAGCTTATCCTCACTCATAAACCGGTCAAAGTCCAAGTAAGTACTCTCGAGACCTTCATACGCTCACGATGGCGGCGAACATAGCACTCATTGCCTTGTTGTCACTAGCTTTGTCCCTCACCGGACCTCGACCAATGCACTTCCACGAGGTCGAACCCAAATGGCATCGTGAGGATCATCCCTAGGAAAAGTACCAGCTAGAGCTGCAGCAAGCTCACTGGGAAATCTGCTCATAATGTCCCTCGATGACACGGAAGGTCGCTGCTCTCTCTGCACCCTCACCGTGGAGTCGACCCTCAAACTCCAAATGCCAACCATCCCAATCTGGAGCATCACCGAGAGCGCGGAACCATGATCTCCACCATCGCTAGTCCATCTTCGCTAATCGGCTCTCATTCCAAGAGTACACCGGCTCTTGACCCTCTGGGTACCCCACATCATGGAGCACTCTCCAAAGCAAAGTTGGCATGCCAAACTCGCTCAAGAAGGTGTCCGTGGAAAGGGTGCTCCCTCGGGGCCAGCGGACGTCGAGGTGCTCTTCCTCCGGTGGACTTACTGGCGATCTGCTTCGTCTTGGGCCATCTGTAGAGTAAAAGTTCTCTTATTACTTGGGAAACATATTTTAGGTGATACCACTTTTATCAAAATGAGAGAATCAATTTATAAGGGAGGAATGCATGACATGAATGAAATGCACAAGTAACATGATGTATGTACGGGTCGTACGTTCTCACAAACTTAGGAAATATATAATTTCTAACGACTAATTCGGTGGCATACAACGATCTCTCAATACGTAGCTAATACGCGTTCTACGATAAGCGTTGTTATGTACCGCGGAAAATTCATTTCAGCCCAATTCCCAATGAATGCCTAAAAGCGGTAAAGTTTTATCTACACGCTCTACGAATCCCCGGATCGTGTACAACGGTAGTAACTACCCGAACCATCGTCCTATTGACGGCATCGCCTCCATAGACGGAAGACCCATACATGAGATACCTTTGTAAAACATGCGTAGAACATGTAATTACTCCGGCATCATATAAGCATTTACCCTAGATCGGCGGTGTATCCGATCATGCTCTCACAACTCACACTTACCGAGGCGTGAGGCAAATGATCCATTCATTACCACTCAAACAAGTGGCACTCATACAATAGCACGCCGTATGAGCGACGAAGAGAATATGATGCAAGAACCCGGTCGATTACTTAATTAAGCCACCTAAAGTCCTTAATCGGGCATAAAGGATATGATCATCGGCACACTTTAGATTTTGAAAATCACGTTTTCCAAATGCCTTTTGTTTTAAATACACTTGTGAAACAATAAACACGCTAAACCATGCTCGATACCACCAGATGAAACCGACCAATTATACGAAATTAAGTAAGAGAATCATCCACCGAGCGGATTTATTGAACAAACTTAAGCCCGTATAACCCGGTAGTCCGTGAAATCACAAAGGATTTCAAACCAACTCGTGTCCCAAAATGATCGTAATAAGTTTAGCGGTCACCATCACATATTACATAAAAAGTTCGCGATCTCAAATACATCGAGTTTGAACATAGTTATTACAAACCAGTTCGAATGAAAATAGCGAATTCATTTGTTCAAACTACACACACACACGGAGTTTAAATAGAGTGCCAGCGAATGATCATCTCCAACAAAAGCATCAGATGAGACATAAGGAACGACCATGCCCATGGTCCTAAGCATCACCCATCGCAGGATAAAGGCAGTTGATACAGTAGCCGTAATACATCTGCCCATCTCGCAACAAGTGGGAATAAAACCACGAGTACGAGAAGGTACTCAAATGGACTTACCCGACATAACCGAAAATAAATGACACCAAGGATTATGAAGGCTTTATAGTAGGGTAGCTGACTCATTTGCAGAAAGAAGCATTTTAGCATTTCAAGAACTTTTCGAAAGGCATTATTGTCAACTTAATTATTATTAACTTATCGACTAGATTTGCATCTATACTAGAGTAAACATGTGATTAAGCAATTAATGATAACCACGATCATTAAACAACTTCCATCTTGTCATATTCACTATAAGCGTCCCAAGTGTTCCATAAACATTTACTACGATGAAGTCACTCAAGTCAAGTGCTCACTATCCGGGAGCGATGGCGATTCGAATCGATTCCTAACCAAATGGTGATTTATTCCTTACACAAATCTCACTCACCCGCTAAAGTGAGATATTGATCACCGAGTCAACTTTCCGTATCTCGAGTTTGCTAGAACCACACATGTACCGGGGGCGACCGACCGCACTTTGGTCTTATCATCCCGCCCGTGTCCTACCACACCGCTTCCCACACAAGTCGTCACGGGCAATCTACTCGGCCCGAAAAATCTCCCGGCTTCAGCGGTCGGAAGATACTTTATCCGCCAACTAAATGTAAGGCATCGTTCAACATGACTCGAGGCCCAACAACGGTCGGTCCTTAATCGACACTGCAGACGGAAACACTACAGTCCAAAACTCGCAAGTCTCCGCCCGGTCTCAACTTCATTTAACACTTAGTTATACCATGACTTCATAGCCATCCAAGCAGATCCAGGTAACCACCTATAGCTCGCAGGTGACAGGAAATCACCCGACTTCTATCGGTCTAAGCCAGCTAAGCATTGACTCGACTGCGGATACTAGGGTAACAAGGATATAGTATAACAAAGGTAAACAAGGTAAAATGCAGCAACGGTTGCAAACAACTCCTGAACGTAATGCATCAATTTAAGTAAAGTATTTAATGAAATCATTGCAAACCGGGAGAAAGATGCTCCGGGACTTGCCTCTCTCGAAGGAGCTCGGACGGTGATCGGGGCACTCCGGAAGTTCCTCAACGTCCTCCTCGTCGGCTTCTGGCACTTCCTGCTGCTGCACCTCGAGCTGCTCCTCGGGCTCCTCGGTTATGACGACTGGGTTCTCGGTTTGCGATCCTGTATGATGCAATGCGTGTAAGTGCCTATGCAATCGGTGCATCGAAGGAGATGAATGCAATGGATATGTTGAAAGGCAAGGTAGTCAACATCATTCAAGAAACTATACTACAAGCACATGTCATCTACTGCATTCTCTTCTACTACTAATATGTTAAGTTAACATATCTTATGAAATGCTTCAAAGATACCCCAAAGCTTTACTAATTTCTTAATCACACTTAAAACAACACTTGCTTAAACCCTAATTAATAATAGGTTTGAATAGCAACATATATTTCTGATGCTCCTAAAAATCTAAGAAAATTACAATAGCATAATACTATCCTAAACAGACTACCATAAAAATTTCATAGCATTTGGATAAGTAAACTATCCTACACAAAAATGACAAGCTATAGCATAAAAATGAGCATGAAATTACTTTGTACTATGAAAAGTGTCAAACAACAGAATTAGTATTTTTCCTAGGTTCTTAATAGCATATAATGACTGTACAAAAATTATCAGATGCATGTTTTATGCAACTTTGGCTTTTTAGCAAAAATAACAAAAAATCAGCCATTAAAGGGACTTGAACTACACCTCAAAATTTTCCCACAGCACATGCATGAAACCTATTTTTCTTAGGAAGTACATGACATAAGAAGATGAACAAACTTGAAATCATATTTTTCTGAAGCCTATATATTTTTATACACATTTTTCAAGTTATCAGTAATTTACATGATTAAATAAAATCCTATAGAAAAGTATCTCAAAAATGACATGCAATAATTTTCCCAAGTAGATCTGGTGATAAGGAACCTAGCAAAATTTGTTTCAACAAATTTGGAGCAAGTTTGACCATCCAAATATTTTTCAAACCATTTCAGATTTCAAATAATAAAGAATAATGAAAATCAATTCACTTAAGCGTTCTTCGGGCGGCCCGTGGGGAACAGCTGGCCCACGCCCACAACCGCCTCTGCGCGGCTGAGCGCGAGGGAAAAGAAGACGGCCCAACAGTCAACCCCGCCCTGGCTCGGCTTTCTACCGCCACAGAGCCTTCTTAGCGCTTGCTTGTATTGGCCAGCAATGCAATGGATCGGCGCGGATCGATGGCAATGGCCGCCTCCGGCCATGGCAAACGCAAGCAAGCGAAAGCGCATAATAGGTGTCGCGAGGCCATGGCGAAAGCGAGCAGCAGCTAAGCACGGCCGAAAGGGGAGGAAGAGGCTCCCACGGCGGCCGAAAGCACGCAGCGCCATGGACGCTTCGGTGGCGGCGCTGAAAGCTCACCAGGGCTCGGAAGCGCGCAAGCGCGCGCGTGAGCCGAAGGGAGGCGAAGGCGCGGCTGTGGGCGCGAGCAATCGGAAAATGACGCGGCGGTCGAGAGCTTACGCCGGCGAGCGGCGGGCGGCGCGAGGGCGAGCTCGAGCTCTCGGCTCTGGGGAGAAGAGGCGTGGCGCGAGTGAGCGAGTACGCGGGCATCAGCCAGTGAAGGCGGGCGCGGGGCGATGTGATGTCGATGCCTTGCCATGCGGCGGTTGACGCCGACATCTGCGGTCGCCACGCCATGGCGGACGCTTTCTGCCATGATGCGTGGCGTGGCGTGAAAGCAAAGGGGACGGCGCAGCTGGGTCATGGCTGAAAAGGCGCCGATGATGGCGATGCATGTGTGCAGGCTGGCTTGGCGTGGCCTTTGGGCGGCTTTCAAGAAAGCGGGCTGAAGCGAGGCGCAAGGCCCACGAAGGTAAAAACAAGATTTTTCAAATTAATTTGAATTCCTTTTCCATTCAAACGAATTTTGGACTAAATCAAAGCAGTTTCAAACTTTGGGCCAAAAATAAAAGTTGCTCAAAATTTTATCCTCTACAACTTTGATTTTAAGACCAACGTCCAATTCATTATAGATTTTGAATTATACAATTAAAGTCAATTTTGAGTTGAACCCTAATTTTTGAAGAATTATTTTTAAAGCAAAATTTGGCAATAATTCAAATGCAAACCTTGCTCCAAAAATTGTGATAAACAATTCTAGATGATTTATAATTATAACCAAACAAGCTCTACTACCCTAGCAAGCAAAATCAGGGCAAAACAATTCTTAAACCGGTGTATGCAACATTCAGGTTTCACGCACGTTTCAATTGTTTCAAAACAATGTTTCAATTGATATGCACATGATTAAGCACGTAGGATTTGGATGCTTGATGATGCATGATATGCGTGATTTGCAGTGCTTAAATGTAGGCATAACACCGGGGTGTTACAATGGTCATCAACACTGACTCGCCCGAGCAATCAAGTGTGCAACTATGGTTTCAACTTGCCCCAGGGGCATGGGCCCCGCCTCGTCCGACGGCTAAAGCACAGGTCTTGCCTCACCCGACCCTTGGGGGACGGGCTCCGCCTCTACCAACCCTTGGGGCGCGGGCTCCGCCTCGCTCGATGGATGGAATACGGGCTCCGCCTCGCCCTACCGCTAGGGTACGGGCTCCGCCTCACCCGACCCCTGGGGCGCGGGCTTCGCCTTGCCCGACGGTTGGACTGCGGGCTTCGCCTCGCCCGCCCAACGGCTGGAGTGCGGGCTTCACCTCACCCGACCGCTGGGGTACGGGCTCCGCCTCGCCTAACCCCTGGGGTCAAACCGAACGCCGAACGGGAGCGCCCCCATGGGGGCCCGCATTATCCCTAACCACCACGGGCGTGGGATGTGGACTCAATGCCATGCCTATGATGCTAGGAGAGTGGTGGACATGTCTCGACGTGACCCGTGGACTCGACAAACCATACTTGGGCACGCACGTCACCAATAGTGCCGCACGGACCGGCACCGTGCTACCAAATCCCCGTATGGCCCCAGTCATGGGGAACTATTGACCATACTATGCGCATACAATGGGATGGACACCACGACTGGATGACGACGGCCACCTGTAGCAGGGATGTGACGAGAAGTCGCTACAGGACCAACGGGGCCTGCCTATAGGGGAAGAAGAGAAACGTGGCCCGGAGCTTTCTTCTTCTCTGTTTTTCTCTTTCCTCTTTTCCTTCTTTTCTTTTTCTCTCATGTACCCCAGGCCTCTCCCTTGATGTATAAAAGGAAAAGCTGGGCTCCTCGTCAAGGGGATCAAACCTGATTGGATCTGATCGAATCAAACCAGAACCCAAGCCTTCCTAGCGCGCTTCGCCACTGGGAAGCAACACTCTCACTCACCCACATTCGCACACACCAAAGACTTGGACCATGTCCCTCTCTCGACCGTTTGTAACCCCTACTATGAACTTTTGGTGCTAGTAACACAAGCAGTAATGACGAACTGGACGTAGAGACGTTCTGCCCGAACCAATATAAATTTTGTGTTCTCTAAGCATACCATCCGAGCCAGACGCACAATCTAGAAATTTACTAGTCGGCGACTTGAAACACCAACAATACGTATGCTAACTAATAACTTACTGATAGGGGTTTGGCTCCCGAGCAAGGATTTGATGAGATAGTCATTCAATTTAAACAATGGAGATGGCTCCGTCTCTTTTTGCAATAGATGGTTTTTTATAAAAATTTTACAAGAGTTTGGATGAATCAATTCAATACCACTTCTAGGATTTAGTAAAAGATACTTTGCAAAAACAAAATAATTTGGTGAAAAAGGATTTCCAAAGGAGCAAGGGGTCGTCGGGGTGTAACGGTAAACGTAGTGCGTCATAGCGGTCAATAAACCATATCATTTAACTGAGACAAGCCGGATAAACAAAATCTTCTATTCTCGCTTCCATTCCTACTAAGAACTCTCAAACACATACACCCCCCCTTCTCTTCCATTCTCTACCAACTTCCCCTTTTTTACTGCACATCAACCATTTCAAAAATAGCACATGAAATGTTTTGTGCACAAACTTTATAAAATGAAAGGAATTTAAATCTATGCACTATACAACCTGTTTAACTATATATATTTCACATGTTTGGTTTGAATTCACATTATATCTTCCTGTCATCGCCGCTCTCCCGCCTCCATCTAGCCACCGCCATCGCTGTTGCACCACTCCTACGAGCTGCGTAGCCATCTCGGCATCACATGGACAGGCAGCGCCACCGCTACTCAGCCTGCCCGAGCCGTGCTGCTGCCCATCTATCCCACCCCGTGCGAGTCGCGCAAGCGCTGCCTCCTCTCGCCAACATGGGTGCGCAGCCGGCATCACCATCACCATCCCCTTTGCCCTGCCCATTTAATGACAAAAGCTCTTATAGTTAGATACACCATTGCTACCGCTGCCAATGCCCAGCGGATGTCAATGTTGTCAGCAGCACTTGTGCGCCCACGTGCTTGCGCTTTGATTTGTTTGTGCCTCCACAACTTGGTCACGAGAGAGAAAAAGGTAGATAAGGGAGAATAAGAAGAGATTAGGGGAAACTCTGAGCGAGAGAAGAGAGAGATGAAGGCAAAGGTATCTGTTTTTTGTCAATTTTTTGTGTTATCCAACCTTTTCTCTTCTTTAAGTTTTTTGTATTTATTTAAACATCACACATTGAATGTGTAACTTCTTGTCTTGTTGGTTGGAAGATTAGGACAATATATCTAGGATTTGTTTTGTTTAACTGTGAGTTGTGAAAAAGCTATTGTAACTTATGTGTCGTGGAAAAGCTATAAGTTTTTTAATTGGTAAACATACCCGTCTTTCTATCTTCCCTAAGCATCTATGGAAGAACTCTTAGGAAAAGCCAAAAGCCAAGAATAGGGTTCACATTACTACGAAAATTGTACTACGTGAAAGCAGCCGCTTCTGAAAAAGCAGTTTTAGCTTCAACCTATTTAGTTGGCTTTCTATATTTTTGCTCCCATGAGGAGTCGAACCTAGAACATGAGGTGATACTGAGACTCTTAACCACCAAGCTACGAGCCCTTTCGTACATAATTTTCATTACCTATATATAGAATCCAGATTTCTAAAGTCTTTAACTTATCTTTAGGACTTGTTTGATATACTTGTATTCACCTCAATTTATATGCGATGGAGTAGACTAGGGTGAAAAATTTATTTTTCCACCCTAATCCACTCCAACAAACATGAATTGAGGTGGATGTGATTTATTTTTTTGTTGCTCCTATGTTTTTTTTAATAAAATTGAACTAATTTTTTAACAAAAAATTATTATATAATCCTGTGAAATTTATGTGTTCCAAGCAGACCCTTCACTGTTTTCTGTCCCGCTGAATTACATCGGCTTAGGGTGTCTTCCGTTGGGATTCCTGCTGCCCCGGATCATCTGACTCAAACACTGTGTATGCACAAAAATTTTAGCTTCACTAGCTCCTACCTGGCTGTGAGAGGCAAAGATAGGGTGTTTTTGCAGTGTGCTACAGTGTTTTGCAGGAAGAAGCAGGAGCCGCCCGGATCCGTTCCGAGACAAGAGGCCGCTCGGAGAGAACCCGAAAGCCACAGCTCCCTCAGTCTTGTCCTCTCTCTTCAGTTTCTCGCTCCCCACTTTCCCCATTTTTACCGCACATCTCTCTTTCTCTCTCCTCCCTCGGCGTCTCGCACACCCCAGCAGCTTCGTCTCCCCTCCCCTCCCCTCCCATCCCCTCCGTCCCTCCCCAACTATCGGAACCGGATAGATAGATCGGCCCTATCTTTGCCTCCTCCCGGACGACTCGGCGCAAGGCCGCAGCTTTTCTCCCGATCTTTCGCGCTTCCCCGTTTTGACGCTTGCTCCCCATGGGGATTCTGGAGATCTTCGGGGCGGTTCGCTGCTGAGATGGTTCGCCGCATCACGCGCTTCTGTGACTCTCAACAGGTAGTCTTCCCTAGACTTTCCTCTTTCTTACTCCGATCTGCTGCACGGAGCAGCTGGGGAGTACTATTCACTTGCCTTCTCTGGCCGGCTGAGAGCGTGAGCTCGGTGGAGGAGTCCCTGATCTAGCCGAAGATTGGATTTTTGTGGGGTTGATTTGAGGTGTTTTTTTTGTTGCGCGATTTGGTGGTGTGGGCTTTCTTCCTTCCATTTTTGTAGCATCTGTCTTGTGTGCTGCTTCCGATTTTGTGGGATTTCTAGTCCATATCTCGCACTAGTGATGACTTGCTTGACTAGTTTCTTGACTGGTTTCCTGTTCTGTTTCTCATCGTTGCTTCAGTTCTTCCGATCCGAGGAGCCCCGGTGATGAACAGCATGCCGATCTCTCCGTCCTCTGCGGCAGGCGTCGACGGCGGCGCGGTGGCGACCGGCACGCCCATGAAGAATGCGACGGCGGCGGCCGCTGTCGCAGAGATGGCGAGGCATCTCACCGTCGACACGGACGACGCCTTCGCGGGCCTGCTGGAGCTCGCCGCTGACGACGACGCGGAGGGGCTGTGCCGCGCGCTGGAGCGCGCGCCGCCTGCCGCCGCGGACGAGGCCGGCCTCTGGTACGGCCGCCGGAAGGTCCTGGAGCACCGCACCCCGCTGATGGTCGCCGCCACCTATGGGAGCCTTGCTGCGCTCCGCCTGCTGGTGTCCCTCTCGTCCGTTGACGTCAACCGCCGCTCGGGCACGGACGGCACCACTGCCCTACACTGTGCCGCCTCTGGTGGCTCACGGACGGCGGTCGAGGCCGTCAAGCTGCTGCTGGGAGCGGGGGCAGACGCTGACACCACGGATGACTCTGGGCGCCGCCCGGCTGATGTGATCTCTGTGCCACCGAAGATGTTTGATGCCAAGTTCGCCCTTCAAGATCTTCTTGGATTCCCCAAGTCTGAGCATGGCATGCTCCGGGTGGTGACAAGGTCCACCAACTCGATCTCATCGCCTGTTTCATCCCCAACTGCAGAGGATGCACGGTCTCCGTCTGCTTCTGTGATGATGATGACAAAGTTTGCTGACTTGCCTAGGGTTGCAACATCGGAGAAGAAGGAATATCCAGTGGACCCATCCCTTCCAGATATCAAGAACAGCATCTATGCTTCCGATGAGTTCCGCATGTACTCGTTCAAGATCCGCCCTTGCTCACGGGCATACTCGCATGACTGGACTGAGTGCCCCTTTGTCCACCCAGGAGAGAATGCTCGGCGCCGAGACCCCCGCAAGTACCACTACAGTTGTGTGCCATGCCCAGATTTCAGGAAGGGCGTGTGCCGGCGCGGAGACATGTGTGAGTATGCTCATGGAGTGTTTGAGTGCTGGCTCCATCCAGCACAGTACCGGACGCGCCTATGCAAGGATGGCACAAGCTGTAACCGCCGCGTCTGTTTCTTTGCCCACACAACTGATGAACTCCGCCCATTGTATGTCTCCACTGGATCAGCGGTGCCATCCCCAAGGGCTTCAGGAACAGCTGCTATGGAGATGGCTGCAGCAATGGGCTTAATGCCTGGTTCCCCATCATCGGTTTCAGCGGTAATGTCCCCATTTACCCCACCAATGTCGCCTTCGGGCAATGGGATGCCCCCTTCGTTGGGCTGGCAGCAGCCAAATGTTCCAACATTACACCTTCCAGGCAGCAGCCTTCAGTCAAGCAGGCTCCGAACATCACTTAGTGCAAGGGATATGCCTGCTCATGACTACTCCCTGATGCCGGATCTTGATTCCCAACTTATGAATGATCTATGCTATTCCCGTCTCAGTTCATCCACAGGGAACCACTCTGCTCGGACCAAGTCCCTGAATCCATCAAACCTGGATGATCTCTTCTCTGCCGAAATGGTATCATCCCCGAGGTATAGTAATGCTGATCAGGGTGCTATGTTTTCACCTTCTCACAAGGCTGCTATCCTGAATCAGTTCCAGCAGCAGCAGCAAGCACTGCTTTCTCCAATCAACACTGGAGTTTACTCTCCAAAGGCTGTGGACAACCAGCAGTTACCTTCACACTCATCTCTGCTGCAAGCATCACTTGGGATGTCCTCCCCTGGCCGGATGTCTCCACGATGTGTCGAATCAGGCTCCCCGATGAACTCCCACCTAGCTTGTGCTCTTGTCCAGCGTGAGAAACAACAGCAGACAATGAGAAGTCTCAGTTCTCGTGACCTTGGGCCTAGTGCGGCACGAGCTTCAGCTCTCGGCTCCCCTCTAAGCTCATCATGGTCTAAGTGGGGTTCTCCTTCAGGGACACCAGATTGGGGCGTAAATGGTGAAGAATTGGGTAAGCTCCGCCGCTCATCGTCCTTTGAGCTGAGGTCTGGTGGTGATGACCCTGATCTCTCTTGGGTGCATACACTGGTTAAGGAATCTCCACCAGAGAAGCAAGTTACTACGGCCGAATTAATTAATTCCGTTGGACCCTCACCACTAATGCCTCCCGGCATGAACAACGGCGAAGGTTCTGGTCTGAACACCCAGCTGGATGCACATGACCAAGCCGCAGTTATAGGAGCATTGCTTGAACAGATGCAGCTTGATCAGCAGATTGGTAGTCTAGCAACATAGGCGCACAATGAGCCTGGAAGGTGTGAGGTTACTATATTCTTATCTAATGAATTCCAAGTTCTTTTTCCCTGTCAATTGAGGTACTCAACAAAGATGGATAGCTGAAGGTGGTGATTCAGAGATTGGTTTTCTTTAATTTTGGAGGTAAATCATATACATTATTGAGGTTCCAGTAGGTTAAAGAGTGAAGTTCCTTGGTTGGGTTGTTCCAAGGCCAACCCAGGTAGAATCGCACCCCGGCAGCATCAGTTCATCGATTGAAGTTCTCTATTTTGTTAATTAACCCTGTTAAGAAAAGAAGGCTTGTTCGCCGTGTCGGAATTCTTTCCTTTTCCCTAGTGGTGTTTATTTTGTTCATTATGATATCGATACTTGATGTACTGATGGTGTAAGTGGTTACTTGGGATCCTATAGTAGTTCTGTCAAGTTGAAAGGTATTTTTTTTCACCCTTTATCATTTGTCGTGGATTATCTTGTGGCCTTGTTTTGGTTAGACCTTGAGGCCTGCATAATCCTCTTGGATGATATTTGCAATAATGTAATATTGTTTTTGAACTTGCTGCTATTGTTTCGATCTCGCTGTTCATATTCATCTGGACTATATCCACCTGTATCTGGTGAAATTCTGAGGTGTTGCACAAATGGTTGGGTGGAGTTTGGTGGATGCTGAGCTCAATGGGACGATCACCTTTTTCAGCTGTGCATGCGTTTGACTGGTAGATGGCTTGGTTAGTGGGCGTTGGGTGTGCTCAGTGTTCTTGCGTGTGTTTTTTTATCTGGCGCATTTCGATTTGCCAAATGTGAGCGAGCGAGGTCGTGCGTGGAATATTAATCTGCTGCTGCTGCGAGATTGGAATCTTATCCTCGTCTATCCCCACACAGATCGTGATTCGAATTCCTACCGGTGTTTCGTGGACACGTACCAGTGGCAGGATTCTTGTGTTTTCTTAATGCATGTGTGCATAACAGAAAGTCAGGAACACATGGTTAATCTTCTAGAAAAGTCATGCGAGTTTTTTCCACGAATTCTTTTGTACTACTAGAACCAGAAGAGAATAACTTCCCAGTTTCAAGTCTGCCAGGGGCCACTAAAGAAGCACTTGACACAAAAACATGCTGATGACCCTTTTCCCTTTATTTATTTACAAAAGCAACAATAACCTTTTATTTCTTTCTTTTTTAATCCGGGAACCTACACTGAAGTCTGAAGTGTTTCTGCTTGAAAATTGCGGCCACAGCATCTTCAGTTTTGCATAGTTTTTACTGACAGACGTCTGCTGGTAGTTGCAGGAAGTACCCCCAAATTTCAGAGTAAAGAGTAGCTTGTCTTATAATCCGTATTTTTCAGCTGGAACAGTGTTTCTCTCTCACACCAAATCAGCCGGAACAGTGTTTCGGCTTGTTTTTTCAGCGAAGCGAACGGGCCGTGCGAAGCTGATAGGGCCCCCGCCCGGAAAGCGCAGGGATTCAGGTACGTCGGCATTGCTTGCAATTGCAAGTTTCCCGGCCATGGTCCACTTTGGATCCCCGTCCGGAGTAATGCAGCAGCAGCAAACAGGACGACGCAAGGCCCATGCCTTGCCAACGTGCAGGAAGCATGGGTTGCTACCTGCATTTCCTTTTCTGGGACATGCCCTACAGTTAGTTGTTCGACGGGAAGCGTTACGGACGAAGCAGGAGATGACGAGATCTGCTGCCACTAGCGGTGGTGAATCCCAGCTGCCGGCACGACCCCATCTACCAGACAGCCTGCCGTCTAAGAGCCTGATTGGTTAGAAGGGATTAAGACAGTGAGCCCATTTTAGTCCCTTCTACCAGACAGCCTGCCGTCTAAGAGCCTGATCTGGCTCAGCCTGGATGTTCAATGATTACAAAGCATGTCGGTGTTTCCGATGTGCTACACTTGGTGGCACTGAAAGCCTCTGATGTTCCTTTGTCGGGAAGGTGGTCGGCTTCAAGGTTCTTGCTTCGACTGTCGGCGACGAGGACGACCAGGAGAATCTTGCAACGACTTGGATGTAATTTTCCTTTATTTCAAGGGTGTCTTTGTAAGATTTGGGATGTAAACTATCAGAAATATATGTGAAATATAAACCCGATTTCTCAAAAAAAAAAGGAGGGACTACTGGAGGGCCTATAATGGGTTTGGTTGTAGTCCCTAGGGCACTCCCAATGTAGAAATTATCATAGTTTTTATGAACATTGATTATACTGTCACCTAACCATTTTGCTGATGTGGCAAGGTAGTTATTGAAGAGAGCAAAAATCATAGAAACCAGGTCTAAGTTAAAAACCAAGTCTACACGAGAACCAAGATATAAAGGGATGTGATTGGTAGAGAATGGAGAGAGAATGTATGTGATTGATAAAAATTGTTCGGTAGAAACTATCTATTAAGGCCATGGTTTCTATATGTAGTGTCTATGCATGTAGTTTTTAGCATTGGGACTGCCCTTAGGGGTGACTATTGGGGACTACTGGCCCAACTTGACACCCTATGCCCCTCAAATATTGCCGGTCCCCACACCTCCTCATCGTCTTCCCGTCGTTACTCCTCCATCTCCCTCGTGCTCCTCGTCGCCGCTCCACGCGCCCCTGCTCCTCCCGAACCTGCCCCTGCACCCACACGCGCCCATCCGCGTGTACATCCACCCCTCCGGCACGCTCCTCGCTGCCACGCATGGCGCCGTCCTAGTCCACCGCGTGCACGCCGCCGCCAGGGCCCTCGTCTCGATGCTCCAGCTAGAGGAGGTGCGGGCTAAATAGAAGGGAGCATACCAGTCTGGACACGATCACGGAGTTGAAAGGTGCGGGCTTCCCATCGACCTTCTCTTTGGGCTTCAGCTGCAGCACTCGGTCAAGGCGACTCCAGACCTCGTCGTCCGGTAGACCCTCCGGCGACGCACGGTCTGGGTCCGTCCGGCCGTTGTACTTCCACATCGGCTGCGTCCTCTCCACCAATGGCGCAACCCAGCGGCAGTAGAGGGTGTGGAACACCCGCACCCCGTCAAGGCCGCGCCGCACGAGCTTTCGGAGCTCCTCCTCGATGATCTCCACCTTCTTCTTCTCCCAACGGGCACAACCCCACGACCAACTATCCTGCTTCTCCGGCCTCCCACCGGTGAATGCCGGGAACGGTGCCTCCGCTAGATTCCTGATATAAAACCACTCCCCATGCCACCCCCGGTTGGAGTCGTATTGGATGTACGCGTTATACGAGCCTCCCGCGCTCGGTTTCCTCTACAGGGCGAAACCCCCCACCGCCGCGACCTCGGGCGGATTCCCCACCAGCAAAGCTCGCCTAGAGAACAGCCAGCAGAAGAAATCGACGTGTGGCTCCATCCCGAGGAAGGCCTCGCAGACGGTGACAAAGCCGGCGATGTGTAGCACCCCCGTCGGATTGAGGTGTTGCAACTCCAGACCCCACTCATTGAGGAGTCCGCACAGGAACCAGTTGAAAGGTCCTAATGGCTAGAGGGGGGGTAAATAGCCTAATAAAAATCTACAACAACACTTAACAAAATGTGTTAGACAATTTTACGGCGAAGCGAGTGTTGCGCTAGCCTACTAAAATGCAAGCCACCTACCACAATTCTATTTCGAATAGTGTATATCCACACAATAGCTATGACACTTAGCTAAATTAGTGTGCTCTCAAAGACTAACTAAAGAGCAACACTAATCAAACAAACAAGCTCTCACAACTAGCTACACTAAAGAGCTTGATAACTAGTTTGCGGTAATGTAAGAGTGAGCAAGAGAGTTATACTGCCGTGTAGTGGTAGGAACCAATCAATCATAATGATGAATACCAATGTAGACCAATCACCTCGGAATCAAATGATGAACACAATGATTTTTACCGAGGTTCACTTGCTTGCCGGCAAGCTAGTCCTCGTTGTGGCGATTCACTCACTTGGAGGTTCACGCGCTGATTGGCATCACTCGCCAAACCCTCAATAGGGTGCTGCACAACCAACACAAGATGAGGATCACACAAGCCACAAGCAATTTACTAGAATACCTTTTGGTGCTCCGCCGGGGAAAGGTCAAGAACCCCTCACAATCACCACAATCGGAGTCGGAGACAATCACCTCCTCCACTCAACGATCCTTGCTGCTCCAAGCCATCTAGGTGGCGGCAACCACCAAGAGTAACAAGCGAAATCCGCAGCGAAACACAATTACCAAGTGCCTCTAGATGCAATCACTCAAGCAATGCACTTGGATTCACTCCCAATCTCACTATGATGATGAATCAATGATGTAGATGAGTGGGAGGGCTTTGGCTAGGCTCACAAGGTTGCTATGTCAATGAAAATGTGCAAGAGTTCACCCTTGAGCCGGCCATGGGGCTATGAATAGAGCCCCAATCAAATAGAGCCGTTATACCCCTTCACTGGGCAAAACGCGCTCTGACCGGACGCTCCGGTCATACTGACCGGACGCTGGCCCTCAGCGTCCGGTCGCCCGATGGACGCCACGCGTCACCAGCTTCAAACGTTGTTCGTCAGATTTCAACGGCTGCGAAGCTGACCGGACGCTCCGGTAAAACTGACCGGACGCTGAAGCCCTAGCGTCCGGTCGTTTCCAGTAAGCTCCCCGAGGCATGTTTTTTTGACCGGACGCGTCCGGTCCACCTTGACTGGACGCAGCCAGCGTCCGGTGCTCAACCCTAGCCACTGTGTCGTCTGACAGCTCGACCGGACGTAGCCTTTCAGCGTCTGGTCGCTGAGTGACCCAGCGTCTGATCAGTAGACCGACGCTAGCATCATTTCGATCAACTCCATTTCAACTCTTACTTCTTCACCCTTGCTCAAGTGTGCCAACCACCAAGAATTTTGCATCCGGCGCAATAGAAAATAGACATTTCATTTTCCCGAAAGCGCAATAGAGAGGGACCCAAACCTATCTCAACCCTACAAACACCTTGTGCACATGTGGTAGCATATTTACACAAATATTATCAAGGGTGTTAGCACTCCACTAGATCCTAAATGCATATGCAATGAGTTAGAGCATCTAGTGGCACTTTGATAACCGCATTCCGATACGAGTTTCACCCCTCTTAATAGTACGGCTATCAAACCTAAATGTGATCACACTCTCTAAGTGTCTGGATCACCAAAATAAAATAGCTCCTACAAGTTATACCTTTGCCTTGAGCTTTTTGTTTTTCTCTTTCTTCTCTTCAAGTTTAAGCCCTTGATCATCTCCATGCTATCACCATTGTCATGTTATGATCTTCATTTGCTTCTCTACTTGAAGTGTGCTACCTATCTCATGATCACTTGATGAACTAGGTTAGCACTTAGGGTTTCATCAATTTACCAAAACCAAACTAGAGCTTTCACCAGTGCGCGGGGTATCCCAATCCGCGCTCATGGAAGGCGAGAAAGGAAACCACCTCATCGGGCCGAGGTTGCGAAAACTCCTCCCTCCTAGGAGCCCTCTAGTGTGCCACCTCCTTCGGCGGCAGAAACCCCTTCGTGGCGAAGGCCTTCAACATCGACTCCCTCACAGTGGACGACCTCCAGTCCGACATTTTGCTCTGGGATCACGAAAGGATTTGTGAGTTTTTCTCTTCTCCCTCTTTCTCTCCCTTTTCTTTCCTAGAAACCACCGCGGCTCTCAAGAACGCTCTCGGCAAGAAGGAAAAGGAAAGGAGGCGGCAGAAGAGGAATAGGCGAAAGAACAGAGCGAAAACCTTCTCCCTCCTCCTACTTAAGGAAAAGGGTGCAGCAGTTGGGGAAGGCGCGCCGATCGGGAGAGATGAAACGGCGGAGCGAAAAACCCTCTCTCTTTCCCATTTAATGCAGATGGGACGCACCCTGACCGATGAGACGCGCCCTGCCCGACGGAACGACGCATGATCAGACAGGACGTGGCCTGGGCATGGCCCACCACTACCGCACGCCAACCACTACCGCACGACGGGCACAAGAATCAAAGCGCCACCGCACGCAGGCGGCCCTCCGCTTCCCCAGGCAGGACTTAGAAAAAACCCAAAAACGGGATCTCCGCCAGGAGAGACCATTGGGCTTCCTAAAAGTTGATCGAACGGCTCAGGAAAACACACCGAGGGACAGGTAAGGAGCAAAGGGATGCCCCATGTAGGCCATGCCGACTCCGTCACGAACGATGAGCACGGGTCCTGGTCGAACATTTCCGACTGGAGCTCTTCAAACCCGTCCCTCGAGTCATCAAGGTAATACTACCGACCCCCGCTATTTTTTTATAATCATTTCATACATCCATACGCGCATTCATTCAATATGCCCGTGCCCCCCGGACGATTTGGGCCCTGAACCGCCCGGGGGCTCGGGAACTAAGCATCGCACATGCAGCGAAATGCATCACAACGCTCTGTGTTGTGTCACAAAGCGGCAGTTGTCTCATTCGACATGAGCAATGACCGACCGGGGTTCGAAGGCTGGCCCACGAAGGGCTCGAGGCCGCCCCACGAAGGGCTCGAGGCCGCCCCACGTCAAACAGAGCCAGGGGAGAAAAACACAGATGAGCCCAGTGCGGCCGTCGCCCGGTCTACCCCAAAGCAGACAGGGTCATCTCAACCTTCTCGTTCGATCCTGAACCTCTTACCAAGCCCAAAGAATCTCCATCGAGGGAAGACCGTCAGGCCACCCAGGTCGATCTTCGGAAAGACCCAGGCATCTACCAGGTTGCAGGTAAAGGAGCAGTGGAATGTCACAAGAGGGCTATGCTGACCCCGTCACGAACGACAGACCCGGATTCCACTCGATCATACCCGTTAGCGAACTCACCGAGCGCGTCACTCGAACCCGAGTGATCGGGACAAGGGACAAAACTCAGCCCCACCGGTTGTGAGAAACCGAGGACAGGGTAACGCACACAACTCAAACCGACCCCTAACAAAGCCCAACGGGGCTCGGTGGCTCAAGACATCCAAAAACATGACCCCGAACTCGCCCCATCCGGCTATGCTTTGACTGCACACCAAACGCCTAGGTCTGCGACCCCGAACTCGCCCCATCCGGCTACACTTCGATTGCACACCAAACGCCTGGGTCTGCGACCCCGAACTCGCCCCATCAGGATCTACGAGCCCCGGCTCGCCCGATCCCTAAACTAATTAACTAACTGTCTCGGCTGCGCGGGCTGCACTGAGGCCAGGATCCATGACTCGAATTCGCTCGGTCCCACGGCGCGCACCGACGCCAGGACCCGCGAGCTCCGTCTCGTCCGATCTCTAAGAACTAACTGCATCGCCCGATCCCATGGAGCGCACCGACACCAGGATTCGTGAGCTCCATCTCACCCGATCCCAAATCTAAAAACGCCTCAGCTGCGCAACGATGCCTTGGTGGACGACTCCATCTCGACTAAAAAACACGCACACACGCCCGCTAACAAACACCCCTAGACGATTCTACTCGAAATCGCCCGGGGGCTCAGGGGCTACAGCCGTGGGTGCGCTCGCGCGCACCCGCTGACGAAACAAAAAACTTTCCCCGCTGGCAACACGAGAAACCCTTAGACGGTTCTGCCTGAACCGCCCGGGGGCTCGGGGGCTACACCCACGGGTGCGCTCGCGCGCACCCGCCGTCAAGCCAAAAAAAACCCAAACGATTCTAACTGAATCGCCCGGGGGCTCTGGGGCTCCTGTCGGGTTCATAAACCCGGGGTCCCTCGCGGACCAGCTTCCCCGCAAAGGCTCGGTCCAAGCAGACAACGCGCAACTCATGGGCCGGCCCAAGTACCTAAATGACAGGCCAAAAGGGCGATCGAATCTCCGGCCGGGAGACCTGGCCGAGGAGGAACAACACCCGCTTTCCAATTCCGGCCCACCTCTCCGACTGGAGCACTCGCTTCGGTCTCCAACCCGCCTCCGGACGGCCTCTCCGATCGAAAGGCCTGGCCAAAAGCACTACTTCCGACTCTGACCCGCGTCTCCGACCGGGGATGCGCCAAAACCCTTCTCACAGCTTGTCTCCAACTGGCGCGATCAGAACCGACTGGGACCAACCGACCGGGGACGCCCGCTCGGAAGGGACCAGGGAACGAACGGAGAAAGTAAGGCAGGGCGCACAAGTCAAACCACGATACCAGGGACCGTACCATGTACACCTGCAGAAGCAATACTCTGCAACCTTCCTGGCACAACAGAGCCCAAACAGTATTGTAGGCGCCGATGTTTTTCCCTACAGTATTGTGGGCGCTATTAACTCCCCTATGGTGAGGCCTCCCCACATACCTCTGGGCATCGACAGTGTTGTGGGCGCTGGCTTTTACCGTACTGGACGAACATGGTAAAAACTCCTTGCATGCCTCCAGAAATCAACAGTGTGGCAGACGCCGATGTCTGCCATATCCGAAGAAGACAACACCACCTCCCACGTGCATATGACATTCAACGGTATTGTGGGCGTCTACCATCATCCTGTACTCGCCGCGCGTGGGCAGTAAGGCTCGGTAGCATACGTACTCTCTTTCTCTCACTTGTAAAGCCATCTCCTTCATCTATAAAAGGTAATGCGCTCTCTCCCAAAAGAAAAGGTTGATCCAGGTGATTTCAGATTCATTAGATCGATCAAGTTCACTAGTTCACAACCACAGAACCACCAGGTTCGAACCCCAAGCACACGCTTGAACACTTAGCTCATAGCGGAGCTCTTGTCGCTCTCGGCCCTTCCGACCGGAGTCCGACCGGACCTCTTGTACCCCATCTTTCTCCTTCTCATTTGTAACCCCTCTGCAAACTTCAAACACCTAGGCTCAGGAATAAAGTCACCGACCGACTCAAACTGGACGTAGGGCACGTTGCCTGAACCAGTATAAACCCTGTGTCATTGAGTGTTAGGCCACCTCCGATCACAACGTATGGCAAAACTACAAATATTTACTTGTTGGTCATTTTCTACACCGACAGACAGTCATCCAAACATGTAAAAATGGAATAAACCCTCCAAAGAGCGCAGATGTTTCCACTTTCCACCAGTAGCATACCATGCAAAAAAATGGGAGCACATAATAACGCAACAGCTTGCTATCCAGATAAACAGCCTACACCACCCGCCGACAGACCTACTAATTACTATTACTATCCTGATAAACAGACTAGGACACCCGCAGGCATACTTTCTCCCACGCAATGCATACAAAAATAACCATCAGAACAAGAACAGCTCAAACTCCGGAGAGTTGTCTGTTGGCAGCAACACAAGTCAATGAATTAAGGGTCATCGTATGGATGGATGTATCTCCATGCGGAGTGGTGACTAGTACAACTGGACTCCATTCAACGACAAACGAATAAATCAATAACTTAGTCCTATTAGCACCAAAAGGCAATTTCAAAGAAACCAAACGAAAGATGGACAAAACTAGGACACCAACACTCCAACTAATCTCTGTTCAGTGATTAAGTATGGTACAAAACAGGTGTCAGTCAAAAGTTACCAAAAATCTATTGTGACATCAGAACATTTATAGTCCGTAATCATTTGGATGCCCATATACAAAAAATGCCACAACTTGTCTGCGCACATTGGGGGCATTAGCTTACTAGTGGCGGACTGAATAGCATGTGTTCAGCAGAGATAGAAATCATTCCCTCTTTTCTGGTTTCTGGACCTTGACATAAGGCAAGAATCCAAGAAGGTGTGTTATCCGCGGCTCCCACCCACGTTGCTGAGCTCGACAAAACATTAGGAATGTGTTGGCATAGTATGAGTTGAGGCCCATAAGCACATGCCACCATGCGTGCCCCTGCGGGTTGACGTACCAATGCGAAAGCTTCTTACAGAAGATGCGATCAACTAGCCAGCAGAGAGTCCCAAGGGTTAATGTAAGAACCCACAGCTTTGCAAGCCGCTTCGCAGCCACGTCTTTCGTCTGTATGTAGTACTTGTACATCCGGGGGATGCAGAGGAAGCAGAGGCCAATGTAATGCAGCTTGAATACAACTTGGAACCGGGCAAAGAAATGAACTACAGCAAAGGCAGCACCATATAGGAAAAGGAAAGTTGGCATCGTGCTCCTGTAATGCCAGTCCGGTGAATAAAGGACATACATATAAAGAAGGATCTCCCAAACCATCGGAGTCTCATCACTCTGTTGTAGACTGGAAAACAGAACGTCGACAAAGCAGCATGTTACAAAAAAAGGATATGTTGCACAAAACAGAGTAAACATTATGGAAATTAACTACAAGATGACTAAACAGGTCACAGAGGTAGGAAGTTTATGAAAACATCCAACAGTGACCAGTATGCTAAAAGTACAGTGCCCCCACACACACACGCACACACAAAAGGTGATGATCCAGCAAATTACAACCCCTCACCCTCCTAAAAGGCAGAGAAACCCTTGAGCTTTGATTTGAGTATGGATTCTAGTCCTCGTTTCAGGCATATTTCAAATGAGTTCTCTATGCTGAGTTTAGTATATGGCAAAGGTCAAAATTAACCATTGTTACTTGTTAGTGGTTTTTTGTCATTCGATACACTCAATGATTGGTCAGGCTGAAGCTGCCAGTTCATCCATCATAAGAGATGACTAGATTACCTTGGTTTTTTCCATGAAACTGTTGATGAAGATTTATTAGAAGCAGATACAACAAAATAGAACAAAAGCAGATCTTTCAACAAATGCGGTAGACAAATGCAGAGATTTATCAATGGACATCAGAACAGAGATAATTTTGGGCATCACAATCACAACATATGCCAATCAGTGTGTTGGTCAGCAAGTGCATCAATATATTGCCAAAAATGGAACCATATGTGCCAAAATGGAACACAAAATTTATGCATTTGAGGTAGTTTCTGCAGGCATGTGCATGCAAAGTGTATTTGGTGCGTCCAGGGAGCCGTTAACTTAAGAGGTAGATCAGAAACCATTTTTTGCACAAAATGAACCCAAGAATCCGAAACGGAAAAAATAAACAACATAACACAAGAAAGAATACCGAACATCTAAGCAATATACCAATGTTTTACAGACAATTTCAACCATCTTTGTTTGCCAGCTAGAATTTTTGTACAGGAGAGCTATGATTTCAGGGTTTAGAGTGGAAATAAATTCTTGTGCATGCTACTGTTGAAAGACCTGTGCCAGAAGTTGACACACTACTCTAGCACATGGACTCATGTCAATCAAGACATTATGTAGAAGAACACTCCTGAGAAAGCTTGTGCAGTAACAGAATTGTTGTAAGCTGTGACTTTTTTTGCACAAAAATAGAAGGCCAGTGCAAACGCTACATCCTGAGCCCACTGTGCAGCGCCAAATGCACGTGAAGACTGTGCAATGCGCGTGACAAAAAGGGAAAGATTGCACAAAAAGAGCCCAACAATGCTATGTTCCATGTCACCCAATGGCCTTCAGCTCAACACAACAAATTGCGCTAAAATATGTAGCCTTGTAGCAACAAATCTTAAATCAACAGTTCCTTGGTGGTTTTGACAGAATGCACGCAAAGTTCACCCAAGTAACCCCCCCCCTCCCCAAAAAAAAATGCCCGGTGCGCCCACCATATGCACATGTATTCACCATATAAGTCACTCAAAAATTCAAGTTTAGCACCCTAGTAACTTAATATTGCTATGCCCCCACCCTCAAAAGTTTTTTCCTGGCTTCGCCGCTTAATGGGTATCTCAATATTCTGAAAGTTCATCTACTGAATCTGCACATAATCCAAGAGATAGATATCTTCCGGTTTTGAGTCAAAATATATAATACTAGAAAAGATTGCACAAAATAAAAGGAGCAAGCCAACTGTGTAATGAAATTTTTTTTATATATAAAAAACTATGAAACATTGGATCAGTTCCATATCAATAATTCTACAGAGAAAGGCAAAAAGATGAATACTCAAGAAAGATAAATAATGCAGATGTTCTTGATGAAGCATCAAATCTAGAAGCAATAAATTAGAAATCTCCTTACAGTTAATGGCTAACACACTTTTATTTTATAACAGATTAACAGCCCATCTTCTGTGCAGTTTTATACGCAAAACGGCTAGATGGAGAAATAATTTCCAGTCTTATGCCAATGGCCCTTTCCCAAAAATGGTATCGACAGTTCTAACTTTAATACATACATACCCCCTCCAGTCAAAAAATACTTGTCACAGTTGACTAATGGTCTTTGATGCATATCTTTGACTTCTAGAGTATATTCGTAAAATCCTTCAAAATTATGAGAATTTGCAAGTATTTTTTTAATATGAATTACATGTTTCCAAACTCAATAATTCAAAAATTATTCATGTTTGTAATTTTTACTAAGGTTTGACCAAATCTTGTCTTAACCGACATGTTTTTGTGACCGGAGGGAGTAGAGAAAAACATATAGGTAATTAATTAATAACTTATAACACCAAGAGAAGGTATACCATGGCAAACAAACAACACAAGAATACAATGCACAAGGCCATTCCATAATGACCTGAACTCGATCAAGTGCATTGGGAAAAGAATAAGCTCTAGTTATAACAGTTTCTCAAGTAGGTACCAGTAATCACAAAGTTAAAAGTGACATTTCACATAAACATAAAGAAGTTTCAATTTAAGAGAAAACTTACAGAAGTTGCAAGGTGGCATGGAAAATCATACTCCCAATAGCAAGTATCATATTGGATATGTGAAGGACACTGAACCGTTTCTCAAAACCTTGGCGGAAAGCGTTCACTAATCCAATAAGCACCAAAAGAACGCATGGGACATTAGAGATGGTATTGTAGAATTCTGCGATATATGATGAGTGTGCATAATTCTCCTCGCACAACTCAGCCGTTGATGTAACAGGCCCCCAGAAGCTCGCTACCATTGAATCCGCCATTTTTAGCTCTTGATTTGCTACCCTAGCAACAGCCTATGTCACCAGAGTTGAGGTCAATGTGGCTGGTGCTAAATCATGAGTGCACCAAAGAAATAATCTGCAAGGATGATATACAAATCAGGGTTCCAAAAAGCGGCACTAAGCGACGGGTAGCGCTTCGCTATGGGGTATAAGCGCTCCCAAAGCGGCGCGACCGCCTTGGTGGAGCAGCGGCTGCTGGCTCCCGCTGCCCGCCGGCCGCGCGCAACGCAGTAGCAGGGGCCGGGCGCCGTCGACGGTCCAGCGGAGGAGGGAGGGGAGAGGGAGGTGCGTACGCAGGGTCGCCGGCCGGTGTGCGGAGGACGGAGGCGGGAGGGGGAGCCGCTGACGCCACCGCCGAGCCTGGGACTGCCCCGCCGTCGCTGAGAGCCCGAGCCTGAGCGCCGCCTCCGTCGCCGGCGCTGCGAGAAGATGAAGAAACGGCGGCGGATGTCCTTCGCTGGAGCAGTGTTAGGGTAAAGAAACGTATAGGTGTGGCGATATGTGGGTTTGGGCTGAATTAATGGGCTTTTGGATGGGCCACTAAATAAAAGCCCAAACCATCATTTTTTCCTTTTCTTTTTCATTTCTTTTTTTTTCTTTTAACATCTTTTGACAAATCAGCACATAATCTTTTTTTACAAAAGAGAATATATTAATATCCCAGCTTCTGCATGTATCAATGTATATAGCTGTTCCCTATTACAGACAAGAATAAAACGGTCCAGGGAATCTCAAAAACAAAGTTTTGAGCCATAACGAAAAGACAAGCTTTTCCAAAAAAAACACAACTAAAAAGCAAGTCTGTTGCTGAATTGCCAGCCGTATCTAGCAAACACCTCCATCGCAATTGTCTCAATAGATCTACATCCCATCTTCATCGAATGGCGATCCTCCTCCTTCTGTAGTAAGGACTAGGACATAGCCCAGTAAGTCCCCTTGAAAATAACCTGCAAATAAGATGGTGCTAGGATCTTGTCAAACACAATGTCATTCCGAGTTAACCAAATCGCCCAACATATAGCACTTACACCCACAAGAATTTGAGATTTCAGTTTTCTATTTACCCCATCCAACCAACCTGTATGTATCCATATTTATCTGCAATTTTGTGAAGCCACATCAACCTCCATTACCTTCTATTGATCCCCATGTATCTATAACTGATTTTAAACCTGGACTGATGTCCATTGGGCTTCCTAGCCTCCTGTCACGCTTCCGCTAGGAATCGGACAAATAGCTTCAGAATTAGAGATTTAGGGAGAGAAGCAGGACTGGGGACGAAGAACAAAGACAGACTTAATTGAGGACTCAGAGTTTTAGTTCTTCGCTACAAGACACAACAACCTCAGGCGTTATATGCCAACATGATTCCTACCATAACGACAGTTAACTCACCGCCAACTCACACCACTACGGCTTAGCTGTCACCGTTACCCCCACATTGACCGACGCCATTTGCACTGTTGCCAAATGCGCAATAGTACTCCTAATCCTTCTTGCCTTCTCCTTGGTGGCCTTGACATTGCGCCTCCCTCGAAAAGCTACTTGTCCCCAAGCATCACTAGATGGAAGTCGCCGCCAGAGATCATGAGCTTCCTCCCACGTCGTCAGGGTTGGTGAGTTATCATACCACTACACCTGAAGCCAGAAAATGGATGGACTAGACAACCGTGGAAGGATCATCTAGAACCAAAGTGATAACGTCTTCCACCTACACTGAAGGAGGGATATGCTCTAGGATGCATGGACTACAGGATTGTAAGGTCGAGATGGCGGACTAGGGAGGTGAATAGTCCTTTCTAAATTTAATCACACCGGCAAACTGAAACAAATGCGGAATTAAAACAATCGGTCTAGGCAAGACTACACCCCTCTATCGAAGTTCACAAACACCTTATAAAGATCCTAATTTAGGCAATAAAGGTGCCGGGCTAGCTAGAGCTCACCTAACCAATTCTAGAAGCAAGGTCACCCAAACCTATGCCACTAGTACTTCAAGCAACAAGGTAGCTCCTACACATGCTAGTAAGCAAAAGCACAAAGCCACCTAAGCTCACTAGCAATGCTCAATAACAAGACAACCAATGCCAAATTAGAGAGCGCAAATACTTAGCTACATAAACTAAGCAATATGACTAATAAGGTTACACAAACCAAATTAGCCACGCAAGGGAGCTACTTCTATGCTACACAAGCTAGAAGGTAACTAGCAAGCTACACAAGCTAACTAATTACAAAAGCAACTACACAAGCACAATGTACATGAAAGTAATTACAAGCTTGTGTAACGAGGATGCAAACCAACAAGAAGAACAATGTTGACACGGTGATTTTCTCTCGAGGTTCACGTGCTTGCCAACACGCTACGTACCTGCCAAGCCCGCATGTCGGGCACCGCAAGAACCTACCCCAAAAGTGAGGGTAGCTCAATGACACTCTCAACTAGAGTTGCTCTTCGTGGCTTCCGTGGGGCAAGCACAATGCCCTTCGTAAAGCTTTTCTCTGGAGCACTGCACAAGCTTCTTACAGGCTTTGACGGAGACCACCACCAAGCTGTCTAGGAGGTGGCAACCTCCAAGAGTAACAAGCACCACTGGCTTGCAAGTAGACCACCTAGTGCCACTCGATGCAACCTCATGATGCAATCGCACTAGAATCGCTCTCTCGCACAATCGGATGATCACTATCAAGCATATGTGAGATGGAGGGCTCCTAAGCACTCTCAAGCATGGACACAAAGTCCCCCAAGGTGCTCAACCCTAGCCATGGCCGAGACCACCTTCTATTTACAGCCCCCACGAAAATAGAGCCGTTGTACCCCTTCACTGGGCATTGCTCGGGGCGACCGGATGCTCCGGTCAGATCGACCGGATGCACCCTGCCAGCGTCCGTCGCGCTACGTCGTCCACGTGTCACTTTGCGTTCAACCAGAGCGCTCGATCTCAATGGTTAAGTTGCGACCAGACGCAACACAGTGCCAAGACCGGACGCACCTCTACCGAATCCGATCGCTTCTAGAGAGGTTCCATTCACGACCAGACGCGTCAGTTCGATCACGACCGGACGCAGGAGGGGCAGCATCTGGTCGAGTCTAGAGAGCTCCCTGAGCTGCTCAACTACGACCGGACACGTTCGGTCGGTCATGATCGGACGCAGCATCAACATACGGTCCTTGTCCTCTTCTCTGCGCCGCCACATCAGTGGGACCGAACGCACCCACCAAGCGTCCAATCACAAAGTGACCCAGCGTCCAGTCAAAGACCGACGTCTGTGCCTTCTCTGCTGCCACTGACCGGACGTGCCAGTCTAGTTGAGGCCAGCGTCCGATCACTCACAGTGGCCTCCTTTCACCTCCGTTTCTTCACCGAGTTGATCCACATCAACTCCAACTTCTTCTCCTTTGTAAATGTGCTAACACCACCAAGTGTACACCACCATGTGTATGTGTGTTAGCTTTTCACAAACATTTTTCAAATGATTAGCCACTCAATTTACCACGCCACTCGATCCTAGCGACGATGCAAAGTTAGATCACTCGAGTGGCACTAGATGATCGATATGTAAACAAGTTTGCCCCTCTTGATAGTACGACCATCTATCCTAAACCTGGTCATCAACTTCTCTACACACCTATGACCGGTGAAATGAAATGCCCTAGGTTATACCTTTGCCTTGCGCATTCCATTCCATCTCCTCCAATGTCGATGCAACACATGCACCAACACGATCAACAATGATATGACCCACTTCATATCATCACATGATCATATTAGTTCATCGATCTTGACTTCACTTGCTTTTCACCGTTGCCTTCGTCCATCGGCGCCAAGTCTTGCTCAAGCTTCATCGCCACGCGGTCCATCACTCCAAAGCCTCTGACTTGCCCTTCACTCTTACAACCGGTCCATTAAGCCAAGTCATGTCTTGATCTTCTCCACCTTGATCATATGACTCAATGTCATGTCTCATGTACAATGAGCTCCTTTATCATCATATGTGTGAGCTTTGCAACATCTCCGAGCCATTTTCACCTTCATGGCATATGTTGCTCACTCACATGTACTTATGGACTAATCACCTGTGTATCTCACATAAACACAATTAGTCCACCTAGGTTGTCACTCAATTACCAAAACCACACAAGGACCTTTTAATCTCTCCCTTTTTGGTAATTGATGACAACTCTACAAAGATATGGAAATTAAGCTCTTTTGAATTCATGTTGCTTGCCCAAGCAATTTTACCACGTGTAAATGATTTTGGACAAGTACCACAAACCCAAAATGGTAGTATTAGCTCCCCCTATATATGTACTAGAGTGTTTGGTTTGAAGCTCACACATATGCATAGATTGAAATTGTGGGAGAGTAATTACTACCAAATGATGCTAAGGTGTATAGAGTAAACCTTTGAAGCGTGATACCAATCGGAGTTGCACTTACACCATCCTTAGCACCATGAGTAGCTAGATATCACTTGAGAATAAAATCACTAGATACCTCGTGAGATCAACATTAAAAAGCAAGGTACTAGCATTACTTGAAAAGCTTGCCAAGTGTCTAGCTATCATTCTATGCATGCTAGTTTTCATTTCATCAATCAAATTGTACAACTAGCATACACCACACAAGCATGCATATTGAATTTAAAAGCTTATACAATGCAAGCAAGCACATGACTATGCACATAACAAATGCAACCAATCAAAGTTCATGAGCTTGCTCCTCCTACTTGTGTGCTTCTCTTATCCAAGAATTTTGTTGATCCATCTTTTTTCTTCAATGTTGCTCCCTCTTTGTCCATGTCCATGTCCAACCTCTACTTCTTTTCTCTAATGTCTCCCAAAGCTTTCATATCTTTGTACAATCTCTCCCCCTTTGTCATCAATTTCCATAAAAGGTGTGCTTCTTATTGATGCAAAGGTTTGCATTTGGGGTAGATGGTTGAAGCTTCAATCTTGCATTTTTATGGACATCACTTGATTGGTGGAATGACACCACTTGTAGATATCACTTATAGGACTTCTTGAGATACCACACATAGGATCTTTGATCTTGATACCAATTTGTGGGACACCTCCCCCTAAGTCATTTCATGGATCATCCATTTGATAAACTTGAGCTCTTGTAGGTGAGGGATGCATTCTTCATTTTATGATCACTTAAAGTTGAGGATCACTTGTGGAACCATCGTCTTGCATGATTGATACCACGTGTAGATGTGATACCACTTAAAAGAATTTTCTAGTATGAAACCACTTGTTGAATTTATCAATAAAAACCATTTCTTAAACATTTGTTATCTTCATGAGTACCACTTATAGGATATTACTTGTGAGTTGATCTAGACATCATTTATGAATTCTTGATGAAATACTTGAGTCTAGATATCACTTGACATAAACAAACTAGATATCCATTTGCATTGTTGTTTTGTGCTTGTACTCTTGTTACTTATCATGAGCTTCTATGGTTGACTTGAACTAAATTGATTTGCCTAAGCTTCTAAGTCTGGTTTGAAACCAATGACAAGCTTCTTCACACCTCTTACAAGGGTTATCTTGCCAATGTTGTACTTGTCACTTGTTAGTAATTCAAATTAAATCAAGTACTTGGGTTCACTAGCTCATGAACCAATTCATATACTAACCACTAGATCAATTAATCATTCAAGTAATAGTGGTAGGCTATGAATTTAAACATTTCATTTGTTATGCATGATCCTATAAAGCATGTACTATATGCACTAACCGTGTACTAGGAGGGGATAAAATGATCATGCACATTACAATGATACCTTTGCTATGTTGGAGTAGAGGATAGTCATATAGATTCCAATTCATTACTCCAATTATAATGTGAAGACCAATTATAAGCTTGGTGAAGACCAATAGATACCATTTTGAATTCTATTCTTCACACATATGAAATGAATACCACTTATGATCAAGTGCATTTTCTTATTGTGATTGGCTAGCTTCATCTTTTGATCAATGCTTGCATGAGAGCATCAACGTGAGAATACCACTTGAAATATCATGATTAGCTCTCTTTTAGGTGTTGCTTGCTTTTCTTGATCAATCCTTTTGATTGCTTCAACAAAGCATCTCAAATGTCCCTCGGATCACCACTTTCATGTTAGCCTTCCAAGTACTACACTTGGTTTATCTACACATAGGCGGCAAGCCCCTACACTAGGAAGAAGTGACCTTTCTCCAAGAATCATTCTTGACACTTACTTAAAATAACTTGATTGATTGATTCAAGTGATGGACTTAAATGATGAGTAACCTTGATTCCTTCTTTAAGTCCTTTTCTTTCTACTTGTTTAAGTCCTTTTCTTTTTTCCAAATGATTTTCAATAGTCACTTAGAACTTAAACTTCATCTTTATCTTAAGTTTGATCTTGATCTTCCAATTTGAGTACCAAATATGTGCAAAGCATACTTCCACAATCAAATGACCTTGTACTCTTTTCTTGTCATGCT
Source organism: Miscanthus lutarioriparius (assembly GCA_904845875.1). NCBI lineage: Eukaryota > Viridiplantae > Streptophyta > Magnoliopsida > Poales > Poaceae > Miscanthus > Miscanthus lutarioriparius. The sequence continues at coordinate 121,261,958 of CAJGYO010000002.1, forward strand.
TCTAGATCATCTCAAAACCAAGCTTAGGTGCCTCATTCACTCATAAAATTGATTCCAACTTGAGGACCTTTCAATCAAAGTGACTCCAAATAAATCTAATAATTGTCACTTTTCTAGCAGATTTTGTACTCTTCAAAGAAAAATGCATGTTTCCCAAAGTACAAATCCAAATACCACGAAATTTGGTGATGTGATTCACTAAATTATATTGCAGCTGTAAAAAATTAAGCTTTATTTGACTTCACATGAACTGTCAGGAATCAGATCTTCCACCACTGCTACATGCTAAAAATTACTGCACTATAGCTGATAGGATCCTCTCCAAAACCGAAGCATCTCTTATCTAATTCTCATGAAATTTCTACAGCATCTTATACCATAAGTCTAGAGCATGTATATAAATTTTTACGCCAATCCAATAAGTTTTGATTACTCAACATGGCTATGATCACTGCTAGCTCAGATTTTGCAATATAGGACATATTTCAATCACTTGAGCTATACTTCATCAAATGTGAATCAAACTTGAAACTAACTTGTTTGAATACTTCCACAAGACATATATCAATTCAATCCACTCACTAAAAATCATCTTATGAATTTATCCAACACAAATCAATCCAAACTTGATTACTAAGCAATTTATCCATTCAAACATCTCATAGCAAGCAACATTGCATATTTATCCAATTCAATCAACTCATATGCACCCAAATGAAATGATCAACAAGAGATATACCTTAGTTAACTCATGATCATCCAATTAGCAAGCTTCAACTCAAATAATTTTGCAAGCCATCAAATAATCTAATAAATTATCACCACTTGAATATGACACTTGTATATTGATAGCACTTGGACTTCACTCAATTTTCACTTGGCATTGGGTTTGGATGTGCACTAGGCTTCATATCTTGACTCAACATATGATGATCAATATGAAATCAATTGAATCAAGTCTTCAATGCCGATGGTACCTGCAATTATTCATCCATTTTTTGATGGTACCCAAACTAGTTTGGGTCCTCTCAAGTTAGGTGTAACATACTTAGGCATAGCATTAGTATGAAAAGAGGGATATTTTGCAATTGCAACCAATGAGGTACCATTGCCATCCTTCCTAAGCATAGAATCATCATCAATTGAAATAGACTTAGGTGTGTTACCTAGGGGACAATGTGCCATGTGTCCCATTTTCCGGCATGAGTAGCACTTTCTGTTTGATTGAGCCTTCTCTTCCTTGCTCATGTGGTGCTTCCCATTGCCTTGCCTCTCATGGATTGCTTGAGCCTTCTTCTCAAACTTGGTAGGAGACTTAGAGGCAAAGTGTCCTGTATTTTCACACTTGAAGCACTTGATGTGAGCATAGACTTTCTTCTCATCTTTATTCTTGCTCATCATCTTGGCATCTTGAGTTTGCATTGGATGCCTTGCCTTTCCACCCCTTCTTATTTTCTTCTTCTTCTTCATCATCAAGTCACCACCATTTTCATGATAGATCTTGACTTGCTCTTGGGGTGTCTTCTTTTGCTCAACTTGTGGCTTTGGTTGAGGCTCTTCTAGTTGCTTCACTAATTGCTTGGTTGGGCACATTGAGGTAAGATGACCCTAAGTGCGGCACTTGAAGCACTTCACATGCTTGATCCTCTCCTCTTATTTTATCTTCTTGAGCTTCTCAATGTTAGGGCAACCATTTGTAAGGTGTCCCGCTTCATGACACCGGTAGCACATGGTATGAGAGAGCTTTCTTTGTTGTAGCTTCTTTATCTTTCTTTCTCTCTTTCTTTCGCCCTTTGTCATCTCCTTCTTCAAGCCAAGGACACACTTGTCACCATAGTTTCTTTGAGTCTTCAACATGTGCTCAAAGGTGACTTTTGAGTTGTAGCACCTTTCTAACTTGTTGCTCAAATTCTTCACTTTGTTTTTGAGCTCATTGTTCTCCTTCAAAAGGTTAGTCTCACAAGACATAGAAGTAGAATAAGCATCTATATGTGAAGAGCATGACATATCTAATAAATCATCACAAGACGTGGATACATGCTTCTTGCCTACATCACAAGGGTTAGCAATATTTTACAATTTATCATTTGATCCATGTGATGAGCTCTCATTATTTTTAAGTTTCTTTGTAAACACTTTAATGAGAGAAGCATGGTGTTCTAATAATTTTTCATGAGATGCAAGTAGTGTCTCATGATTCAATTTTAGAACATCAAGTAATTTCTTATGTTCTTCACAAGAGTTCTTTAGAAATAAGTTTTCATTTTCCAATTTCAATGTTTTAGCTTTCTCATTTTCTAAAGACATGGTAATGCTAGCAAGTCTACTAACAAGCTCATCATATGAATCAACCACATTAGCATTTGATACCTCGGTGTCACCTTGTGACATGAAACAATGTGGTGTAGTTGGAGAGCTTGTAGTAGCATCATCATCATGTCTTGAGCATGAACCAACATCGTCAAGATCACCACCAAGTGTGCTTGCGATAGAATCTTCATGTGCAACACTTGTGGCATCATCATAAACCTTATCAAGTGAACTTGTAGTGGATCGATCATCATCATCATCACTTGACCATGAGGTGGAGCAATCTTCCACAATCACCAAATTGTGGTTATGCTCAGCACACTCATGTGCCTCCACCTTGTGATCATCCTCCTTGAATTTGCCATCATCACTTGTGGAGGAGTCACCGTAGAAGGCTTGGAGTGCCATCCACATATCATGAGCACTCTCCAAGTCCCACATACGTCTAAAAACATCATCATGTAAAGCACACGTTAGATAATAAAGAGCACGATGATCAAGTTGTAAGCAATCCTCTTGTGCTTGGGTTAGGTTGTCCTTATCCAAAGCATCATGAGAAAAACCAACAATAATGATCCACCATGCCTTGGGACCCAATTCACAGAAATGATCAAGCATATGATGTTTCCACCGTGCATAGTGTGTGCCATAAAAATGGGTGAGTCACAAACAACTTCTAGCCCAAAGTTTGCCATCCTCTCGGGTCGGTAAAGACCACAAATGAGAGACCTAGCTCCGATACCACTTATAAGGTCAATATGGTAGACTAGAGGGGGGGTGAATAGTCCTTTCTAAATTTAATCGCGCCGGCTAACCGAAACAAATACAGAATTAAAACAATCGGTCTAGCCAAGAATACACCCCTCTATCGAAGTTCACAAACATCTTATAAAGATCCTAATTTAGGCAACAAAGGTGTCGAGCTAGCTAGAGCTCACCTAACCAATTCTAGAAGCAAGGTCATCCAAACCTATGCCACTAGTACTTCAAGCAACAAGGTAGCTCCTACACATGTTAGTAAGCAAAAGCACAAAGCCATCTAAGCTCATTAGCAATGCTCAATAACAAGGCAACCAATGCCAAATTAGAGAGCGCAAATACTTAGCTACATAAACTAAGCAATATGACTAACAAGGTTACACAAACTAAATTAGCCATGCAAGGGAGCTACTTCTATGCTACACAAGCTAACTAATTACAAAAGCAACTACACAAGCACAATGTATATGAAAGTAATTACAAGCTTGTGTAACGAGGATGCAAACCAACGGGAAGAACAATGTTGACACGGTGATTTTCTCCCGAGGTTCACATGCTTGCCAACACGCTACGTCCCCGTTGTGTCGACCGCTCACTTGGTGGTTCGGTGGCTAATTGGCATCATCTGCCAAGCCCGCACGTCGGGCACCATAAAAACCTACCCCAAAAGTGAGGGTAGCTCAATGACACTCTCAACTAGAGTTGCTCTTCGTGGCTCCCACAGGGCATGCACAATGCCCCCCACAAAGCTCTTCTCCGGAGCACCGCACAAGCTTCTTGTGGGCTTCAATGGAGACCACCACCAAGCCATCTAGGAGGTGGAAACCTCCAAGAGTAACAAGCACCACCAGCTTGCAAGATGGCCACCTAGTGCCACTCGATGCAACCTCACGATGCAATCGCACTAGAATCGTTCTCTCATACAATCGGATAATCACTATCAAAGCATATGTGAGATGGAGGGCTCCTAAGCACTCTCAAGCAAGGACACAAAGTCCACCAAGGTGCTCAACACCAGCCATGGTCGAGACCACCTTCTATTTATAGCCCCCACGAAAATAGAGCCATTGTACCCCTTCACTGGGCACCGCTCGGGGCGATCGGACGCTCTGGTCAGATCGACCGGACGCACCCTACCAGCATCCGGTCGCGCTACGCCATCCACATGTCACTCTGCATTCAACCAGAGCTGCTCGATCTCAACAGTTAAGTTGTGATTGGACACAGCACAATGCCAATACCAGACACACCTTTGTCGAGTCCGGTTGTTTCTAGAGAGGTTCCATTCACGACTGGATGCATCAGTTCGATCACGACCGGACGCAGGAGGGACACCTTTGTTCAGTCATGATCGAACGTAGCATCAGCGTCCGGTCCCTTCTCTTCTCTGCGCCGCCACATCAGCGGGACCGAACGCACCCACTGAGCATCTGGTCACAAAGTGACCCAGCGTCTGGTTGAAGACCGATGCCTGTGCCTTCACTGCTGCCACTGACCGAACGCGCCTATCCAGTTGAGGCCAGCGTCTGGTCACTCACAGTGACCTCCTTTCGCCTCCGTTTCTTCACTGAGTTGATCCACATCAACTCCAACTTCTCCTTTGTAAATGTGCTAACACCACCAAGTGTACACCACCATGTGTATGTGTGTTAGCTTTTCACAAATATTTTTCAAAGGATTAGCCACTCAATTTGCCACTCCACTCGATCCTGACGATGATGCAAAGTTAGATCACTCGAGTGGCACTAGATGATCGATATATAAACAAGTTTGCCCCTCTTGATAGTACGACCATCTATCCTAAACCTGGTCATCAACTTCTCTACACACCTATGACCGGTGAAATGAAATGCCCTAGGTTATACCTTTGCCTTGCGCATTCCATTCCATCTCCTCCAATGTCGATGCAACACATGCACCAACACGATCAACAATGATATGACCCACTTCATATCATCACATGATCATATTAGTTCATCGATCTTGACTTCACTTGCTTTTCACCGTTGCCTTCGTCCATCGGCGCCAAGTCTTGCTCAAGCTTCATCGCCACGCGGTTCATCACTCTAAAGCCTCTGACTTGCCCTTCACTCTTACAACCGGTCCATTAAGCCAAGTCATGTCTTGATCTTCTCCACCTTGATCATATGACTCAATGTCATGTCTCATGTACAATGAGCTCCTTTATCATCACATGTGTGAGCTTTGCAACATCTCCGAGCCATTTTCACCTTCATGGCATATGTTGCTCACACACATGTACTTGTGGACTAATCACCTGTGTATCTCACATAAACACAATTAGTCCACCTAGGTTGTCACTCAATTACTAAAACCACACAAGGACCATTGAAGGATGAATGTGACTTACATCATATAACTGTAGATGGTATGCCACAACGTCACCTCGGACTAGGAGATTGTTTTGGGAACTCTTGGAGATGCTCTAAGGTGATTCTATTATGCAGCTAATGCTTACCTTGTAATGTCTTCCTTTCTTATCCTAAGAAGGGTTTCATATAAGGCTCAATTATGGGGTCATAACCTTGATACCTAAGATCAAATAGGTCAACACTATTAAACAATATAGACCAATCTGCTTGCTAAATTCGGACTACAAATGTTTCACCAAGGTCCTGACTAATATGTTAATCCCTATTGCCAAGAAAATCATTGGAAAGATCCAAACTAGGTTTATTAAAGGCAAAAACATTCTTGAAGGTTTTGTGGTCTTGCATGATGTCCTACATGAATTGCATAGATTAAAGGAAAGGGGCTTGATCCTAAAAATTGATTTTGAAAAGGCCTATAATAGAGTGAGATGGGATTTTTTGAAACAAGTGATGGTGGGCAAAGGGTTCCCCAGACTTGGATTTCATGGGTCATGAAAACTGTCAGGGAAGGAAGGGTGTGTATTAATGTGAATGGAGAAAGAAGCTCATGTTTAAGGACCTATAGGGGTTTGAGGCAAGGGGGTCCTCTCCCCTTCTTCTCTTTAACCTTGTTGTTGATGCATTAGGGGTTATGCTACAAACAACAATCAATAAAGGGCATATCAAGGGTGTTTTGACTGAGCTGATTCCTAGGGGTATTTCACATATCCAATATGCTAATGATATAGTGATCATGATAGAAGCCTCAGACCTTTCCATTAGAAACCTCAAACTTATCTTGTATTGTTTTGAGTGGCTCAGCAGACTCAAGATTAATTTCCATAAGAGTGAGGTGTATGTGTTTAGAGTGTCTCAAGAAGAAAAGGAGAGATTGGCTAACATGCTTAACTGTTCTTTGGGAAGCTTTCCAATGAAATATCTAGGGATCCCTATTAGCTATAAGCATTTAAGCATGGGTGCTTTCCTTCATGTGACTCAGAAGATGAAGAAGAGACTGGATCCCTAGAGAGGAAATTTTTTACTTCTAGGGCTAGATAGATCATGACTAATTCTTGTCTCACCAGCATAACCCTATATTGCATGGGCTTTTACCTGCTCAAAGATGGGGTCCATAAGACAATGGATAACATTAGGGCCAAATTTCTTTGGCAAGGGGCTGAAGAAAAGTTCAGATACCATATGGCCAAGTGGGAGATGGTTAGTAGACCCAAAGACTAAGGAGGTTTTGGGATTATCAACACCAACATTATGAATAAAAGTTTGATAGTCAAATGGATTTTGAAAATTTCCTAAGAGCCTAATGAGCTTTGGTTCCAAGTTCTTAAGGCTAAATATATGGGGGATAATGGCTTATTTAATTCAAGAGTGATAGGGGGTCACAATTCTAGAAAGGCCTTCATAAGGTGAAGCACTTGTTCAAATGGGAGGCTGAATCTCGAGCTTTGACACCTTAACCACAATGGCATCCTCTAACTTATGATGTTTATTACGCTATGTGATGCGTATTTAGGGATTGATCCCCATTTGGAAGCATTTCTTCCGCGTCAATCTTATGGTGGATCAATACAAGATTGTCTCCCTTGTCTTTGGGGTCGTTATTCAGCCATGCATGGGAAGGGGGACTACATCAAGATGCCCGTGGGCACCTCGAACAACATATGGCCTAAGAGTTGTGTCGGGTTCATAAACCCGAGGTCCCTCGGGGACCGGCTTCCACGCCAAGGCTCGACCTGAGAGTCTAAAAACAATAGGGCAAAGGGGCGGTCCAGCAACCGACCAGAAGGCCTGGCCCAAGAAGAGCAACGCCCGCTCGTCAGCTACTTCGGCCCACCTATCTGACCAGAGCGCTCGATTCAGGCTCCAGTCGTCTCCGAGCGGCCTCCGATCGGAAGGCCTGCCCCGAGCCCTACTTCCGACTCCGACCCCGCGTCTCTCCAACCGGGATACGTAAGAACCCTACTCGCCACTCTTCTTCGACCGGCGCAACCGAAGCCGACGGGGGCCATCCGACCAGGGACGCCCGCTCGGAAGGGACCAGGGACGAACGGAGAAAGCAGCACGTGAGTCAAACCACGGTACAGGGACCATACCCTGTACACCTGCGGGAACAGTGTTCCACAACCACCCTGACACAAACAGTGTTGTAGGTGCCGACATTTATCCCTATAGTATTGTAGACGCCGTTGGACTCCCGTATGGCAAAAAAGCCCCTCACATGCTTCTGGGCATCAATAGTGTTGTAGGCGTCGGGATTCACCATACCTGGTAAACGTGGTGAGACTCCTCACATGCCTCTAGGCATCCAGCAGTATTTTGCAGGTACCGACATCAACCCTTCCTGAAGAAGACAACTGTAAGGTCGAGATGGCGGACTAGAGGGGGTGTGAATAGTCCTTTCTAAACTTAATCACGTCGGCTAATCGAAACAAGTGTGGAATTAAAACTATCGGTCTAGCCAAGACTACACCCCTCTATTTATATTCTCTAGCACCTTCCAAGGATACTAATTAAGCAACAAAGATGCCGGGCTAGCTAGAGCTCACCTAACTAATTCTAAAAGCAAGGTCACACAAACCTATGCCACTAGTACTTTAAGCAACAAGGGAGCTCCTACACATGCTAGTAAGCAAAAGCCCAAAGCCACCTAAGCTCACTAGCAATGCTCAATAACAAGGCAACCAATGCCAAATTAGAGAGCGCAATTACTTAGCTACACAAACTAAGCAATGTTACTAACAAGGTTACACAAACCAAATTAGCCACGCAAAGGAGCTACTTCTATGCTACACAAGCAAGAAGGTAACTAGTAAGCTACACAAGCTAACTAATTACAAGAGCAACTACACAAGCACAATGTATATGAAAGTAATTACAAGCTTGTGTAACGAGGATGCAAACCAACGGGAAGAACAAGGTTGACACGATGATTTTTCTCCCGAGGTTCACGTGTTTGCCAACACGCTAGTCCTCGTTGTGTCGACCGCTCACTTGGTGGTTCGGCGGCTAATTGGCATCACCCGCCAAGCCCGCACGTCGGGCACCGCAAGAACCTACCCCGGAAGTGAGGGTAGCTCAATGACACGCTTTACTAAAGTTGCTCTTCGTAGCTCCCACGGGGCGAGCACAATGCCCCTTACAAAGCACTTCTTCGGAGCACCGCACAAGCTTCTTGCGAGCTTCGGCGGAGACCACCACCAAGCCATCTAGGAGGTGACAACCTCCAAGATTAACAAGCACCACCGGCTTGCAACTCGATCACCTAGTGCCACTCGATGCAACCTCACGATGCAATTGCACTAGAATCGCTCACTCACACAATCGGATGATCACTATCAAGTATGTGTGAGATAAAGGGCTCCCAAGCACTACCACACAAGCCACCAAGGCTCTAGTGTGCTCAGCTACCGGCCCAAGGCCGACCATGGCTTCTATTTATAACCCCACAAACAAATAGAGCCATTACCCCTTCACTAGGCAAAAGTCAGGACGACCGGACGCTCTGGTCCGATCGACCAGACGTTGGACCTCAGCGTTCGGTCACGCGATACTCGCCACATGTCCCCTCCTTCAAATGTTGTTCTTCCAATCTCAACGGTCATCTGACGACCGGATGCAGCAGCTTCAACTGACCGGACGCTAAGCCTCCAGCATCCGGTCATTTCCAGTAAGGTTCCAGAAACGACATTTCACGACCGGACGCGTCCGGTCGATCACGATCAGACGCATCACCAGCGTCCGGTCACTCTCCAGCTTCTGCTCTGCCTGTGTCACCATACGTCAGCTCTGACCGAGCGCAGGATCCTAGCGTCCGGTCACTACGTGACCAGCGTCCGGTCCACTCTGTGAGACCCTGTCTTTTCTGTATAGGGCGCCGGTGGAGTTTCTCCTTTCGCCTCCATTTCTTCACCGAGTTGATCCACATCAACTCCAACTTCATCTTCTTTGTAAATGTGCCAACCCCACCAAGTGTACACCACCATGTGTATGTGTGTTAGCATTTTCACAATCATTTTCCAAAAGATTAGCCACTCAACTTGCCACGCCACTCGATCCTAGCGACGATGTAAAGTTAGATCACTCGAGTGGCACTAGATGACCGATATGCAAACAACTTTACCCCTCTTGATAGTACGGCCATCTATCCTAAACCCGGTCATAAACTTCTCTACACACCTATGACCGGTGAAATGAAATGCCCTAGGTTATACCTTTGCCTTGCGCATTCCATTCCATCTTCTCCAACGTCGATGCAACACATGCACCAACACGATCAACAATGATATGATCCACTTCATATCATCACGTGATCATATTGGTTCATCGATCTTGACTTCACTTGCTCTTCACCGTTGCCATCGTCCATCGGCGCCAAGTCTTGCTCAAGCTTCACCGCCACGCGGTCCATCACTCCAAAGCCGCCGACTTGCCCTTCACACTTACAACCGGTCCATCAAGCCAAGTCTTGTCTTGATCTTCTTCACCTTGATCACATGACTCAATGTCATGTGTCATGTTCAATGAGCTCCTTCATCATCACATGTGTGAGTTTTGCAACATTTCTAAGCCATTTTCACCTTCATGGCATATGTTGCTCACACACATGTACCTGTGGACTAATTACCTGTTTATCTCACATAAACACAATTAGTCCACCTAGGTTGTCACTCAATTACCAAAACCACACAAGGATCTTTCAACAACGCAACCTCCCACGTGCACCTAACATTCTACAGTGACATCAACAGTGTTGTGAGCGTCTACCATTATCCAATCCTCATCGGCGTGGGCAACAAGGCTTAAAAGCATCCATACCCTCTCCCTCTCACCTGTAAAGCCATCCCCTTCATCTATAAAAGGGGATGCACTCCCTCCAACAGGAGGACCGATTCATTCAAGCTTAGTTCCTTTAGATTCATTAGTCCAATAGCTCACAACCACAGAACTGTCAGGTTCGAACCTCAAGCACACGCTTGAACACTTAGCTCATAGCGAAGTTCCCGTCGCTCTCGGCCCTTCCGATCGGAGCCGACCGGGCCTTTGGTACCCCCATCTTTCTCCTTCTCGTTTGTAACCCCACTGTAGACTTCGAGCACCTGTACTAAGGAATAAAGTCACCGACCAACCCAAACTGGACGTAGGGCACGTTGCCTAAACCAGTATAAATCCTGTGTCATTGAGTGCTAGGCCACATCCGATCACAACATATAGCAAAACTACAAATATTCACTAGTTGATCACTTTCTGTACCGACAAGTTGGTTCTACCTTAAAGAACAAGGAGCTCCTACCTGTCTTCTTTGGCCACATCCCTGAGAGGATTATTGGGAGTGGGGGGCAGATAAGGAGGATACAATAAGGTGGTCATTGTCCTTGAGGAGGTCCATAAGCTATAGGCCAAGAGCATCACGGGGGTTGGCCTCGTCATGACGACATTCTACTCCCTTCGGATCCTGCCATTTAAAGATGGCCAAAACTAGGACACCAACACTCCAACTAATCTCTGTTCGATGATTAAGTATGGTACAAAACAGGTGTCAGTAAAAAGTTACAAAAATCTGTTGTGACATCATAACATTTATAGTCCGTAATCATTTGGATGGCCATATACAAAAATGCCACAACTTGTCTGCGCACATTGGGGGCATTAGCTTACTGGTGGCAGACTGAATAGCATCAGTATTCAACGGAGACAAATCATTCCCTCTTTTCTAGTTTCTGTACCTTGACATAAGGCAAAAATCCAAGAAGGTGTGTGATCCGCGGCTCCCACCCACGTTGTTGAGCCTGATAGAACATTAGGAATGTGTTTGCATAGTATGAGTTGAGGCCCATAAGCACATGCCACCATGCATACCCCTATAGGTTGACACACCAATGTGAAAGCTTCTTACAGAAGATGCGATCAACTAGCCAGCAGAGAGCCCTAAGGGTTAACGTAAGAACCCACAGCTTTGCAAGCCTCTTTGCAGTCATGGCTTTTGTCTATATGTAGTACTTGACCAGATCTATACGTATACCTATAATATATAATAATAACTAGCAAACGTGTGTTGCAATGAAAATCAATATTTCTATGGCTAAAAAACTTGGACGACTTTCGTCCACGTAGCTTTCACCGCGCGCTCCTGCGATTCTTACCGGCGCCGACAGGTGGGCCACGCTCGGTCGAACCGCCTAGGCAAACTCCACCGCTACCTCTCCGATACCTACCACACCTTGCACAGTCGCACCCAATCAGCTATGAGCTCGCCGCCCACCTCCCCCAGTCCCGATGCCCCTCGAGGCTTTTACATGTGTGCCATTAAAAAAGTTTGTAATTAAACATAGGCCATTAAAAAAGTTGACCGCACACATATGCCACCGTTCTGAACTTATTTGCTCTCCAAGCCATTCCGTCCGTTTTTCTACTTAACGGTGTCAAACCGACAGGTGAAATGACCATTTTACCCTACGGTGGGGTCCGTTTGTCAGCCATCCAAACTCTCTTTTTCTCTCTCTTTCTCTTGCGCCTCCGTTCCCCGCTCCCCGTGCTCCTGCTCATCGTCGCAACGTAGGCGGTGTGCTGCTGCTTCCCCTTCGCGGTGGTGGAGCTCGTTGTGCTTGCGGCTGTAGTGGCGTGCCCAGGCCACATTTGTCAGCCGTCCTCGGCGCTTCAGTGCAGGTAGTGCTGGCCTGCGCCTCTCCAGCCCATGGCCAGAAGAAGGAGATGTTGGGGATGGACAGGGTGAGAAAAGGGGAGCTGCAGCAGCCGAGGGTGGAGCTCCCCCACACACACCGACACGAGCCTCGACGGCGACGGCGAGGGCCCCAATGTGCAGGGAGGCGGCCTCGTCCCCAATGGCGGCGGCGAGAGCGAGCGGTGGCATAGCAGAAGCAGCTCGGCCGATCGGACGCTGACGTGGGTGCGGGGAGCTTCCCCAGGCCATTGCTGCGCGCGTCTTGGCGAAGCTCCGCCCGGCCAACCACAGCAGCCAAAGCGCGGTATGGGAGATCCACCTCATGCAGCTGGCAGCAGCATGGGCGAAGCTCACTCTGACATTGGCGGGCGTCGGGCGAGCTCCGCCCGACCCACCATCATGGTCTGGGGAGCTCATCCATGGCCGTCATGCGTGGTGGCTGGTGGAAACTCCTCCAACCAACATGGCATGGCGCGGGCGAAGCTCACGGGCGCGCCAAGAGAAGAGAGATGAGGTCGAGTTTGAGAGAGAAAGGATAGAAATGAGAGGGGTATTATGGACTTTTTGACTGACCTGGCCCACTTGTCAGGACTCCCAAACGGGGAAAAATGAACGGAACACGTATGGAATGGCTCAGACAGCAAAGAAGTTCAGAACGATAGCATATATATATATATATATATAATTAACTTTTTTAATAGCACGTGTAAAAGCCTCATGCCCCTCCTCTCCACCATCTTCGTCGACTTACTCTCGACCCAGTGCGCACCCCCTCTCTTCAAAATTATTAGGACGCTCCCTAGTGCCCTCTCCGTCGTCTACCGAGTCCGCCTCGCCCTCGCCTACTCGGTCGGTCTTCGCCGCCACCACCGAGTCCACCCGCCCGCAGAAACTTGGCACGGAACGACCGCCGCTCCGACCCGCCCTCGCCTCCTCGGGCCCTCGCCGCCGCCGCCGAATCGGCCCCGTCTCCATCCCACCGGCAGGATGAATCCGACATAGAGGAACCGCGGCCCCGCTTCGCTCGACTGTATAACTCCTGCGAGGAACGGACTCCGCAAAGTCGCTGCTTCCGTCTCTCACGGATCCGTCGCAGCGCACGTGTGACTCCGAGTGGCGCGCGCCTTCCTGCAGATCGGTCAACGCGTCTCCAAGCGCTACGGCTCCATCCCCGAGCTCGAGGCCGAGAGCGCCGTTGCAGCCGGCGGCCCGAGGGCTTCAGAGATCTCAAGATCACGCATCGCCTCCGGGCGCTGCTCCTCTGGCCGCGTCGCCTCCACCCGCTCGTACATCCCGGCAGCTGTAGCTCCTCCCGACGCCTCCTGGGTGCTCCCCGTCACCAACGAGGACTCGGTGAGTCTTGGTGGCTTCCTCCCTGGGAAGGAGCAGCTTGTTGCCGTATTCTCAGATCCCTTTTTTTGCAATTTTTGAAATCTATAGAACTCGATCTATGTTAAAAAAATCACCCATTAGTTGCTCAACCATATTACTATGCGTCATCAAGTGAATGATTTTTTGGAATCTATAGAACGATACTGATGAGCATATATCCTGACAATTTTGTGTATGGAAGCAGGCAAAGTATGTTGGTCAGTACAGAGTTATTCAACCTGTTCGCTTGTTGGTTTCAGCCAGGGCTTATCAGCCAGCCAACAGTGTTTTCCTCTCACAACAAACCAGCACCAGCCAGGCTTATCAGCTCAGAAACCAACCAGCAAACAGACGGATTGATTATGATTCGTTAGCGGTTTATTATCTCTGTTCACTTCCTTGCTCTGTTTTGCTATTTGTTAGTTCTACTGAACTTTGCTCGACTGGGGTTCCTGCAACAGCAATACTGAATTTATCTATTTCTTTGGCATAGCAGAGTAAGGGTAGAAACTAAATATTTGTCTTACTATTAAGCTTAAGATTTGGATAGCAATTGTTGTAGATGCATATATGAACTTCATACTAGAATCCCCTAGCTTGTGTTTCATGTTCTGATGGAGCAAAGAGTCATTTTAAAAAAAAGCAGTGGTAGCAAGTCAGTGCCGAACTGCATTTCGAGCTTTCCATTTTTTTAGTAATTGTGATTTCCTTTTATTATTGTGAAGTTAGCCAAACCAGTAAGCGAGTCCTGTTAATGGCTGTGTGATGGACCAATACAAGTTGGTAACAAACCTTATAATCTACTCAGCACACCAGCAAGGACTCAACAACTGATTACTAAACCAATTCACCTTTTCCCGCTCAGTTTGTGATTGATTTCCCAGTGGCACACACACGTAGAATAACTTTATCAATTTTTTGAATGCACGTTCCATTGAAAAGGTTACCTTTGTTTCCTTGCTTAAACACTTGATTTTGAATATCTCATGGCTGTCAATTTTGCTGGGCACTATATTCAGCTTATATGCTTTCTCAAAAAGTAAAAACAAAAGCAGTTCACCCTTATATGTCTCAGCAATCCTCTTCTGTATATTGCTGTTTTTATTGTTTTAACAGAAATTCATCTCTTTAAACATTGATCCAATCGCTCAGTCTCAGTGAGTCGTTGATTGCCGAGGCAGACAAACCTATAATCCATGTCGCCCTCATAGCAACTCCCTCCACCGATCGAGCCCCTCACCATTGCAGCAAGCAACCAGGTAAACAGGCACTTTGTCTAGCCTTTTAGGGTTCTTACCATTGCAGCAAGCAACCAGGTAAACACTAAGCAGGCATTTATGTCTAAGATGAAAGTAGATATACTTTCTAAAATAGAGGGCGTGATAGTTGCCTATATCATTACTGGAACAAAGATGTTATAGGGAGATCACCTGAAATCTAAGAACAGCAAAATCAATAAAGCCAGTCTATGTAGTCTTCATTCATCTCTTTATGTTTAGCTGTAGAGATTCTCTACTGCATGGAACCCAGTGAAAACCACGGTTATCGCACACCATTTGGGGACTTGACAAACCAGAGCAATGCAGGTAACTAATGATTCACATATGCATATGATTGCTTTGGAATGTAATAGAAATTGTGTTCATTAAGTCTTTTTGTCTTTTTACAAATTAGGTGGCCAAAGTGAATCTAATTCGCTTGCACAAGTTGCTGATCCTAAAGAACATAAGAGGCAAAGAGACAGAGCACGACGTGCAGCCATGTCGAGGAGCAGCGAAATGAAATAAATAGTAGGAAGCGATGTGCTGCAATGACTGAACACCAGCGTAATGAAATTAATAGAAAGCGTCGTGAAGCATATCATCGAAAAAAGGCTGAATCCACGCTCATTGGAGTTACCAAAGGTGGCATTGCATACACTATTATAACATGATACCTATAATGCTATTTCTTTCTGCAGCACAAATGTATAATATATGATGTGCAACTTGTTTGTAGATGGTGACATTGCATCTAATATTGAAAACATGGGAGATGCCGAAAATAATGACTGGTTACACAGGAATGATTCATATCAACCCATGCAGATTGATAAAGAGATAGGTACTATGATTTGTATATGAGGTTTGACCAGGAGTATGGTGTCGCTTCATAATTAAGAGTAATATTTTTATGTACGTGATTGCTTAGTAAATTAGCAAAAACTGAGAGCATAACTATTGCTAATACATGTATATACCATGACAGTGTTTTTGTGCCATGTTACATACATAAATGATGATTTATTATGTCATGTTTCAATAGATATATATGAAGGATTCACAAATTTTGGTGATAAATAATATGAGTATAGTTTTAAAATTGTTTCATCTACACGACTTCAAATTCGCTTAATAATTATTAGTGCAATGTATCAGGGTGGATGCAACCAGTATGTACAACAAATGATGTGGACACCTAGCACAACCACTACTCTAGACAAACCATGTGAACACAAAGAAATGAGAAGCCAATACTTTAGGGAACGATATATAAAGATGACACCAAAAGAGAGGGAGAGTAGACGTGAACAACAATGGTTGAGTTATAGGGCCCTAGGGCGAAAGGAGGCCATCATAGCAGGGCAGAGAAGATGAAAGGAGGTATGGAAGCACACTCTACACCATGAGTCCATTGCTATGGAGAATCCACTTTATGTTCCTAAAGTTGTGTGGCCCACTGCGAAAGCCTTTGGGTCTCATGGATCCACGGTGAACCCCAATGATTGGGTTATCCCAAGTCAAGCGCAACATCTCTTTATATCCCATCAAGTTTAGAGGAGACGAATGAAGACGGATGTGGTTGCTGATGTGGCAAGGTAGTTATTGAAGAGAGAGAGCAAAAATCATAGAAACCGAGTCTAAATTAGAAATCATGTCTACATGAGAACCAAGACATGAAGGGGTGTGATTGACATAGAAGGGAGAGAGAACGTATGTGATTGGATAAAAAATTGTTCTGTAGAAACTATCTATTGGGACCATAGTTTCTATATGTAGTGTCTATAAAAATTAATAGGTATAGAAACTATATGTAGTTTTTAGCATTGGGACTGCCCTAATGATGCTAAGCTTCAATACGGGGTGATTAGTTGCACGCAGGAGGCCATCCTGAGCCCCATCCCAGCACCGTTTGGTGCACTTAGCCGTGTTTGGATGCCGGCCTCGCATCCTTTCCTTGCTTCGTCTCATTCATCTCCACCCCTCCGTCCCGCATGGCTCCGTCTTCTTGATTCCCACTTCCCCCGCGATACAGGACGGCGTGATGCACCCATGGTACAAAGGCCCATATGTCATACACTCAAAACTCTCATCCATGCATGCAACCAAACAAGATCTCATCTCATACTGGACCAACAACAAAGACAACCAAACATGACTGAGTGCACGGTTTGAGCATGAATCTCACCATCCTGGACCGGCTCTCCATCCCGGCTCTCCATCACTAAAGCAACCAATCACCCCGTACATCTTTTATAAGTTCCATTGAAAGACAGTACTCCCTCCATACTAAAAAATGAAGTCATTTTGGACAGCGGCACGATCTCCAAAGCATAACTTTGACTACTTATTTTTATAAAGATATTTATCAAAAAATGATATATACAAATTTTTGTGAAAATTTTTTTTAAGACAAATTTATACATATGGTTTTCACATTTTCAAACTCAACAACTTAGACGTTATTCATGATTTATATTCCCAATGTTTGACCCAAATCTTATCCAAAACAACTTCATTTTTTAGTACGGAGGAAATACTGTGTAGTCATCCAAACATCCACAAATGGCACGAACCCTCCAAAGAGTGCAGATGTTTCCACAAGTAGGATACCGTGCAAACAATGGGAGCGCATAATAACCATTTCCAGATAAACAGCCTACGCCAACCGCAGGCACGCTTTTACTTTCCAGATATAAACAGCCTACGCCACCCGAAGACACACTTTTACTAATTATTCCTATCCAGATAAACAGACTAGGACGCCAGCAGGCATGCTTCCTCCGACGCAGTGCATAAAAAAATAACCATCAGAGCAAGAACAGCTCAACTCAGGAGAGTTGTCTATTGGCAGCAACACAAGTCAATGAATCAACGGTCATCATATGGATGGATGTATCTCCATGCGGAGTGGTAACTAGTACAACTGGACTTCATTCAACGACAAACGAATAAATAAATAACTCAGTCCTATTAGCACCAAAAGGCAATTGCAAACAAACCAAAAGAAAGATGGCCAAAACTAGGACACCAACACAGCCAACTAATCTCTGTTCGATGATTAAGTATGGTACAAAACAGGTGTCAGTCAAAAGTTACCAAAATCTATTGTGACATCAGAACATTGTAGTCCATAATCATTTGGATGCCCATATACAAAAATGCCACAACTTGTCTGCGCACATTGGGGGGCATTAGCTTACTGGTGGCGGACTGAATAGAGTGTTCAACAGAGAGAAATCATTCCCTCTTTTCTGGTTTCTGGACCTTGACATAAGGCAAAAATCCAAGAAGGTGCGTGATCCGCGGCTGCCACCCACGTTGCTGAGCCCGACAGAACATTAGGAATGTGTTTGCATAGTATGAGTTGAGGCCCATAAGCACATGCCACCATGCGTGCCCCTGCGGGTTGACGTACCAATGTGAAAGTTTCTTACAGAAGATGCGATCAACTAGCCAGCAGAGAGTCCCAAGGGTTAATGTAAGAACCCACAGCTTTGCAAGCCGCTTCGCAGCCATGTCTTTCGTCTGTATGTAGTATTTGTACATTCGGGGGATGCAGAGGAAGCAGAGGCCAATGTAATGCAGCTTGAATACAACTTGGAACCGGGCAAAGAAATGAACTACAGCAAAGGCAGCACCATAGAGGAAAAGGAAAGTTGGCATCGTGCTCCTGTAATGCCAGTCCGGTGAATAAAGGACATACATATAAAGAAGGATCTCCCAAACCATCGGAGTCTCATCACTCTGTTGTAGACTGGAAAACAGAACGTCGACAAGGCAGCATGTTACCAAAAAAGGATATGTTGCACAAAATAGAGTAAACATTATGGAAATTAACTACAAGATGACTAAACAGGTCACAGAGGTAGGAAGTTTATGAAAACATCCAACAGTGAGCAGTATGCTAAAAGTACAGTGCCCCCCCCCCCCCCCCACCCACACACAACACACGCACACGCACAAAAGGTGATGATCCAGCAAATTACAACCCTTCACCCTCCTAAAAGGCAGAGAAACCCTTGGTTTTGAGTATGGATTCTAGTCCTCGTTTCAGGCAGGCAATATAAAGTTAAACACATGCACCCCAATTCCAAATGAGTTCTCTATGCTGAGTGAAGTATATGGCAAAGGTCAAAATTAACCATTGTTACTTGTTAGTGTTTTTTTGTCATTCGATACACTCAATGATTGGTCAGGCTGAAGCTGCCAGTTCATCCATCATAAGAGATGACTAGATTACCTTAGTTTTTTTCATGAAACTGTGGATGAAGATTGATTAGAAGCAGATACAACAAAATAGAACAAAAGCAGATCTTTCAACAAATGCGGTAGACAAATGCTGAGATTTATCAATGGACATCACAACAACAACAAAGCCTTTAAGTCCCAAACAAGTTGGGGTAGGCTAGAGTTGAAACCCAGCAGAAGCAATCTATCAATGGACATCAGAACAGAGAATTTTGGGCATCACAATCACAACATATGCCAATCGTTGTGTTGGTCAGCAAGTGCATCAATATATTGCCAAAAATGGAACCATATGTGCAGTAACAGAATTGTTGTAAGCTGTGACTTTTTTTGCACAAAAATAGAAGACCAGTGCAAACGCTACATCCTGAGCCCACTGTGCAGCGCCAAATGCACGTGAAAACTGCAATGCGCGTGACAAAAAGGGAAAGATTGCACAAAAAGAGCCCAATAATGCTATGTTCCATGTCACCCAATGGCCTTCAGCTCAACACGACAAATTGCGCTAAAATATGTAGCCTTGTAGCAACAAATCTTAAATCAACAGTTCCTTGGTGGTTTTGACAGAATGCACGCAAAGTTCACCCAAGTAACAACACCCCCCCCCCCAAAAAAAGCCCGGTGCGCCCACCATATGCACGTGTATTCACCATATAAGTCACTCAAAAATTCAAGTTTAGCACCCTAGTAACTTAATATTGCTATGCCCCCACCCTCAAATGTTTTTTCCTGGCTTCGCCGCTTAATGGGTATCTCAATATTCTGAAAGTTCATCTACTGAATCTGCACATAATCCAAGAGATAGATATCTTCCGGTTTTGAGTCAAAATATATAATACTAGAAAAGATTGCACAAAATAAAAGGAGCAAGCCAACTGTGTAATGAAATTTTTTTATATATAAAAAACTATGAAACATTGGATCAGTTCCATATCAATAATTCTACAGAGAATAGCAAAAAGATGAATACTCAAGAAAGATAAATAATGCAGATGTTCTTGATGAAGCATCAAATCTAGAAGCAATAAATTAGAAATCTCCTTACAGTTAATGGCTAACACACTTTTATTTTATAACAGATGAACAGCTCATCTTCTGTGCAGTTTTATACGCAAAACGGCTAGATGGAGAAATAATTTCCAGTCTTATGCCAATGGCCCTTTCCCAGGGCCGGCCCTGAGTTTTTAGGGGCCCGGAGCAAAACCAAAATCTAGGGGCCCCTTATATACACATGCTTAAACACTTATATGTATAAAATAGTTAATGATAAACGCTTAGCTACATATACAAAAGCAATATTCAAAGAAACAATACATATACATATATATATATATATATATATATTAAAATACCTTTAAATTTTCTGTCACTATAATGATGGTATACTCTGGTTCCTTGACAACCATATCACCATCTTGTTTGGATCTCTTGAAGCGCTTGAATTACTCTTAAAAAACTTCTTTATAAATCTCTATGTGTGATTGTATTAATTCATCTGCTCATACTCATTTTTTTATTTTTTTCCGTTTGATTAGATTTTGTACAAAATATTTAAAAAAGAAATAAAAGAAGCAGGTTAAGATTTTACTGTACGGGTGCATGCATAATCATGTGCGCTTTGAAGATGCAAGAAGATAGTGAAGGAAGCTAGCAAATTGCGGTAAAGTAAATTTTGGTTTAATAGAAGAAGATGAAGAAAGCAAGTTAGCAGCGAGTTGCATGAAATGCAACGTAATGTGCTATCTCTAATAAAGAATAATAATATATATAATATTATATATATAATAACTGAGCCTAAATTATATGTTGGAGCCATCAGGACCCACCGCGCTTATCTGCAGTAACCAAATGACTTCACAAAAATAGCTCGCATGAGAATCGTCAGGTTGTTGCAGTTGCAGCGAGAGGCAGCATACCTGCAGGTAGCAACGACGGAAACTATTCGCTGCTTAAAGCTCTTAGCCTCTTAACCACGCAATATACGGTATATATACCTGGGATGGGGCCCCAGGGAATTGGGGGCCCAGGGCGACTGCCCCGTCCGCCCGCCCTCAGGGCCGGCCCTGCCCTTTCCCAAAAATGGTATCGACAGTTCTAACTTTAATACATACATACCCCCTCCAGTCAAAAAATACTTGTCACATTTGACTAATGGTCTTTGATGCATATCTTTGACTTCTAGAGTATATTCGTAAAATCCTTCAAAATTATGAGAATTTGCAAGTATTTTTTTAATATGAATTACATGTTTCCAAACTCAATAATTCAAAAATTATTCATGTTTGTAATTTTTACTAAGGTTTGACCAAATCTTGTCTTAACCGACATGTTTTTGTGACCGGAGGGAGTAGAGAAAAACATATAGGTAATTAATTAATAACTTATAACACCAAGAGAAGGTATACCATGGCAAACAAACAACACAAGAATACAATGCACAAGGCCATTCCATAATGACCTGAACTCGATCAAGTGCATTGGGAAAAGAATAAGCTCTAGTTATAACAGTTTCTCAAGTAGGTACCAGTAATCACAAAGTTAAAAGTCACATTTCACATAAACATAAAGAAGTTTCAATTTAAGAGAAAACTTACAGAAGTTGCAAGGTGGCATGGAAAATCATACTCCCAATAGCAAGTATCATATTGGATATGTGAAGGACACTGAACCGTTTCTCAAAACCTTGGCGGAAAGCGTTCACTAATCCAATAAGCGCCAAAAGAACGCATGGGACATTAGAGATGGTATTGTAGAATTCTGCGATATATGATGAGTGTGCATAATTCTCCTCGCACAACTCAGTCGTTGATGTAACAGGCCCCCAGAAGCTCGCTACCATTGAATCCGCCATTCTTAGCTCTTGATTTGCTACCCTAGCAACAGCCTATGTCACCAGAGTTGGAGGACAATGTGGTGGTGCTAAATCATGAGTGCACCAAAGAAATAATCTGCAAGGATGATATACAAATCAGGGTTCCACATATGAAATTATTAAGACAGCTTCATATGGGAGCAGCAGTTTCGCACAGTAGGGCGTCATACCTTGTGGTCAGGGAGGATGGAAGGCGGCGAGCGCGTATAATGGACGTCGGCGTCGGGGAGGCCACGAGGACGCGACGGTGGGGCGCCCGAGATGCGTCGGCAGCGGCTGTGCAGGGGACGGGGGCGAGCGGCTGGCGGGGTCTTGGCCGATGTTGAACAGGGCGTCAGGGAGCCTCCCGGCCGGCGATGGACAGGGCGGCGGGCGGGATTCGCCGGGGGAGGACGGAGCGGCGGGATCCGGATCCGGCGGATGAAAGCGGCAGCCGCGGCGGAGGAAGCCCAGTACCGGCGGAGGACCTCCCGATCCGGCAGATGGGAGGTCCGGCGACGGGCCTGGGCGGCGGTGGTGGTGGGGACGGAGGCCGGCGACCACGGGATGGGGGCGGACGGGAGGAAGCTGCGCGCCTGCGGGAGAAAAACGAACGAGCAGATTTTTGGGTAGTCTGTTACTGTGTTTTGGCCCAACACGGCTGGGTAGTGGAGGGGTATTCGGGTAGGCAACAAATTTGGGAGGCCTGATAGGTAGTCAGCCTGTTTATGGTCCGGGTTTCCCGGTTTTTGGTTAATTTGTAACCCAAACCGCAGTAGTAGTATACGGGTCGGCTTGGGTTGATTTTTTGCGGTTTCAAGGCAGGTTCAAGGAATCGCTGGGTTGGGTTGCTCAACGGGTTCCGCAAGGGTTTCGCCATGCTGCTGTAGCAGCTGCAGGGACATCGGTGCCGAGGCGGATGGCTAGGCGAGGGAGGTGGTGGCGAGCATCGGCGTCGAGCCGGATGACTAGGTGGAGAAGGTGGGGCAAGAGGACGGGGAAGAGGAGGACGCGGCGGCGGCGCCCAGTCCACAGCCGCGCAGATCGTGGCGCACCCGTTCGTCGCCGCCGCCCATGACTTGGACGCGCAACCGGCGAAGCAGGAGTTGCCGTCCCCCAAGAGCATGCTGCACGATGTGTTCTGGGACTCAGACACCGAGGACGAAGCGGACGAGATGTCAATGGGCGCGACCGAGAGGATCGGGGCATTGGCATGTGCGCCGCCTCCGCGCTGCCTGACTGGGACTCCGAGGAAGGCTGGTTCGACCTCCAGGTCGACCACTCGAAACCGCCGACGCACCACCGGCAGCGACATGGCGGCCACCTGCGGGACTGACCGTCGGCGATGCGACCTCGTTCCTCGCCTCCTCATGGCGCGACGTGACCTCATGGTGGCTCTCGTCGGCGGCGCCAACTTCTCCACCGGCTCCTCCGCCGCCGCCATGACACGGCACCACCCTCCTGCTTCTCCATCGGTGCACCAGCGTCGTCTCCGGTAGAGATTCGAGAGGAGCATGGAGGGGGAGAGGAAGAGGACGGGTTCCACGGGTTACTTGGGTTCAACCCGTGACCCGTTAGAACTACTTGCCATTAAGCCGGTTTTGATGGGAACCCAACCCAGCCCGTGTATAAGACGCTTGACCGGTCATGCATGCTTTGGGTATGGGTTGGTCACCGGGTTTGCTGAACCGATGAACAGGGCTAATAGGTAGTTTGGAGTAGATTTTTCCCTTCGCTACCCAAATCGTGGATAAGTAGTGGGATAGTTAGCAGAGCCCCTACTTGAGCCTCTATAGCTAAATATGGGGGCCAGGCCAAAAAATGTGCTCCAGCAAGACCCCTACTCGGGTCCCAAAATTTGAGTGGGCACCCAAATCCACCCTTCAGTCCCCATTACTGGGGGCTCACCCCTCGGACCCCATCCGGTCATTTCCTCCCGCACCGTATGGAATCGTGACTCCTCCTTGCTCGAGGCGCACCCCCCCCCTTCAGCGACCGTGCCCCCTCCCATTCGGCGAGCGCCTCCCTCTCCACTGCAAGTGCGAGCACACAGGAGCGACCTTTATCCTTCCTCGTGCGGCCACCAGAGGAGCGGATCCGGTTGCCTTCCTCCGGCGAGCGCCACCGCCCACCCCGACCGTCCACCGTCCGCGTGGCCACTGGATGAGTGGATCCAGCCACCCGCAGGCGAGATCCAACCGCATCCTCGATGCCTCTACCCCATTGCTCATGGCCTCTACCTCGGCGCCCGCGATGACAGCTTCCCACCTGCTGCCGCGCGCTCTCTCCCCCTTCGGCGGTCGTTGCCTTGACGCCTCGGCCATGCGCTCCTCCTCACGCGTGCCTGTGTGTCGAGGAGAGGGGAAGAGAGGTTTGACCCAATGATGAGTGGGTCCCCCATGTCATTGTTAGGCCTTTGTTTGTGGTGCTACTGGAGTATAACTAAAATTTTGGGCCAACAAAAGTAGGGAGCAGCACCCAAATAAGATTTAGGGCCCTGATTTGGGAGCTCCTACTGGAGTTGCTCTTAGTGTTGCTGTAGTTGCTCTTTGTGTTGCTGGAGTTGCTCTAAGCGGACGGGTAGCACTTCGCTATAGGGCATAAGCGCTCCCAAAGCGACGCGACGGCCATGGTGGAGCAGCGGCTGCTTGCTCCCGCTGCCCACTAGCCGTGCACGACGCGCAATGTAGCCCCAACAGCCAGGCGTCGTCGACGGTCCAGCGAAGGCAGGAGGGGAGTGGGAGCGAAGGCAGTAGGCTCAGGCTCAGCGACGGCGAGGGTGAGAGGTGGGAGGGGGAGCCGCTAACGCCACCACCGAGCCTAGGACTACCACGCCGTCGCAGAGAGTCCGAGCCTAAGCGCCGCCTCCGTCACCTGCGTGCCGAGCGCGAGTGGGGGAAGGAACAGAGTGAAAGGATCAAGATGCCCAAGTGGGGGGTGAATTTGGCTAATTCTAATTTTTTGCAATAATTAAGCCCTACACTTAGCCTATTTCACCCCTTATGTCTAGAATGTGTTACTATTGTTCTCCCATATAAAAGTTTTACACCCTAGGTTCTAATCCAACTCTAGCATGGCAATTCTAGAAATGTAAAGACATGAAATGAATTGCTCAAATGTAAATGCTCAAAATAAAGAGAGGGAAAGGAATACGACGATATTTTCCCAAGGTATCGGAGAGTTGCCACTCCCAACTAGTCCTCGTTGGAGCACCCGTGCAAGGGTGTAGCTCCCCCTTAATCCATGCAAGGATCAAGTGCTCTCTACGGGCTGATTCTTTGACACTCCATCATGGTGAATCGCCCAACCCCGCTCACAAAGTGACTTGGGTCATCCACAAGCTACGCTGGATGATCACCAAGCTCCTAATCACCATCGAGCCGTCTAGGTGATGGCGATCACCGAGAGTAACAAGCACAAACTTTCTCTTGACCAAGATAAGCCTAATGAGTAAGGTGGATGCACACTTGCTACTCCCTATGCACTAATGAGGTCCTTAATATTGGATTATCAAATCTCAATCACCCCACTAGGCTCTTGCTCTCCCTTTGTAACACCCTCGGTGTTACACTATACAGCTTTTTGCTAAAACACTGCATGATCATCATACTTATGTGTAAATGTATGAGTTATAGAGTATAAAGCAATATACGGAAATTGAAACATTCATTTGAAACACGAAACGCATGTTACATTTCATGTCGCGTGGTATTACTTAGGGTTCTAAATGAATTTTTTTAGTAAAGTTTGTAGCACGAACTTCGTAGGCGACGATGAAATATGTGCGGTCGAGGACGGGATTCGCTAGCTAGTGTATCGAGTAGCTTGGAAATCGCATTTGACGCGAAATCGTTTAGGACTTGGCCGAAATTTCCTAAGTCGGACAACGCGTTGACGAAGCTATGTTTGGCAATTTTTGTAGAACGATCGGGTTAGGGAGTGGCATGGTTTTAGGGTTTCTTTTAGTAGCCTGATATACCCGCTAGAGCATAAAATAGGTGGTGTAGCTACTAGATCCTCGAGTTGGCTTTTTGAACAGCTTTAAAATGCGTGCAAGGCATGTTCCCAGTCAGCTTCGGTGTCTGGGCGCGGTCACCGCGTCTCGGCCGGTGTTCCCGCTCGCCCAATCGCACCCTTGCGCATGGCCATGTAGGCCCGCACCACTGTTGTCGCGTCTGGCCCCATCCTTGTTACCGTGCATGTTTGGAGGTCAGGAGGGAGTACAACTTCGTGCCTAACCCGCTGTTGCGGTAGTACGATGTCGGGGCGTCAATTTAAGTTTTTGCCATCGCCGGCCGCCATAAGTCCAAACGGTGTCGCCCAAGCAATTGGCCTTACGTACTCCACATCCTTCCAATTAACCGTGCACACAACGAGATCGGGTAGTTAGCTTCCGATTGGAGTCGTCCCGATGAGCGTTCATCCTACAGTGAGGTAATGCGATGCGTTCCCCTCATGGCGGTCCACCATGGCCGTCGAGGCGGGCGCTCGGCCAGGGCATCGCGCTATGCTCCATTGTTTCAATTGAGCTATGCTTTTGCGTCGTGATTGACTTGGTTGCCTTGCCCATGTAGCGGTTTCACCGACGGAGCAGCAGGTCACTGGGAATGTCGTTGCCGCGCTTGCCGTGAACCAGAGTGACCCCGCATACGTGGCTAGTCGCCTTGCCATGCCCCACGACCTCGTCCAAGCCATCCTATGCGTCTCTGGTGAGGCCCTCCTGCTCCTAGGGTAGCTGGTTGAGTCGGTTGGGGCCGAGGCTCACCAGAGCGCGTGGCCACCACCGGCGGACGCCGTGTTGCCGCTGTGTCCGTGGCCGGTTTGATTAGGAGTAGAATGGGTGTATCTAGAACCTCTAGGGTGTTAGCGGTACTCTAGGAATGGAGGCTAGGTAGTAATGGTAGCGTTGGGCTTGACGTTTAGCCGGCGTCGACGTCACCACGGCCAAATCCCACCATGGTGCACGACCATGCCTCTATACGCCACCAGTCGTGATGATTGGTACCTCTTTCGACTACGCTTGCGTTGAGGAGTGTCTCGGTGGTGAATATTGCTACCGAGGAGGTCTGTGCTCGCCGGCGTTGGCCGGAGATGCTGCGGCCTCTGTTAAATCCAGTCAGGGACATCGTAACGTAAATTCAAAATGAGCCGGGGGGTTAAGTGCGAGTATTAGTGAGAGGGTGGAATAGTAGAAGGGGCTGCGGATTCAATTATCTAAAAGCCGAGGTCTCTTTTGCATATTAGCCAGCGCGCGCTTGGGTCTCCCCGCGTTGGGCCGCTGTCGCGGGAGCAGGCCGCCATGTGGGCCACGCTGGTGCGCGCGCAGGGGTCGTGGTAGTGGGTTGTGCTGCTCGCTTGTGGACTGAGCCACGAAGTTTTGGGCCACGCGGTAGAATATGTTTTCCAATTTCCAGTAAAGTTATAAATGTTTATTTAATTTAGTTTTTGAGCTGAACTTTGATAAATTGTAGTAAATTCTGTTGATGCCCAAAAATAGTGAAACAAAATTTGTTAGGTTCACAAAAATACCATCTATCTATTAGTGTAGTTAGATTACAGTTATCTGTGATAATGGTAGGTTCATAAATTCAAATTAGAGAGCTTAGTATTATATAGATTAATATTTGTAGGAATTTTTGTGGCAAATTGGTGATAGCTTTAGCTATAAAATTTTTACAATAGACTCATTAGATTATTATGTACTTGCTGTAAATTTTATAGCCCTAGAGTAGGTTGATAAATAAAGTAGCTATTATCCTAGTTTTATCATATGTAGAATAAATCGGTATTAGGAGTAAGAATACCTTTAGTTGCTATGATAATGTATGTCATGCTTCGTACTTGTTAATAGTAACAGTAGGTAACTTAGTACCTTAGCCGATAGGACTAGCTTAGTAACTTGATAAGATATAGTTTATTTTAAGAGCTGTTGTTGCCATATTATTAAGTGTTGCATCGTCATTTCATGCATGTAGATCACGAGTTGGTAGAGTTCGTGCCCGTGGACGAACAGGATCACGATGAGGTTATTGAGGAGTACGAGGAGGAGATCCTCGTGTAGGAGGGAGCCCCGGAGCCTTTTTGTGCTGACTTTGCTGACTCGTCGCCTGGCCAAGGCAAGTCCCGGTGCATAACCCCTATTTTATGATCACTGAATATATATATATGATGTGCATTTAAGTTACATGCATTTTATGGAAACTACATGC
The DNA here is from genome assembly GCA_904845875.1 of Miscanthus lutarioriparius. Classification (NCBI taxonomy): domain Eukaryota; kingdom Viridiplantae; phylum Streptophyta; class Magnoliopsida; order Poales; family Poaceae; genus Miscanthus; species Miscanthus lutarioriparius. Next base: position 121,290,037 of record CAJGYO010000002.1, read on the forward strand.
ATAAATATATCTACCTATGAGTCCTACTAGTATATGTCAAGTAGCTGCTATGCTCAGAATATCGGTAGCATGAGTAACCTGCCATTACTCGCAAATAGGTGATAAATATGATCACTCATGATAAAAGGGTGGAAAGGAAAATGGTGACCAGACAGGGATATGGTTTAGGTACTGGTGGGTGTAAGGGGTTGTGTCCTACGACCAACAGGGCGTAGCTCGGTTACACTTTTTCCCTGTCTGTATCGGTTAAGGACAGGTCGTTACAATGGACGCTAGGTAAGTCATAGATCTATTATCCCGAGCACATACTTGGGTATGGGCGCAGGGAAGACTCGTTGCTTTCTTGGCATGGATCCGGCTCTTTCCGGACCGACTGATTGGAGGCGGAGATGGTGGAGGTCCTTGCACCGCACTGAGTCCGAGACTCAAGAGTGGGGGCTTGGAGTCCAAGTTTGGACGGGGACCTGGACACCCATGATAGGAGGGTGATGGGTTAGTTCTGCTTATGCCTGGGGTACAAGCGGGGCGTGTGTTTTCGAGGTACCCAGCTGGGGACATTGATTCACTAATCGCCGCCGAGTCGGTACGGCTTGTCTTAACTCTAGCATCGTAGTAAGAACTGAAAGATGGAAGGTGATGAAATAGAACTGATTGCTCAACTCTTGCTTGAAAGTAGAACATGTGCTTACATAGAATGGATAGATAATAAATTAATATGGCTATTAATAATATCATAAGTAAGGACTCACTAATAGTATCGCTTTCTACCAAAAAGGAAACCAGCAAACCATAAAGCTTATCATATTCCTTAGAGTCGGGAAATTATTCCCACAAGTCGGATAAGTCTTGCGAGTACATTGTGTACTCAGAGTTTATTTACCCCTGTCGCAGGTAACACTTGAGGAGTACCTTTGTGTGGAGGATTCTTCTAGAGGGCATAGACGGATCCTCGTTCTTTATCGCTAGATGTTTATCTTAATTCCGCTGTTTAACATTCCGCACTCTAACTTTGGAAATGTAATAATGTACTTTTTATGAACTCTGGATATATGAAATGGATTAAGTATTGTAACTCGTTCTCATTATTGGATCCTTGGGAAAAATGTGGATCTTTCGAGTTCTCCCTTGGGGTGTGCTCGACGGATACCGCCTGTTGTAGCTTACTTTCGGGGTGCTTAGTGTCTGGTGGAAGACGAGCACCTCCGTAAGCATGTTATTTCGGACGGTTCTGCCATGCCCTTGCACTCCAAAGGTGATTCTTAGTTGAACAAATGGGCAAGAGACCTCAAATGGATGAGTGGGATATGTATTTATACCCCCCATTCAAAACATAACAATTGAGGTCCAACTCAGCAAGTATCGAGATGATCGGACGCTCCGGTCAAGGTGATCGGACGCACCGGTCAATGTAATACGTCAGCGTGTCAGAAAGAGCTATTGGCTCTGACCAGACTCTGGCCTCTGGCCTGTGTCTGATCAGCACCCACCGGACACGTCCGGTCATCAAAACCCCTCTCTAGAACCTTACTGATGTTGACCGGACGCTGGTACCCAAAGTCCGGTCACTTCTCTCTTTAGCGTCCGGTCCGTGGCCAACAGTCTGTCCACGTTGCTATAGATATGGCTAGCATCGCGTCTGGTGAATACTTGTGTCCAGCGATCCTATCACACTCTCACTGCTGCTGCTGATCAAATGAACTGATCGGACTCTCCAAGCTATGTCCAGTCATAACCAAACCAGCGTCTGGTCAGTCATTTGTCTCTTTATTTACTTCCAATTCGAATTTCTTTATGAATGAAGTTGACTTCTATCATTCTTAGGGCTATTCCTGAGCTACCTAGTGCTAAGTTTAACAAGTGTGCACCACACCTAATCTATTAGACTCACATAGGTTAAGCTACTAGTCTATACCCCCCTTAATAGTACGGTCAAAGGAAAAACAAAGTCCTAACTATTCTAAGTGTCTCTCCAATACCAAACGACACTTAGAACTAGTCCATCCTTAACCTTGTCATCCATTCTTTGAAAACCGAAATGATTTCCATCGACAGGGGCATGACAACCATGATTGTCCAATAATTTTCTATTACCATGACCTAACTCAAATTGCCTCTGCAAAACACACGTTAGTCATAGTAATCTCGTGTCGTCATTAATCACCGAAACCCAACTAGGGGCCTAGATGCTTTCAATCTCCCCCTTTTTGGTGATTGATGACAACACAACCTCGAGTATGTAAAAGAGATGAGTGAGGTTTTCAACATGCTTGGTTCACATAAGCTTTTGACAATAAGAACAAGGAAGTTAGGCATGCTTATATGACTCAAGCCAACATGGTGTACTCAAAATATATGAATTAAGCATGAGTACATGAAGTAAAAGCTCATTTGAATCAGAGTAAAACGCAGAAGCAAAGCCAATGAGCATAACCAAGTGACATGACATATATAAAATAATGTAGAGAGCACACATGTCACATAAGTCTCACCATCACATGTATAAAATACAATGCATGAAAGTAAACATGAATGCATGAAGTATCACACACGAAAGACCAAAAGAATCGAGTCCAAAGTATCACACACGAAAGACCATATCGAGTCCATCTCACACACTCCCCCTAAATCTAACATACTCGGTCCCTCTCCCCCTTTGGCGTCAAGCACCAAAACCTAAAGGTCAAACGGTGGGACAGGAGTAGTCGAGTCAGGCGCTGAGGTGCAGTGAGAGACCTGGAACTGAGCTACATCATCCTCTTACCCTAAACTCTGAGGGGTCTGACCCTCTGTCGCTAGAAGTGAAGGTGAAGCGATCTGGGTCTTGTCAGTAACTGGCGTGGCCTGTGACTCTGCAGGTGTCACTGTAGGAAGGGGAGCCACATCTGTCGTTGTCGTTGTCGCTGAAGCCTCAAGTGGAGGAGTGACTGTCTGAGGTGGCTCGGATGATGCAACAAACGATGGAATTATCTCGGTAGTCCCGATAACTGGAGCAGCTGTGGTAGGACTAGAGACTCGGAACACTGGAGGCATAGGCTGCCCTATAAGCTCACTGAAGGTAGCACCGAGACTCCTGGAGACCGGGGTGTCCGTCACTAACGCTGAAGAAGTTTGAGTCGAAGTGAAGCCCATAACAATAGGAGTAAAGTGCAGACCCTGAGCTGTCCCTGGTGAAGCAAACCACTGAGACACCTGCTCTATAGGTGAGGCAAACTAAAGAGCTGGCTGTCTCTGACTTGGAAGCCCACTGGGCTATATAGTTGGAGTCACTAGAGTGGTGGTGGCAGGCTAGCCTATCTGAAATGTAGACTGCATGAAGCCAAGTAACTGCTGTTGAATCATTAGCTGCTACTGCAGCATGGCCTGCTGCTACCGCTGAAACTCATCCTATCGTGCCTGAACCTGAGCAAGTGCAGCTGCGGTCTCCTGTGCCTGGTCTTGCCTCATCTGCTCAAGTACACCTAGAAGTGTTGGGTCTGTCTACGGTGGCTATGGTGGAGCTAAGCTAGAGCCACTGGTCTCTCTATTATGTGGACAAGGTGCCATCTGTGGAATCAGCTAATAGTCATCGTCTGAGCTATCACTCGGGTCGCTCTCAACCTCATCTTCCTGCTGTGCATCAGGCTCCTCCTCCTCTGTCTCTGCGATACCCCTGATGATCTCATCTTGCTGAGCTGCTGTCTCTGGTACCTTTGGATGATGACTCGGCTGGCAAGGTGTCCTCGCAGGACTATGACGTAGCATCTAGCTCATGTCATACTGTGGAAACTCAGTAGTAGCACATGTCCACTCTGTCATTGTCTCTGGGGACTTGTGTGAAACTGCCTTTCGGAGTAAGAAAGTGATCCAATGAGCATAAGGCAACTAACGGTGACCTCTGAAGCCCTCTGCTAGCGTGTCCTCCATCTCTAAAAGCATCACATCCCAAATATCAAAGACAGTCTGAGACACCAGGTAATGCACTAGCCACAACTAAATTCAAGTCAGGCCCTTGCGGTATCCCATCCTCAAAAGCAGAGTCCTCCTCATAATAGCATCAATGAGCTGAGTTGTATGTGTAAGGTCACGTGGTGTCCTATTCGACCCCTCGCCAAACGGCTCTGTGAAGCATGGTCTAACAAGATTTGTAGGTGGCACAAGTCCACCGTGAGGGCGTCTCGGAGGCTCTGTCTGTCCATAGCATGTCTCGATAAGACGAATAGGTGACTCTGGAATTCTTAGTATCTCTCTGACCCTCGAGCTCTAGAGCCTGTAGTCACACCCTCGAAAAGCAAAATGAATAAACTTGTGTCTCAAGTCAATACATAAGGAGGAGTAGAACTCATGGACCCAAGATGGAACATACCGACCAGTCCATCCAAGGAGATCTGACAAGCCTAGTAGATAAGAGAGGTGAGGACGGATCTACTCACCTGCAGCTGCAACTAGAGACTCTAAGGAGCAGACGCGTTGAGATCTGAAAGCAACACCACTGTTGAGATATGCACTATTGAAGTCCTCCTGCAACATAGTGTAGAAAGTGCTCTGAGGCACGCTCATCCTGCCTCGGCGGAAACCAATCCTCAAACTGTACGAACCGTAGCTGCTGCACCTATCTAGCCATGGCTGCCCTCAGGTCAAGGTGAACCACCAGAGGCAGACCCTGTGGTCTAGGAGGTGGATGAGAGCCCCGCCTCTGTGTCTGAGGCCTCGGTGACACCTAAGTGCGTGTGCGACTGGAGCGTCGAAGCTATGGCTATGCTGCCTGCTCTGTCTCCTCAACATGCTCTCCCTGCTAAGCGTCCTCTGTCTGCTCTACCGACTGTATCTGCTGCTCAGTCACCCCCTAAGTCTGACTCTCCTCTAAAGAGACATGCAGTCCTCCAAGCATGATGGTCCCAGGTGGACTACCAAGATCAGCCTCAATCCTCTCGACGTTGGCTCTCTGAGCCGGTGACAACTGATTGCCTATGCGAATGCCACTGCCAGATCCTTTTTGCTTACTCTACGGCGGCTGCCACTGCTGCTGCTCTCTCTGCCTCAACATCATTGAACTTGCGCTTCTTCTTTGTAGTCTTTTTCACCTTTCCTTTTTGCTGAGCAGTAAAGCGAGGCGGAGGCGTTGGATCCTCATCGTCAAGACCACCCCCGATGTTCTTACAATGAGCCATCTCTGAAGCTGACAAGAATCACTGCCACTGATAAGGAACAACTGCCAACTGACACTCATGAGGCTTGGCCTTAATCCATACTCGTAGGCTTGGCCCCGAGTAAATCTGTCAACTGCCCAATAGCTAAGCCGACTCACTACTTGAACTGACTGCACGATAGAATAGGAAGTATATATAAGCAACTTTATATACTAGGGAAGCGAATGACGTAAAGGAAAGCAAGCAGTAGGAAAGTAATGAGCGAATATGGCTTGCTACCTTAGAACAATCCCGAGACATGCGAAGGGATAAGTTGTCGATCACAGGGACACCACATGGGAACGACAATGGCACCTTAGGGCTAGGGTTGGTGTTGCGAAGCAGTGCGGCGACCGAGAAGGTGCGGCGCTAGGAAACCGTCGGCGCGAGAGGATGGCAACGTGGTGGTGCACGAGCATGCGGCGGTGGAGTGGAGCGCGAGCACGTGGCGGTGGGTCAGACGCATCCGGTGGCACAGCGGCGCGATGCAGGCGACGCGGGTGCGTGGGCTGCACGACGGCATAGAGATAGGCATGGGCACGGTGGCGGAGAGGTAGGCACAGGCGTGGCGGTGGAGATGTAGGTGCGGGCACGGCGAGGGCAAGGTGGCGAAGATGCAAGTGCAGGCGCAGGTGCGGGCGCGGCGAGGGCACAGCGGCGGAGATGTAGGCGCAGGTGCGGCGAGAGAGAATAATAATACGATGCCCCCCATGATAGACAAGGAAAGAAAAGAGAAAACTTTTCCGCTTGCACTCCAGTGACTGGACGCACCGGCAAAGACGATCGAACGCAGCCCTCCGGAGTCCGGTCAACAACAGAGAGGTCCAAAGACCCTCAAATCATGACCGGACTTGTCCGATGACCCTTGACTGAACACAACACAAAGTCTAGTCCTTCCCTAAGATCCATCCTGTGCTGACCGGACACAGAAACAGCGTCACACCGAACGCAGTAGAAACACTGTTCATCGTCCGATCCTCCTTTAGCAATAGTATCTCCTCCTTTTGTACTGACCGGACGCTGCAACAGGTGAGTCCGGTCCCTACGTCTGGTCCCTCTTCAACTATAGAAACTCCTCCTTTCTTCATGACATTTTCTCCCAATCAAGTCCCAAACTTCAATAAGATCCAAATAAAACATAAATTTGGACTGATATGAGAGACTTCTCTCAAACCCTCAAGTTTTTCTAAATAATTTGCCTTCGGCTATAACTCTTTTTAAGAAAATAGGCAACAAAAGGGGCAAGGAGCACCATGTGACCACACAAGAGGGTTTTATGACCAATAGGAGCTTCAAATGCTCTCCCTATTTATGGATAAACACAATGGATGCTCAAAAGATAACCGAAAAGAAACGATAAAGCAACACATATGCACATGCAGTGTAATACTTGAAAGTAAGTCTAGTTGCTTGTCAAGTTTGATCCGAGGTTAAGCTTCTTCACATGCTTTTTAGCGGTTATCTTAACAATGTTAGACAAGCCATAAATGCATTACTAAAAATTAAACATGTTTTATATCACAATGCAATGCAAGGGACAACATAAGCTTATTTTTTAGTGAAGCTACTAGAGTCAAGCACATTAAGCTCATTCCTCAACCGACAAAATGTAGCCTCATCTAGCGGTTTAGTAAAGATATCCGCCAATTGATCCTCGGTCCTTACACCTTCTAGTAATATATCACTTTTCACAACTTGATCTCTAAGAAAATGATGGCAGATATCTATGTGCTTGGTATAAGAGCGTTGAACCGGATTATTAGCAAGCTTTACCACGCTCTCATTGTCACATAAGAGAGGTACCTTTTCTAGAACAACACCATAGTCTAGAAGAGTTTGCTTTATATAAAGAATTTGTGCACAACAAGCACCCGCGGCAATGTAATCCGCCTTGGTGGTGGACAAAGCCACACTATTTTGCTTCTTGGAGGACCAAGACACTAGTGATCTACCAAGCAAATGGCATCCTCCGGATGTGCTTTTTCTATCAATTTTGTAACCGGTATAATCCGAATCGGAATAGCCAACTAGTTGAAACCTAGCTCCTTTGAAATACCAAAGACCAATGCTTGGTGTAGCTTAATGTACCTAAGGATTCTTTTAACGGCAACCATGTGAGCCTCCTTAGAATTAGCTTGAAATCTAGTACACATACACACACTAAACATGATGTCGGGCCTAGATGCGGTCAAATATAATAAACTACCAATTATAGAATGGTAGAGAGTTTGATCAACCGATTTACCTCCCTCATCTAGGTTGAGATGTCCATTAGATGGCATTGGTGTATTGATTGGCTTACATTCATCCATTTTAAACCTCTTGAGAAGGTCCTTGGTATATTTTTCTTGAGAGATGAAAATCCTCTCTCTCATTTGCTTGACTTGAAAACCAAGAAAGAATGTAAGCTCTCCAATTATAGATATCTCAAACTCCTTTGACATCAATTCACCAAACTCTTTGCAATAGTCTTCATTTGATGAGCCAAAAATCATATCATCAACATATACTTGACAAATGAAGATCTCTCCATCAAACTTCTTGGTGAATAGTGTGGTATCGACCTTTCCAATGGTGAAGCCCTTCTCAATGAGGAAATTCGGAAGGCGCTCATACCAAGTTCTTGGGGCTTGCTTAAGCCCATATAGCGCTTTGGATAACCTATAGACATGATTAGGATATATAGGGTCTTCAAACCTGGAAGGTTGATCAACATAGACTAGTTCATTTATGAAATCATTTAAAATGCATTTTTAACATCCATTTGATATAATTTCATTTCTGATTAGATGCATAAGCAAGAAGGATACGAATGGCTTCAAGTCTTGCAACCGGTGCAAAGGCCTCTCCAAAATTCAACCCTTCAACTTAGGAGAACCCCTTCGCAACGAGCCTTGCCTTGTGTCCTAACAATGATACCTTGATCATCTTGTTTGTTGCGGAACACCCACTTTGTTCTAATGACTCTTGCATCTTGTGGTCGCTCTTCAAGTGTCCAAACTTCATTTTGGGTGAAGTTGTTCAACTCTTCATGCATGGCATTTATCCAATCCGAATCTTGAAGAGCTTCTTCTACATTTTTAGGCTCAATATAAGAAACAAACAAGTGATGTTCAATAAATGAAGCAAGTTTTTGAGAGTGAGTCATTACACCCTTTGAAGGACTCCCTATGATGAGATCTTGTGGATGTGCTTGTAGTAGGGGTGAATTTTTTCTATCAACCACTTGAGGGGGAGGCTGTGGAGCATCAACATCTTGAGCTTGTGCCACCATTTGATCATGAGAGGCATGAGTATCTTCATTTTCTACTCTCCCATCTTTATCATCATCTTGTGGCACATTTGATAAAGAACGTGGATCAATCACTTGTACATCATCTTCATCATCTTTGGGCTTGATGTCTCCAACCAGAATGTTCTTCATGGCCTCCCTCAATGGTTCATCACCTACATCATTAAGGTTCTCATGTGCTCCTTGGGAGCCATTAGATTCATCAAATTCCACATCATATGTTTCTTCGACCAAGCCGGTGCCATGATTAAATACTCGATATGCTTTGGACTTTGATGAGTAACCAACAAGAAAACCAATATCACAATATCTTTGGAACTTCCCTAGGTGTTGTCGCTTGATGTAGATGTAGCATTTGCAACCAAACACCCGGAAGAATAATACATCCGGCTTCTTCCCATTGAGCAACTCATAAGGGGTATTGTCAAGAAACTTTTGAAAAAATAAGTGATTAGATGCATAACATGCGGTGTTGATAGCTTCCGCCCATAGAGCTTCGGGTGTATTGTACTCATCAAGCATTGTTCTTGCAAGGGTGATAAGTGTCTAGTTCTTTCTCTCTACTACGCCATTTTGTTGAGGGGTGTATGTTGCGGAGACCTCATGCTTGATCCCTACTTCATCACAATATGCTTTAATATTTGTGTTGTCAAATTCTTTTCCGTTGCCACTTCTTATCTTCTTGAGGTTCACTTCAAATTCATTTTATGCTCTCTTAGCAAACTTCTTGAAACATGCAGCCACTTCGGTCTTGTCATGAAGGAAGAACACCCAAGTATATCTAGAGTAGTCATCAACTATCACAAGACAATAGAGATTTCCTCTCAAACTCTTCTAAGTTGTTGGTCCAAATAGATCCATGTGAAGAAGCTCTAGCACTCTTGTTGTTGACATGTAAGCTTTTATTGGATGAGTGTTTGCAACTTGCTTGCCAGCTTGACATGCACTACAAAGCTTGTCTTTCTCAAATTTTACATCCTTCAAACCTCTCACCAATTTATTCTTCATTAGCTTCTTGAGTGAGCTCATCCCAATATGTGCAAGTCTTCTATGCCATAGCCACCCAAGTAATATTTTGGTGAATAAGTGTGTCTTCAAGTTTGCATATTCGGAGGTGAAATCCACTAGATATAGGTTGTTGTATCTAAAACCCTTGAATATAACTTGATCATCATCTTTCTTTGACACAACCACTTCCTTCTCGGTAAACAAACATTGAAAGCCAAGATCACACAATTGACCAACGGATAGCAAGTTGAAACTCAATGAAGCAACATATAGCACATTTGATATTGAATGATCATTTGATATTGCAACTTTGCCCAATCCTTGAACTTTGCCCTTTGAATTATCACCAAATGTAATCCTTTCTTGACCATCTACTTCTTCATCTAGTGAGGTGAATATACGAGGATCATCGGTCATATGTTGAGTGCAATCACTATCAATAACCCAATGACTTCCACCGGTCTTATAGTTCGCCTACACACAAGATATCAAGCTTGTTGTTTAGGGACCCAAACTTGATGAGGGCAGTTTATTTTCTCAACTAGTGACTTTACGACCCAAATTTGCTTAGATCTATTCTTGTTGGGTAGACCTAAGAACATGACTTTCATTTTTCCACTCGAATCCTTTCCAAGCATGTATTGAGCATTGAAGGCAAAGGGTCTAGCATGTTTGGGCAAAGGTTATGGTGGTGGAGTTTGACACTCATGAGCAAAGTGACCTTGTCCACACTCAAAACATCTCTTTGGCTTAGGATTTGACTTGTATTATTATTGATGTTGAGCTTGAGCTTTCTTCTCTTGATTTGCCAAGTACCCAATACCACCTCTATCCATCTTTATCACGGTGTTCATGAGTAGCTCACTTTGGAGATATTGGCCTCTGGTGAACTTGCTCAAACCGGTCTTGAGATGTTCTTTCTCCAACTTAAGCTTCTTGTTTTCTTCTCTAAGTTCATCATGATTTTTCTCCATCTTGAGTCTCTTGTTCTCTTCTTTAAGCATCTCATTCTCAAGAGCTATATCATAATCATTGTCAAGATTCTCTATCACAATTGTGTTGGTGGTTGATAGCTTTTCAAGATCTTTCTTGAGCTTTTGATTCTCATTCTTGAGCTTGACATAATCATCATAGTTGTCGGACTCAACCACTTTCTTGCCTTTGCTACTAGAACCTTGCTCAATGCTCTCAACAATCAAGTCATCACATGATGTAGCTATATCAATCTTAACAACATTGTTAGTAGCATCATGTGGCTCATTGAATAATAACTCATGAGAAAGAACAAGATTATCATGATTAATCTTGAGATTGGTGTACTCTTATTTTAGCAAATTGTAACTAGTGGTGAGCTCATTATGTATCCCGTCAAGTTTATCATGTTTTTCTCTAAGTTCCTTTTTAGAGGATTTGGGCTCATTGAGTTTGGATGACACAATTTTATTTTCTTCTCTAAGCTCAACACTAGCTTTTTCGGCTATGTCATACTTTGCTAAGAGTGAGTCCTTCTCAAATTCTAGCTTTTCATTTTTAGCTCTTGTCTTTCTAATTATTTTAGTGTATTGGTTTAGCAACTTGACAAGATCATCATAAGAAGGTGATTCAAATTCTTCATCACTATCACTACCACTTTCATCATTGCTAGCATTATCATCACCACTACTATCATCATCATTTTATACCTTTCGTTCACCCTTGGTCATAAGGCATAGGTGTGTAGAGGATGACGACGGCGGTGTCGGTGAAGATAGTGAAGAATCAATCACAAGAGCGGCCACCTTCTCGTTCTCATTCTCACTTTCATCATCGGATGAGCCACTTGATGATTCAATATCTGTGAGCCAATCACTAACAATGTATGCCTTGCCATTCTTCTTCTTCTTGTGAAATTCCTTCTTCTTGCCATACTTCTTGTATGGCTTATTCTTCTTCTCATTATCATTTTCATCACTTGAGTCATCTTTCTTGCCCTTGTACTTCTTCTTGTACTTGTCTTTCTTAGGTTTGGGGCATTGATGAGCTAGATGACCAAGTTCTCCACAATTATAGCAATCCATTTCGGAGATGGGCTTCCTTCTATTACTAGTGAAGAATTTCTTCTTCTTGCCATCAAACTTGACAGCATTCTTGTTTAGCTTCTTGAGCATCTTGGTAGTTCTTCTCACCATGAGAGCAAGACTTGCATCATCAATCTCATCATCACTTGAGCTATCATGATCAACTCTTGATGTGCCCCTCTTCTCTTGGCTAGCCTTGAATGCCAAATCTTTCTTCTTGGTGGAAGAAGAGCCATCTTGTGGAGTGATGTGCATGTACATCTCATGTGCATTGATCTTCCCCAATATTTGAGTTGGTGTAACGGTGGAAAGATCACCTTGATGAAGCACCGTCATAATATGCCCATATTTGTCAATAGGGAGGACACTCAAGATCTTTCTTACAACATCGAAGGGTTGCATTTGTGTGAGTCTAAGCCCATTGACTTCCTCTACAAGAACATTCAAGCATGAATATATCTCATTGGCACTTTCTCTAGGAAGCATCTCAAATGAATTAAGCTTTTTCATCACAAGGTGGTAGTGTTCCTCACTCTCACTCTTGGTTCCCTCATGTAGCGCACAAATGTCCAACCATAGTGCATGGACGTCTTTGTGGTTCCGCACACGATTAAAGACATCCTTGCAAAGGCCTCTAAAGAGGGTGTTTCTAGCCTTTGCATTCCACTTCTCGTAGTTAACCTCATCACCTTGAAGGTTGGTGGGATCCTTAGGTTTTGGGAAGCCTTGTGAGGCGGCTCTAAGAACTCCAACATCTAAAGCCTCTAGGTATGCCTCTATGCGAATTTTCCAATAAGGAAAATCATCTCCCTCAAAGATGGAAGGGGGTCCATCCCCGTGGGACATCTTGCTCTAGGCGGTTAGCCTAATTTAGGGAGCACGAGGCTCCAATACCAATTGAAAGTATCAAGATGCCCAAGAGGGGGGGTTAATTGGGCAAATTCTAATTTTTGCAATAATTAAGCCCTACACTTAGCCCATTTCACCCCTTGTGTCTAGAATGTGTTACTATTGTTCTCCCGTATAAAAGTTTTACACCCTAGGTTCCAATCCTACTCTAGCATGGCAATTCTAGGAATGTAAAGACATGAAATGAATTACTCAAATGTAAATGCCCAAAATAAAGAGAGAGAAAGGAACACAGCGATGTTTTCATGAGGTATCGGAGAGTCGCCACTCCCAACTAGTCCTCGTTGGAGCACCCGCGCAAGGGTGTAGCTCCCCCTTGATCCACGCAAGGATCAAGTGCTCTCTATAGGCTGATTCTTTGACACTCCATCGCGGTGAATCGCCCACAACCACTCATAAAGTGACTTGGGTCATCCACAAGCTCCGCCAGATGATCACCAAGCTACCAATCACCACCGAGCCATCTAGGTGATGGCGATCACCAAGAGTAACAAGCACAAACTCTCACTTGACCAAGACAAGCCTAATGAGTAAGGTGGATGCACACTTGCTACTCTCTATGCACTAATGAGGTCCTTAATATTGGATTATCAAATCTTAATCACTCCACTAGGCTCTTGCTCTCTCTTGCACTCCAAAGGTTATTCTCAGTTGAACAAATGGGCAAGAGACCTCAAATGGACAAGTGGGATATGTATTTATACCCCCCATTCAAAACATAATGGTTGAGGTCCAACTCAGCAAGTATCGAGATGACCGGATGCTTTGGTCAAGGTGACCGAACGCACCGATCAGTGTAATACGTCAGCATGTCAGAAAGAGCCGTTTGCTCTAACCGAACTCTGGCCTACGTTCGATCAGCACCCACCGGACATGTCCGGTCATCAAAAACCCTCTATTACTGATGTTGACTGTACGCTGGTACCCAAAATCCGGTCACTTCTCTGTTTAGTGTCCGGTACATGGCCAACGACCTATCCACGCTGCTACAGATACGACTAGCGTCGCGTCTGGTGAATACTAGTGTCCGGCGTCCGGTCGCACTCTGACTGCTGCTGTCGATCAAATGAACTGACCAGACTCTCCAAGCTACGTCCGGTCATAACCAAACCAGCGTCCGGTCAGTCATTTGACTCTCCATTTACTTCTAATTCGAATTTTTTTGTGAATGAAGTTGACTTCTACCATTCTTAGGGCTATTCCTAAGCTACCTAGTGCTAAGTTTAACAAGTGTGCACCACACCTAATCCATTAGACTCACCTAGGTTCAGCTACTAGCCTATACCCCCTTAATAGTATGGCCAAAGGAAAATAAAGTCCTAAACTATTCTAAGTGTCTCTCCAACACCAAACGATACTTAGAACTAATCCGTCCTTAACCTTGTCGTCCATCCTTTGAAAACCAAAATGATTTCCATCGATAGGGGCTTGACAACCATGATTGTCCAATCAATTTCCATTACCATGACCTAACTCAATTTGCCTCTGCAAAACACACATTAGTCATAGTAATCTCATATCGTCATTAATCACCAAAACCCAACAAGGGGCCTAGATGCTTTCACAGAGGATGGAGCGCTGGCGCTGTGAGAAGATGAAGAAACAACAATGGATATCAGGCTGTGTGCCTTCGCTGGAGTAGTGTTAGGGTAAAGAAACATATGGGTGTGGTGTTGGATTATTTAGCTCCAGCAATATTCAGCAGCATGATCACGTAGACGGAATCAGATGGTAGCACACGAGACATAGAGATTTATACTGGTTCAGGGCATGGTGCACGCTAAACCCTACTCCAGTGGTGTGGCTGCTCTTATATTCGTATGCTCAATTACAGGGACTATTGCTCCTAACTACAAGGTGGATGGAATAGGTGAAAGATGGATCCCGTGCCCGAGGTCTCTACCCTCCTTTATATAGGCAGGAGAGGTTGGGTTATAGAGATAGATTGTGTTCCTAGTTTGTTACAATAGATTGATCCTAGCTATTGTCCAGATATGCCTGCCTTAGTTTGCCTTGATCTCCACATTGGTTGATTGCGTCAGCCCTTGCAATCCTCCTCCTTGATGGCTGCTGGGCTGATAGCTTGGCGATGGTCATATATATGGGCGGTGCAGGTACCCCTAGCCTATATCTCTAACAGTAGCCCCCGTAGGACTTAATGATAAGCTAGCCTATTGCTTCAAGCCCTCGAGACGTCGCAGTCTCCCCTGTAAGTTCTACGTACTGTGAGTACATAGTGAGCATCTTCGGGTGCCGAAGTTTCGAGCAGTGCAGCTAGATATTCCCAATTATTGGGGAGCTAGTATGTTGCCGTTCGAGTACCAAGAGCATTTCTCGGGTAGCAAGAATCTTCTTCAAGCATCGAATGAGGCGGTGGTACACTGTACATCAAGGAACGTTGTTCCCTGGCAGCTGTAAGTGCCTGGCTCGGGTGGTTCACCCCATATTGAGAAATGTAGTTTCCTGGGCATGGCCCTCGGGATGTTGTAACGTCTCATTCGGGTGGTGTACCCAATAACCGGAAGCGTAGCTTCCATGACTTCGTAGATGCCATGCTTGGGTAAAAATACCGTTGTACTCGAGAAGTTGGTTTTTGATGTATTTCAGCGTGTAAATAGTGGTTGCGATTCATTAAGTCCTAGCCATAAAACAATAATGAGGATGGGGTAGGTGTACCTCCATCCCCTGCACGTCACTAAGCCTGTTGTTTTTTTAGGGTGACCTATTGTAGGTTGTTTGTTAACGAGCACTAAGGGTGTCATGTTTTTCTTCGAGATCTGTCAAGTAACATGATTCAAATTTTTGTGAGCCTCATTACTGGAAGAGCGAGGATGTTGTCTTGGAGTCCTGAGGCCAATATAGCAGTGTGCCAGCCTAGGCACCATTGTGGGTCGAGTAACGAATGCATGAGCAACTGTCGGTAGTTGCGCTTATTACTCTTCGAGCTTGTAACGGGTAGAACAAGTGAACGTCCGCTATCACTCAAAGGAAGCGACAGGACAAAGCCTGACCAGTGGGGGAACGTCATGAAACTCTTTTTCTAGATTCCAGGAGCTCGTACTTTGGTTACAGCCATGGGCCAACCAATTTCTCGGTTTCCCCCGAAGGGGCACACATCCGTAGAAATAAGGTACTTTGAGCTTGTCTAGGTATTGGGAGATTTATGTGACACCGAGTGTCAAAGGTTTTAGGACCAGACTAGTGACCCTCCTGAATACCCCCCTGACTCTAGAGGGGTAGGGTCGATAGCGAATGAATCACTATCACTAACACCTGCTGAGGGGGTGAGCCGGGCTGAGTACCTGATCTGAGTGTCAAATCACTCGCCTGCTTCGGCTCCGGTGATGGTACGACAGACTTTAGGCCATGAGGTCCCACTGTTTTTGCGGTTGTGAAGATGGGTTCCTTCTCGGCGAAGCTGAAGTGTTGGTTTCGATGGCCCATTTCCCCACGTATGTCTCTCAGGAGGTGTCCCTCTAGAAATCGTGGGGATGTGGCGCGGCCTCAATGGCACCACTGCTCGGAGAGATTATTGGAATTCCACCGGCCGTGTGCGTCCCCTATCTATAAAAATAGAGGAAGAGGTGGAGGGTTAGTAAGTCTATGTTGTAGCTTTTATATTCTTACCTTCCATCATTTGTCGTGGTCTTCCTCGAGCTTTTGTTCATCAACCATGGCCACCGACAAACGTGTGAGGATGGAGACGAAGGATGAGGGGACTGCAGGGAAGCGCGTGTTCCAGGGTCCTGTTCTTCTCCGCGAGTGTTGACGGTAGTTAACATTCATCATAAACCATCAATATAACTTATATAAATACATAAAAGGATCACCAACATAGGTCTAGGGGTTTAAACTAATAAATTTCACAAGTTTTGGTGAATCTGTGTTTATAGAAGGATTTACTCAGAAAACCGTCAAGGAGGGCCTATTCGTCAAAGCAAATCACGTTATCCACAGCGAAACCGACATGGGAAGACTCTAGAAGACTCCAGAAGGCAAACCACCGAAGCGGAGGGCAGGTGGCTGCCATGTGGGGCCAACCGGCCCCACCTACAGGCCACCCGGCCCCTAGGGCCCACTGTCAGTCTCCACATCACAATGTCGGTTCTCCACCTCCTCTTAGGATGCATCTACGCCATCCTTTTAGTCGGTTTGATCCAAGGGCTCACGATGGACGCTCTGGCCTATATATAACAGCCCCTACCCCCTCCCTAGAGCATCCCTAAAACCCTAATCATACCTCTTATTTAGAGATCAATATACACCAGGAGGATTAGGTCTAGACTCTCTAATGTAGTAGATTGGTAGCTCGGGAGTGAGGGTCAAGTTGAGCTCATGCTCAAGTTCTGGATTTAGTCTTGGAGGCTCAGCAAAGCCTTGTATCTTCACTTCTACATCTTGTAAGACTTATTATCAATTCATCATATTCCTATCTACATGGCTATGCTTACTTTTAATATGTATCTTGCTTAGTTGAGGTTATCATTACTTTTGTGTGCGGGTTCATTGAGCGCATAACCTGCTAGTTTACCATGGTTGGGTTAAGTAGCAAAGCCGTGTGTAAGCATGGTGCTTGTACGATGCTCTGTTGTCGACACAGAATTTCATCCCGTGCCGAGGACACATGCAGCAAGCCGGAAGGGCCCGCTCGATGGA
This sequence comes from Miscanthus lutarioriparius, assembly GCA_904845875.1. Taxonomy (NCBI): domain Eukaryota; kingdom Viridiplantae; phylum Streptophyta; class Magnoliopsida; order Poales; family Poaceae; genus Miscanthus; species Miscanthus lutarioriparius. The sequence goes on from CAJGYO010000002.1 coordinate 121,307,124, forward strand.
GCAGATCCGCCTAGCTTCAGCGCAAGGGTGGTCAATCCTGCGCAATCCTCCCGAGACATGCCAGTCAATTTGACCCTGTAATTGATAAGGAGAGAAAGTTTATTAGTAATTAAGGGCGGAACATGCCGGTGTTGCCAGACAGCCTCGAATGTGCGGCTCTAAGAGGCGATATGAGAGGAGATCGACTAAATAGTCGATTCCAGCATATTCATAAGAATAAATCGGTTAAAGCTCATGGGGTTGTGTAAGAAGAATCGGTTATCATCCAAGATAGATATAAATCAAGCAATAATTTAATCAATGGCAATAAGATATCGATGATGATTGGTTTAAACTGAGCCAATGATTACAAGTAACCGAACCCCTTTTTATATAAAGAAACAATTCAACACCACTTAACCATTTAATAAAGATAAATCTAATGAACATGTTAGATCTCATCTATCGCCATGACCAGTGGGGCATGAGGCAGAATCATGCAGGCCATAGAAACAACAATAGACTCGATGACCCTAACTCATTACTAATATCAGTGGGGCATGAGGCAGAATCATGCAGGCCGTAATACAATAATAAGATCATGGGGCTAACATATCTTTCAACTTATCTCTACTTTAATGATCTCGTGATGTGAACTGTTCGTGAAAGCATTCGATATCGGCTAAACAGCTGATTCAGACATAGCACACAGTTAAGGTCATGCCTTCTCAGGAACGGATCTATCAACTAATGATCCCCACTCAACGGTGCTAACAGTGGGGTGAGAGGCAGAATCCCACAGGCCGTGATAACAGGCCATGGAATGGTTCTCGCTAACCAACAGATCTACTCAAGATCGAACATGCCTTAACCGCACACTATGCATGATTAAGATTGATATAAAATAGCTGATAAAAACATAACTCATCGCTTAAGATGTAGATTAGATCAGTTTTAGATTAGCAAATGTTGGGTTAAATAAGATATAAGGCCGATCTAGGTCAATCTCAATCGAGCAGAGTGATATTGCTGTAATTAGATAAACAATGAAAGCAATAAGCAATATCGGTAACTTAATGAATCTACCAAAGACTGCCATACTAAGGTAGAGCCGATAACTTGACCTTGATCTAATTCAAGCAGTGGGGTGTGAGGCAGAATCACACAGGCCATACTTGAATTAGGCAAGAGTCAATAACTAGCTTATACCAGAGCCGCAGTGGGGGTCGACCGGATCGATGCAGCCATACGAACAGAGGTATAAACCATGACGGTACTTACAACAAGCAGTGGAGGTCAACCGGATTGATGCAACCATACTTGCTGAAGAACTCGGCGAGATCTACTCTACTCCTACTCCTAAGGGGTGGCCGGAGCCGAAAAAGTAATTAACTTGTATTTGATTGATTAGTTGTTTTTTACAATAGCCAGGGTTTGATATTTATACCCGGAATCTAGATATGAATCCTACTCGAGCACGATTTGTTACAATCTTTGGCATAAAAATGAAAACATTTCTAATTTAAGATAACTTGGACTCTAATCTTTCCATCTTTGTAGAGTCCAGCATGTCTCGTCCCAGCACCGATTATAGCCTCTGTCGTTATCTGCTGGCGCTATCTGAAGAAAGCCGATTCTAGTGCTGTATTCGAATCAGCTGTTTTTGATCTACACGCAATTGATTCCTTGCTGACATGATTCTGGGAGCTTTCGAGCCTCTGAAATCCTTCTTCCAAATTCTGATGTAAACATCTGCTTATGAGTACACCCTATTCTCTGGTTGTATGGTAGCAGCAGGAGGTGATAACCCCGTCTATCCTTTGTAGTCCATACCGAATTGAGCAGGTTCTTAAATTGTAGGACCGTAGTCACGTCAGTAGAGTTGTCTATTGTGGGTGCTCTACCGTCTAAGCGGCGTCCCGAAGTGCACAAGAGTAGAGTTAGTCTTAGCTATAGTTGGGTATATATATACTTTGACCATGTAATAAGAATGTCACAGGAATCTACCTCACCGTTGTTCTCCCGAGTTGACTAGTTTACATTATCTTAGTAATCTATCCCCTGAGTGTCATTATATATAAATTCCTATCATTACCTCTACCCCTTGCTGTAGCTATGTTGGTATGTTGATTGATAGATATTCATTAATTACTCAATAAGTCTTTACTCCATTGTTTCCCTATGGTAAAATATAAATAACGATACCTGGAATACTCCTGGTAAAATGCTACAATGGTATTCTATGCGCTTGCAGAATCCTTCATATTCTATTTGCGTTTATAAATACCAACAGCGAGGCATTGGTGCGACTTGGGTAAGTAGGAATCTACCCCTTGTTCTTGTTGGTAGGAGGAGGGATCTGAGGGAGTCATCCATTACAAGGCGGTCTCGACGGCGTGTCCTGCTACGAGACCTCCCGCTGACGGGGAAAGCGTTCTTACCATGGTGTAGGAGGCCGACATGATGCGCGAAGCCCTTGCGATGTCACTTAGGAGGAGAGGCAACTGAGAGAGTATATGTCAGGTTCATAAACCCAGGGTCCCTCATGTACTAGCTTTCCAATAGAGGCTCGGCCCAGCAAGTAACGTTGCAAACAACGCGCAACTCATGGGTCGTCCCAAGTACCTAAACAATAGGCCAGAAGGGCGATCCAATCACCGACCGGAAGGTCTGGCCGAGGGGGAACGACACCCGTTTCTGACTCCGGCCCACCTGTCCGACCAGAGAGCCCGCTTCGGTCTCCAGCCCACCTCCGGACGGCCTCTCCGACCGGAAGGCCTGACCAAAGCACTACTTCCGACTCTGACCTGCATCTCAGACTGGGGATGCACCAAACCCCAACTCACTGCTCTTCTCCAACTGGCACATTCAGAGCCGACTAGGACTAACCAACCGGGGACGCCCGCTCGGTAAGGACCAGGGAACGAGCGGAGAAAGCGAGGCAGGGCGCACAAGTCAAACCGCAATACCAAGGACCGTACCCTACGCACCTGCCAGGTAGTACCCTATGACCCTCCTGGCATGATAGGACCCAAGTAGTGTTGTAGGCGTCGACATTTTCTTCTACAGTATTGTGGGCGCTATTAACTCCCATACGGTAAGGCTCCCCCACATGCCTTTGGGCATCAACAGTGTTGTGGGCACCGGCATTTACCATACCAGGCGAATATGGTAAAACCCCTTGCATGCCTCCAGGTATCAATAGTGTGGCAGGCACCGACGTCTACCATACCCGAAGAAGACAACACAACCTCCCACGTGCATCTGACATCCAACAGTGTTGTGGGCGTCTACCATCTTCTACCCACCGACGTGAGAACCAAGACTTAGAAGCAAACATACTCCTTCCCTCTCACTTGTAAGGCCATCCCCTTCATTTATAAAAGGGGATGCGCTCTCTTCCAATAGACAGATTTCATTAGATCAATAAAGTTTACTAGTACACAACCACAGAACCGCCAAGTTTGAACCACAAGCACACACTTGAACACTTAGCTCATAGCGGAGCTCATGTCGCTCTCGGCCCTTCCGACCGAAGTCCGACCGGACCTCTTGTACCCCCCATCTTTCTCCTTCTTGTTTGTAACCCCACTGCAAACTTCAAGCACCTAGGCTCAGGAATAAAGTCACCGACCGACTCAAACTGAACGTAGGGCATGTTGCCTGAACCAGTATAAACTCTATATCATTGAGTGATAGGCCACCTCCGATCACAACGTATGACAAAACTACAAATATTTACTTGTTGGTCACTTTCTGCACCGACAGTTGGTGCCGTCCATGGGGAAGACGCTGTACGTTCAACACTTTTTGATCATTGGATGGCCCACTTTTTCGCCACCTTCGTCATGGCGGGCTCAAGTGATACTACTCACTTTGGCTCACTGGAGAGTCCCGCACTCCCACCTGTTGTGATGTGGGTTCCACCTGTGTTCAAGCCATCCCAGACCTTCCTCTTCGAAAGCCTAGACTTTGTTGCCGACCGGCTCGGCGTACTACACCTCCGTGAGGAGGCTCTTGTTCTGGCGCCCATCGGAGGGGCGCCCTCCATCGGCTCCGGGACACACGACGACTTCAACAACAAGGCATCTGCGCTTCATTCCGAGCAAACTCTCTGCTCAAACCCCGTTGTAAGTAATGTACATACTGTTATTTACTCTCTATTTACTATCTCCCACCGATTATCTGGAGGGACCGTATTGATCGCGCCACAAACACCGTACGATCAGTTTCCCTACGGCCTCACGTCCCCCACAGACGTGTGCGCTCAGGGGCTCCGAAGGATGCTGTCGCCATCCCCTCTCACATCCAAATTTGTGGGAATGGCAAGCTATGCTCCTACCACTTTCCACGAACTCCTAGATGACGAGGACGAAAGCGACGGCTCCAGCATCGGTGGCGTGGCACCTCGCCACCGTTCGACCCGGGAGTGCGCTATGGCGGACGCTCCGGGACGGCCGCCGGTGGTTGCGGAATCTGTGCAGACTCACAAACCTTTGGACCCATGTGTGGGGGCCCTCGCATTTGCGCAAGTACATGCCGAGGAACTATGACAACAGCGGCAGAACCAGCCGCCGCCTGCGCCGGCACACTCGGTGCAGCACATTGCGCCCCATGCGCAGAGCCCGGTGTGCGGCGCCCGGGGTCATGCCCGCCAGGTCCAACACGACATCATGAACGAGGGGAACGATCCCCCACCCAGAACAACGCTGCTACGGCAATGCTTCTGCGTGGCATTCCCGAGCCCATCGACCCCTAGGAGCGAGCGATCTACCAAAACCTCTGGGTGTTGGGAGAAGCCACCACCGTTCAACAGGTGGAAAGCTCTGCATTGTGACTCTGACACGCGCCCTCTCTCCCCACCGGGGGAGTAGGGATGCGCCAGACGGATCGCTCCATCCGCTCGCCGCTACAGCCGCCAACTGGCGCCTGCTCTACACCAACCACCAATACGCGAATGGCCCGGTCCGCACCAAGACAGTAGCAGCGTGATCTGCAACCGGCATCAGGCCTGGCATGACGATGACGTCCACCAGGCGGCGATGAGGGCAGGTGACACGGCTCCTGGCCGAACCATCAAGGGGAGCAGTGAAACGCGCCCTAGGCATGGCCGCCGGCCAGACGATCAGAGTCCCAGCCCTAAGGGCCCAAGACCATGGGCCTTTGATCGCAGTCCCAGCCCGGAGAGCATTGTTCCCACAACGCTTCTGATCGCCCACCAACATCACCAAGCACACCAAGGAGACAAACCCCAGTATTTGGCTCGAAGATTTCTGGCTCGCCTGTCGAGCCAGAGGGGTGGATGATGACTATTTCATCATTCAGTATCTCCCTATCTGCATGGGGGAACATGTTTGGGCATGGCTTGAATTCCTCCCGCATGACAGCATCCGTGACTGGGCGGACCTTAAGAGGGTATTTGTTAGAAATTTCCAGGGGACGTATGTCCGCCCTGGAAATTCCTAGGACCTCAAGAGCTGCCAGCAGGAGCCCAGCGAGTCCCTACGGGATTACATCCGTAGGATCTCCCAATGATGCAACTCCCTCCCTGATGTCGTCGACGTGGACATCATCAGCGCATTCCCTCTCTAGGATGACCTGTGAGTCCCTGATTCACAAGCTTGGCTGCCTGAAGCCCCGTACCACCCATGACCAGCTCGACGTCGCCACTAACCATGCCTTCGGTGAGGAGGTGGTAGCAGCGGTCTTCAATAGAGGCCGAGCCAAAGGCAAGGCCAAGCGCACGGACCAAGATGAGGGCCCCTCCACACAGAGGGGCAAGAAGAACAAAAAGGATCGGCGCCGATCGAACAACACCGCGTTGGTCACCGCGGCTGATCGCATGGGCAAGCAGCCCCAGCAGGGACTGCCTGACCACTTCAACAAGCTAATGAATAGCCCATGCACCAATCATGCCTACCCCATCAAACACCTCTACAAGGACTGCGAGCTCCTCAAACGTTTCCTACGACAGGCCGGTGGGCCAAAAGAAGGAGATGGCAAAGAGACGGCAGCCAAGAAAGGAGGCACGGTGAGCAAGGATGGAGATGGCTTCCCTGACCCTGAGGAATGCATCATGATCTTCGGTGGATCTAATGCCATCTGGTCCAAGCACCAGCACAAGGTGCGCTATAGGGAGGCATGCGCCGATGAGACGACCGTCCCCTCCTTCCTCAGTTGGTCGGAATCTCCTATCACCTTTGATTAGAGGGACCATCCCTCCCACGTCATGAGACTAGGACGTTACCCGCTCGTCGTCGACCCCATCGTCCACAAGAAGCGCCTCACCAAGGTGCTGATGGACAGAGGCAGCGGCCTCAACATCCTCTACGTCGACACCCTCAACGCCATGTGCATCCTCTGATCGGAACTCCGCCTGGCGGGCTCTCCGTTCCATGGGGTGATCCCGGGAGCGCAGGCATACCCGCTCGGGCAGATCGACCTACCCATCATGTTTGGCAACCAAGTCAACTTCCGCTCGGATGTCCTCACCTTTGAAGTGGTGGGCTTTCTAGGGTCCTACCATACCATCTTGGGGCGGCCATGCTACGCCAAATTTATGGCAATCCCCAACTATACCTACCTCAAGCTAAAGATGCGGGGACCAAACGGTGTCATCACCGTGAGCAGCGCCTTCTTGCACGCCTTCACGTGCGACCACGAGCATTTCGAGCTCGCCACCGCGGTCATCAACTCATCCGAGCTCCCACGGCTCGGGGAATCGTCGATCCCGACAGTCCTAGACTACAACAAACCAACCTCCTCGATGGCCTTCTACCCGCTCGAGGAAACCAAGATGGTGGGAATCGACCCCACCGACCCAACCAAGACGGTGTGGATCGGGACCCAGCTCCCGGCCATATAGGAATGCGAGCTCATCGACTTCCTGCGCGCCAATCGTAAGGTCTTCGCATGGCAGCCTTCTGACATGCCGGGCATACCGTGGGAGGTCGCCGAGCACGCACTGCGCCTCATCCTGGGCTCAAAGCCCACCAAGCAACGCCTACGCCATTTTGACGATGAAAGGCGCAGGGCCATAGGCGAAGAAATCGCCAAACTCCTGGCAGCCAGATTTATCAGAGAGGTTTTCCACTCTGACTGGCTTGCTAATCCCGTTCTTGTTAAAAAGAAGACCGGGAAATGGAGAATGTGCGTTGATTATACTGACCTCAACAAAGCATGTCCAAAGGATCACTTTCTTTTGCTATGCATAGACTAGATAGTTGACTCCATCTCGGGTTGCGAGATCCTCTCCTTTCTGGATGCCTACTCGGGCTATCACCAGATCGTGATGAAAGAGTCCGACGAGCTCGCAACCTCGTTCATCACCCCATATGGTTCGTACTGCTATGTAACCATGCATTTTGGCCTAAAAATGCTGGCGCCACCTACCAAAGGTGCATGCAGCATGCTTCACCGACCAAATTGACCTGCTCGATCAGCCTAATCAAGCCAAGCGGCCAAGACCAATGATCACCGTCTATGTTGATGACATAGTGGTCAAAACGACTCAAGCTTACGACCTGGTCGCAAACTTGGCCGCAACGTTCACGAACCTCCGAAGGTTCAACATCAGATTGAATCCTGAGAAATGTGTTTTCGGGGTTCCAAAGGGGAAGCCGCTAGGATACATTATGTCCGAGCGCGGCATCGAGGCCAACCTCAAAAAAATCACGGTCATTTCCAACATGGGCCCCATACAGCAAAGGCTCACCGGCTATCTGGCCACTCTAAGCCGGTTCATCTCTTGGCTCAGTGAACGAGGGATGCCACTCTACAAGCTCCTCAAAAAGATGGACGCCTTCGTCTGGACTGAGGAAGCTTAGTAGGCTCTAGAGAGCCTCAAAGCGTCCCTGATGTCGGCCCCAATCCTCATCGCTCCCGAACGAGGAGAACCCCTCCTCCTCTATGTCGCGGCCAACAACCATGTGGTAAGCGCTGCTCTGGTCGTTGAAAGGGAGGAACCGGGACACCACCTTAAGGTCCAGCGGCCCATATACTTCATTGAGGAGGTACACACCAACCCCAAGGTCTGGTACCCCCAGGTGCAGAAGCTCCTATACATCATGTTGATGGCAACCCAGAAGCTCCTACACTACTTCACCGACCACAAAGTCGTGGTAGTCACTTCATACCCGCTCGAAGACATCGTCCGCAACCACGACACCACGGGATGGATCTCTAAGTGGGCACTCGAACTCAGGGGCAACGACATCAGGTATATCCCTCGTACCACCATTAAGTCTCAAGCTCACACGGATTTTGTTGCTGAATGGACGAAGCTCCAGCTACCGACCCCAGACGTCACCCATGAGTACTGGATAATGTACTTTGATGGGTCCATCATGGCGCCTGGATCAGGGGCTGGAGTGGTTCTGATCTCCCTAGATGGGAGTAGGCTCTGCTATGCCATCCACCTCCACTTTTTAGCCTCAAACAACGCCGTAGAGTACGAGGCCCTCATCAACGGACTACGCATCGCCATCGAACTTGGTGCTACATGACTCTACGTTCGTGGCGACTCGGAGCTGGTCGTCGATTAGGTCATGGAGTCCTCCTACAAAAGCCTCCTCATGGCGGCATACTATCAAGAGGTGCGCAAGATCGAAGACAAATTCTAGGGAATCGAGCTGCATCACGTCCCCCTAAAGGACAATGATGCCGCCGATTTTCTCACAAAATTGGCCGCCAGGCAGGATCCGTCCCCAAGCGGGGTCTTCATCAACGATCTCCATGAGCCATCCGCCCACATCCTAGAAGGTCTAATCCAGACACACCCCGATGCCAAGCTGGCGCTCAGGGGCTCCGACCCTAGTGCCTCTATGATGACATCAACCGCTGACATTGCCGTATTGGCACTCGATCAAACCGACTGGCGAGCGCCACTACTCGCCTACCTCCTCGAGGAGTTTCTCCCGCCCAAAAGGACTGAAGCCCGATGGATCGCTCTACGTGCCAAGACCTTCGTCACGCTCGGTGACGAACTCTACAAACAGAGTCCATCAGGGGTACTCATGAAGTGCATCCCCACCAACCAGGGGAAGTAGCTCCTCCTTGAGGTCCATGCTGGGATCTACGGACATCACGCGGCCTCGAGGTCATTGGTCGGAAAAGCCTTTCACCAAGGTTTTTACTGGCCCATCGCACTATGAGATGCAGAGGAGGTCGTCCATAGGTGTGAAGGATGCCAATTCTATGCTCGGCAAACTCATTTGTCGGCACAGGAACTTCAAACCATCCCCATCACCTGGTCATTCGTAGTCTAGGGCCTCGATATGGTAGGACCCCTCAAAAAGGGCCCGGGTGGCTTCACTCACCTACTCGTAGCAGTCGACAAGTTCACCAAGTGGATAGAAGCCAAGCCCATCACCAACATCCGCTCGGAAGAGGCGGTCAAATTCTTCCATGACATCATCTGCCGATTCGGCGTTCCTAACTGTATCATCACTAACCACGGGAGTAACTTCACCGGAAAGAAGTTCCTAGATTTTGGTGATGGATACGGCATCAGGATCGACTGGGCCTCGGTCTAACATCCACGTACTAACCATCAGGTCGAGCGTGCCAATGGCATGGTCCTCCAAGGACTTAAGCCACGCATCTTCGACCGACTCAACAAGTATGCCGGGTGATGGGTTGTAGAGGTCCCAACGATCCTCTGGAGCCTGAGAACGACCCCAAACTGATCCACAGGGTTCACACCCTTCTTCCTGGCCTATAGAGCTAAGGCAGTGCTGCCCTCCGACCTCGACCACGGTGCCCCAAGTGTGAAGGCTTTCGACCGCGATCGAGCCACGGAGGCTCAGCAAGACGCAGTCGACCTGCTCGAAGAGGCCCTTCAGACGACCATCATCCGCTCCGCTCGCTACCAGCAAACTCTCCGTAGGTACCATGAAAGGAAGATCAGGGGGAGGATACTCGAAGTCGGCAATCTCATACTTTGGAGGACCCAATCAACGAAGGAAAAACACAAACTCTCTCCACCATGGGAAGGACCCTATACGGTGACCAAAGTGATCCGACCGGGCACCTACCGACTGGAGGACGACAACGTTCTCACCAACACTTGGAACATTGAATAGCTACGTCGTTTTTCCCCTAAATTTGGTCTTACCTCTTTTTAGTCAACACTTGCTCCTATAAAAGCACCCCAGCCCAAACACTTTTAGCCTAGGTCGCTCGGGGGCTCCATGAGGGTACAATACTAAATACTACCTCTCTTTCACGTGGTAACAACTTTGTCCCTGAACGGGAGCGCATTCCATTCCTTTGATTGCCCTATGTGACTCTGTTCTTACTCCTAACCGAACGCACCCCGCCACGACCTACGGTTACGAGCAGCCGAGCCCCGCGGGCCATGCCTAGATTCTTAACAGCTGTAGCCTACGGAACTAACAGGCAGGTGTGAAAAACAAAGGATAAAAACAAAAGTTATGCTAGGATAAAAAATAAGGAATGGATAGTGGTTCTATCACAAGAACAGAACTGATGGATTCATTGATACAAAAACTGTTCACACGGAGGCTCACCCACAAACTCAACCCCCTCGACGACATCACCTGACGCCAAAGAAGAGGCCATGGCACACGCCGCCGGACATAACCACCGCCACAAGGGCCCCGCCCGGTTCCGCTCCCTCGACTTCGGCGAGCACAACGGGTACCTCAAGGGACCCACCCGGTTCCGTTCCCTTGACTTCTGCGAGCACAACGGGCACCTCAAGGGCGTCGCACCCATAGATGCTAAGTAGAAGAGCATGGAGCTCCTGACCTTCTCATGCAGTCAAGGCAGCTCGTGGGCAGGGACACGGCTACCGAGCTGCAGGCACGGAACCCTCCACCAGCACTATCCTGGGCAACTTCCCCTCCGACAAGGCTCACTCGGTGAAGATCCACCAGAAAAAATCCACACATGGCTCCATCACAAAAGGATCTATAAGTCCTCCCCCTCGCTTACCCTCTCTCTCACTTAGGAACTGTCGCAAAATACAGGTACTCTTGGTGAGGAGGAAGACGGAGGAGAGACAATAGTTAGAGAACAGGCAAAGGACTGCGACGAAAAGCCCTCTCCCTCCACCTACTTAAGGAGGAAACGCGACAGCTGAAGAGGGGCAAAAGATCAGTGCAAAAAACTCTCTCCCTTCCCCCATTCAATGTGGATGGGAAATGATGGGACGCACCCTGACCGATGGGACGCACACTGACCGACGGAACGACGCCTGGTAAGATAGAACGACGCCTGGTAAGACAGGACGTGGCATGGGTATGGCCCACCACTACCGCACACCAGCTATGAAAACCAAAGCATCACCACGCACAGGCGGCTCTCCGCCTCCCCAGGCGGGACTTGGAAAACCCCAAACGACGGGATCTCCACCAGGAGAAACCATCGGGCTTCCTAAGTCGATCGAACGGCTCAGGAAAACACCGAGAGACAGGTAAGGAGCGAAGGAATGCCCCATATAGGCCACACCAACTCCGTCACGAACGACGAGCACGGGTCCCAATCGGACATTTCCGATTGGAGCTCTTCAAACCCCGTCACTCGAGTCATCAAGGTAACACTTCCGACCCCCGCTATTTTTTTATAATCACTTCATACATCCATAAAGGCATTCATTCCATACGCCCATGCCCCCTGGACGATTTGGGCCCTGAACCGCCTAGGGGCTCAGGAACTAAGGCATCGCACATGCGGCGAAATGCATCACAACGCTCCGTGTTGCATCACAAAGCGGCAGTTGCCTCATTCAAAATGAGCAACAACCGATCGGGATTCAAAGACCGGCCCACGAAGGGCTTGAGGCCGCCCCACATCAAATAGAGCCAGGGGAGAAAATGTAGATGAGCCCCGTGCGGCCCTCACCCCGTCTGCCCCAAAGCAGACAGGGTCATCTCAACCTACTCGTTCGATCCTAAACCTCTCGCCAAGCCCACAGAATCTCTATCGAGGGGAGGCCAATAGGTCACCCGGGGTCGATCTCCGAAATGACCTAGGCATCTGTCAGGTTGTAACTAAAGGAGTAGTGGAATGTCACAAGAGGGCTATGCCGACCCCGTCACGAACGATGGACCCGAATTCCACTCGATCATACCCGTTAACGAACTCACCGAGCGCGTCACTCGAGCCCGAGCAATTGAGGCAAGCGACAAAGCTCAGCCCCTCCGGTTGTGAGAAACCGAGGATGGGGTAACGCACACAACTCAAACCGACGCATACCAAAGCCCAACGGGGCTCAGGGGCTCAAGACACCAAAAAAACCTGGGTCTACGATCCCGAACACGCCCCATCCCACGGCTATGCCTTGACTGCACACCAAATGCCTGGGTCTGTGACCCCGAACTCGCCCCATCAGGATCCGCGAGCTTCGGCTCGCCCGATCCCTAAACTAACTAACTAACTACCTCGGTTGCGCGGGCAGCACCGAGGCTAGGATCCACGACTCCGACTCGCCCGATCCCACGGCGCACACCGATGCCAGGACCTGTGAACTCCGTCTCATCCAATCCCTAAACTAATTGCCTCGCCCGATCCCATGGCGCGCACCGACGACAGGATCCACGAGCTCTGTCTCACCCGATCCCTAAAAACTAACCGCCTTGGCTGCGCAACGACGCCTTGGTTGACGACTCCGTCTCGACTAAAAAACACGCACACACGCTCGATAACAAACACCCCCAGATGATTCTGCCTAAAACGCCTGGGGGCTTGGGGGCTACACCCGCGGGTGCGCTCGTGTGAACCCGCTGAGGAAACAAAAACCTCCCCCGCTGGCAACACGACCCCCCCCCCCCGCCGAACAATTCTGCCCGAATTGCTCGGGGGCTCGGGGGCTATACCCGCAGGTGCGCTCGTGCGCACCTACCGTCAAGACAAAAATCCCCCAGACAACTCTACCCGAATCGTCCGGAGGCTCGGGGCTCCTGTCGGGTTCATAAACTGTAACACCTCGGGTGTTTAAATACTAAAAACCGGACATATCATCATATGCATTACAAGGCATTGGTTATATTGTAAACTTTGATATGCATTCACTAAAACAAGTTTACATTTATGTTATAAGTATTGCTTGGTATTGTTTGAATCAAGTTTGAAATCTTTGTATTGATTTGAAATTCCGAAAACCCTGATTTTCAATATTTAAATCTAACCCTGAAAATCCATTTCAAAATCGAAGCACATTTTGGGGTTGAGTCTTAAAGCAAAGTTGTAGAGCTTGTCAAGTTGTACAAAGTTTGTTTTTGGAGTTTTTCAAGTTGTTTAGTAAAATTTGAAGTTATTTAAAAAGGCGAAATTCCTTAAATATCCCCGCTTTAAATTCAAAAGTTCATTTCAAAATGTAGGCCGAATTTGGGTATGGTTTCAAAAGTAAAGTTGTAGAACTTTTGATTTTGAACAACTTTTGTTTTTGGAGATTTTTGAGTTGTTATGAAAATTTGGGAGTAATTTGGGAATTTTGGCGAATGGTAAATCTGTAATTTTTGTGAACAGTGTCCACTGCGAAGCTACATGGCCGGCGATCTTCGGTTTGCTTCTAGGCGTGGTCGTGGCCGTCTTTGGTGTCGCGCTGGCGCGGTGAAGGCCATAGCGCAGCTTCCTTGAGCTTTCGAGCCACTCTATTTAGCGTTGGCCATCGCCGTTCGTCCCCGCTCTCTTGCTCTGTTTTCTCCCGCCACCACCGCCATTCTTCGTTGAGCCCTCGCCGTCGAGCCAGCATCTGCGCCGTCATAGCGATGCATGTCCTAGCTCCGCTAGTTCCTTGCACACCTAGCCAGCTAGCTCTAGTCGCTTGATTTCGCCGTGAACTCGCCGTTCATCGTTTTCTTCCTCGCGGCCGGCAACTTCACCGTCGTGTGCGCGTCGCCGTGGCTGGAGCTTCACGGTGTGTCTTTGTCATTGCTGAGTGTACCGTTAGCTTCACCTTGATGCCGTGCTACTTTGTGACTTGTTCTTTTGTCATTTCATCCACCGCAGCCGCTGAAGTGCCGTCGTCGACGTCTGTTTCACCGCCGTGGAGGCTGTGCTCGTCGAACTCCTTCACCGTAGCTCCTTCGGTCTGGTTCTCTGCTCAGTCGTGTTTGGGGTGAGCTGCTGAACCTTCCTCGGTGTTTTGTTTAACTGCTACCATAGTGGTGTTGCCGGCGTCGTGCAGCCGAGCCGCCGTGTCCGCCATGGTCGGCGTTGAGCTAGAATTGAGTTGTAATCGGTGCAACTAAGGACGGCAATAGGTGCGCATAGTCGTGGGGAACATGTTGGTGTAGTCGCCATCACCGGTGATCTCGCCGTCATCGAGATTTCACCGGTCAAAGCCGCTGTTGCCGTAGTCAATGACGAAGGTGGGTGATGACATGTGGGGTCGCGGTGTCGATGACTCAGCGATTCAAAATGGATTTTCTATTTTTCTGAAATAAGTGAATAGTATCTGTTTTTGTTATTTTTATGTAGATTTATTTAGAGCTCCAAAAATTATGAAAATTTTTGTGTGACTTCTCTGTGATGTGTATTATTTAGGAAAAATATGAAATGTTGATTTTCAGTAATTTTTGAATGTGATAAAAATTGCTCAATTAATTAATAAATGAGTTTCCAGGATTTTTCTAGACTTATTTATGTATCCAAAAATTATGAAAATTGTTTTGTCACTTAATTTTTATGTGATGAACATTTACAAAAAAATTTGAGTTCAATTGGAACAAGTTGATTTATTTCATAATTATTAATTAATTAATTCATAAAAGCAAATAGTAACTTTTAATGATTTAGGTTTTGTTTGAGTTTTTTATTAAGTGATGTCCTTGGGTCATTAGTTGGTGATGATCCTTAGCAATTGTTGTGAGTGTTGTGAAAATAGTTTAGTTAGTTTAACTTGTAACTGTACCGCGAAGGAAAGTTGTATTCAAGTTGTTAAGTTTTGCATCCATCATCGAGCATCATATTTTGTATCCGCATCATGTTAAACATGGCATTGTTACTACGTGTAGTGAACGAAGGTGAGCACGTGGTAGTTAATCAAGTAGTTGAGGAGGTTGATCCGTCTGTGGAAGTTGGTGTTGATATTGGTGGAACGACTCCGGACCCGGACTTTTCCGTCAACGAAGGCAAGCCCCGGATGCATACAACCCTACCTTGTATTTTACAAATTGATTTCGCTTTTGCTTCTTTTTACTGCATTAAGTGATTAGGAGTCAAGTGAAAACCAAATTGGTACCTTACCAACCTTGTTATTCCATATTTACCATATTACCAGTTTTAAATTCGTATATGCCAGTTTTGCTTAGCTATGCTTAGAACGGTGAAAGTCGGGTGATTACCTGTCATCTGCAAGTTTTAAATGGAGCTTTGGTTAATTATGTTAACATGTGATATGGAAATATTGAGTAATAAATCTAGACCGGGCGGACTCGGTGTGTGTGAGCCACAAGACATGGAGGTCTTATGAGCAGGTTCTTTCCGCCTATGTCGATTAAGGTCCGTCCGTTGTTAAATTGCATGAGGTGAGACTTTGTAGTACTAACCACATACTTCGGTAAGCCTTAACTTGGCTATTCTATTACGAGAATGGCTACTCGCGCACTGAGAGTGGAGAGATGGCGGGAATAGCGTGTACCCACATGGCAATGGGCTGGATTGGTGGAGTACTGTATTCTCGAGTGGCGCGGACCCGTTCTTGTTTTAGAGGATCCGAGGGTACGTTGGTATATGTAGGTCGGGGACCTGCATATGTCGTGTGGTCTAGAATTCCCAGCTGGGTTATAATCGGTTCGAATCGTCGTTGCTCCTCGGTTATGGAGACTCAACTCACTGTTCATCATCGTAGTAATTAATAACTGGAACCTGAGGATGGTATGAGAAAGTGTTGGATACGAAGTTTCATGATCTAAATACGGATCGTGTCAGCTTTGTATATGATCTTTATGAAGTTTTAAACGTTGATATAAAGAATTTTGTTAAAATGCTTTTACGCAAAAGAACCTTGATTATTGCTAAAGCCATACCTTGAATCCCATGAGTCTGCATTCCTGCGTTCTTTTAAATTCTTATTTCGGTTAAGTCTTGTTGAGTACTTTTGTACTCAGGGTTCGTTGACCCTTGTTGCAGGTGAGGCTCATGAGCAGATCTGTTTTGGGTCGTGCTGCATGACTGTTGTTCAGTGCGATGACGATAATTAAATGTGTGGCCCTTGGGCAGGGCAGCTTATGTTGTGTGTTTTGTAATATATTATAATGCCACTCCACTACTTTGGTTTGTTTTATTATCGAACTTAGTTGTATGGTTTGAAACAAATGGTTTGTAAACTATGTTATTGTAAGTCTTCCGCTACTTTTACTCTGATGTATATATATTTGAATAAACTATTGTAATACTGCAATGACTCTGTAATGTGATCCTGTTCGGAAATCGTGGATGATTCAGGGTTCCCCGAGGACACCCGACAGTCTTCTTAAGTTACCGGGAACGTATGCATAGATGTCAAAGGTCGTTGGACAGTGACAGGTGCATGTGGGCCCTATAATTTAGGAGGTTCTACCACATAAACCTAGGGTCTCTCGCGGACTGGCTTCCCAACAAAGGCTCGGCCCAGCAGGCAACTTTGCAAACAATGCGCAACTCATGGGCCGGCCCAAGTACCTAAACGATAGGCCAGAAAGGCGATCCCGTCACCGACTAGAAGGCTGGCCGAGGGATAACGGCGTCCATTTTTTACTCCGGCCCACCTCTTCGACCGGAGCGCTCGCTTTGATCTCCAGCCCACCTCCGGGCGGCCTCTCCGACCGAAAGGCCTGGCCAAAGCACTACTTCTGACTCTAACCCGCGTCTCCGACTAGGGATGCACCAAACCCCTGCTCACTGCTCTTCTCCAACTGGTACATTCAGAGCCGACTAGGACTAACCGACCGGGGACGCCCGCTCGGTAAGGACCAGGGAACGAGCGGAGAAAGCGAGGCAGGGCGCACAAGTCAAACCGCAATACTAGGGACCGTACCATACGCAGCTACCAGGCAGTACCCTGTGACCCTCATGGCACAACAAGACCCAAGCAGTGTTGTAGGTGCCGACATTTCCCCCTATAGTATTGTGGGCGCTATTAACTCCCATACGGTAAGGCTCCCCCACATGCCTCTAGGCATCGACAGTGTTGTGGGCGTCGGCATTTACCGTACCAGGCGAACATGGTAAAACCCCTTGCATGCCTCTAGGTATCAATAGTGTGGCAGGCGTCGACGTCTGCCATACCCGAAGAAGACAACACAACCTCCCACATGCATCTAACATCCAACAGTGTTGTGGGTGCCTACCATCATCTTGTACCTGTCGGCGTGGGAAGCAAGACTTAGCAACAAATGTACTCCTTCCCTCTCACTTGTAAGGCCATCCCCTTCATCTATAAAAGGGGATGCGCTCTCTTCTAATAGACAGATTTCATTAGATCGATAAAGTTCACTAGTACACAACCAAAGAACTGCCAGGTTCGAACCACAAGCACACGCTTGAACACTTAGCTCATAGCAGAGCTCCTGTCGCTCTCGGCCCTTCCGATCGGAGTCCGACAGGACCTCTTATACCCCCCATCTTTCTCATTCTTGTTTGTAACCCTACTACAAACTTCAAGCACCTGGGCTCCAGAATAAAGTCACTGACCGACTCAAACTGGACATAGGGCACGTTGCCTGAACCAGTATAAACCCTGTGTCATTGAGTGCTAGGCCACCTCCGATCACAACGTACGGCAAAACTACAAATATTTACTTGTTGGTCACTTTCTGCACCGACAGTATATCTCAGTTGCGAGGGCGACACTTGACACCACAAACGAGGAGGCTAGCAAGGCCAAGGCTGCGGCAGCAACGACTCAGGCAGAGCTCATCGGTAAGTTGGATTCCACCTTCTTCAGGTTTTATCTGATCTAGATGGGGGCAGTTCTGAGTTTTTCCCTTTTTCAGGTGCTAGGGAGCAAGTGGCTGTCGCACAAGCTGAGGCCGCGAAGTTGCGGCGGGCCAGTGGGGATCTGGCCGGGCAGTTGGCAGAGGCTGCCCGTGAGCAAGATAGTGCGGCTGCTTGGGCATGTTCCTCCGCTGCCCTAGCGCATTCTAGCTGTGAGCGTCACTCAGCGCTTCATAACTCGGCGATCACCGCTGTTATGATGGTGCTGTCGGCGGGGACGGACATTCCCGATCGGTTCCGATGCCTCTCGACGTAGATCCGGGAGGTGGTGGCTCATGGAGTCCACCATGGGGCCACAAGAGCCTTGACCACGGCTCATCTCTGTCTTAGTCATAAGATGGATCTACGCGAGGTGGCACCCAGGTTCCCGGTAGTGGACGAGATTTCTGACGACATCGGCATTCGCCAGTTGATTGCAGAGTTCAACGATTATGCTGAGGCGATTGCCGTCGTTGTTGACGTGGAACAGGTCATCAAGGATGCCACTTTTTGGAGTAGATTATGTACCTCTTTGTGAAAGAAGGTATAATAAAGTTCGAGCTTTGCAGTTATTCGATGTCTCTACAAATTGGATTCTCTGTGCATGGTGATTGTGTGTGATAGTATGTAGCCCCCGAACGCTCGGGTGGGTCTGCGTGGCGCACCCGAGGGTTGGAGTCACATCACAATCATCATGAACCCATAGGGTAGTAGACATCCTGAGACTATCTTTGATTCTGTGACAAGTATTGTCGTGCGCGCATAGCCCTGAGTGTTTTGCTCGAACATCGTTCGACTGGTCATCGTCGCACTTCGGGTGGCATGCTGATCAATTAGCGTAGCTGGGACTATATTAACTTCATGACCCACAAATATCTCATGAGACTTTTAGGGTCAAGGTGCTTGAAGGCATTTGTCATGTGGGACCAGGGCTTCACTCAATCTAGGGAAAGAGCATGAAGCTTTGGTTCGTAGTGAGTTTCAATCAAATTCGGGTGGTTCACCCGACTTGTTTGGAGCGGAACGATGTTGCTTGAAGCAAACTTTTGTTCGGCATAGCCTGCACACCCTTTTGTTTCTCGTCTTTCTTTGTCTTTAGTGTTTGATGCTAGTTTAAGCTTTTAGACTAACTACCTGGGGATTATTCGACCAAAATGAAATGTCCTAATAGAGTCCAAGCAAGGTCTTGTTAAGTCACTTATACCATTTCAAGGCCTATGAGACTTCGATCGGTGAAAGGAAAAAGGGGACAGGTATGCGGTCCGTAGGACGGCCTCTGTAGTTCCTTGATCATGACGGTAGGTTAGTGTAACCTTTGATCATAACAACTACAAATGTTTGTAACTGGGTCAGTCTGATACAGCCAGCCCCCGAGTGATTCAGGGATATCCTCCTCGAGGTGCTTGAGAGGTATCAGTGCACATTCGCATCAAATGGATATATGTGAATTCTCGTAGAATGTAATACAACGAGAAAAACCAAGAATCAATAAAAGTGAATTAGACATAACTGACGGTTGTCAACTATCATCCTGATGTTCTGAGTTCTTGCTGCCAGGCTGCATCCTCGGGGGTGGGAGTCACCACTGGATCCAAGGCTGAAGAAGGTGATGCTGTTATTTACATCCTTACCGTCCATTTTGCTTGAGCGTAGCACTTTGTCGATGGTGGGACATCCGTTTAGATCCTGATCCCGGACAACAGACGAGTCGGGAGCGATCGGATCCTTTGGCGAGCAAGAACATAACAAGACAACTGGTGCAACCACACGGTTATGCGTGTAGGCCAACTCATAGAGTTTTCGGCCTTGCTCGGCTTGGGAGGTGCTACTGGTTGTACGGGCCCTCCCCTCGAGTGATTCTGCTTGATAATCTGTTGGCTAATAGGGGTTCCCTTCTCGCTGAGAGAATGATGACAGCCTCCTCTTACCTGCAGCCATTGGCTGCCAGATGCAAGCGTGTAGCCTAGATCAGGAGTATCTCAAAGCAGGGTTAGTGCTCGAGTAATCGACCGCGCTGCCCTGTTACCCTTCCTGGTTAAGGAAAAGTGAAAGCTCTAGTTTGGTTTTGGTGAATTGATGAAACCCTAAGTGCTAACCTAGTTTATCAAGTGATCATGAGATAGGTAGCACACTCCAAGTGGTGAAGCAAATGAAGATCATAGCATGATAAAGATGATGGCATGGTGATGATCAAGTGCTTCGACTTGGAAAGAAGAAAGAGAAAAACAAAAAGCTCAAGGCAAAGGTATAACTTGTAGGAGCTATTTTATTTTGGTGATCAAGACACTTAGAGAGTGTGATCACATTTAGGTTTGATAGCCGTACTATTAAGAGGGGTGAAACTTGTATCGAAATGCGGTTATCAAAGTGCCACTAGATGCTCTAACTCATTGCATATGCATTTAGGATCTAGTGGAGTGCTAACACCCTTGAAAATATTTGTGAAAATATGCTAACACATGTGCACAAGGTGTTTGCAGGGTTGAGATGGGTTTGGGTCCCTATCGGGATTCGGCGCTTTCGGGAAAATGAAATGTCTATTTTCTATTGCGCCGGATGCAAAATTCTTGGTGGTTGGCACACTTGAGCAAGGGTGAAGAAGTAAGAGTTGAAATGGAATTGATCAAAATGATCTTTGGCGTCGGTCTCAGTGGCCGACGACCCGAATCAAGCTGCCGGGATGGACGCCGTGCGTCCGGTCGCTACCGACTTCAATGATCATGATGGCTAGGGGTTGAGCACCGGACCGTTCTCTGCGTCGGTCAAGGTGGACGGACGCGTCCGTCCGTCGAAAAAATCATGCCTCGGGAGCTTACTAGAAACGACCGGACGCTGGGGCTTCAGCGTCCGGTCGATTTTATCGGACGCGTCCGGTCATGCCCGGAGCTTCTCAGAAACGACCGGATCGCAGGGGCTTCTGCGTCCGGTCGATTCGGAGGCGGCGTCCGGTCGAGGCTGATGACCGTTGAGTCTGGACACGTGGTGACATCGAGCGACCGGACGGCGAGCGCGCCGTTGTCGGTCGGCCGGTCGACCGAGCGTCCGGTCGAACGTGTTTTGCCCAAAGAAGGGGTATAACGGCTCTATTTGATGGGGGCTATATATAGCCCCATGGCCGGCTCAAGGGATAACTCTTGCACATTTTCATTGACATAGCAAGCTTGTGAGCCTAGCCAAAGGACTCCCACTCATCTACATCATTGATTCATCATCATACTGAGATTGGGAGTGATCCAAGTGCATTGCTTGAGTGATTGCATCTAGAGGCACTTGGTGATTGTGTTTCATCATGGATTTCTCTTGTTACTCTTGGTGGTTGCCGCCACCTAGGCGGCTTGGAGCAGCAAGGATCGTTGAGTGGAGGAGGTGATTGTCTCCGACTCGATCGTGGTGATTGTGAGGGTTCTTGACCTTTCCCGGCGGAGCGCCAAAAGGTACTCTAGTAAATTGCTTGTGGCTTGTGTGATCCTCATCTTGTGTTGGTTGTGCGGCACCCTATTGAGGGTTTGGCGAGTGATGCCAATTAGCGCGAACCTCCAAGTGAGTGAATCGCCACAACGAGGACTAGCTTGCTTAAGCAAGTAAGTGAACCTCGGTAAAAATCATTGTGTTCATCATTTGATTCCGAGGTGATTGGTCATCATTGTTATTCATCTTCGTGATTGATTGGTTCATTCATCTACACGGCGGTATAACCCTCTTGATCACTCTCTTTACTTTACATAAACTAGTTGACAAGCTCTTTAGTGTAGCTAGTTGTGAGAGCTTGCATGCTTGGTTGGTGTGGCTCTTTAGTTAGCCTTTGAGAGCACACTAACATAGGGTAGTGTCATTGCTCTTGTGTGAATTGACACTATCTAAACTAGAATTGTGGTAGGTGGCTTGCATTTTTGAGTAGGCTAGCGCAACACTCGCTTCGCCTCATAATTGTCTAACCATTTGGTTCAGTGTTGTTGTAGAAATTTTTATTAGGCTATTCACCCCCCTCTAGCCATTAGGACCTTTCAAAAAGGTCTTACCCTTTCATTGATGGGGAATGTCTGAGCTTCGGTTGCTTGTCCGATGATGATTCAGTATTAGTGCCCGACCCACGTGGGATGGCTTCATCGTCGTCGTCATCAGAGTTCGAGTTCTTGAGTAGCTGGTCACAGCTATAGAGAAAACGGTGGAAAGCCTCTTGATCAATGAGTCTGGATACATCGGCGCCGTCCCACCAACCTTGTTGATCGGGGGTGCCGCCGATGTTGTCTTTGACTGTCGGTTCCTGCGGCTGGTATTCCTCTGTGGGAAGTTCGGTGGGTTCCACCGTAGCCTACGAGAGTGTCTCGCCATGGGTTGTCATGGCACGCCCCGATCTTATCGAAGATTGGGGGGCATGGCGGTGAGGTATGGATATCGGATCTGAGGCAGAGTCGAGATTCGTGGTTTTGCTTATGTGGAAAGTGGGAACGATCTCACCTTCTCGCCCATCTTCGACAAAAAGATGAGCGTAGCGTTTCAGGTATACCGCGAGAGCATTCGGTCCGACGTCCATAACCTCCTCTAGCCCGACGGTGAAAGCACGGATCTAAAGGGACTGTTCTCCTTCTTCGGTCGGCTCAGGTTCCTGAAGGCACAGGTCCCTGAATTGGTCAGCGATGAAGTCAAGCTTGCCAAAGGTGATCCTCTTGCCCGGCTGCTCCTGGCCCGGTTCATTGCCGATGTTGAAGATGACTCCCACCTGAAACACAAAATTAGTCTGAACACGAAAGGCCCCTACCTGGCGCGCCAACTGTCGGATTATTTAGCTCCGACAATATCCAGCAACGTGATCGCGTAGACGGAATCAGATGGTAGCACATGAGACACAGAGATTTATACTGGTTCGGGGCGCGGGGCGCGCTAAACCCTTCTCCAGTGGTGCGGCTGCTCTTGTATTCGTATGCTCAATTACAGGGGCGTTACTCCTAACTATGAGGTGGATGGAATAGGTGGAAGATGGATCCTGTGCTCGAGGTCTCTACCCTCCTTTATATAGGCAGGAGAGGTAGGGTTACAGAGACAGATTGTGTTCCTAGTTTGTTACAACAGATTGATCATAACTATCGTCCAGATACGCCCGCCTTGGTTTGCCTTGATCTCCACGTTGGTTGATCGCGTCAGCTGTTGAGGGCCTCCTCCTTGACGGCTGCTGGGCCGATAGCTTGGTGGTGGTCATATATATGGGCGGTGCAGGTACCCCTGGCCCATATCTCTGACATGTGGCGAGATGTGGTTTTGGGCCGAACTAATGGGCTTTTAGATGGGCCACTAAATAAATGCCTAAACCATCCTTTTTCCCTTTTCTTTTTCATTTTTTTCTTTTAACATCTTTTGACAAATTAGCACATAATCTGTATCTATCTTTATCTATATCTACACCTACATATTTATCTGTAATTTCGTGAAGCCACATCAACCTCCAATACCTTCTATTGATCCCCATGTATTTATAATTAAATTTCTTGCTCCGCCAGAAGACATCTGATTTCAAACCTGGATTAACGTCTATTGGGCTTCCTAGCCTCCTATCACGGTTTCGCTAGAAATCGGACACATAGCTTCAAAATTGGAGATTTAGGGAGAGAAGCAGGATTGGGGACGAAGAACAGAGACAGATTTCATTGAGGTTTCAGAGTTTCAATTCTTCACTACAAGACACAACGACCTTAGGCATTATATGCCAACATGATTCCTACCATAACAACAGTTAACTCACCACCAACTCACACCACTATGGCTTAGCTGTCACCGTTACCCCACCTTGACCGACGCCGTTTGCTCTATGGCCAAACGCGCAATAGTACTCCTGATCCTTCTTGCCTTCTCCTTGGTGGCCTTGACATTGCCCCTCCCTCGAAAAGCTGCTTGTCCCCAAGCAGCACTAGATGGAAATGGCCACCGGAGATCATGAGCTTCCTACCGTATCACCAAGGTTGGTGAGTGATCAGACCACTACACCTAAATTTGTGACAGTGAGGAAACCCCTTATACACCATACTCCATACGTGAAGCGAGAAAATGGATGGACTGGACAACCGTGGAAGGATCATCAAGAACCAAAGTGATATCATCTCCCACCTACACTGAAGGAGGCATATGCTGCTTCAACTGGGACGCATGGATCACAGGATGAATGCGACGTGCATCAGGTAATTGTAGATGGTATGCCACAGTGTCACCTCGGATTCGGAGATTGTTTTGGGAACTCTTGGAGATGCTCTAAGGTGATTCAACTATGCAGCTAATGCTTACCTTGTAATGTCTTCCTTTCTTATCCTGAGAAGGGTTTCATATTTATTCTATACTTTTAAAGTATATGGACTTTGGATACACCACATTGTCATGCAGTTCCCTAAAATATACCTATCAGAACTATAAACATAATATTTGAATGTCTAGGTGGCCGAGTAACCAAGAGGCTAAAAGTCGAGCTACTTGTAAGGTGGTGTGACTGAGGGAGAGTGGTTGAGTAATTAGGTGACCAAGTGATGGAAGGTTGGGTGAACGAGGAGAGTGACCGAGTAATTAGGTGACCAAGTGATGGAGTGAGTGCCCAAGTGTGATGAAGTGAGTGGCCAAGTGCCTGAATGGCTCATTACTTATGTGGCAGAGTGATTGGATTGAATGACCGAGTGGTCAAGTGATTAAATGATCCATTGCTTAAGTGGCCGAGTGATTGGAGTGACCGAGTGGTTAAGTGATGGAGTGATTCACTCCTTAAGTGGTCAAGTGATTGTAATTATTGCTTAAGTGATCGAGTGATTAGGCCGAGTTATCGAGTGAACGAGTGGCCAATTAGATGTGTGGCTGAGTTACTAAATGTTCAAGTGATTGGATTGACGAAGGAGCTCAAGTAGGTACTGGATTGCTGAGTTACTAAGGGGTGTTTGGTTTGAAGAATGATCTAGTCCATCATCTCCTTATTTCTTATTCCTCACCTAGGTGTCTGGTTTGAGGAATAGTCTAGTCTATCATCTACTCATTCCTCACCTCCTTTTTTTGGTTTGTGGAATAAAATGGGTTGGTGCATCATCGTCTCATTCCTCCTAAGCTCATAATTAGTACTAGTACGAGAAATTAACTCATGATTGCACCGCCTCATCTAGAATGGAGTGAATCATCAAACCAAATACACCATGTTTAAGTGATTAGAATACCCCGTGTTTAAGTAATTAGCTTGACGACGGAGGGCCCATGTTCAAGTGATTAGAATACCCCATGGCCGAAAGGAGCTCAAGTAGGCACTGGATTGCCGAAGGAGCTTAAGTACCAAGTGCTCAAGTGACTAAGTGGTTGAATGACATAACAGTGTTAGTAGGTGTGCTCAAATAGATACTAAAATACTCTTTGTGCCCAAATGACTAAAAACGGCCGAGTGCTGCGTAGCTAGGTGTGTTCAAGTAGAAGTTTCAAAAAAAGTGTTCAAGTAGGTGTGTTCCCAAGTACATACCAAAGTATTCAAATGACTAAATGGCTAGGTGTGTTCCCAAGTACATACCAAAGTATTCAATGACTGGGGTGACGGTGCCCGAATGATTAAACGGCGAGTGCCTGAGTGCCTGCTCGAGTGATATCTTAAGGGGAAAAAAATCATATATCTCATTAATAAAATGATACAAAATAATTCAGAAACTACGACATGCGTGGCTACTAGTATATATTATAAATGTAAATCTGGCCAGCTGAGCGCGTTAACCTATCTACTACTTGGAAATTAGTTTGAGTGCATCTGTAAAACAAATAGATGTGACAAAATTATTCAGCAAAGAGACAATACATTCACCAATGGTTTCCACAGCAGACGACGAGCATACCGCTGATGCACAAGCCCAGCCACACTAGCAAAGCTCACACTTTCCCTTCCAGACAGACATCACTTATTCCCTAGCTACTTATTCACATCTCCGAACTGGCCGGAGCGGCGATGGACAGACACCGGTACACTGCCGACCCCAGCCTAGCTAGGGCGGCACACACACGTACGACGAACACCAGGATATGTAAACACGCACTCGGGGAGAAGATGACCAGAAGACGGTCACCCACGTACAGAAAACAGCATTCCACGACGACCCTGCTCCGCTCATACTGACACGCACGCATCCATGGATGACTTGCTTACGAGGAAGCCCTGCCGCCGCCGCCAGTGCCAGCACCGGTGCCTCCCCCGGCGCCGCCGCCGCCGCCCGAGGCGACCTCCTGCGCCCTGCTCTGGATGGCGTGCCCTGCCTGCGCGGTCTTCTGTCCCGCGTGCGCCGCGGCCTCCGCCATCCTGCGGCGCGCTTCCTCCACGTAGTCCGGGGTGCGCTGGAACGCCTGCCGCGCCGTGTTGGCGAGGCACGTGAGCGAGGACAGGCCGCCGAGCCCGAGCGCGCCCGACGTGAGGAACCCGGTCACGGCCGTCCCGATGAGCAGCGCGGCCGGGACGAGCACGGGGCTGAAGAGCAGGAACACGGGAGTGGCCAGCGCCAGCCCCACCACGGAGGCCGCCAGCGCCAGCCCCGACAGCACCAGGAGCAGCCCGCCCAGCGGGAACAGCGTCGCCACCGTCAGCGCCTGCGACGCCGTGGGCCCCTTGTCGTGGATCATGCCCTTCACCTGCTCACCCATCGGGCGGCCGCCCCCCTGATGCTGCCCGTAGATGCCGCTGCGGTCGCGATCCGCCATTGCTGCTGCCGGTCGTTTGCGCGCTGCGGCCGGTGGTGGAGTGTGATCGATGGATCAAGGAGCTAGCTTTGCAGGCAAAGTGGCAGAGGAGTAGTGAAGTGGAAAGGCCTGGCCAGGCCGCCGCATATAGGTGGCGAGAGCGGTGACACGTAGGGGAGGGGAGGGGGTACGTGGCCGGGTGGATGCTTGCATGGAGTACACCGCTCGAGGGAGGCTGACACAGCACGCGCGGCCGGAGGCGGGACTGTCAGATTCATGGGAGCTGTGTCGTGGGTGCGTGCCAGCGCCAAGCGGTGTACATGTGTGCACAGCATGTGCATGGACAGCGCCAGACAGCAGACGGTGGCCGAGTCGGCTAGCGTGGTATGGTCCAGTACACGGGGTACTGTCGTCTTAGAGAATTCATATGGGGATTCCATTCCATTCATACGAGTCAATTCAAATTGACTTGAGTTTGGTAGAACTCAAAAATTAAGGGGTGTTTGGTTTACCTAGCACCTCCTAAATTTAGTAGCTTTTAATCATTTTTAGTAATTTTTTTTGTCAAACACCTTTACTAAAAGAGACTAAACATTATTTAGTCAGCTAGTCACCTAAACTTTACTAGCAGCTCCTAAAACCACGTCTGGACAGGGCTTGCCCTTCATCAATGCGCCCTGTCCAAGCGCACCGGTACCCCCTCACTCACAGCTCACTCTCTCAGCTCGCTCACTCTCTCCCTCTCACGCTCGCTCTCCTCTGCTTTCCCCGCCGCCGCCGCCACTTCGCTCCACGCCGCTGCCGCTCCTCCAAACCCCTTCATCGGCGTAGCAGCTCCTCCGCTCACCGCTTCCGCCATGGACAGCCACGGGTCCGAATATCCGGACTATTACTTGTAGTCCTCTTCTCCGGTGGATCTGAATGGCTCCGGTCCGTCGTCCCCCCCCCCCATCGCCGGCGACTTCGGCGTCTTCTCCCAAGCGCCATCGTATGGTGCGGGCTCCTCCGCTCGACGCGGCATGGAGGGGCTGGATCTAAACACCGATGTCGCTGGCTTCCCCTACATGGGCTCTTACTAGGGGCTCCTCCAAGGTGACTTCGCTCCCAGCGGTATAGGGCTTCTTCCTCTTCGCATTGGCGCCAGATCCGGTCCTAGAGGGTTCGTTCCTCCTCGGCCGACCGCAGGAGCGACCGGATCTGGGAAACACCCGGCTTCTCGCGCTGCTGTGCGCCGCTCCAGGGTGGGAACCGGCAGTAGCCGTGCCCACGCGCGGGCAGCTAGGATGCGTGGAACACTTGCTTCGGGCAGCTCGTATCCTCCAACTGAAGGGATGGAGCCAGAAGATGACGACGACATCTCGCCTGAGGTGAGCTTGTTCTCAGATCTGATTCGTACTTTACTCTGTTTATTATTTATGTTATGCATGTCTTATTTATGGTTCTGCATGTCTATTTTTTGACTAGATTCTCAGACTTTTCATTGATCTGATGTGTTAGGTTTTATTTGTTCGATGTACAAGTGTTTATTTGTCTAATCTGTTTGATCTACAGATGTGTGTTGGGTTGTATTTATTTGATCTACAAGTTTGTATGAACTACTACTGTTTAGTTTGTTATTGAAGTGTGTACATGTTTCATGTAGTACTGTGTATTTGTTTGGTCTATATCGGTCTATTTCAATTTTTGTCTCTTGTTCTCTGATCTGCTTCTCTACTAGTTTGACAAGGCAAATTGGTCCGATGCAAATACATTTGTGTTCTCTTGTCTTGTTGTTGATGAAATGAGAAAGGGCAATTCAAGTAAGGGGACAATGACAAGGAGAGGTTATGATAATTTGAGAGATTTCTATGAGCAACAGACTGGCCTAAAGCATGATCTTAGATGTATGAAGAATAGATTCAGCCAGCTCAAGACCATGTATAGTTTCTACAAGTGGACACAACTACAAACAGGTGTTGGCCGCTAAGAAAACGGAGGGATAGATGCACCTCTATCTTGGTGGGATAGGCATACCAGGGTAATCTTTGTGCCTAATAATTTGTTTGCTTGTTCTACTTTCATATTGGTTTTTGCTAACAGTGGATTCTTATGATTTTTTAGAAGAAGCCAGAATGTAGAAAATTCATGTATGGGTTGCCTAGATTCTTTCCTCAGATGGTTGAGCTCTTCCAGAACACTGTTGTTGATGGCTCAACTGCCACCATCCCTGAGCTATCATGCCATGACCAAGACACATGGATAGATGAGGATGATGAAGATGGTGTTGCTACTCTAGACGACTGTGGCTTACAGACCAGTTCACCAAGTATCACAAACACCCGCAAGAGGGCAAGCAGCACAACTGACACAGCCTCAAGTCCTAGCAAGAACAAAAAAGTTCCAGTGAATGTTATCATGCAGGGGTTGGTCACTCGATTGGAGATTGCTGCTGAGAAAGAAGTCAATGCATTTGAGCGAATAGCACAGAGCAAGAGAGGGGAAGCTGCAAAAGCAAAGCAAGCCAGAGTTGATGATGTTGCTAGGTGCCTCAATTTGGTTGTGGAGGCTGGGGCAGACAAAGCTTCAAATGAGTACTATGTGGCTACCATGATGTTTAGAAGTAGCTACAACAGGTTGGTCTTTAGTGGCCTTGATACAAATGAGCAAAGGATGGCATGGCTGAGGAGGGCTTCCCACAATACTTGAGGAGGATAGGATAGAATGGCAGAAGACTTGGTAGATAGAGTCTCTAGTTTGGCAGCCTTAATTTTATTTTGCTTAGGACCTTAAATTTATGATGAACTATGTAATCGTAATGAACCATGGTTTATGTTTGGACCTTGTAATGCTTGTTGAACAATGTAATGGGTGTTGCTGCCATTGTTGTTGATGTTGTTGTGATGTTGCCCAAGTATTTTTGTTCATATCAACATTCAATGCTCTTTTAATATCTATTTCTTATGATGACCAGGGAGCATATGAAGTGGGATTTGCTGCTGGAGTGAATCATGCTGGACTTTCTGATGCTGGTGTAGGGGCTGCTGCTGGAGTGGCTGATGCTGGTGTAGGATCTGATGATGATTGGTGGAGTACTACTGATGATGGTGCCCTTACTGAAGACTCAGATGGCAAGTGGAGTACTGATGATGATTGGTCAGATGTTGATGATGAAGGGGACTGCACTAATGATGAGGAAGCTGGTTTGATGATGCATGCTGCTAGGTGTCAGCAGAAGAGGAGAAGGATTGCTACTGTTGTGATGTTGCTAGGTATGTACCACTGTGATAAGTTCATGAACAAGGCTGGTTATAGAGTCTCACTTAAAACTGGATATCAGTGGACTATGAGAACCCTAGGACATAGGACATAATGCTATAACATGTTTAGGATGCGCATCGATGTTTTTTATAGCCTTCACACTTTGCTAGTTGAGAGATATGGTATGCAGTCCACTACAAAAATGACTTCTATAGAGGCTCTAGCAATGTTTTTGTGGATGTGTGGTGCCCCTCAGTCCATGAGACAAGCTGATAATAGATTTGAGAGATCACTAGGGACATGTAGCAATAAGTTTGATAAGGTACTGTCTAGTGTGATGAAGCTAGCAATTGATATCATTAGGCCAAATGATCCACAATTTTTAACTATTCATAGAAGGTTACAATCTCCTCGGTTTGCTTCGTACTTTGATAAATGCATTGGAGCTATAGATGGGACACATGTACCTATCACTATGCCAATTGAGAAGGTAGTCTAGTACACAGGAAGGAAAGGAATCACCACGCAGAATGTGTTAGCCGTATGCGACTTTGATATGAGATTTACTTTTGTTCTAGCTAGATGGCCAGGATCAGTTCATGATATGAGGGTGTTCAATGACGCACTTGAGAAATTTGGTGACACGTTTCCACATCCACCTGTAGGTATGTATGGGCTTTTACATTTCTTCATTGTCTTTGTCATAGTATTTGTCATGTTACTTACACAAGTATTGTGTTGTGTAGACAAATTTTATCTTGTTGACTCGGGGTACCCAAATCGACCGGGTTTTCTTGCACCGTACAGAGGTACAAAATACCATGTCCCCGAATGGAGAGAAGGGCCTGCACCTAGAGGTAAAAAAGAGCTGTTCAATTATACACATTCTTCACTTAGAAATGTTATAGAGAGATCTTTTGGAGTCCTAAAGATAAAGTGGAGAATTTTGTTGAATTTGTCTAGTTTTCCCATGGCAAAGCAAAGCAAAATAATAATGACATGCATGGCACTGCACAATTCATTAGACAGAGTGGTATGATGGATGACCTATTTGACTTGTGTGATCAAGATGAAAACTATATACCAATAGAGGAAGGAACTTCAACTCAAGCAACTAGAGGCACCACACGTTTTGGAGACGAAGATGAAAACATGAATCAATTTCGTGATTGGATAGCGAATAATTTGTTTGCAAGGTCATAGCAGCGCCATGGATTGTAATAATGAAGTTTTTTAAACCATTTGAACATTATTTGTGAGAATGTACATTGCGGCAAACAGCTACCATAGCAGTCAAGCAGAGCTGCAAGGAATGGCGCTAGCGTGCAACCAAGCAGAGCAGCAAGCCAGACGTGCATTTGGCACCAAGGCTGCACGCGGGAGGCAGCGGTGCTAGCGGGAGCCAGCAGCGCGGCACCGTTGGCGCCAAATACCAAGGGTGTCAAGTTAGCATTAATGAGGGGTGTTTTAGTCTTTATAAACATGTTTAGTCACCTAACCAAACATGGCCTTATTTAAATTTAGGAGGCAGTTTAGCTGCCTAGATTTAGGAGCTGGAAACCAAACATGGCCTAAGATAGAGTACATGAGCACATACATGCATTAGCATCACCAGTTCACCACCCTTCTCTCCAGTCTACCGGAGTATCTATATGCCATAAAGCAACACCATATTTTTGCTATTTAGACTTACTTGCTATTTACTTGCGGCAGTGCTAGCGCCCGGACGCCTACACTCCTGAATAAACTTGAAAACACGTGTGTAGCCATTGCGAACATCAAGATAAAAACACTTGCAACATATGTATAAAACACTTGAAACACTTGCATATATACAACATCTCGATCTAGTTTTGCAACATCCAAATGAAAACACTTACAATATACGTCTAAAACAGATGAAACATTTAGAACATACACTTGAAACATACATGTATAGCCCATTGCAACATGTGCAACATCCCGATCTACTTTTACAACATCCTTATGAAACACTTGAAACATACCTCTAAAATATCTTAAACATTTCAAATGTACACTTACAACATGCATCGTATCTTGGTGCGGCCTCCTCCGTTGTGTGCATAGGCGCCGCAGCCGTAGCAGGAGGCGAGGCCGCAGGGCTTCCGTGTCAGGGCCCGACGCTTCTCCTTGCGCAGTGGCCTCAGTGGCTAGCTGACGGCCGAGGGAGCGGTCACCACGCGTGGGCGCGGCGGTGCTCGCGCCGTCAGGCGAAGCGGGCCGTAGAGCAGAAGCAGCGGGGCGGGGCGGTGGAGCAGGGGAAGGAGCAGTGCGGGGTGACCGTCGACGGCGGAGCAGGCTGCAGAGCAGGAGCAGCAGGGCGCCTGACGAAGCAGGAGCAGGTGGGGTCACCGTCGACATGCAGAGCAGGTCTCTCGTCTCCTCCTTTCCTAATCCAACCCGGCGCAACGAAAGAGATGGACGCAGATACCATAATAAAAAATGAGCGGGCACAGAGCATAGGTTTATTGGGCTAGTATGCAGGCCCACGAAAGGGCGTCCGGTCGGACGGATACCATAGCATTTGCGATTTACTTGCTATTTCTCCGAATAGCAAGACTACATGTATAGTGTGGATATCTATTTTTTAGCCCAATCCAATAACTTCTTTATTTAGCTTAGTATTTCCACTCAAACGGCTAATTTCTAAATGGTGGTGCCAAGCAATACTTCAATTTTGCAATGACAGTGTTTCCAACGACTATATCGCTGGTCTGTATAAAACGTAGGAATTTCACAAGATTTTAACAGAAAAAACGCAGGAACAGTTTTTTTCCCATGTTCCAAACAAACCTGAATGAATAATTTCCCAATGGACACTTTTGCAATAGCTATTGCAAGAATGTAAATGCAAGAGCTTCATTGTTTATTCTACGATGTTATAAAAATATCATATATAGTTTATGAATGGTTGGCCGTAGATTTAAGCTGCTCAATCTTCAACAGTTTCGGCCTTCTCTGCTTCACATTGACAGACAACAAACAGCTGGTATGCATTTTGGCATATGCCCTCATGCAGATCCAGAGTTCAAAGCACAGTGCTCTGTGCTTTAACTGAAGATGCCCTTTGAATTTATAGAGATTGACTGAAATATTTCTTCAATCCTGTCAGACCGAGCTCAGTTGAAAAAACATTATTACAAAGTAAAAAGGAGGGTGATTCTGTAATACTAAATTATGTACAACCACATTTCCAAATGATCAATAATGAGCTTGACCACTAGACCTACAGAAGAATTTCCCAAAATTTGCAGCTGTTTCACCATAAGTTAAAGAGAGCCCTAGTCTTCATGGGTCAGGGCCACTAAGAATTCTGGGGACCAGCTATTTATCAGGATTCAAGATGCAGCACTGGCAAAGTAGTCCCGAATCGTTCTCCGTTTCAATGATGGCGGCGGGCTCAGAACAGAAGAGGGACTGTTCATCTGAGCTTCCGGGCTTTTCCTTGCACTAAGGGCCTCCTCCTGGAACAATGTGAAGGCCCTCTTCTTTGTCGATTCAGGAGTGCCGAAGTCCAGTGCTCTGGGTTGAAGGGGAGAGTGGCAACCACTTTGCAATTCACCATCACCACTAGTGCAGGCAACTGCATCTCTTGATGTAGTAGCATGCTCATGGCTACTGGACCTTCGGTACTCAGTGTTTGGTGCAGTTATCCGCTTACGAATCACTGTTGGTGAGCTTACATTTGTGCAGTCCATTTTCTTGGTAC
The DNA here is from genome assembly GCA_904845875.1 of Miscanthus lutarioriparius. Lineage (NCBI taxonomy): Eukaryota > Viridiplantae > Streptophyta > Magnoliopsida > Poales > Poaceae > Miscanthus > Miscanthus lutarioriparius. The sequence goes on from CAJGYO010000002.1 coordinate 121,340,659, forward strand.
TCCACACACGTACCTGATACACAGAATACAGAATTGTCACATGTTCTGAATTCTGATTCATTTCATACTCTGCTATGCATTGCTTTGCTCACAAATTGTAGATGCTCTTGTCTACAACAGACTGTCACAAACACATATTATATATTGAACAAATGGAGCCATCTTTAGTATGTGTCAAGAAAAAATTTCAGGCATAATCAAGTAGACTTACCGTAGAATCATCAGAAGATGTTGCTATCTTTCCAACCTCTGACGCACACCTGAAATATAAATTCATATTGAAGCATGAGGATTTGGTTATCAGTAAGGGTTTCACAGAAATATTTGTTTGGCTGGACTAGAATCCGGCTTGTTCGGCTTGTTTTTCCAGCTGGGACAGTGTTTTTCTCTCACAAAAAATCAGTTTGAACAGTGAAAACCAGCATAAACAGTAGAAAATTCAGTCCAGCCGGACAAGCTCATGTTTGTAGATCGTACCAGTCAACTGAAGTTGCTTCGCCTTCATGGCCTTTCAAAACTATAGGAGCACTTTCAGGTTGATCCACCTATATCAATGGACAAACATGGATGTAAATATTATAATGATGTATAGTGTAAGAAAGCAGGCAACGGATCTGCGACAAGTACCTGCCACAGGTATACATTTCCATCACTTGATCCACCAAGGATGTGAGTTCCATCAGGACTGATAGCAGACTGCATGGTACAAAGTTTAGGTGTTTCAGAACATATATTGATCAAACTAAACATAAGCAGCTCTTTTGGAAATTTAAAGGAAGTCAACCCCAGATGGCCACTCACTGACCTTGACAAAGAAAGACTCAATTTTGCTGCCAGTGTAAACCTTTATGGGACCCTTGTTCATATGGAGAACACTGTACAAATAGATTCTGAAATGCATAAAGTCAAATCAGTATTTACCAATGGCATGAAAACTATTTAGTGTCTGATGGCAAGGTCTGAATTTTACCTGTTATCCATACATGATGCAGCAATGTATGCACCGTACGAATCTTGAGACAGGCAAGAGATGCCATGTTTCACCCCCTCCTTCAGAAACAAAGGACCAGTAAGTTTGTTCAGATTGAGCTAGGAAAACACAGCACACTGTAATACAAGATTCTATTGCTTTTTGTACTACTAGTTTTAACATTCTTTAGTGGATAGAGATGTTTACCAAAGGCTGGGCCCCTGCTTGAGAGTTCTTGTTGGAGACCGGCACTTTCAGGTTCCGTGTATCCCATATCTTCACAACACTGGCATACATTTAAAAAAGTACAATATTAGTATTTCAAGATATATGAAAATTATTCTACAAAACTGGATTTTTTTAAGAAACAGAATGAGTAGATGGCATGAGGCTAACTCATCATCAGGTAAGTGCATTGTGTTCACAATAATATCACAATTAATAAAACTATACAAACCATACAAAAACTGTGAATGTTGGTAAAAATTAAAAAGCAGAATAAAAATGAAAGAGCAGCTTACTTGTCTGCAGCTCCTGAAGTAGCAATGGAGACATCATCTTTCAGATAAAGAACTGATGTGATACTTGTTGAAGCCGCCTAAATGTCACCAATTTCAGCAAACCAACATAAGCATAAGAGGACATGAGATCATCATAAGCAAAAGCCATATCATGACGATTTAATACCTTTGCTCGAGACCGGGTCCGGTTCCTCTGTATGGGACTGTGGGCTTCTCTGACAACAGCAGATGACCTAACATGTAGCAGAACTTTCAATGAATTTGTATTGTCGCTACAAACATTTATGATCACTTAAAATTTGTAGTTGAAAGAGAACATTTACTAGCAATAGGACAACATACGTGAGGCACGTTTCACCATGGCTGTTTGGAGATTTAGGGTCACATCTTAAATCCCAAAGAGCAAATGAACCGTCCCTTGAACCGGAAACAATGAGCTCTGCAAAGAAAATAAACTACTTAACAGGAGTTTGTGGCCAACCTTTGAGGATTAAATACACATAAAAATAAACTGAAAGGCTTCAGCCATTCAGGAAATACATTACTAACCAGAATTTGAAGAATGGCAAGACAGCGACTTCACGCTCCCGGTATGCCCTGACAAGACACCAATGCATTTCCTGTTTCCTACACTCCATATTTTGACCTGATGCAGAACGATCATAATGAGATTTTGCAGAAGACAAGGAATTAGTTCAATGAAATGACGTGATCCTGTTGCGACTTACAGTTTGATCGCCCGATGCAGTCAGCATTTGGGATCCCTCCTACATTAGTAACACGCAAGATGGAAACTCCGTCAGAAAGGTACGCGTATCGCTGAACTTTTAACCTGAGGATCGGCTCTTTCGTTGGACTGTTCCAGACAGTGCAAGGGAATTTACCTTGATCCAGCACACGTCAAAGATTGCATTGTTGTGAGCAACCCAGTCCGACACCCTCGTTTCAGCTGCAAAGGACGACGTCAGAATGGAACAGAACGGATCGCACGACCCACTGTAAGGTCGAGAACACTCAAATCTTGGATCAAATCGGGGGAAAAGGAAAGGTTTCCAACCAACCTGATTTCTCTAGTGACGAGGATGCGGAAGGGAGGCGCCAGCGGGTGTCGTAGAGGCCAACGTACCCGTCTTCGTCGGCGACCGCCAGGAGGTTACAGGTCTGTGCAGTCTGGACCGATGAGGCAATTCATCAAAATATTGGTACTCGCAGGTCGCAGCTAGAAAGAAGATTTGACTTTGCAAAAGCACGCGAGACGAATGAGAGATCCCTTGTTTCAAAAAAAAAAATCAGATCCCAGGCTCCGAACCTTGCCGAAGGAGATGGCGAAGGGGATGGCGGCGTCGCCGGAGTGGTCGACGGCTATGACCCCACCGCCGCGGCCGCCGGGGTCGGAGGACAGGTCAGCGAGGTACGGGAGCCCCGCCATGGCGCGGGAGCAGACACTGGAGCCGCCGAGCTCCCGGGCCCGTAGACCGCCGAAGAAAGTCAGAGACAGGCGCCGCCGCGTCGCCATGAGAGTCAGAGAGAAAGAGAGAGATGGGCAGAGGCGCAGACAGAGAGAGGGAAAGGAAATGGCGGGCAGGCATTGAGCGCGAGGGGTTTAATGGAGGAAGGATTCTGCCCCGCCCCGCGCGAGGGGCGCGCCGGCGGGAAGAGCTTTTTCGTAATCGCGCGCCGCGAAAAAAAGAAGCCGCGGGAGCTGCTGCCGCGCTGGTTCTTTCGCTGCTGGATTTCGTGGGCGATGCCTCACTGGCAGGTGGGCCCAGGACGCTCAAGGCTCTTGAGCTGGCGGGGCACCGCGGGTTTCGTTCCGTTCGGTACAAGATTCTGAAAACTTGCAAAAGACCGGTCTTTGCGGGCTTGGTGTGGATCTGGCCCATTGAGCGTGGTCAACGATGGGCCGCTACGATCAAAATTTGCAAGGTTTCTCAAGAAAATAACCCTCCCACTATAGAGAGAAGTATAGAAAGTTTATGAGGGTGGTTAAAAATATATTTGTGAAACACGTGCATGCAAACCTTTTCTTATGGTGTATGCACGTCCAACCGTCCAACCTATCTCTAGTACATCATACAGAAGTTTTAGATAGTACGTAGATCGTAATAAAATTAAAAAGTCACAAGAGATATCATTGTATGCAAATGATAAGAGACAACTAGAAAACCCCATGTAATTTAGAGCATGTTTGGTTTACAGAACGAGGCAATTCAGAATGATTCGAACCTAGAAGCGAAGCTAACAATATTGTTTGGTTTGCAGCGTGGAATCACACCGTTCATCGACGAGTGCTTCCACGGAGAGTTAATTCTAAGTGACCGTGAGGAACCAACAAACACGTCATTCCATGAAAAGTGATAGACTGACTCATTCTGCTTTTTGACAAGTTCACCTGATGCCGAATGAATTCATTCGCCAAAACCAAATAGACCGTAATAGTTCCACATTTCCCCTCGTGAAGAAATCAGATATGTTTTTTATGAGATAAATATGGCATCGGCCCTATGGGAGATTCAAATGCCCAATGATAGTTGTGGAAATAAAGGAAAACCAAAAATCGTTAAGGACCCAAAATGTTTCCATTTTCTCATTTTTTCATATTTGTGGCTACCATTTTTATTTATTTTTACCCTAAGACATGGGAAACATCGGGAAAAAATCTCATGAGCTGGATTTTAATTTTTTCACGAGCAGAGACTGGAGTTTTGAATAGGTGATTTGCAAGTTTAGGGATCGACGTGACATGACATAATAAGTTTGATGATCTAAACAGACGATCTGCAAGTTTTGGGATCGAGATAACACAATAGAACAAGTTTGAGAGAACCCAAATGAGTGACTTGCGAGTTTAGGAACATAGATGATACAACCGAACAAGTTTGAGGTTCGCAGTGGGCTTTACTCAATTTAAAAGGTATATGTTAAGGTTGATGGACTATCTCATGAAAATGGCAAGAACACAGATCATGCATGTTCTCGATAAAAAGGCATACATACCACCAAATTTAACTAAGCTCCACAATAAACCAAAGACCAACATAACATCGAAAAAAATCCAGTTAATGATTATCCGATATGCGGTGGTGTGTAAAAAACATTTGTTAATATATATAGTCGATACATATTCATAAACATTAACCATACATATATGAGTGTTAAGACCAAAGTTGATACTTTCTCATAATCATATGGCATACTCCCTCATCCAGGTTCGTAGCTAGATGCCTTGTTCGTTTAGTTTTGTTTGGCTGATAAGTCAGGGCTGAAAGTGCTATTAGTTGATCTGGTGTGAGAGAAAATACTATTCGTTGGCTGAAAAAGTACGACTTATAAACCAAACAAGTCCAAACGAACATGACGAGAATTGTGTTTTTTTTAGGACGGGGGGAGTAGTATACTGTTTTGCAAACATATTAACTTTAAACTAAACTCATAAACAAATAAGTATAACGTAATAAATAAAAAATTTTAAATATCACCCCCCCCTCCCCCGATGTATTCGACGTAAATAATTTGTTCGGGCTTAATTTTGCATGCACCGTTTGGCGTTTGCCACTTTCATTTGATTATTTGGTCAAGACAGAATATATTATATTTTTTCCAAAAAAAAAAAAGGAAAAACTTTGCAAGCAGACGCTTGGGCAGGCCGACATCTTCACTTCTTCAGCCCAAGTGCCAAAGCCTCCGCCCGCCGGCATATAAACCATAAACCAAAACCCTAAAACCCATCTCCTCCTCTCTTTTCCCCTCCCTTTCCCGGCACGGGGAGCGACCTCCGCCGCCGCCGCCATGCCGAAGCACTACCGCCCTGCGGTAATCGTCTCATCGCCCTGGTCCTCCCTGTCTCTCGAAGGACCTTCTCTTCATGACGTGCCGTGGTCTCTGACGTGTTGTTCTTGCCATGTCTTAGGGTAAGAAGAAGGAGGGGAATGCGGCAAAGTACATCACGAGGACCAAGGCGGTTAACTACCTGCAAGTTAGCCTCGCAATCTTCAGGTTCGTCACTATCTCCCGATTACCACTGTTTATTGCCGGCGAGCCGTCATCTAGACGGCGTACTATTTTGAATAAGCTCGTGGGATGCTGATGCCAACCATATATGCTGTAACTGGGATTTTTTGCAGTTATTTTGTCCATCGAGCTTAATTACTACTATTTGTTATGTCCTTTATGTAGCCACTGTCTTCTACATGGCTCGTGTTAGTTCGAATCCTTGAACTCCATTTTTTTTTTTGACATTTTCCTATTTATTGCAGGAAGCTATGCATTCTAAAGGGTGTCTTTCCGCGGCAGCCAAAGAAGAAGGTGGAAGGGAACCACAAGACCTACTACCACACGAAGGATATTGCATTCCTTGTTCATGACCCTTTGATCGAGAAGTTCAGGTAGCTTTTCATACCAAATATTTGTGCCACATTCTTCAGTTCAGGGAGGCTACAGAGGGAGTCACTCCAATTCCTTATTGCTCTATATAGTGCCTGGGGAATATTACAATATTCCATGAATACCTTTGTATATGTATGTTCAGCTTGAAAAGTGATTTTATGTGTGTTAAGTAATGGAACGGTATTAGGGATTGTTTGGATTTTTGTTCTTTTAACAATATAGGATTATAGGCTGAACTAAATCAACTTCGACTAAACCATTATCCTTTTTTTTTCGAAAAAAATAGAAAAAGGATAAACAATATTCACTTTCAACTAAAGAAAGATGAGTCAAGATTTAACGGACATTTTTTTCTAGAATGGTTAAGAACATTTCTAACGAACTGATCTTTTAAATGGCTGAATAGCTTGATCTGAACAGCCACTTATTCATGCTAGTTAACCATAGCCTTAATTTATTTGGTTTTATGAATCAAGAACATCTTTTTTTGTGCATTAGTCTATTTCCCCTTTTCTGCCATGTGGGGTGAAAATTTGTATTTTCAATTGAAAGAATGAAACAAACTTAGTGTGGGCAACAAAGGCCATTAGCTGTGCATCGTGGACTCTTGTACATAATGCTACAATTTTGGTATATTTGTAAGGGCCTGTAATTTTTTAAAAAGCTATTCTGGATTTTGACTTTGGAAAAGCTGATTTTGGATTAAAATTCTGTATGATGTAGTGTGCAACATATGGAATATCACTAGCGCTAACCATTACATCATATCGGAATCCACAAAAGAAGCTCCAGAAGCATGCTGTTTGTTTCAGCTTCTGCTTCTTACTGGCCCTAAGAGTGGTAGCCTCTTGGCTCCTTGTTTGTCGGTGATGAATATCTTACTGGATTATTGTGAGACGAACTAGTGGTGTCTTAGTTACTTGGCTGAATTTGTTTTCTCTAGGAGCGAATAGAGTATATGAACAAGATCATGCTAAGGGCCTGTTTGTTTCAGCTTTTTGCTGGCTTAGCCCAGCCAAAAGCCAGAAGCTGAGACAAACAGCCTAGCTCTTGAGCTGGCTTTTGAAAAGATGGAAAGCTGGCTTCCGAGGAAATGAACTGAAAGCTGAAAAGCACGTTTTGAGGAGCTTTTCTGGCTTTTGGTGTGCTGAGAAGCTAAAAATTTATTACAAAAGCTAATAGCAAAAAGCGAACAGCTAGAAACCAAAAGTCAGAAAACCAGTTTTTGAGCCAAAAGCCCAAAAGCTGCAGCTCAAACAAACAAGCCCTAAGAACGCTACATTTTTCCTGAGGAATAATTCATATTACATTGTTTAATGTGCTTAATTCCTTAATGGTATTCTTATTTCATTTAATTCAGGGAGATTAAGGTTCATCGAAGGAAGGTTAAAAAGGCTGTTGCTAAGAAAAACAGGGATCTCGCAGACAGGCTGTTGAATCGGCCACCAACTTACAAGCTTGATAGGCTTGTCCTTGAAAGGTATCAAGCGAACTAAACATGATTATCCATGAGTTCATCAAGTACTCTCTCTATGCAGCATTAACTGTTCTTTTCTTTATCGAACAGGTATCCAACATTTGTTGATGCTCTTCGTGACTTGGATGACTGCCTTACAATGGTGCATCTGTTTGCGGCATTACCTGCTGTTGATGGTGAACGTGTTGAAGTCAAACGAATCCATAACTGCCGCAGGTATGCTTTGTTTAAAATTACCATGTCTTTTTCTTGGCCTGAGACTCATGTTCTTTCCAAGTGCACTAGGTAATTGTGCTCTGAATACCTATTTTTGTTGTCACTATGTGTAAAGCTATATCTTGCCTGGAATTTTGGCTTATCACTAAAATTCTATAGGTTTCTCTAATATCCTACATGGTAACCTTCAAACTTGCATGTAATCTGTGGATGTTTGTGGTCCTCACCAAGTCACATCCAAAGTAAAATCACAATTTTATAAATGTAAAAGCGTGTGCTTTCATCATTTCTTTTTATATAGAGGATATTTATTATTTTCTTCTCATATGATGAAGTCATTTCAAATCTTATGTGCTTTGAAATGTTTTGTTTGTATAGGTTAAGCCATGAATGGCAAGCATACATATCCCGAACTCATTCCCTGAGAAAGACATTTATTTCTGTGAAGGGCATATATTACCAGGTAATTATGTATCCCATGATTCTTTTATCTGTCTTTGCATATGTGATGGTCAAAATTCATGATTATGCCACATAATGCAGGCTGAAGTTCAAGGACAAAAGATCACCTGGCTAACTCCTCATGCTCTTCAGCAAGTATTAACCGATGATGTTGATTTCAATGTGATGCTCTCTTTTCTAGAATTCTACGAGGTAAACAAATATGGACCGCTCCTTAGTTCTTTTGTGTTTCATGTTTTGTGCAACTGTCAGTAAATTTCAGGCCAAGGCTAATTATATGTTTGTATATTTTATCTGATTTCCGATTATTGGTTATTTGTCTTGTTTTTCATCAAAGATGGGCTTGTTATAGACAAAACGGTGCTGTGGTTTTCCTTGGTGCATAAGCCACCTTTAGTCCTTCTAACCCGTAATCATGGAATGCTAATTTGCAAAGGGCTGAGAATCCTGTAGGTTCTTGATCAAGACACAGTGATGATATTGTAGTGCTTGCATTTCCATTGTAGGATCGCTGAGCAATTCATTGTCAATCAAGATATCATATTATGACGTCCAATAACTAATGTGGTGTTTTAGAAGCTATATACCGGTATTACATGGTTTTTTGTTGTTATCTACAACTCCCTTTTCCATGAGCATAGTTTCAATAGTTGGCTATTGACACCATACATGTTGACGTTTTCATGAATGCTCCCTTAGAAAGTTCAACAGTGCTATTTCTGGTGTTTGTTTCAACCTTTTGACTGAGCCTGTTGTGCCTGCAGACTCTTCTAGGATTTGTGAACTTCAAGCTCTATCATTCAATAAATGTAAATTATCCTCCTATTCTGGATCCACGTCTGGAAGCTTTAGCTGCTGGTATGTTCTGGTGCTTATTATTATTAATCACCTCTGTCCATTTTCTTGGATGTATACACTGCTATATTATTTTTCTCTGTTCTCTAGTTTTATGCGGACTCCTTTTCTGATATCATGTTGCGTGGTGCCAGAGCTATATGCATTGTGCAGATACATGTCTGCTGGTTCCAGAAGAATGATTGGGAATTCACAATCTGACGAAGTTATGGAGGATAAGGACGAGAAGACTAAAGCTGATGGAGTAATTGAGGAAGAGAAGGATGTGAAGAATAAAGCAAGCTCAAAAGCAGATGAATCTGAGCTCAGATTAGCACTGCTTCAACATCAGCTCCCAACTAATGAACCTGGTGCACTGATGAATCTTGTAGAAGAATCGACTGCTGATGATGCAGATGATGACGATGCTAAAGAATGTAAAGGTTTATTTAAGAACTTAAAGTTCTACTTGAGTCGGGAGGTAGGTTTTTGGAATTTGTCATTACTGCAAGCCAAATTTGGGGTTGCAGATCAATTGATTTTTCTGATTTGAATATCTTTCAAATGTTTTTAATCCTTTATATGCACTTTCAGGTGCCTAGGGAGTCCCTATTATTTATTATCCCAGCGTTTGGAGGAACTGTTTCATGGGAAGGAGAAGGAGCTCCGTTTAAAGAAGAAGATGAAGATATCACTCACCAGGTTGATTGCATCCTCAATAATATATTACACCAAAGTTTAACTATATAGACGGGGACGTTGATGTACCATCTCTAAAGTAAGATGCCACTCTAAGTACCACGACAGAAATGTCATACTAGGGGTAATAATTACTACAATACAATTTTTGTATGTGACTAACTGTTCAGGTTACACTCAGTACCATCATATCTCGTAATTCATAAACATAAAAGGTGATCAATGAAAAGTGCACAAGTGAAGTAAAATCAAATGGTCCATGGAAGTTTTTTTTATGCTTGCTAGTATCCCATATTGTAATAAAAAATAGGAGTATGATATCACATCATCACACTATATAGCCTTTTATTTTGAAGAGTCCATGATACGCCTTTGAACAGATACATGATTCACAGTGACAATACTGCACTCATTGCCTGCGCTAAGACTGACTGACTGACATGTGGGGCGGGGATCATCAGTGATGGTGTTACCCCTTCTAAGCCAATACACTATCACGTGTTTAAAAAGGGCGTACCCAGTGCAGAGAGCTCCCGCTCTGTGCGGGGTCTGGGGAAGGGTGTCAGTGGCAAGCCTTACCCTCGCCTGTGCAATGCGAGGAGACCGCGACTCGAACCCGGCACCTTCTGGTCACAGGCGATAAGACTCTACCGCTTGCACCAGGCCAATATCTGTTGTCTGTTACAACCGTTTCGTACGTCTACTTTGAGTTTCTTTTTTTTTTCCACACTATTCTTTTATTAATTTATGATAGAAGGTTGTTTTATGTTTGTTTGTTTGTTAGGTTTCTTTGAGTTGCATCTCAATTTACTTAACCTACAACTTCTGTTATAATGCAGATTGTTGATAGGCCGACACAAAGCCATGTTTTCCTCTCCAGGGAGTATGTTCAACCACAGTGGGTCTTTGATTGTGTAAACGCTCGTATCATATTGCCGACAGAAGGTTATCTTGTTGGAAGGTATGTCACATGGGGATTGTGATAACTGCGACTTTACCATTGCACCATATGTGGATTCTGTCAGATATGCTAAATTGTAACTGCTTATGCTGTAGAATCTGTTTAGTGACAATGAATATTTAATATGATGCATGAGACCTGATTACAAATTTGCCAAGTCCTGCACTCTTTTGGTGCCAGATGCCTAGATTGCCAGTTGCTCTCCATTTGCTACTGATAGAACTTTTTAGCTGTACGCCTAGCCTATTACTTACTAGTTGCTAGCGCTGCTACTAATTTCTTGGTACTGCTACAACAATACCACATGTTGCTGCTACAATATTGTGTTAATTTTTCGCCACTGACGAGAAGACCATGAATTATATTGTGCAATAATAAAGAAAAGTAATAATTCGTAGGCTAGTATATGACAATTTTTTTCCATGTTGCAGAGTACCTCCACCACATTTGTCTCCTTTTGTGGACAATGATGCAGAGGGCTACATTCCTGAGTATGCAGAGACAATAAAGAGGCTGCAAGCTGCTGCACGCAATGAGGTCTTGCCTCTTCCAGGTATTGGTGATGAAGATCTAGACAATTCATTGGTAGCAGCAATGATGGATCGAACAGAATCTAACGAAGCTGCTGAAAAGAAGAGGAAGGTGGGTAGTGTTTCTTTCAGTTTAAGTGGTTTTCAATGCTTCTGTTTTTTCTTGTATTGAATGCATTTCGTGTAGTGATCTTGGCATGTCTTTTCTTTTTCCCTAGTTGGAGATGCTAGAGAAGCAATACCATGATGAACTGAAGATGGAAATTGATGGCGTTGCTTTCTCTAGTCTGTCAAATAAGGAAGGAGATAAATCACCAGATGCCAAAGATGATACTCAGTCAGATCGCGAGGAGGATGCCAGTAAACAAGAGGAGAAGGATGATGATGACATTGGTACTGCTCTCATGTCTCGCAGGCAGAGAGGCCTTTATAAAGCTATGAAGGTATGTGTACTCTATCTTTTGCTGAATGCCTGTATGCACTACTGGTTTTTAATGTGAATATGGTTACAAGTCCTGATAATGCTCTCTATAGAAATAACTTCCGTTCCTGTTAAAAAAGGTTCTAGTATAGTGCATGACTTAGATTGATACTAGTAAAAGCTTTTCTTGTTGACTTGATAGTTCCCTCTTTGATAATATCTACCTTCACATGCATTTTTGCAATAATTAGTTGACAGTTCTATCATAGATTCGTAGTCTTTGATTTGTCTTGCTTCTGATTGCCTTTCTCTATTATCTCAAATTATTATTAACATCTCTTTTGGATGGTTTTTACGGCTATCCTGTTTCTTTGTGAACACAGATGGGCAAAGAAAAGAAAAAAGAGAAAATTGAGCTACTTAAGAAGAGAAAAAAGAACACGGATTCTAGTGCTTCCAAGAAGCGGCACTGATGCTCAGAGTTCGCCAGCGCCACATAAATCTTCATCGCATTGGTGTGGCATCTCTAGTAGAAATGTTGCCATGATCAGCTCATCTGCGTGCCAAGTCCCCGTAATGAGTGGTTGTCTTTTGATATCTCCTATGTATGCTAAAGATGATCACAAGGAATATGTACCAGGAAACCTGAATAGAAAAGTTTTGATCTGTCTTTATTATTGTGTACCAGGAAACTTGAATAGAAAAGTTTTGATCTTCTATGTACTAAGCATTTAGAGTCGTTAATTTTGTTTAGCCTGGATATATTGCTTGTCTTTTTTTTATAGAAAAGGTACAAGAATCAATTGTCGTTTTCTGTGTACAAAGTTTTTCTCGTTGGCAGGGTCTACTTTTTTTTTTTTGAAAAGGTAAATTACATTCAAAGCTTAAATACAAAGTATAGAGATGGGGCAAAAATTGTCCCATTCAAAGTTTTCCAGAGCCATCTGGTTAGAACAGTTAGTACAGTTTCTAGAATGCGTCTAAGATTCACAAGAGAACAAGCAAGAGCAAGGAATGTAAATTGGCAGGGTCTACTTGTTTTACGCTCGCACTGGACTGGTTGGCACTTGGCAGGCCATTCCGCATATGCTTACATGAGTTTGTAGGCGTAGATGAATTACTGAGCGCAACCAAAGTTCAGAGAACATATGACGAGCCATGATTGCTCAAAGAAAATGACGAGCCATGACATTTAGGCGTAGGATGAATTATTGGGCGCCACCAAAGTTCAGAGAACATATGACGAGCCGTCTTTCGTCTAGGAAAAATACCTTACAATTGTTGGTGTCCTACGTTTTTTTTTGCTGGTCCAGTACGGGTCTTTTTTCTGACGCAAACTTCGTTACAGCCTTACAGGAATCGGAAGATGCAAACTTCGTTAGTCGTTACAGGAATCGGAAGAGGAACCGAACAAATCCGGTATTCGCCCCATCGGATTGCATTACCGTGACTTTCTGCTACCATTACAGAGAGAACCAAACACTGCCTATAACTATAAGTAATGTTTAGAGATCTATAAAAAAAAATGGGGGCTTCTTGCAAATTTGCTGTGATCATATCCATGTCCTTTTAGAATACCAATAGGGGTTTGAAGGGCCAATTCCATGCCTCTGTCCACTGTACCCTTTCCTCATCTTTCGATGTTTTGATGCACTGCTCTCCAGGTTCAGATTCACTTTAGGAGGCTCCTTAAAACAGAATGATGCTGCTACTTTCTGAAATACAACAATGAATTAGACATATTCAAACAGAGTTCGTGAAATATCAGCAATTGGTATTTTTCATTGGTCTTCAGCTACCTTGAAACTTTCAAGGGATAAGCTAGGCTACCACTAAATTTAAGGAAATAACAAATGTGCTTCTACTTGACAACTTAAGATTATGTAAACTTGCAATGAAGCAAAATGCTGAGCCAATAAAAATGAACAGAAACCAATAACAGAACATTGAGAAAGAACGTCACAAACATTTACCTTGAGATCAAGCTGATGGATATCAAAAATATTTTTCATAGAGTGTGAGTTGTATGCCAAAAGGTAGGACCTGTAGGCTTCCTTCGCAGACTTGTTTAGAAAGTAATTCCCAGTAACAATATTCTCTTGCTCCAAAAACTCACGTTATAATAAAATAGATTGAAACGACGGGATTGAGTTGAGAAAGAAACACTCACAAGTTGTGATAGCGATTTTGGGACATGCTTTTCACTGAACACATATTCAGTCAGAGAAATTTTGGCTGCCTGCAAGCAAACACCAAATGCGTCACTCCCTCTGTCCAACTATGTAGGACACTAGAGCTTCCATGTTACTCGTACTGGACTAGTAAAATTGTAAAAAATGCGTAGCATATAAGATTATACAAAATTCATATTTCAAAGTACTTTCACACTACTGACTTTGTATTTAGACATAATGTCAGAAAACAGTGATCACTTTGAGTTAAGAAAATAGTGCTGCATAAACTGATATACATCAGGTTTCCTCTTAATAAAGGGAGACAGACATATGTCACCGTAACATTAATTACCTGCAGGTGAATGAGCAGCTTTAATTCTTCCGGTAGTAAGAACAGTAATGCACTTCCTTTGCCTTTATCACCTCGGGCAGTACGACCAACTCTGTGAATGTAATCCTAAAAATTAAATTCAAATGTCAAACTTAGCAAAATTGACAAATGCATAATTTCTTTAGCATGGTTTGGAAGCACTAACCTTTGGGTCATCTGGAGGATCATATTGCAGAATATAGTCCTAAGCAAGGCACCAGATCCTTACATTAGTAAGGGGATATACCATATACGTAGAAAGGAGTGGTATGAATGGTTTAAACTTACCACATCAGGAATATCAAGCCCACGTGCTGCCACGTTAGTGCATAATAAGATGCCCTTTTCTTCCTTCAGGAATCGGAAGAACGTACTAGTTCGTTTCTGCTGCTTCAGTTGCCCATGGATCTCGTAACACTCTATCCCGAGGAAATTAAGAAGTTCTGCATGGAATTTGACTGAGCTACATGATGAAAAGAACACCATGATCTTCACCTTCTGCTCCTCACCCACTTCCCCTCTTAGGACCTTCACCATCTGCTCCTTGTGAACTTTCAATCTTAGGAAAGTGTACAAAACAAGAAACCTTTTCTCGCTTGGAATGACACAGTAGCCCTGCTGCAAGCCCTCAACTGTAGGCTGCCAGAGCATCAAAGTTATATTTCTCATACCAAATAATCCAGAAAAATGTTTTAAAGAGATATGAACAGCATGGTGAAACAGTTGCATACCTTTAATTCAGAATCATCAACTCCAACATAAACAAGTTTACGTTGTCTTTCTTCATTTTTCCCAAATGTAAAATTCGCAAAATCTTGAACCTGTGGGATTACAATTTATAACACATAAGCATTTACACCAACAGGGGAAATTAAGGAAAAGTTTGGATAGGATGAATAACCGACCTTTTGAGTCTGTGTAGCAGAAAAAAGAACAGTTTGTCTATCCTGCATATCCATAATAATTCCAGGACAAAACATAGTAGTTTCAGACTCAGTAGAAATTTTAATGGCTGCACTATGCACATGAAACGAAATTGGCAGATGGTCACATACCCGAGGGAGGCGTTTAAATATTTGTTTCATATCCTCCTCGAAATTTTGCTCAAGTATCCGATCGGCTTCATCAATTATAAGGCCCCCAGAGAAAAATAGAGGGTGGTAGTGGTCAGTCATGATATTCACTGCCTTAACAGCAAATTCTCATGTTTTTCTTTTCCAAGAAATTCAATGCCATTTTCCTGCCAGATAGGGACCCATATTACATGAGCCAGTAAACAAGGCTTCGCCTTCTCCATGGGCAGCCCAGCACAAAATTAATTGGCTTTAGTATTCTCTGGGCCGAGGTTTGAGTGGGCAACAAGATTGATTCCATCCCCGCTCGAAAAGATATTTACAATGCAATTATATGTTAATTTAATTGGAGAACAGAATCAGTTTGGTTTTAAGGATGGTTACGAAGAATAACTTTTAGCTACAAATCCAATACTTGTACCCATACTGTATCGGTTTTGTTTACAGAAATAACAAATAACATTATATGCAATTCCACTTGACTTTTGTCAAGCACAAATTTGCTGCAACTAATAGCAAACAAAGACGAAACACATAACCGAGCTAATATAACAATACGACTTTATCCAAATATAAGCTATTGTCTTTTACAATTTTGCATATACCTGGCATAATGTATGCTGCAATTTGATATATACTCTAATTCAGCATTAATAGGTAGACGGAGTCATGGACAAGCATAAGGTAGATGTACACAAAGATTTCATATATAAAACAATCAGGTAACTGATCATGCAAATAGATAAGCATGAAATTTCTGGTTGTATTTTTTATCTAAATGTGACAATTTAAGTATATGCACTATCTCAACAGAAATAAGGAATTTGGAAAAAAATGATAGTAACCAGAATGTCTTTACCTTTAGCTCTTTGTATTTGAAACTACTGGTACTTCGCAGATGGTCCAGAAGCCTGCCCAGTGTGGCAACTAAGACATTGATCCCTTCTGCGGGCTGGTTGGCCTCACTTCTCATGTTAGTGCCACCAATTACATATCCAAGAGTTTGCGAGTGATACTTCATTAATTCCTTGGCAACATTGTGTGTCTAGCACAAATGAATTGACGAAACACATAAGGATAGCAAAGTGTCAAGTATGAGCCCCTGCCCCTACAGGTGAATAGTCTCAGCAACCATCCAACATTCAGATACACTATAGAAAGCTACCTTTTGAAGCCTCGTTTCAAAAAAAAAAGCTACCTTTTGAAGCCTAACAATTTGGTGATAAAATTTGGTAATATATAGCAACGTGAAAAGAAGTTCTCATAACTTAATCTTCAAATCAAAATACTGTAAAAACAAACAGCATTGTGTATTTGCGTATTATATTTACACACACGGCATTATGTTAACAAAGAATAACTTAACCTTAGATCAGTTGACACATCTCATTTTGATCGTTTCGCTCGCAGCAAATTCTAGAACAGTCATAAATAATGTAAAATCAATCAAAAGATAACTGTTGTGTCATGCATAAACCTGAATGGCAAGCTCCCTTGTTGGGCAAACCACAACAACTCCAGTTCCGTTCCTCGGCAAGAAGTGCGATCTGTGGAGCAATTCAATCGCTGGTATAAGGAAAGCAAGGGTCTTCCCTGAACCAGTCTTTGCTGAACCCATCACATCACTTCCTTCCATCAGATGCGGTATTGATCTAGCTTGAATCTGCAATCATGAAAATTAAACAACCGTGCATGCATGCCATTGTTACATTACATCAATACTAAAACCCAACGGTGCATGCATTGCCATTGCGGTATCGACTCACATAACACAATCATCCACAGAATGACAGAAGCATTCGACTACATGCAATTGTAGAGTACTTGGACTTGCACCGAGAACAGAAACATGTATATCTTGCCAAAAAGATGGTGCAATGGTAAAATTTAGTCGGGTGGGAGCATCACCTTGGTGAGGTGGGTGTAGTTCATCTCTCTGATGACCTTGGCAGTGAGCTCCGAGATGCAGAGCTCTGAGAAAAGCCTGTTTGTCAGAATCCCGCCACCCTTGCCCTTCTTCAGCTTTTCTTCCCCATTCTTCTCCTTCCCCGTTCCCTCCATCTCGCTGTCCTCCTCTCGCTTCCTCTTTCCCTTCTAATCCTTCCGCTCCTCCTTCTGGGGCTCATCGCAGGCCACCCCTGGGCAATTTTGCTCGTCCCTGCTGGTCGCTGGCCGCCTGGGCAGGGCCGCATCGGGTCGAGCCGGCGCGTCGGGCGGCGGCGCCGAGTCGGGCGGAGCAGGTGCTTCGGGCGAGCGGGGCCGCGTCCTCCGGCGTTCGTCCATGGGGTCGCCGGCGCAATCGCAGTCGACCGAGCGGACGGCGGACGGCGATCGCGTGGCGGCGGGCTGCTGGGCGCGGGGAGACGAATCGGTTTTGCCGGATTAAAAAGTTGCCAGCGTTAATTTGCCCCAGGGGCAATCTCGTCTTTTTGAGTGCTAGACTAGGTGTTTGGAGAAAAATAAGAAAAAATGCGGAAAAAAAGAGAAATGGTGTACAAGGTGCTTACTTATTATTTTTTTGACGATAGAAGAATTATATTATATGATGATAGCTGGATACATCGACACGTTACAAGTACTCTGATTACAAAATAGTACACACGCCATGAATAGCACAACTCAAAACCTAACCTGTTAGATGCTTTGCAATATGGATGACCGCATAGGTAAACACTCGGCAAATGGCCTGAGAACAAATGCCCAACGAACGACGGCCAATATTCCTGTAGGCGGAATTGAGGAACTTCTTTTCTGGTGTCTTTCTTCTTCTTCTTTCTACCACCGAAGAGTGAGGAAGACTGATCTGAAAATTATTCTCCCTAGTTCTTCATCATGGCCAGATCAAACCACAACAAAACGGAGAAGAGACCGGAGAAAATTATTCCACGGTGACGACATCATCTCCGTCTTGATGCCGTCGTTCGGAAACAAAAGTCTCCATGTCGTCATGTCGATGAAGATGCTGACGCCGAAGTTGTCGCCCTCATCTTCAACGGAGCCGTCATGGAGAAGACAATTCCACCATTTTCCTTCACCGTCGTCGGAGAGGAGAAGGAGATAAAACTCCAATACCAAGAAATTTGGCATGGAGAGACACTATCCCTAATGACTCGATTTACTAGGAAAAACTTATTAAATTGCATGATAATTTTTCAAAGCCCGGACTATAATGGCAATTTTGCGGAAGTCCACTCTTGAGAATGGCAAGTAATTAATTTTCCTTTCGGCAAAGCACAAGGAGCGACAAAGTGTTTCAACTGCTAGGTCGAGCGGCTGTAGGTTCTCACGTACATGCCGGTTGGTGGTAGGGCGGCCTTGCCTTTGCTGGATTGTTAAGATCGATGCCCTGTTCGCTTCCCTAAGTCGGCAACCGTCTCTAAGCTTAATGCTTAGAATCACACCAACCCTGTTCGCTTCCCTAAGTCGGCAACCGTCTCTAAGCTTAATGCTTAGAATCACACCAACCGCTCCCAAATCTTTCATGTTAAAACTTTTGGATAGAAAGTCTCTAATCTCTTCAATCACATTCAACTTGGTCCCAAAGATCAGTATGTTATCGACATACATGAACAAGATCGTTCCTTCTCTACCATAGCGATAGTACTTCTTTTGTACCAGGTTGCTGCTAGAACCTCCATCATCAAACACTTTCTTGCTACGAGTGTCCTTTGCCCTTGCCTTCTCAGCACCAAGAGTAGCGCAAAGCTAGCAGCTAAAAAAGACCTATCAAGAGAAGAGATACCGCCAGCAATCTCGTCTTTTTGAGTGCTAGATGTTTGGAGAAAATAAATAAAAAAAAGAAGGAAAAAAAGAGAAATAGTGTATAAATCAAGGTGCTTACTTATTGCATGATAATTTTCCAAGGCCCACGACTAGAATGGCAATTATGCGGAAGTCTACTCTTGAGAATGACAACTACTTCCTCCAGGTTGGTAAAAGAAGTCGTTTTGGACGAGGTTTGGATCAAACATTGGAAATATAAATCATGAATAACTTTTAAGTTGTTGAGTTTAGAAATGTGAAAACCATATGAATAGATTTGTCTTGAAATGTGCTTTCATAAAAATATACATATATCACTTTCCAATAAATATTTTTATAAAAATAAGAAGTCAAAGTTATGCTTTAGAGACCGTCTCGCTGTCCAAAACAACTTCTTTTACCAACCTGGAGGGAGTAATTAATTTTCATTCTGGCAAAGCACAAGGAGCAACAAAGTGCTTCAATGGCTATAGGTTCTCACGTACATGCTGACTGGAGGTAAGTGTGGCCTTGTCTTTGCTAGATTGTTAAGATCGATGCCCTGTCCGCCGCCCTAAACCGGTGGCCGTCCCTAAGCTTAATGTTTAGAATGACATGAACCACTCTCAAATCTTTCATGTCCAAACTTTTGGACAAAAAGTCCCTGACCTCTTCAATCACATTTAAGTTGGTCCCAAAGACTAGTATATCATCGACATACAAGCACAGGATCACTTCTTCTCCTCCACCATAGCGATAGTACTTCTTCTGTACCGGGTTGGCGCTAGAACCTCCATCATCAATCACTTTCTTGCCAAGAGTATACCAGGTTGGCGCTAGAGCCTTCATCATCAAACACTTTCTTGGCACGAGTTCCCTTTGTCCTCGCGTTCTCCTCAACACCAAGAGCAGCACAAAGCTAGCAGCTGAAAAAGACCTATCAAGATAAGTTGTCTACATGAGCACACCAACTTTCTATTTAAGTTGAGCATCTTTCTAGAACATTTTACATGTTGCCTGTTCGCTGGTTGGTGCTGGTGCTGGTTTTTTGTGAGAGAAAAACACTGTTGGCTAGCTGGTTTGGGCTGACTGAAACCAATAAGCGAACAGGCTGGTTGTACTAATCTCAGTCCTCTTATCACTATTGTGGTTCTTTAGAATTGTTTGATTAATTGCTATACTAGTTATAGGTCAAGCCCAAGTAATCCAACTGTTTGAAGGTTTATTAGTGCGTTCGAATATAGACACACATGTTTGAAACGCCAAAGTCATCCCACGTTGTAAGTTTTTCTTTGTGGGTGTTGCTCCAAGACAAGTTGTGGAATGCTGTTCGGCTACAACAACGAGGGCACGAGGCTGGCCAAACTCATACTTTTAATTTGCCAATTATGTTGCAGGAATCTAGAAATAACAAAACACTTGTTTTTTTTGAATGCCCAAGCTCAATTGCTCGGAAGGTCTGGGAGGGATCAACAATGTGGGCAAAACAAGCATGTCTCCAACCTTGTAACTGGCCAGGACTAAGAGCCTGTTTGTTGGTCAACAGGACGAAGAAGAAAAATTTTTTTTGGAGAGGCTAAACAAAAGAATAAAGGTTTTTTTTTTCTCTTTAACCTTAGCCTCTCTATCTAATATATATATGCATAAAATTTTAAAGGAGGGTTTAGAGGGGCTCCACGTGCCCAGGATCGGTAGGGGGGCTAGAGCCCCACCGCTAGCTCCGTCGCTGTTGGTCAGGATTAGGAGTCTGGTTGTTTGAGCTTTGTAGCAGCTTTTGGTCGTCATGACACCACCAATAAAGGCTAACACTTTTAGTGGTTGTAGTACAAATAAAATGATCCACATATACTAGGAAATATTGAGACTACTATTCACACAATGTAAATTATCACTACTTGTGGTTTGCAAAGAAACTTTTTTCTTTCATCGTGCCTCACTTTTATTTTCTCTCTCTCTCTTCTTTTTTAGCATGTACCACCTTCTCTCTTCCCAAGCATATATAGCCTCTATAAGTTACTATAACAAATATAGAACATCTACTTTTTTTATTCAATCCTACATGATATGGGGCTACAATTAAAAGCATGATGTTAGGAAAGGCATCAGAAGCTGGAAGCCCAAACAAACAGCTGGCTTTTGGTTCCAGCTTTGACTAGCTAGGAAGCACACCAAAGCCAAGTTTGTACAGAAAGCCCCAAAGCTCACCAGAAGAGGCTTCTTTCAGCTTTGGTGGAAAAACACCCGCCTTGCCACCGGTTATGTTGCGAATCATTTTCTTATCTTTCCCCTCCCGTCCGCTACCTCGCGCTTTCTCCCATAGCACCCGCACAAACCCTAGTCGTCGGCGACGCGGGCAGGGTTCCGGGACGGGCGAGTCCTGGTTCCGGCCGTCGCCCCGTGCTGGTTCCGGGCCGCCGCTGCCCCCAGCTCGTCAGAACAGGCGCCAGAGATCCCGTTGCCACCCTGGGCCCTGCCATGACTTCTAATTGATCCACGCAATTTAGTGTTTTTTTTTCTAAATAAAGTTATTCAAATACCATGACTCAAAGTGCAGTGCAGACAGATAGGGTTACTTTAGACATTTGAAACCTCGTTCAGGCCACGTTTAATTCCAAAACCAAATTCCCAAAAAGTGTTACAGTAGCCATCATATCAAATCTTGCGATACGTACATGGATCATTAAATGTAGACGAAAAAAAATAATTGCACAGTTTGATTGGAAATCGCGAGACGAACGTTTTGAGCCTAATTAGTCCATGATTGAACATTAATTGCCAAATAAAAATAAAAGTACGACAATAGCTAAATTCATAAATTTCACCTAACTAAACACAACCTCATTTCATATGCCAGCCTCAGCTTTTGCACAGGTTAGCTTTCAGAAAGCCAAAGCCAAAAAGCTGCAGGCACCATGGTACGAGCAGCGCCTACCGCTACCACTGGAGCTCCGGTGCTCGCTAACTTGATATACCGGACAATTTGGAAGAAGATGAATCGGTGTATATATATTTTTTATAATAAATCGGTGTATAAACTAAGACAACTTTACATTTGAAGAAAAAAACTATTCATATTGATGGGATTCTAGGCCTGGTAGGTTGGCATCCAAAATTTGTCATGTCAAAGATTTGGCAAGCTAAAAGTTGGACAAAAATATTGTCATAGATTTGGCAAGCTAAATATAAAAATTTGGCAAGTTTTAGTAGCAAACTAAATACTAACAAAAATCATAACTTGCTAAATTATTGGCATTGATAAATTTTGAAAGGAACCGATCAAGCCCTCTGTATTGTTTTGCCCGCAAGCACGGACACAATACTTTAGTCGAATAATAAAGGAATGCAACGATTATGGGCATTTATATGTGATCAATCTGCGCGATTGTCAATTATTGAGCAAATCAAACTTTGGCCCCGTTCACGTGTCTTTAAACTTGGTTTGATTCGCTTCTTTTTTTATCCGAAATAGTATTTTTCTCTCACAAATTTCTCCAACAGCATTTCTTCAAACCATCTAAATTCCTCCAAACCAACAGGCCATTTAGATGTAACAATGATTTTTTTATACTGGTAAGTGGTAACAAATGATTTGGTATTGGTAACAAATGATTTTGAAAGAGCAATGCATCGTCCACTTGCACCCACAACAGTCCAACGCAGGCAGTACATGAGGCCCACCCACCAGCCACTCATCAGCCGCCGCCTCCTTTCCAAGTTCCTTACCCCTTCTCCCTCCACCCGTGCCGCGCCAACGCCACGCCATGCCGCTAGCTCCTCTGTCGCTGGACCCCGCCCCCTTCCCTCTCATCCGCCCCGCCGCCGGCTGCGCCGGACGCGTCCTCCCGGTCCCGGGGCCTGCACCGCGCCTATGTTGGCCGCTGAGGGCGGCTCCCGTGGCACCCGCCACCACGGATGAGCCGTCTGCGGCCGCGCGGGGCCGGCTGGAGTCGCTGAGCCAGGTGGCCGGAGTGCTGGGCACGCAGTGGGGCGACGAGGGAAAGGGAAAGCTCGTCGACATCCTCGCCCAGCGCTTCGACGTCGTCGCTCGGTGCCAGGTCTCTCTCTCTCTCGCACGCGCCTCTCGCGAAGGCGCAATGCTCGCCGCGCTGCTACTGTTTGTTGGCGCGCTGGTGTTCGATGAATTGCATTGCGCCGGGTTGTAAGTTAGTTTCATTCAGGGTTCATGTAGGCGTCAGAGGAGTTTGTAATTCCTTGATATAAACTTGTTTGCTGTAGAATGTCTTTCATCATTTTTTTTACATTCTTGATCCGCTGTGCTTCTATCTTCTTTGCATTTGGCGCGGTCCCTTGTCGTCTTAGAACAATGCCATCATCGCGATCGCTGTAGTACTTCCATGGAGGTGGCTAGAGATTAGCTACTCCAGGAACTTTGTTAAGTCTTCACAAAAGCTTTTTTTAGAGGCTCTTCATCTGCGGAAACCTGTTCGGTACTGAGTAGTTACTACTTAAATACTGTCATGCAATTATCTGAACCTTCCAAAGCACATGTCAAGGTAGTTTGATCACAAGTTGTTGAGTCGTGCTTCTTAAGGATAAATCATACCCCTCAAGCTTGGGTGTTTATCATCGGTCCCCAGTTCTCATGAATTGTGTGAAAGATTGTCCCGTCCGTCATGGTAATTTTAGAAATATTCAGTAATGTGCTCAGTTCAGGTAAAACATGTGAGGTGCCTGTTCATAAACATCCGACTATTTGTGTCTGCTCAGTGAATCAAATGTTTCATCAACCTCTTAGTGCACTGCTAGAACTTAGGCAATGTTAGATCACTACCTTTAGAGTTATGGACGTGATAATAATTTTAGATTGGCAAACATGCAGTATTAGTATATTCATGAGGTTGTATAGAACAAACAACAGGCTGCCACGGTTTTTAGTAGAAGACTAACAGTTGATTAAAATTCATTACTGCTGTTTCTTACCAGTTCTTGTATATTGATTTGCATTGCACTGCATCACTTTTAACTTTTCTTTATGTAACTTTCCTGTTTCTCAGTCATGCTATTGACTTCTAAACCACAATGATTATGGACTTGAAAACGCTGCATTTTCTCAACATAGCCTTTGCGTTCCTCTGTTCTTCAACAAGCAGAAGAACAGTTATGGGTAGTGAAACATCAATATGGTTTCTGTGGAAGCCAAAGTTTTATGTTACTTCCCACTTATGCTGTACTCAACAAGTCATTACTTTTATGGTGTACATATTTTTGATGGCATGTCCTATTAATAAAAATGGGATCATATGACTTAACTTTTGCAATAACAACATTTCATCCTCTATAGCAATTCACTTCCAAGCAACCACTATTAAGAGTGCCAGCTACTAACATGTGTAGCTCCTTGTGGTTTGACATATGGTCATGTATTCGTGCTTCCTTGTGAATAACATTGCCTGTGCAGAGTCCACTCAACTTACTATTTCTTCTGCTGTTCTATGTGGTTATTTGAGGCTCTGTTAGTTTAAGTTGATCCTTCCTCTGAAAGAGTTGGTGACAGTAGTACCAGGACCTACTGTTTGCAATAAGATTTGATGCATGAGAATTTCTTTTTGATGCACCCCTGTTTTCCCCCTTTAACTTGTAGGGTTGTTTATGTTCTTAGGGTGGAGCTAATGCTGGACATACCATATACAATTCTGAAGGGAAGAAGTTTGCACTTCATCTTGTTCCGTCAGGCATCCTTAATGAAAACACTCAGTGTGTGATTGGTAATGGAGCAGTTGTTCATCTTCCTGGATTCTTTAAGGAAGTCGATGGGCTAGAGTCTAGTGGAATTTCTTGCAAGGGAAGGCTTTTGGTATCAGACCGTGCCCATCTTTTGTTTGATCTTCATCAAGTTGTTGATGGTCTTAGAGAGGTAGAGCTTGGGAATTCCCTTATAGGGACAACGAAGAGAGGAATTGGACCATGCTATTCCAACAAGGTTACAAGGAATGGACTCAGAGTTAGTGATCTGCGACACATGGATACCTTCGGTGCAAAACTCAACAACCTACTACGAGATGCAGCTCTACGCTTCAAAGATTTTGAATACGATAGCAAGATTCTCAAAGAGGAAGTTGAGAAGTATAAAAGGTTTGCTGAACGATTGGAACCTTTTATCACCGATACTGTGCATTTCATGAATCAGTCGATTTTGCAGAAGAAGAAAATATTGGTTGAAGGTGGTCAAGCTACCATGTTAGACATAGACTTTGGGACCTACCCCTTTGTTACTTCCTCAAGTCCCTCAGCTGGTGGAATCTGTACTGGGCTTGGTATTGCTCCCAGAAGTCTCGGTGATATCATTGGAGTGGTACGCTCAATTACTTAAACTGCTTAAAATTTCCTATGTCCCTTTCTTCCTGAACGTAATGTTTTTATGTCCAGGTAAAAGCCTACACAACTAGGGTTGGATCCGGTCCTTTCCCAACAGAACTATTGAGTAAGACTGGCGATTTGCTTCGTGCTTCTGGAATGGAATTTGGTACTACAACAGGTCGTCCTAGGCGTTGTGGCTGGCTTGATATAGTTGCACTTAAATACTGTTGCCAAATCAATGGTTTCTCATCTTTGAATCTCACAAAACTCGATGTCTTAACTGGACTCGAGGAAATTAAGCTGGGTACCTCATACTACACCGATGACGGTAACACTGTCCAATCATTCCCGGCAGATCTTGATCTTCTAGAGCAAATAAAGGTAAGGCTCGAAACAGTCTATCCTGTTTTACTGAGTTGTGTTTCATTGGTATAACTTTATATACAACAAAATCAAAGCGGTCTCCGGCATGGCACTTAATTTGGGTCTTGTTTCTCTTGACAACAATTCCTGTGGTCTCTGGTTGTGTAGGTCAAATATGAGGCCCTACCTGGATGGGAGGAAGACATTTCCTCAATACGAGACTACAGTGATCTCCCAGAAACTGCTCGTCGCTATGTGGAGAGGATAGAGGAACTGGTCGGCATTCCAGTCCACTACATTGGTGTCGGGCCTGGACGTGACGCCCTCATATACAAATAATTACTCGTCTTGATTCAGAGATCCCTCACTTAGTTCAATAATGTAATTGCTTTGGTTACTAATAAAACAGGTTTATCGTGGAGGGTGTAGAATTTGTCATCCTTTGCTAAATGAGTTCAAATCAGCTTCAGGAAGCATCTGTCCAAATTGCCCTTTGCATTTGTTATTTTTACTGGTCACCTAATTTAAGCATATCTTTCCAAAAACTTGAGTGGCCAAATTTGGGCAAGAATTTTGAAGAAAAGAAGCACCGAATGCTCTGATTTTTTTTTTTAATTTGTTTGAAACTCCAATGTCCAAATAAGTTGAAGCATTGCTGAATGAACCCTTTAAAGTCGAGTCTGCATATCTAGCCTCGTCGATCCTACATCCTGAGACCTGGAACTTCCAATAACTCTTTTGTGCTAGCATCGGCAATCTTTCCGGCACCTGCGAACCAACACGCACATGATCTCTTGCGCAATGTATTGCTGCTTGCATCAAAAGCAGCGTCAGTGTTGGTCACCGCACTTTTCTCTGGAGGTTTCCACTTCCAGTTTGGTCTCCTCTTCCTCGACTATTACTTTACATGCGTGGCTAGCGCCCAGACGCCCGCACAGCCCGCCCCCGTCCGCCTTCGCTCCGCCCCACGTGCGCACTTCGCCCTGTCTCTGCACCCGCCGGTCGCCCCTGACCCCCTCCTCTCTCCCACGCGGGCAACACTCAGGAGCCGGGATGAGCAGCTGAGGACGAGCACGCCCCAGTGCGCCCCGACCGTAGCACCACCATCCACTGGCCCCCTCGGCGCGCCGCGCGGCTCGCCCTGGCCTTATAGCATAAAACACTTGCAACATGAAAAACATTTGAGTGCAACATACGTTTGAAAGTAGATGAAACATTTGGAACACACACTTGCAACATATATGTGAAACACACGAAACATCCAGATTTGCAACTTGCAACATGAAACCATTTGTTGCAACATAAGACTAAAACAACTGAAACATTTGGAACATACTGTTGCAACATATGTGTGAAACACATGCAACATCCACATAAAAAGTATTGCAACATATGTCTGGAAACATATGAAACATTTTCAACAAACGCTTGCAACAGACCTATGAAACACTTGCAACATATGCGACATGTGCAACATCATCCGATCTACTTTTGTAACATCAAAATGAAATAATTGCAGCATATATCTGAAACACTTGAAACATACGTATGCAATGTAGGGGAGAGAAGGCCGGGTCAGTCCATTCCGGCCATCGGGGCGGGAGCCGGCGGCGAGCCGTGGCGCATGAGCACCACCAGCACCGCTCATGCTTGTGGGTGCCCTTGGCTCGGCCTGGGAAGACCTGAGGCGCCATGACACGTGTGCCCCAGCGGCCATGGCGGGGTCAGCGGCGCGCCCAACGGTGATGGACGATGGACTTAACGACGAGGGAGCGAGCGACGCAGGTGACTGCCACGCAGTGAGCGACGCAGGGAGCGAGGGCGCGTAGTGCGGCTGGTGATTGGGGAAGGGCACGGCGCGACAGTCTGACGAGCGCGCGCTAGGGAAGGGGCGGGCGGATGCGCAGCCACACCGAGCAATGCAGGGAGCGAGGGCGCGTGGTGCGGCCGATGACAGGAAAAGGAAACGGCGCGGCAGCCCAATGAGCGCGCTGGAGAAGGGGGCGGACGGATGAACAGTCACGCTGTTTTGGGACCGGGCGAATAAGCACGAAGAAGTTGGGTGCGGGCTCAGGAGGGACGGACAGATAAGCACGAGGGAATAGAGATTTATTTTTTGTTTGGGCCCGCGCCAGACTCTAATTGCAGTGCAACTCGCCTATCACCGCTTAGCATGGGTCAAATGTAACTTGTACTGTGCAAGCTGTATAAAAACACATCACACATCAAATCACACAACAAATAGCATCACAGGATAAAAATGGGTGCGACCTCAGAACAAAGAAATTTGATTCCATGCCAAGACATAGTTCTTGCTATTCTCAAAATAAAAAACAGCAGAATTCACCTTGAAAACCTGTCCCCTAACAGGTACGAAAAGGAGAACAATACACTGAACTAATGACATTACCAGATATTCAAAGCCTGTCAAATTCCACACCGGAGCTTTCAACTTAAGGACCAGGTAGTGAAGTTTTAACATCAATCATATTCAAGTTCATCAGGCGTAATTGGCCTCTTGAGTGGTATGATGGACTTCTTCTCAACATCTTGTGATAATGCTTTTCTCATATCTGGAGCAAAAACATATACAGGCAGAAGTGCACCATAATAAGCAACAAATTTGGAATATGTATGCCTTGAGATTTGGCACTGCAAATGCTTACCAAGGCCATCTTCTTCCCCTGAGTAGTACCGGAGCACCCTTCGATAAACCACATAACCAAGCTATCAAAAATAAAGGAGTATAATTAGGCAAGTTCACTCACTAAATTAATGTTTAATCAAAAACTTGGTTTCACTGGTTGACATTGATGAATATTAAAAAGTTCTGTTCGGAGCAGCAGAATGGAGTATTGGCAGATCCTGAAATTTGTACACACTATTACCTTTTCGTACATCCTTATCGCTGGCATGTTAGATGCTCTTACAAAGAGATCCACAAAGTAGGCCTTATCCCTGAATAGGAAAACTTGGTTATAAATATATGTGAAGTAATGCAACTGATAATATGTATGACTTCAAGAACCATCACATCTATCCAACATGATAACACTAATGTGGGTAAGTGGGTTGAACATAGCAGATATTCAGTGCCTATTATCAGGTTGACAAGTAAACATGGTAGCTTACGTGGGGAAAAATGTAACCAGACTAGGGCACAGAGGGGATGATATGTCATGAATTCAGTTATCCCCTTCAATGCAAATGTGAGAATGGGAGGGTACTATGCTCTTATACCACTCTATATGCCCTGCGAGGAATGACACCTTGTTCTTAACTAGTAACTACCGATCAGCCCTCACATATGCATAACTTGAAATAAGTTGGATAAGGGGAGAAATGTTCCTTGATCTAGTTAGCAAAATCTGGAACCAAGAAATAGAAGCATGAACCATAATTAATTTTCTGATGGATAAAGTGTGAATCCAAGATAATGGGATTTTTCCTTAAGATTGCCAGAGCATTAAGATAGGAAAAGAATATGAAATATCTGGAGAGAAGAACAGATTATGTGAACTATTAGCATGTCATGAACTATAAACTCAACAAACAACAATTAAGATTACAACAATCATACATTGTGAAGATCCAATAATAGCACAAGAACTCTGTATCCATAATAAAGGGGAAAAAAGATATCATAGGGACTAAATCAGAACGAGAAACAAAAAGATGTTACTTACATCTTATCGCTGATTTCCTCAAGTAAGTTCATAAGCTTCTTGGCTAATTTTTGTCTCCGAAATTCAGAGGCAACAGACACTGCTGTGACGTGTCCATGCCAAGACTCACCTTGCCCTTCAACTTTACCCATGACTGCAAAAGATTTCTAGCTTACTTCCCCTAAACTAAACAAAGGCGAAAGAAAGAAATGGAACATGCGGAATACTATTGAATTCTATGCTTCAGAAGGGCATAAGATAAAGCTCTAAATTTGATGCTCACCATTCTAGATTAAAACCAACAGAGGCAACAGTGAGGTAACCAGTCATCCTATTGCTACCTTCACCAGCCATTTCAGACTTCAAACACTCCTTTTATGAACCAACATCTCAAATCCCAGCATCTTACAAGTGCACTTTGCACTCCTAAAACAATGCCTACTTGGAGAACACAAACCATGGATTGCACCAGGCAGCATCTACATCTACATATGACTAATTGCGTAATGCATAAAAAACATTGCAGAAGAAAATAATCCAGTGCCTTTACACCACTCATGTCTGAACACTCTTAGCATCCAGGGTTTGCACTCTACATTTTCAGTTATTTTTTCCAAGCAAAGATGCAGACGCACTAGCAGCACACAATTAGCCGCGAATATATGAGAGGACCGGGACGCCCACACAAGCAAAGATGCAAGGGTACGAGAGACATACTGTAACCCATGACGCGGCCGCCAGGGTTGACGGCGGCGTGGAAGTAGTCGGGCCAGCGCGCCAGGTACGTCATGTAGAACGACATGTTGAACTGCGGCGACCGAATCGTGAGATCAGAGAGGGGATGCGCTCGTATAAAGGAAAGAGAGGGGAGACGCGTCGGTGGCGCACCGTTTCGGTGAGGTGGTCCAGGTTGACGGAGGCGAAGCGGAGGAGGTCGTCGCAGCAGAACCGGCGGATCGTCGTCATGCTTCCTTCTCTCCTCGCTTCTCTCTCTGCTCGGGGCGGCGGCGAGCGGGGCCGGCTCGGCGGGTGGGGGCGGCGCTCTATCGGGATTCGTGACTCTCTCTCTCGCTCGTCGGATTGCGGCGGTCGGTCGGGCCTAGAAGCTCCGGTGTTGAAGGGTGAAGACGGCCAGGCCCATGTGGAATTTGGATGGAGCAAATGAGCCCATGTGGAATAAAATGCCCGTCCAGGACCACTTAAAATTTGGATGGACCAAATGAGCCCAAATCCAACCGCGAGGAGGAAGAGGAGCCGAGCCCGCGACACCACGCAGTGGCTAGGCAGCTCTCCGACACCACACGGTCCACACGGCCCGACCGCTCGAGTCCGCCTCCGACGTCCGACCTCCCATTTCGTCACCCGACTCCATCCACGCGTCCCCAACGCCAGCCACAGCACGAGTCTCTCAAAGCCATGGACTCGCGCGCCGTAGACGGCGCAGGCGGGGGTCCCGACGCCTCCTCCCCGGCCGATCCGCCGATCCCCGAGGCCGATCCGGCCGCGGGAGCGATGGACGCGTGCCTCCCGGCGGACCTGCTTCGCGCCGTGCTGCAGAGGCTGCCGCCGATCGACCTCGCGCGGTCCGCCTGCGTCTGCCGCGCGTGGCGCGCGGTTGCCTCCGACCGCGCCGTGCTCGAGGCCGCCTTCTGCGCGCCCTGGGGCGTGCGGCGCGTCGTCGGCGAGCCGGCGACGGGGGCCTTCTGGCGAGCCGCCTCCCTCGGGAGATTCGCGCTGTCGCATGCCGTCCGCCGCGGGGATACTGTCCCCGGCGTCGCTCTGAAGTACTCCGTGCAGGTGCGTGTTCTGTATCGTTCGCGCTCTATGTTCCAACGATGTGGCGATCGACCTGTTGTTTGCTGAGGTGATATCCAACTTGAAGCGCCTATAATCCTCACATGGATCTGGTTTTGATCGCCCCTAAATATTCTGTGGCAGCAGATCATATGCATTAAGATTTGATCGCTTGTATTGTATGTACTCCGTCGCAGCATTAATTCGGACTGAACCTTAGAGAGGGTATATGGAAATGGGAGTAGATAATCTGGGGTACTTCCACATCAGGGATGTGAGGGGCTCGTTCTTGTCATCATAGAAAGATGGAGCTAGTCAAAAACTCAAAATTAATCACCAGTTGGTCATCAGTGCTTGTTGAACAAGTATCCTAGAAGGAAATGAACAAACTGTTAATAATTCGTAGGTACGCACAAAGCGTGTAAGAACATCCGCCAACTTATGATCAATCAAGCGTGTAAGAACATCCGCCAAACTGTTAATAATTCGTTGGAGCGCCCTGTTCGCTTGGCTTATAAGCCGTACTTTTTTAACCAACGAACAGTATTTTTCTCTCACAACAAATCAGCCAACAGTACTTTCAGCCATGGCTTATCAGTCAATCAAATACTTACTTTCTTTGTTCCAAATTATAGTTCATTTTCGCCCTGTCTTGAGTCAAAATTAGTTAACAACTTTAACATCCACAAGTTCAAATGAATGCACCATGAAGAGTTCAACACATATTTCATGGATAATTTAATGAAACTAATTTGATGTTGATGCATTTTTCTATCAACTTGGTCAAAGTTTAGAAGTTTGACTTAGGACAAGGCTGAGGCTGAAGCTAACTATAGTTTGGAACGATGTTAGTGCATCTGTGTAGTTTGAGATCTGTCATTTTGATGCCTTCTTCACACTTGTGTAGAGTACATTGTTTTTCATGCTGCCGATAACTTTTGTACTTTGAAGTAAATGAAGAGGTGCGCCAATTGGGATTTGTTGATATGGCAGTAGTGGTCAGGAGTTTTATGTGGCAGATAAATATAGCCATGATTGATTGGAAGGAATGAAGCAATGGGGTTGGAGCACGGGAAGTTTGCTATGTCATTGTTAATGGTGTTGTTGAGCTAGGATGGGAAGAGAGAGGGACCTATATCATATTCAGCATCGAGTATGGTCACTGTGGCTGTAAGGAGTCTTGTGCTCACCGCTGGGTTTCTGGGTGCTTGCAATTACTCCTAGTGTTGTAGGTCGTGGTTTTTTGGTCTCTTAATGTAATGTCATTACTCTGGAATAATAACTATAGGGTTTTATTAGATTAAGAAAGTTTTCTGCCTGTGGGTTGGACATCACTACTGTAACTACTAAGAACTGCAGTTATAGCTGCTATACTGTGTCACGGTGTGTTTGAAGCTAGTGTCATGAGTTTCTGGTAGTCACTTAGGTGGTTGTTTGGACACATTGATTATGTGTATGTTTGATTGTTTTTACAAAACAGTTTTTTTTTTTAGGATTTTTAGGAAAATTGGTTTTAGGTTGTTAGTTAGGTAGGTCCAGGTTTATGGATTACTTTGTTTGGGTTTCGTAAACTAAAACAAATATTCTCTGATGCCATTACATAGCACCAGATCACTTTTCTTCCAATTTAACAATTCATTAGACATTAGGGAAGTAGTATGGATTATGGTGCTTACTTTGTTAAGCACATGACGTAAGATGAAAGAAAAATGAAGCACATGGCACAGAACATGAGGTACAGGAGTTGGTTTCTAAAAAAAGGTAGGAATCATTTTTGTTTTTTTTAACTGGATTTTTGGTTATCCCTGTTTTTTTTAATATCTATCCAAATGGAATTTTAGGTGGTTAGGCTCACATCAGGTAGGAATCTACTTAGCTTGCTGCATCTGACCTTGCTGTTGAGGGATCAGACTTCATACAGATGTTAAGTTTTGGATAAAAGTTCTTATTATCAAAAGCCTTTTGTGTTCATACAGATCAGACTTCATACAGACTAAGAACAGGATGCCAGGTCATATCCTAACACCTGGCATCCTGTTGTTAGGATCTGTTTTGTGTTCGATGAGGCTAGAGTTTCCTAATATAGTGCTTCAGTAGGTTTTTATCAGCTTTATGTATTATTATACATATCAAGTTCGAAAAGCAGATGAGTCTTGAAATATCTCTTTTTGCTCAACCACTACTGGTCTTTAAATTATCATGGTCTCACTGCTTACAGCATGCTTATGCCCAGGATTGTGTTGGTTTGAAGCTTTTCGAAAATAAAATGTTTATTGGATGCACTGCACTATTGAAGGGATGGACATTTTATTTAGTGACTACTGCAGGATTACTCAGCATAATCATATACTTAATGCAACTGCAATAAAAAACCATTTACCCTACCAAAAGTTGTCCAACGGGTCATCTACTATAAAAGGACCCTCTCCATTCCTCATGAGACTGCAATTTCATGCTTGTTGAATTGCATGCAGATGACAGATATCAAACGATTCAACAACATGATGAGTGACCATGGCATCTACTCGAGGGAGAGGCTTCTGATTCCGATCAGCAACCCAGAAATCCTTATGGGCAGCACCTGCTACATCGAGATGGACCATAATGCCAAGAGAGAGGTTGCAATCTTTTACCCTGAGGGACGCCCAGGTGGCAAAACTGAATCCGTGGCAAGCATTGTTGCTGCAGAGAGGCGAAGCCAAAGGATTCTCGAGTCGGTGAGGCGGAGCCTGCACGTCGACGATGGGACTGCTGCGTACTACTTATCTGTTACTGAAGGTGATCCGAGAGCTGCCATGATGGAGTACTCTGAGGACCTGAGGTGGGAGCAGCAACGCGCAGGGCGGTAGATTCAGATCAATGGCATATGTTATGACATTGGTGCTTGATGATGGTTATTGTTTGATGTGTTATATTGTATAATCCGGATTGTTGTAAGTACAAACTTTGGTCTAATGAATATAGATGTATGTATGTAGATAATAATTGCCAAATGGCGTCGGTGTTGAGAACAAAAGTCGTACCGGATGATAATTGGCTGCTGAAAGTATTACATGTCATTTGTGAACCTGCTTGTCTGTAAGTAAGATAGTTTGTTATTGCTAAAATTCTCGGGGAATCCTCGATGAAGCTGTCTTTCACTCTTGCTAGTGTTCAAATAATCAACCTGTCCAATCTACTTAGACTGCGTTTGATTTAGTTTCTGAAAAGTGTTTTTTTTTTTTGTTAAAAAGCAGAGCTTCAGTCAAACAGACAGAATCATAAGTTGCTTTTTTCAGAAGCAACTGTTTTCGCATGGTACAATTTTAACAGCAATTTAGGCTTTATTTTTTTACTTTTTCAAATGGGTGGAAATAAATAGATGTGTTAACGGCTGTTTGAAGGGAGATAAAGAGAGTATGTTTTATAGTGGTTTCAACCATACAACTACATTTTCACAGCTCACAAGTCACAACTGAATCAAACATACCCTTTTTATAGTGATTATTGCATTTGCGTAGTGAGACTGGTGTGCTCGAGCTCGAGGACGTAAAACGACGTCCATCAATCGATGTGTACTCGAGGACGTAAAACGGAATTGATGGAACGATGCATGTACCATGTGTCCATGTGCTAACTAAAAAGGACGTGTCATCTGTGATCTGTCATGATTCATAGAGTACGAATTTATTTTGGTTGGTAGTAGTCCTAGCTCCCTAACTTTCAAGCTTGTGAACAATTTCTGCGAGGCCAACCAACAAAAGGGTCCACAAGTTAATTAAGCAGGTTTGCCAAGCTTATTTTTCTCTAGATGACAGATAAAATGTCTTGAGTACGTAAGAACCAATAGGATACTGTTGGAAGCACATGAACGGCCAAATTTATGACCTGTCGCCAATCAAGCACACTACCTAGAGGACGAGGATGGAGGTAAAGGCTAGAGAAAGATAGGATCTGATACCCATGATAAAATGTTAAGAGCTAGACTCATTGAAGAATATGTCTCATATGTTATCTCTTAATGACATGGCAACACATAAGCTAGCAAGTTATTAATATTTAATTTTTGCGAATCACAGTAGACACTCATACATACACGCACACTCACCCTATATATGTACGTACGCGCACACTCACGCTATATATGAACGCACGCAAACACTCTACCTCTGTGAGCACATTCGAGAGTCTAATCACAAGATTAACGAAGTCACAACAAACGCCTTGATGTTGATATCTCAAATGGAAAGTTGACCAAAACAACAATTGTAGATCTTGATGACATCACCTACTATTCTAAAAGAACAACAAAACAACAATTGTAGATCTTGATGAGTTGAACAAACTTCCTTTAATCTCATGCCATAAATCAAAAAATGCTATATAAAGTATTTAAATCTTTGTCCACAAACTTGAAATAAATAAAAATTTACTAGCAACCATCTGAATGCGTAGGTTCACTGTAAAAGAAACTCAACCAGACAGTTTGCAGCAGTTCTCAGCTATAGCAAGTTAACTTATGCCACGCATGCATCATGCAAGTTAGCTTAGCTAGGGCGTGGGATGCATGCATCATGCATGTGTGGACCTATGAAATATCAGCCAGACTGCCATCATCACCGTGATACATGTATTGATGTGCATACGTGATCGATGCAGAGGGCGGCCGGCCGGGACCATAATAATAGAGAGGTGGGCAAGGACACCAATGAAAAGATTGAGAGCTAACCAAGGGCCCCTTGTTGAGTCGGAGTCGTGCATTCGCGTGCTGCTTATACTAAAATCGCTACACAAACACAAGCATGCGCCATAAAGAAATGCGTATCATATCGACAACCGAAAGGGGACCGATACTTTTGACTAAAACTAATTAACAATGTGTATCTACCCCACCGTCTTGTGTATTTTTTTTAACCTACCGTCTTGTGTATCTAGCTATCTGTTTGGCTGAAACTAACACAGTGCATCTCTGATGTGGTTATGGATATAGAATTCACTGTTTCACATGCACTCTTTCGTCTTATATCCACTCAGTTTAACCATTTCGTACTACTCATTCTGTCTTTTTAAATGTATCCTTGCGCTTAATCTTTGTTTTCTTGAGTATTCAGGTAGTCAACGGATGGGTGAAGCATTTCACTGCTATTAACTCAACAAGAAAAATAGTTTCTTTTCTTGTCGATATCCATATTTTGTTGCACTAGTTGTATTATACATGTTGAACATGTAGATATCATATTTGTATAATATATGTAATGATAGATCTACCTGATCCCATTCCGACATCAAGTGTGGATTCCATTTAGAAATACAGTGTTATATGCTTGAGATGTCATCTGTTAAATGAATTGACGTATTTTACGAACAAATGAATTATCTGAAACCATTTTGTGTTGGCACATCTAGCGCTTGTCCAATCTCTACTTACTAATATATGCCGGTAGTCAATCTGGATCTTTTAGAAAAAAAAATATAGTAATTTATAGATTTTAATTTTCCTATCAGTTAATAGATTCTCTGACGGTACATGGAAAGACAGAAATAAAACGCCCTTTTTGACGTTACTGTACTAAGCAAAGACGGGCGATTGATCTTTTTTATGGTACTGTACTCACAGGGCAATAATGGGTTCTTTTTAGGGTAGAAGCATATAATTTCTTTCGTGCGACAGGAGTAAAAACCTAGATCTAATTAACAACAATTTCTCTGTCGGTAAGTACCATGGAACTTTTTTTATGGTGGACCGACAACAATTTGGTCGGTTTGTTATTTCCTGTTGTTAGGCACTATTTGGTTCTCAGAAAATTGAAAGGAATTGGAAAGTAATCCAACAATGAAATGGAAAGCAGTTTCTAAGTATTGATTTCAATTTATGGGATCCCATTCTTTTTTCAATTTTCATGTCAGTAGTTTGTATTTCTCCATCGGTTTTGTACTGAAATTAGTTTTGTTTCCTTGTAATGCTAAGAGATCGTCAACTTGTGTTTAGTACTAATCTCCAATATATAGTGGCATGCTATTGTACAAGTCAATCATCATTCAAAAATGATGCATGATGGTTGATCAAATTGTCCAAGTTGGCAGAAGCTGACGTGAGACAGTTTTTATAATTTCACATATTATAATACGAGAAGATAGATTATACAGCGGATTTCACAATTGGGATTCCTTGTCCTTGCATGAATAGAATAACGATGGCTGCTAAGACGAGAACGATAATGATAGCTAGCCACTGATGCCCGCGCTTCGCTGCGGGTGGTCTGTTTGGTATACCGAACCTTGGAAAAACATGTTAGTAAAAGATAAGATGTCTTTTCCATTATATGTTATATGGAAGGGCCTATTTGATACATTGAATCTTGGAAAAATACATCAAAGGAAGCTAGTATTTGTTAATAAAATCAATGGCATGCTGGCGCAATGAAACATTTACTGGAGTGATTAGGATGGCACATGGTAAGATTATATTACACCATAGTTGGAAAAAGCAAGCACTGCAATACAAGTACATCACCTCACGCAAGGGTTTACAAAGAAGTGAATTAGGATTCACCACCCTTAGCCGTAAGCGAACCTAGTTAGAAATATTAATTCAAAGCACAACACTGGGTCGAGATTACATTGTAGGTGGAAAAAGCAAACACTACAATACGGGTACATCTCCTCACGCGAGGGTGTAAACGAACCTAGCTAGAACTACTAATTCAAAGCACAACAGTAGATGGGGATTACATTGTAGATGGAAAGACCAAACACTACAATACGGGTACATCTCCTCTCGCGAGGGTTTACAAAAAAGTAAATCATGATTCACTCCCCTTAGGCGTAAGGGCGCATCGCTAAAACCACTTTCATGGGTCTAGCTTCGGACCATATTAGCCTCATTCCCTGAGAGGGCCATGTGGCCACTTAGATCATGCCTCGGAGCTTGAGGCATCCTCTGAGAAGACGGCATGAGCACATGCACCATCTCCTGGTGGTGGCTGAGTGAGTGGGAGAATCTCTTCTCCATCTGGTGACTCTATCTCAGGAATTCCATGGGAGGCCTCGGATGGGGGA
This sequence comes from Miscanthus lutarioriparius, assembly GCA_904845875.1. Lineage (NCBI taxonomy): Eukaryota > Viridiplantae > Streptophyta > Magnoliopsida > Poales > Poaceae > Miscanthus > Miscanthus lutarioriparius. The sequence continues at coordinate 121,378,672 of CAJGYO010000002.1, forward strand.
GGTGCAGGCGGTGTGTCCACTATTTCCCCTTGGATTTCTTCCATGGTTGCAATTGGGATTCCATCTAGTATTGGACACTCTCTATCTTCCAAAGTGACAATCCTTCTCCTGGCCCTATTGACAAGATAGATATTCTTTAGTTGTTGAGTGTGTCGGTCTTCGGCTTGTTTGAAGGCTTCAATTGCTACTGCCTCATGGTTCTCCGCCTCAGTGGCCTGCACCTTAGCATTCGCAAGCTGCACTTGGAGCTCTCTAATCTGCTTCTCTGCCTTCTGTGCCCTACGAATGCACTTCCTCAAATGCTTAGCCTGCCTATCATACTGCTTATCCAAGGAAAGCAAGTAGTCAGACATGAAAATTGTAGTTGGATCACGTTCATGAAGTTCAGGGCCTTCTAGGGTCTTCATTCGGGCTACCCACATAGGGCTGTTCTTTACAAAAGGGGGGAAGAATCTCATGGGTGTATGACATATTGGCTTCTCAAAAATCTGGCATAGGTACCTCAAAGCTTTGTGAGCGATAGATTGGTAAGTGTCCTCGAACCGAAACCCTATGGTGGACACCACCCAAGGATTTATGTCAGGGAAATCCCTACTTGCTCCAACATAGATGATCACCTCACACCTCTTAGTGCCATACTCCTCATACTCCCTTCCTACATATTCTGGGTGATCCAAAATACCTAGCCTGACCATGGTGGCATACAAGAGCTTGGGGAAGCCATCCTTGTTCAGGAAATAGCTGGTGGTCCACCCTTCATCTGCCATCTGCGAGGAAAATGAGGGAAGTCATTTTCAACATTTAGGAGAGGGTAAGATTTCTATAGATACGTTAGTGACTTGCTTACCTTGCTAAGGGCACTGAGAAGCAACACAACACGATTTGTATAAGAAAGTAGAAAAAGGGAGGAATTGGAGGTATGATGCTTGATGGAAAGGATGTTGTGTTAGGACGTGCTAGATCTCGTGATCTGGAGGGGCTCTTCATTGCCACATCTTATAGATAGAAGGACGGAGCTGTGTCCACAAGTCCAAGGACCTTCTTTAATGTGAGAGACTGTGGTAGCGCACGCGTGTAGTGTCGTGTAGTGGCATGGGCGATGGTGATGTGACAACATGGGAGTAGCTGTTGGGTGCTTAAGGGACATAGTCCATTACTCATGACAGGACCTGCCAGCCCGATGGTATTCTTTAATATTAGGGACTATGGTATCGCATGCGGGTGGAGCTATGTAGTGGTATGGTTGATGGCGACTGATAAAGTGGCAGTAGTTGCTAGATGCCTTAGGGGCTTTCTCCATTATTCATGGACATGAGTGCCTTTATGTATGATGCACAGAGACAATATGATGACAAAAACAGAAATGGTGTAGCAAGTTGGAGACATACTGCAATTATATGACCGGGGGACACAAATGAGGTCATGAATTTTCCAAAAATTACAAGTTGGGCGCGTAGTTTATATTGAAGCGCTAGATTGAAAAGAAAATTTGTTCACTTGACAAACAAACAAGACCTAGGATGTCGCTATACACACTTCACACAACAATAATGATGCAATAGATGGTGTCGTTATTTTGCCTGGTCTGATCATCGTCTAAACATAAGAAGGCATGGCCTAGCAACATTTACCTCATATAGAAACAATGCGAAACAAGGCACCCATGAAGGGACAAGCTCAAAAAATGCACCAAATACTTATCCTCTAATCAAAAATGAGTTAACTATGGTTCATTACCACATGGGAAATGTGCACACATATAGTTTGTGTTTGCAACCAGTAGTGTCATCTAGTGGTATAGGCAGTGGTGATGTGAAAACATGGGAGTAGCTGTTGGGTGCTTAAGGGACATAGTCCACTACTCATGGGCAGGAGCTGCCAGCCCGATGATATTCTTTAATGCTAGGAACAGTGGTATCGCATGCGGGTGTAGCTGTGTAGTGGTTTGGTCAATGGCGACTGACAAAGTGGGAGCCGTTGCTAGATGCCTTAGGGGCTTTCTCCATTATTCAAGGGCATGAGTGCCTTTATGTAGGATGCACAGATACAACATGATGACAGAAACATAAATGGTGTAGCAAGTTGGAGACACAGTGCAATTACATGGCTAGGGGACACAAATAATGTCAAAAAATTTTACAAAAATTACAAGCTGGGCGTGCGGCTTATATTTAAGCGCTAGACTAAAAATAAAATTTGTTCACTTGACAAACAAACAAGACCTAGGATGTCGCTATACACACCTCACACAACAATAATGATGCAATAGATGGTGCCGTTATTGCCAATAGGCGACACCCGGTCTGATCAACGTCCAAACATAAGAAGGCATGGCCTAGCAACATTTACCTCATATAGAAACAATGTTAAACAAGGCACCCATGAAGGGACAATCTCAAAAAATACACCAAATACTTATCCTCTAACCGAAGATGAGTAAAATATGGTTCATTACCACATGGGAAATGAGCACACATATAGTTTGTGTTTGTAACCTACCGTAGCAACTAGATGTAACCAAAAATGAATTAGTGGAAGCACCTATCATGTCCTTAAGGACATTGTATTTCTCTATAAGGTTGCCATGTGGAAGTTCACATAAACAGTGGTAGAAGTAATAAGATGCGTTGATATAGTACACACCAACGGCGAGCGACGATTGGCACCACCGGCGACACTTTCCCCTCCTCCCCCCGATTGCATCCCCATACTCTTTCCCCTTGCCATAGACTCCAGATGTTGTCAATTAAACCAGTGGTGATTCTAGGTGCCATGGGTACGGGAAAGACGAAGCTATCAATCGACGTATGCAAGGCGATCGGTGGCGAAGTGGTAAACACCGACAAGATGCAAATCTATGCTGGCCTCGACATCACAACCAACAAGGTCAATCTAAACGACCAACACGGTATTCCTCATCACCTTATCGGAATGGTTTCAACAATTAGTGATGATTTATCCATACCCTGGTTTTGATCTATCGCAACTACAACTTCGACATCTATTGCAAGGCGTGGCCGGGTGCCAGTTTTGGTAGGTGGGTCCAACTCACTAATCCATGGGTTTCTCGCTGAACAATTTGATCCCTCCATTGGTGATCCCTTCACACTTGAGAGGTATCGGCCAAAATTGAGGTTCAAGAGCTGCCTCTTGTGGCTCCATGCTGATGAGTTGGTTCTCAATGAATATCTAAATCGTCGTATTGATGATATGGTTGAAGATGGCCTAGTCGAGGAAATCAAAGAGTATTATGATACTATGTCCATTTGCAAGATCGATGGCCACAATGGGTTGGCTAGGGCAATTGGCGTGCGAGAACTAAAGGATTATTTTAGTGGACATAGGGGGCTTCCTACCTGCATAGATGAGATGAAGGTGAATACGCAAGCCCTTGCGAGAGCACAAACTAGAAAGATCTGCCGCATTGCTGGCGTTTGGGGTTGGCCTATTCATGCCCTAGATGCCACAGAAGTCATGCGTGCACGTCTCAATGGATCAAGCCAAATTGTAGAGGACATAATATGGGAACACTACGTCAGTCTCCCTACTATTACCACCATTAATGATTTCTTGCATACTTGATGTTTTGAGAGCGTGTTTGGATGAAGAACTGGCCTGGGGACACCCTCCCAGGCAGGTCGATCTAGCCCCAGGCACTGGAAATCGATGGCCTGGGTGAGGTGCCTGGGCCAGGCAAGATTCCCAGTCTTCAAAGCAAACAAGCCCTGAGTTCGACAGAGCCAGTACCAGTGCACACAAACTAAGATGTATATGCTTGCCACTTTCTCCCCGAAATTCATTATCATGTAATATAGGTGGCGGCCTCTGGTAGCCAAAGTGTGGACTGCTGCCTGAATCACCTCCCTGAGACTCGAACCTGTAGTATATGTTGTATGGAAACATTTGACCTACCGTTGTATTAATCTATGGGGCAGCAACAATGATTTGTATGGTTGTATGTACCTTAACGTTCCATCCTCTTTATGATGAATTATGCAAGGAAGTAGCCATCTATAAAAATCCTCAGCATCAATTTATGTGCTAATTTATACTCGTTGGTTGTGTATATAGTTGACCACTCGATACCAGGCGGGTACACTAGGGACTATGTTCATACCGTTAATAATAGTTGGGATGGGTGCAATTTACCTAGCTGACTAAATACATTAATCTATCCTGTTTGGGAGATGAAATTATACATGTGGGTGTGTGTACGCGCGTCCATACGTGTATTTAGTTTCACATGCACAATGCAGATATTTATAGTAACATAGTAGCCGATCCAATATTGGTTCAAAGCACACACTATTATTTATTATGCAACCTAGATGGTGGGAAGGCGCACACTTGAAACACATAAAAATTACATTATAGGGCACGGGCAATTCTGGATACCATAATATATAGTGCCATCTGTGTGACCCAATATTCTAGATGGACTAAAATGTCCCCTTGTAGGGGGAGCCATATGCATGCTAGTATGAGGTGAATTCGCTAGGTGGTACATGGTCTGTGATAGATATAGATGCAAGAAATATAATTGAAGGAGATTATTAGGGTAGCTTAGGTGGAACATGGTTTGTGATAGATATAGATGCGAGAAATATAATTGAAGGAGATTATTAGGGTAGCCTAAGGCCTCATACGCATTGGACTGAACTGGATGGTGGCATCCTCATTTGATTGAATTCCTGCAAGAGAGTGCACAAACATATGTAAGTGGAATGCCAAATTAGGAGAGGTATGTATCACAATACATGGCAGTCAGAAAGAAGCAAGAAACATAGAAAGAGCTATCTACAAATCACAGCGAAACATCAATTCTGTTGATTCAGCAAAGAATACTGAGCCAGAGCCTCCAGACATGCCGAAGGGCAAAATAGATCTCAAAGATCAAGAAGAAACAAAATCAGTCCCATCAAAAAATGTAGTGTCATCATTGGAGCCAACCTATCGAAGGCAGAAGAAACAAAACTCATAGAAACCTTAGCCAGGAATAAAGACGTCTTCGCCTGGTCAGCCTCCAACTTAAAGGGAGTTAGCAGGGACATCATACAAAATTCCCTTGACATCAACCCTAAGATGAAGCCAAAGAAGCAGCGGTAAAGGAAAATGTTGGAGGATAGAATCTTAATAGCGAAGGCTGAAGTACAGAGGTTGTTGGACACAAACGTCATTAGAGAAGTCAAGTACTTAGAATGGCTGGCAAATGTAGTGTTTGTACCAAAGAGGAATGGAAAGATGAGAATGTGCATAGACTTCATAGATCTCAATAAGGCATGCAAGAAAGATCTATTTCCGCTACCAAGGATAGACACCTTCATCGATAAGGCAGCAAGATGCAAGCGCTTCTCCCTACTAGATTGTTTCTCAGGATATCATCAAATTTGGCTCAACAATGAAGATGAGGAAAAGACAAGTTTCACTACCCCTTTGGAATTTACTGCTACACCAAAATGCTCGAAGGACTAAAGAATGCAGGCTCGACCTTCGCCAGAATGACGAAGGCAGTCCTTGGCCCACAATTACAGAAAAACATCATAGCTTATGTCGATGACATTGTGGTAATGAGTAAGAATGAGGAAGATCATATAACAGATCTAAAGGAAACCTTCGCCAACCTCAGGGAAGCAAGCCTAAAGCTAAACCTAGAAAAGTGTGTTTTCGGCGTCAGCAGAGGAAAGATGCTCGGGTACATCATAGGACCCGAAGGTATTCGGGCCAACCCAGAGAAGACAAAGGCTATAATCTCAATGGTGGAGCCATCAACCAAGAAGGAAGTGCAAAAACTCACGGGAAAAATAGCAGCATTGAACAGATTTATCTCAAAATCAGCAGATCGCAGCCTACCATTCTTCAAAGCTCTAAGAGACGGAGACATGGTGGAATGGGGGCCAGAGTAGTCGGAGGCCTTCCAGCAACTCAAAATTACATGGCTAGCAAACTCTTGGTAACAGTACCAGATTTGGAGGCACCACTACTATTATATGTGACAGCCTCCGACCACGTAGTTAGCGGAGTACTTGTTCAGGAGAAAGAAGAAGGGTCAAAGGTCATCCACTAGCCTGTCTACTATATCCCAGAAGCCCTATCGGGAGCAAGGCTGAACTATACAGAAATCAAGAAAATTGCATACGCTGTACTCATCTCATAAAAAAAATTAAAGCACTACTTCCAAGCACATTAGATCACAGTGCCTTCTTCGCAACGACTCGAAGATGTGTTCAACAACAAAGAAGCCTTCAGAAGAATAGAGAAATGGACAACATAATTATCCCAATTTGAAATCAGCTATGTGCTGAGAACAGTAGTCAAATCCCAAGTATTAGCAGACTTTGTGGCAGACTGGACACCTTCGGCACATCAAAACCCACAGCCTCAAACCCAAATCTAGACGCTCTACATAGACGGAGCATGGGGGCATTTGGGAGCTGGGGCCTCCACCATTTTGGTAGCACCATCAGGCCTTCGTACAAAGTATGCAGCAAGACTAGAATTCAAAACAACAAATAACATAGCAGGATATGAAGGTCTCATATTGGGCCTCAACAAAGCAAAGGCACTAGGTGTGAAGATTGTGTTAGCAAAAATAGACTCTCAAGTCATGGCAGGACAAGTTGAAAAGGAGTATGTTGCAAGAGAACCAGAGCTGGCCAAATATCTAGCCACAGTAAGGGCACTTGAGCGAAGGTTCTAGGGATTCACCCTGAAGTATATACCGAGAGTAGAGAACACAGAAGCAGACGAGCTAGCGAAGGTAGCAGCAAATAACACACCCTTTCTAGAAGGAACTTTCTACAAAATATTGCAAGCACTAGCAACTCAAACAACCACGAAGGCATTCAAAACAATCATGATCCCAAATCTGAAGACTGGACACATTTGATTATAGATTACCTGAACAACATCCATCACTCAGAAGATGAAGCAAGCACAATAAGAATAGCAGCCAGGGAATTAATTTTTACATTAATGGATGGCATTTTGTACAAAAAAGGGGTAGTCCAGCTGTCGGTGTAGAAAGTGACCAACACGTAAATATTTGTACTTTTGCTGTACATTGTGATCAGAGGTGGCCTAGCACTCAATGACACAGGATTTATACTGGTTCAGGCAACGTGCCCTACATCCAGTTTGAGTTGGTCAGCAACTTTATTCCTGAGCCTAGGTGCTCGAAGTTTGCAGTGGGGTTACAAACGAAAGGAGAAAGATGGGGTACAAGAGGTCCGGTCGGACTCTGGTCAGAGGGACCGAGAGTGACGGGAGCTCCGCTATGTGCTAAGTGTTCGAGCATGTGCTTGTGGTTTGAACCTGGTGGTTCTATTGTTATGTGCTAGTGAACTTGATCGATCTATCTATTTGAGAGAGAGCGCATCCCCTTTTATAGATGAAGGGGATGGCCTTATAAGTGAGAGGGAGAGAGTGCGTATGCTACTAAGTCTTGTTGCCCACACCGGCGGGTACAAGATGATGGTAGGTGGCCACAATACTGTTTAATGTCAGAGGCACATGGAGGTCATGTCGTCTTCTTTTGGCATGGCAGACGTCAGTGTCTGCTATACTGTTGATGCCCAGAGGCATGTAGGGGGTTTTACCATGTTCGCCTGGTATGGTAAATGCCGGCGCCCACAACACTGTTGATGCCCAAAGGCATATGGGGGAGCCTTATAGTATTTGTCTGGTATGGGAGTTTATGGTGCCCACAACACTGTAGGGGAAATATTGGTGCCTACAACACTACTTGGGTTCTGTTATGCTAGGGAGGTCGCAGGGTACTGTCCTGCAGGTTTACAGGGTACGTTCCTCAGTATTGCGGTTGACTTGAGTGCCCTGCTTTACTTCTCCATCCGTTTCATGGTCCCTACCGAGCGGGCGTCCCTGGTCGGTTGGTCCCAGTCAGCTCTGATTGCGCCAGTCGGAGAGGAGCTGTAAGTAGGGGTTTAGCGCATTCCCGGTCGGAGAAGCGGGTAGAGTCGGAAGTGGTGTTTTGGCCAGGCCTTCCGATCAGAGAGGCTGTCCGGAGATGGGCCGGTGTCAGAAGCGAGCGCTGTTCCTTCTTCGTGAGGCCTTCCGGTCGGAGAGGCGGGCCAGAGTCAGAAGCGGGCGCCATTCCTCTTTGGTTAGGCCTTCCGGTCAGAGATTGGATTGTCCTTCTGGCCTGTTGTTTATGTGTTTTGGGCCAGCCCATGAGTTGCGCGTTGCTCGCAACATTTGTCTGTTGGGCCGAGCCTTTGTTGGAAAGCCGGTCCATGAGGGACCCCGGGTTTATGAACCCAACAGGAGCCCCTTAGCCCCCGGGCAATTCAGGTAGAATTGTCTGGGGGGTTTTTGTCTTGACGGCGGGTGCGCACGAGCGCACCCGCGGGTGTAGCCCCCGAGCCCCCGAGCGATTCGGGTAGAATCATCTGGGGGGTTTTGTTGCCAGTGGGGGACATTTCGTTTCGTCAGCGGGTGCGCGCGAGCGCACCCGCGGGTGTAGCCCCCGAGCCCCCGGGCGATTCGGATCGAATCACTTGGGGGTTTTTGTTGCTAGTGGGTGTGTGTGCGTGCATTTTAGTCGAGATAGAGTCATCAACCAAGGTGTCGTGCGCAGTAGTGGTAGATTTTTAGGGATCGAGCGAGATGGAGCTCATGGATCCTGGTGTCGGGCGCAGCCGAGGGATCGAATCGGACTCGCAGATTCAGTCGTCGAACGCACCAAGGGATTTGGGCGAGTCAGAGTCATGGACCCAGGTGCAGCCAAGGCGACTTTTGGTGTCTTGAGCCCCTAAGCCCTATTGGCCTTTGGCAAGGGTTGGTTGGGTTTTGTGCGTTACCCCATCCTCAGTTTCTCACAACCGGAGGGGCTGAAGTAACGTCGCTTGCCCGATGGGTCGGGCTTGAGTGACGTGCTCGGTGAGCTCGCTAACGGGTATGATCGAGTGAAGTCTGGATCCGTTGTTTGTGACAGGGTCGGCATAGCCCTCATGTGGCACTCCACTGCTCCTTAACCTGCAACTCGGCAGATGCCTGGGTCATTCCGAAGACCGACCCGGGTGGCCTGCTGGCCTCCCCTCGATGGAGATTTTGTGGGTTTGGCGAGGTTTAGGATCGAACGAGAAGGTTGAGATGACCCTATCTGCTTCGGGCAGACTAGGCGAGGGCCGCTTGGGGCTCATCTGCGTTTTCTCCCCTGGCTCTGTTTGATGCGAGGCGACCTCAAACCCTTCATGGGTCGGCCTTCGAACCCTGGTCGGTCGTCGCTCATGTTTGAATGAGGCAACTGCTGCTTCGTGACGCAACATGGAGCGTTGTGATGCATTTGACTACATACGTAATGCTTTAGCCCCCGAGCCCCCGGGCGATTCGGGGTAGAATCATCTGGGGGGCGCGGGTGTATGGAATGAATGCGTGTATGGATGTATGAATGATTATAAAGAAAGAGCGGGGTCGGTAATGTTACCTTGATGACCTGAGTGACGGGGTTTGAGGAGCTCCAATCAGAAATGTCCGACCAAGATTCGTGCTCGTTGTTCGTGATGGAGTTGGCGTGGCCCACATGGGGTGTCCCTCTGCTCCTTACCTGTCTCTCAGCATTTGCCTAAGCCATCTAATCGACTCAGGAAGTCTGTTGGTCTCTCCTGGCGGAGATCCCATCGCTCGGGCCTTTTCAAGTCCCACCTAGGAAGGCGGAGGGCCGCCTGTGCGTAGTGGTGCCTTGTTTCTCGCGCCTGATGTGCGGTAGTGGTGGGCCATACCTAGGCCACGTCTCGTCCGACTTGGCGCCGTTCCATCGAGCAGGGTGCGCCTCATTGGTCAGGGTGCGTCCCATCGTATCCCATCCGCATTGAATGGGGAAGGGAGAGGGTTTTTCTCCCCTGTCATTTCGTCTTTCCCTGATCGCCGTGGCTTTCCCAACTGTTGTGCCCTTTTATTTAAGTAGGAGAAGGGAGAGGGTTTTTGCCCCATTCCTTCGCCTATTCCTCATCCGCTATGTCTTCTCTTTCTTCCTTCTCACCAAGAACGTCTGAGTGCCGTGGCGGTTCCTAGGAGAGAAAAAAAGGGGAGAGCGAGGGAGACGAGAAAACTCATCGATCCATTTGCGAACCCCGAGCAAGATGTCGGGCTAGAGGTCATCCATCGTGAGGGAGTCGGTGCTGTAGGCCTTCGCCGAGAAGGGGTTTCTGCCGCCAAAGGAGGTGGCGCACTGGAGAGCTCTCGGGAGGGAGGATTTCATGCAACCTCCGGCCGATGAGGTTGTTTCCTTCCTTGCCTTCCATGAGCGTGGGTTAGGATACCCCGTGCACTGGTTCCTGCGTGGGCTCCTCAATGAGTGGGGCCTGGAGCTGCAACACCTCAATCCGATTGGGGTGCCGCATATCGCCGGCTTCATCACCGTGTGCGAGGCCTTCCTTGGGATGGAGCCGCACGTGGATTTCTTTCGGCGGATGTTCTCCCGAGGCCACGCCAGTGGGGGGTTTTGCGCTGTAGAAGAAACCAAGCACGGGGGGATCGTACCCCATGTATACCCCCTGCGATTCCAATCGGGGGTGTCATGGAGAATGGTTTTACATTAGGAACCCGGTAGAGGCGTCGTTTCCTCCCTTCACCGGTAGGAGGCCGGAGAGACTGGACAGCTGGTTGTGGGGCCCCGCCAGTTAGCAGAAGAAGAAGGTGGAGATCATCGAGGCAGAGCTCCAGAAGCTCATGCGGCGCGGCCTTGACGGGGTGCGGGTGTTTCACACCCTCTTTCGCCGTCAAGTTGCTCCGCTGGCGGAGAGGACGCGACCGATGTGGAAGTACAATGGCCCGACGGACCCCGACCATATGTTGCCACAGGAGCTACTGAACGATGAGGTCTGGAGTCGCCTTGACCAGGTGCTACAGCTGAAGCCCAAAGAGAAGGTCGATGGAAATCCCGGACCTCTCAATGCCGCGATGGTGTCCAAACTGGTATGCTCCCCTTTCTTTACTCCGTGTTCTTTTCCCTTTGCTTTCCTATTTTTTGATTTCGAGTCACCTGTTTTCTAGGGACTTGAAGCTTACAAGTCCCGGCCGCACCTTCCGAAGGGGCCGGAGGGCGCAGCCCGACATGCCACCCAGAAGGAGGTGGCGGATGCCAAGAAGAAGAAGAAAGCTGAGGAAGCTCGGTGGAAGTACGAGAAGGAGAAGGAGAATAGGAGTGACGTCGAGTCAGAGCTCGAGTCGGGATGGCGACGCGTGAAGGCCGGGGAAAATAGGAGTGACGTCGAGTCAGAGCTCGAGTCGGAGGACCCCACAGAGGTGGGGGATGACATAATTTTCTCCGAGGAGGAAAGTCGGGAGGTTGTTGCGACCTCGATGGAGCGTCGTGATCCTGTGGCTGCGTCCGCTGGCGGCAAGTAGGAGGCAAAGAGGCGCGGCGATGTTCCCGCGCTGAGGAAGCGTGCTGCGAGCGCGAAAGCCATCGGCGAAGTGGACGTGGTCACCTTGCCCTTCAGCAGCGGCGCCGACCTTATCACCACCTGTTGTGGACGCGGTGGGACAAGCCCGGCGGTCGGAGGAGTGGGCTCGTACCCATGCATCATTGGGGCCGGCACCAGCGTGCGACCCACAATAGGTGGATGCCCCACCAGCTGCTGCAGTTGACGCGCCCCGAGCTGAAGGTCATGGTGTTTCGCAAGCTGTGTAGGAGCCGGTTGGGTCGACTCCCCCGGTTGAAATGAGGGGCGCAGGTCAGAGCCTGGGAGCGGTCCACACCCTGTGGGCCTGTTATCGTTGGGTCGAGGTTTTAGAGTCATACCGCTTACATCCTGGTATGCCTTTCTTTGTTTCTTTTCGATCTTGCTGTTGAGGTTTTTGGAGTGTGACTGACCTGTACTTTTTCGACAGCGGCCGAATGTTGACTAGGCTGAGCATCGCCCCAACTCCCATGCAGGAGGTTTGGAGGCCCACTTTTTAGCGCGCCGCAACGAGCGGCGGGGAGAGCAGAGTGGTGGTGGCTCCTTCCCTTCCGGGGACAATGTCCCTCGGATCGGTCGCTAGTACGGCGGTAGTGGTGGCGTTGGCGTTGGCGGTGATCCCGGTGGCGACGGCAGAGGTCGCATCGGAGGTAACCCATGCGGCCCCTCCTCCACCAGCTGCGGTAGAAGAGGAGAGGGAGACCAGGCTCCCTGCCTCACCGAGCAAAGGGCCGCATGGTTCACCCTCCCGGTCGGAGCCGAAGGTGCCAGGAGATGCGGCCGGGCCGGAACCGGAACATCTATCGGTGGCCCGCGAAGACGAGGTGTTGGAGATCCCCTCTGATGGCGAAGCAGATGGCGAGGTGGAGCCACCAGCGCTGTCACGGGAGCTGGCGGTGGTTGGATCGTCGGCTGGGCCTTCCAGCGGGTTCGGGGTGAGCCGTAATCTGGTGTGGCCCTGCCCTGGTGACCCGAGGAAGGCTCGGTTCGTCCTCCGCGACGAGGAGGAGGTGGCACTCTGGCACTTCTTGACGGAGAGTGGAGTGTCGATGGAGTCCGATCTCGCCCAACCCAGGGCGAGGCTTGAGGAGGTCTTGGAGCGGGTCAAGTCCTTCCATCGGACGGTTACGGTCGACCTGCCCCACGCCGTAGAGGTATGTCCTCTGTGTTTTGTCCTTGATTCTTTGGTTCCTCGCTGGTTGCTTTAGTGTGTTGGCTCCTTGCTTTGTAGGGCTTGGAGGGGATGTCATGCCGCAAGTCCCTTTTCCTCCAGGAGGAGCACGCCCGGATGGCCGAGTTTGAGCGCCAGCTGGAGTCCGACCGCCGTGAGTCCTAGGACCGGGCGGTAGAGGCGACCGAGGCACGGGTGGTGGAAGTGCTTGCGGCGGAATGGGTGACTGCTGCCGAGTGAGGGCTTGAGGCGGCCAAGGCCCGCCAGGCGGAGACCGAGGCGGTGCTACGGAAGTCCCTGGCAGACACCGAGGCGGCATTCCAAAGATCCTTGGAGACCCTGGAGTCGGAGCGGAATCCCCTAGAGTCAGAGCAAAAGGCCCAGTCGGAGGCAGATCAGGAAGTGCTCATGCTTTGGGGCCAGGTGCTAGGGATGGAGGAGGCGAACGCTCGGCTGCGCGAGCAGGTGACCCGGTAGGCGGAGGGACTCTCCATCCTCGAGAATACCCATCTCGATAAGTACCTTTTCTGCTTTCGATGTGTTGGTTTCTTCCTTTAGCTTGATTCTGAGCTTGTCCTCCTTTTTCCAGAGATGGGTGGAGAGGTGGAATCATTGGAGCGGGACCTGGAGACGGCCAAGGTGATATTTGGCCGGAAAGCGGAGGCGCTGGCTAAGTCCCTTGAAGAGCGACGTGCTCTCAAGGGGAAACTTGACCAGATACGCAATGTTGCCCAGCTCATCATCTCGGAGGTCTTCAGGTCGGCGCCAAGTACTAGTGCGCCCGCCATCCGGCTGGCAGAGGTTCCAGAAGAGGTCCGGGCCCTCATCACCGATGGGCTGTTCTACGGAGCATCGGGGGTGTTGACTTTGCTGGCAATGTACCACCCAGACCTGGACTTCGCCACCATCTGCAGTGGGTGTGCTAACGGCTGTAGCACGGAGGACATCCAGTTGCTTGGGGAGAGCTTGCTGCCACACGCAAAGTTGTTGGCCGTGCAAGTCTCTGCGCAGTGGGTGATCGATGCTCGCCGTGCGGACATGGCTGGAAGCGTGCATTAGGAGGACGTTGCCCAGCCTGTGGATGGCATGGAGCCTAGGTCGGAGATGAATGTTGCCTTGCCTCCGACAGAGCCGAATGTCGTCCAGCCGGGGAGCGAGCAGCCCGTGCCTTCGCCGGTCGCACCGACAACAGATGCCGCCGGGCAGCCTCAATAGCTTGTAAAGTATAAGTAGTTTAGCAGATGTAAAAAGTTAAGTTCGTGGGGGAGCCCCCGTATAAATGTTCTTGTGTACTCAATGAATACAATTAGTTTCATTTTTTTGTGATGGAGTCACTCTGTTCGGGGAAGCTTGTCCCATTCGTTCCTTAGTTTTACCTTAGCATAACTTTGTTTTTTATTCTTTTCTTTTTCGCACTTGCCCATTCATCACGTAGGCTGCAACCTTAGGAGCCCGGGCGTGGCCCGCAAGGCTAAGCTGCTCGTAACCATAGGTAGAGGCGGGGTGCAATCGATCGGAATATTTAAAGCAAAGCTACGTAAGGTAATTTAAAGGAACGAACTACCCTCGGGGAGCCCCCGAGCGACGTAGGCCAAAAAGTGTTTGGGTCGGGGCGCTTTTATAGGAGCAAACGTTAAGTAAACAATGCTAAGATTGAATTTTAGGGGGAAGAAATGACGTAGCTGTTCGCTGTTCTAAGTGTTGGTGAGAACGTTGCAGTTGTCGTCTTTTAGTCGGTAGGCATCCGGTCGGATCACCTCGGTCGCCGTATAGGGACCTTTAGTTGTTTGGATCCTTGTCCGCTATGCCCCCTTTCTTGGCCGCTGCTTCTTTGCCATTTCCTTCCTTCGGCCCACCGGCCTATCACAGAAGGCGCTTGAGGAGCTCGTAGTCCTTGTAGAGGTGTTTGACGGGGTTGGCGTGGTTGGTGCATGGGCTCTCCATGAGCTCGTTGAAGTGGTCCGGAATGCCCTGCTGGGGCTGCTTGTCCATGTGATCAGCCATGGCAACCAACGCGTAGTTGGCCGGTTGGCGACGATATTTTTTGTTCTTTTTGCCCTTCTGCATGGAGGGGCCCTCATCTTGATCCTCATGCTTGGCCTTGCCATTGGGTCGGCCTTTGTTGAAGCGTTGCGGGAGCGGTGCTCTCTGGATGCATCGGGGAAAGGCCCGCAGTCCTAGGCCATCCGGGCTGGGACTCCGGTCGTTCGACCGGCGACCGCGCCTAGGGTGTGTTTCACCACTCCTTACGATGGTTCGGCCGGGGTCTATGTCGCCTACCATCACTATCGCTCGATGGACGTCATCATCATGCCAGGACTGACACCGGTTGCTGATGATGCTGCGAGCATCTTGGTTCAGCTTGAGCCGCTCACGTACAGGCGGTCGGTGCAGAGTGGGCGCCAGGTCAAGTCGGGGCGTAGATGCGGCCTCCTGTGCCACGCTCGGTGGCTGTAGCGGTGAGCGGGTGGAGCGATTCATCCAGTGCGTCCCCACTCCCCAGGTGGGGAGAGAGGCTGCGAGTTGGTGTCGTGATGTGGAGCTCTCCGCCTATTGAACGGCGGTAGCTTCCACTAGTGCTCGGAGGTTCCGGTGGATCGCCTATTCCTGGGGGTCGTTCGGCTCGGGAAGGCCGCGCAGAAGCATCGCCACAGTGGCGATGTTCTGGTCAGCCCGAGCGAACTGTGGGGGATCGTTCCCCCCGTCCATGATGTTGCACTGGACCTAGGAGGCACGACCCCGGGCACCGCTCGCCGGTTTATGCGCACGGGGTGTAGTGTGGTGCACCGAGCGCGCTAGTGCAGGTGGCGGCTGGTTCTACCACCGTTGTCATAGCTCCTCGTCGTGCTCTCGTGTGAGTGCAAGGGTCCCCGCACGAGGGTTCGGAGGGGTGTTAGTCTGCAAGGACTCCGCTACCACCGATGGCTGTCCCGAAGCGTCCGCCATAGCGCAATCCCGGAACGGACGGTGGCTAGGTGCCATGTCACCGATGCTGGAGCCATCACTCTCAACATCATCATCCATGAGGTCGAGGAAACAGGTGGGAGCATGGCTCACCATCCCCACAAATTCAGACGTGAGAGGGGGCGGCACCGGCATCCTTTGGAGCCCCCGGGCATAAGCATCCACGGGGGATGCGAGGCTGTAGGGGAACCGGTTGCATGGCGGTCACGGCAGGGACAATGGGGTCCCTCCGGATAATCAGCGGAAGATAGTGAATAGCGAGTAAATAACAGCATGTACATCACTCACAGCTTGGTTTGAGCAGAGAGTTTGCTCGGAATGTAGCGCAAGCGCCTTGTCGTTGAAGTCGTCGTGCATCCTAGAGCCGATGGAGGGCGCCCCTTCGATGGGCGCCAGAATGAGTGCCTCCTCGCGGAGGTGTAGTACGCTGAGCCGGTTGGCGATGAAGTCTAGGCTTCTAAAGAGAAAGGCCTAGGATGGCTCGAAGACGGGCGGAACCCACATCCCAATAGGTGGAGTGCGGGAAACTCCAGTGAGCCAAAGCGAGTCATATCGCTTGAGCCCGCTATGGCGAAGATGGCGGAGAAGGGGGCCATCCGATGACCAAAAAGTGTTGAACGTACAACGTCTTCCCCACGGACGGCGCCAACTATCGGTGCAAAAAGTGACCAACACGTAAATATTTGTAGTTTTGCTGTACGTTGTGATCAGAGGTGGCCTAGCACTCAATGACATAGGGTTTATACTAATTCAGGCAACATGACCTATGTCCAGTTTGAGTTAGTCGACGACTTTATTCCTGAGCCCAGGTGCTCAAAGTTTGCAGTGGGGTTACAAACGAGAAGGAGAAAGATGGGGGGTACAAGAGGTCTGGTCGGACTCTGGTCAGAGGGACCGAGAGTGACAGGAGCTCCGCTATGTGCTAAGTGTTTGAGCATGTGCTTGTGGTTTGAACCTGGTGGTTCTGTTGTTATGTGCTAGTGAACTTGATCAATCTATCTGTTTGAGAGAGAGCGCATCCCCTTTTACAGATGAAGGGGATAGCCTTACAAGTGAGAGGGAGAGAGTGCGTATGCTACTAAGTCTTGTTGCCCACGCCGGCGGGTACAAGATGGTAGGCTCCCACAATACTGTTTAATGTTAGAGGCACGTGGAGGTCGTGTCGTCTTCTTTTGGTATGGCAGACGTCGGTGCCTGCTATATTGTTGATGTCCAGGGGCACGTAGGGGGTTTTACCATGTTCGCCTAGTATGGTAAATGCTGGCGCCCACAACACTATTGATGCCCAGAGGCATGTGGGGGGAGCCTTACCATATTTGTCTGGTATGGGAGTTGATGGCATCCTGTAGGGGAAATGTTGGCGCCTACAACACTACTTGGGTTCTGTTATGCCAGGGAGGTCGCAGGGTACTATCCTGCAGGTCTATAGGGTACGTTCCTTGGTATTGCGGTTGACTTGAGTGCCCTACTTTACTTTCTCCATCCATTTCCTGGTCCCTACCGAGTGGGCATCCCCGGTCGGTTGGTCCCAGTCGGCTTTGATTGCGCCAGTCGGAGAGGAGCTGTAAGCAGGGGTTCGGTGCATTCCCGGTCAGAGAAGCGGGTTGGAGTCAGAAGTGGTGTTTTGGCCAGGCCTTCCGGTCGAAGAGGCTATCCGGAGGTGGGCCGGTGTCGGAAGTGAGCGCTGTTCCTTCTTCGTGAGGCCTTCCGGTCAAAGAGGTGGGCTGGAGTCAGAAGCGGGCGCCGTTCCTCCTCGGCCAGGCCTTCCAATCGAAGATTGGATTGTCCTTCTGGCCTGTCATTTAGGTGTTTTGGGCCAGCCCATGAGTTGTGCGTCGCTCGCAACGTTTGTCTGTTGGGCCAAGCCTTTGTTGGGAAGACGATCCATGAGGGACCCCGGGTTTATGAACCCGACACCAGCCGTTACTTAAATGCATAACTCAGAGCGAAGGCAGAGAGCTCCTCCATGAAATCCATTCAGGGATGTGTGGCTCTCACATTGGACCAAGGGCATTGTCTGCGAAGGCAATCAGGTAGGGATTCTATTAGCCCACACATGTTAAAGATGCAAAGCACATTGTTAAGACATGTGAAGCATGCCAGACCATATCCCCTCACTAGTCAAAGCCTTTGGCAGTAGTACAGCTCATCCCACCCACCTACCCATTGCAAAGATGGGGCATGGACCTGGTCGGCCCACTACCACCTTCGCAAGGGGGGAACAAATTCATAGTAGTAGCGATCGAGTATTTCACAAGATGGATTGAAGCCAAGCCACTAGCAACAATCACCTCAGAGGCAGTGAAAAAATTCTTTTTTGCAGAACATAATCTGTAGATTTGGAGTACCAAGAACCTTAACAGTAGACAATGGGAAGTAGTTTGATTCAGACAAATTCAAAGAATTCTGCCAAAGCATAGGCACAAAGATAGCCTTCGCATCAGTCTATCATCCAGAGTCAAATGGAGCGATAGAGAGAGCCAACAGAATAGTATTCTCAGTAATCTCAAAAACTTTATTCAACCTCCACAAAGGCAGATGGACAGAAGAGCTACCAAAGGTAGTATGGTCTCACAACACCACGACGTCCAGAGCAATGGGATGTACTCCATTCAAGCTCCTATACGGAGAAGAGGCAATGCTACCTGAAGAGATCAAATAGCAGAGCCTCCGAGTGATGAAGCAGACCTTGGCTACAGATGAAGAATACTCAAAGAAACGATCGAAGGCTCAAGATTGGAAGCAGTAGAAAACATCAACAAATACCAATAGTAAACTAGGAAGTGGAGAGATAGCCTGGTGGTCAGGAAACTCATACAAGACGGAGACCTAGTCCTAAGAAGGAAGCCTAATGCGGCCAATGCAGAAAAGCTACAACCAAGATAGGAAGGCCCATACATGGCGAAGGCCGCCGGAAGATCGGGATCATTCTACCTAATAGACGGAGAAGGAAAAACAACCACTCATACCTGGAACATCGATAGTTTGCATAGGTTCTACATCTAAAATGTAAAAAGGTGGCCTCCGTGGAACTATAAGCGAAGGCCACCGCACCTCTCTTAGTTTTCATATTTTCTTCACAATGTAAAAAGGTGGCATGTACTCTTTTCCTCACAAACGGGGCTCCTAGCGGAGGTGAGGTTTTTAACGAGGCAGGACCCATGGAAACCCTCTAAAATATAAAGAGGAATTCCCCAAGTATACCACCAAAAGCGAAGGTCGAAAGTGGCTAGCAACGGAGCCACAACATTCGACAATGACATCATGATTAAGAGGACCCTCCACCGCCTTAGCCAAAGGCTGTAAGGCGTGGAACGACCTCCACGGCTAAATTAGCCCATAGCCTTGACAAAGCCCTGTCCACATTCAGGCATCAAGGATTCTTCAAAATGGCCAAAAGGCCGCAAAGACCCGACAAAGTCCTACCTTCTCTATAGGCTTCGGGCAAGAAAATACATGGCTAAGACCTGTCTTTATCAGGCACCAGGGCAATATCAGGAATTAATGACTAAAGTACAATAGGAGTAAGAGCCAAAGATACGCCAGGTACAAAATCCGTCAGTCTTATCTCAACTTCAAAATGTATCTAAGTAATAAATTTTGGCCAACCACCAAAACATATTACATCATGCAAGTAGTAGACTATAAAACCATGTGCCTTACCCTAGCACTAGCCCCAGTCAGCAAATTTTCATACCCCTATCCCCAGAAGAGTGCTAGGGGAAGCAAAACCAAACAGGAGCCAGTCTACTATAAGGCAAAGAAAGATAGCCATGGAGGCAGGAGTTTCCTTAGAAACGAGAGCAAAAGGTACCATACGAAGACTCGTAAATCCAGCAGCTCGCACAGCCCGGCGAAGGCCTTGTTGAGGTGGTACACATCTCCCACTCGATGTTGTACAGCCTCCACGGAGCGATGTGCGACCATAGTCCGGCAGCAACAAGGCAGTGTCAGAGGTTGCGGGAGGGTATCGCATGAAGGCTCGTAACATCCTCCCGCAAGCAAGGGCACCATCTGGCACAACCTGACATCAACCATGTTTGACGGGAGCGCTGCTGCTCTAGCACGACCGAAGGCAAAAGCAAAGCAATCCACACACAAGCGGAGGCAACGTACAAGAAATGCTTCCTCAACCTTCGTTGCTTGCTCAAATTGTTCTGTGGCCTCTTGAGAACCAACAAAATCGAAGGCTACCACCTCCAATGAGTGCTCAAATTGCGCCAAAGCCTTTGTAGCATTTGCAAGATCGAACACAAGCGCCTTAGCTCCTTTGTGCATATAACCATCGACTGTAAGCAAGCACAGAGACGGAGGCAGGGATGATCAATAAACTACTGCTACCTTTGGGAGTGCCTCAGCTCCTCCACTGCGACGCGCAAGCTCATCCCCAACGGGAGCCAGAGAAAAGAGCAGCGGAGGCAAGAGCAAATAGATAAGCAACGGAGCCTCAGCAACCCTCACAAGGTCAAAGACTAGCACTTCAGCTTCTCCACGCTGACGCATAGACTCATACTCATCTCCAACCATAGAAGAAAGAAGCCAAGGCTAAAGAAATATCGTAAAATAATTTGCTAAGAGCCTTCGGCCTAAGTTGTTGTCATATTCAGAATCTTCAATAAAACAAGTGTGCAACCAAATCATCCTAAGCAAACTTCATTTAAAAATTACAAATGCCTTACAACAAGGGAAACTGCTAACATAGGCTATCTAAACACAAGCAGCATTACAGCAAGCCCGAAGGCAACAAACACAAGCCCGAACGGAGTTGCATAAATTACAGGGCATAGGCAAAAGGGCCACACGTTAAACCGGAGGCTGAGGCCCTCGCCAAGCTAGTGACCTAGTGAACACCGCACGCTCATCATCAATATCACACTTCACAAAATCTAACATTTCAAGAACCGAACGCCGGGGAAAAGCTTCACGCCAATATTGCCATAGTTCACCATTAGCATAAATCCCGTCACGGTACATAGTAACAGGGGGTACGTCCTGCATAGGCCCAGAGAAGGAAACCTATGCAGGACAATTTGTCAATTTAGATCTAAGGTATATACAAAAGGGCGGGCATTTGCAGCACATCGCCTTTGAACAAACCTAGAAACTAGCTAAAACCTAGGCACTACACCTCTGGATCAGCAGGGACAGACGTAGGTTCCCTAGGCATTGGGACCTTAATAGTAGGGAAAGAAGCCCTCGGAGCCATCGCCTCAACAGTAGGAGATGGGGCCTTCATAGCCGTCGCCTGTGCTGCCTGTGAAGATTGCGCTCCAGCAGCACCACGCGCGGCCTCCACCTTCTATGCCTCCTACAAAATAGCACAAGCATACAAGTGAACAAACATACAACAGAAAACCTAAGTAAAAAACAATAAGCCACGAAAAAACCAACCTCAGCTCGGCGTGCCTCCGCCATTGAGCGAGCCTCCGCCCGGCCAAATTTCACCCAAAATGACTTCATGAAGTGCCAAACGGATCTTTGCACGCCGTGGGAAGTCACTCCAAGCTCGACCAGACCCCAAGGTCCCTTTCCTGCACGCCTTCAACGTGCTGCCAGCCGTCCTGCAATAGCATCTTGGAAATGTGGGCGGAAGCTAGAGCTCCAAAGTCCATAGCGCCACCAATGAAGTCAGGAAGCTTCACAAAGTTGGCTTTTATCTAGGAGAAGAGATTCAACGCCGAAGGCTCGAAGGGTAGCGAAGACGTAGATCCCCCAAACCATTTGAGGACACCCACATAAAGCTCGGCTACGGCCACCCCAACAGCATTGGCGTCCTCTAGCCGCTTAATCAACAGGTCAACTTGCGCCTTCAAGGCAGTGCTGGACTACCTCTCGGCGTCCACCTGCTTGTGAAGGTTGTCGGCCGTATCAATAGCTTTCAAGGTGCATTCAGCAGCCAATTGCTCAGCAGCCCTCACGCCATCCACCTCCTTGCTTAGCAAGTCAACCTTCTTCTAAAGCTCCCCCAACACAGCTTTGGCGGTGCGGAGGCCACCATCCTCCCCGCAAGCAGGGTCTTCTTGACCTCAAGAATAACCATTTCTTTCTTCAGGGCCTCGATGGCTAGGTTGCGATCCACAACCTCTTGCGTGCTACGCTCTTCAAGACCCTTCGCCATATAGTGACTCTGTCAAAGCAAAGATCAATCATAGCTTCCAAAACAAAAAGTATAATAAAAAACAGAGAGGGAAAAGCAGGAAACAAACAGAAACACACCACACACTGCTGCTCTAGGTTCATGCGCAGCAACTTAAAATAATCGACGTTCCTCAGCTGGTGGCGAAACCGACCTAACAAGAAACTAGGTATAAGAAACATAAGACTAAAAACAAATAGCAGGGTAAAAACAAAAGGCAACCTCCTATATCTTTATAAACAGTCTCAAGGGCACCACCCACCCACTTATTGTGCTGTCAGAGGTCCCTGTAATAGCAATTAAGTAGTCAGCAAAGCACAAGGCGCAGAAAATGAAAAACTAAGGAAAAATTGAAAACTACGACATGTGCCGTGTTCCATGCCCAGACCAGATGGGCGAGGGGTCTCGCCAACGAGCGGAGGCCTCGAAGGTGCACCTAATCCAATCCAGGCAACGTCTGCTCTCGGAGGATCGTAGGGGTTCTTACTAGTGTCCACAAGGGTCTTCGTCAAATCTGCTGGGACAATAAAATCAAATCAGGATAAAAACTCAAAAATATGAAGCAGTTAAAAGAAGGCAAAGATGGGCAGCAAGTCCTCACCTAGATACAGAGAATCTAGGATGGCACCAGAAGTACCCGCATCGGTGAGCTGCGCCATGGCTCAGAATGCCGCACTCTAGAATAGAGCAGGACATTGCGCCTCCGCATCATCCTCAGACTCCTCTAGCACTTGGGCTTCCATAGTTCGGCGATGGCTTGTACCACCGACCTCCGCGTTAGAAGGAGAGCGTGCACCACCACCTCCGCCAATGTCCTCGCCCTCTGATTCATACGAGTCATCACCAACAACGCCAGGCATAGGCACTATGATGGAAGGATCAGCAATAGACCCAGCACCCATCCCCTGGAGGGCATCTTGGATGAAGTCATCACCGCTAAGGTCCAAAGAGGTGGCAGGATGCTTTCCTTCTACCCTAATGCCAAAGGCAGAAGCTCTGGCAACATTCTCCACAACCTCTTCATCGACATTAGCAGAGGCAGCGACAGATACAGGGATGATCTTCTGTTTCTTGCTAACGACCTTGTGCCCGCTAGGTCCCCTCCTCTTCTTTGACTCCGCCACTGTGGTGGTGTTCTTGGTAGTGGCCTTTTTAGATTTCTCCTCCAAGGACTTCAACACCTTCGCCGAAATCTTATGTTTTGTGTGGTGTATCCCCAGCTCTTCAAACATGCGATTTAACCAAGGCATAGAACCCATGATCGACCTTTGCACAAGAAACTCCTTCTCGGTTATGTCACCAACAATCTCGAGCGCCTCCTGTTCAACGGCGGCAACAAAATCATCGGGGGACTCCTCCTCCGATAGAGCGATCTCAAAATGAGGGAAAGGAATGACTTTAGCCTTGTAAAAAACCAGAAGGTTCACCATCTCTATTTTGAACGAAGGCTTAGACTTCCCAAGAGGCCAAAATCTCACAGCAACCATCTCTTCAACAAGATCACGCCCTCTAGAGTATCGGCAGGCCAAGGCGAAGGCCCTGTCGCAAGCTTCCCTCTCAGGAGTCATCTCATCACTAGGATTCACCTTCGCCAAGGGCATCATTTCCATCATGATGGAGGCCAAGGGGTAACGAGTGCTCTTCTTCCCCTCTTCATGCATAGTATTAACGCCGAAGTTCTGAACAAAGAACCAGTAGCGCATCCAGTCATTGTCCCACTTGTTCTTCTGACACCAAGAAATCTCCAATCGAGAATCCCCTTGCTGCCTCTTTCGCCATAAACGCACAGCTGCCATATTGAGCTACAAGCCCCTGAGCACCAACCTTCTTTGGCTGGCGCTGAAGCTCAAAGTATGAGCAAAAGGTGTCCAAATTAGGCTTAGCTCCATAGGATTGGTAGGCCCAGCAAAACTTACTCAAAGTTAGAAATCCGTTGGGAGTAAGGTGGTGAATTTGGAGATCAAATTCCTCAAGAACCTGATGAAGGAACTTAACAGAAGGGAGGCGAAGGCCGCAAGCAAAAATGTCCTTGAAAATGATAGCATAATCCCTACTAGTGGCAGGGACTGTCTCGCCCTACAAGAGCTTCTCCCGGCCTAGGGGATGCATCCCTCCATCTCAAGGTCGGCTACTATCTTCTTAGTCACCAGCGAAGGCCCAAAGTCCTAGGTCTTTTCGGCCATCGCTTCGGTCTCTTCAGCACCAACCAAATCACCAACTGAAGCTTCAACCCTAGCAAGATCCTCCTCAAGCTCCCAAGCCTCCGTACTAGCGATCATGCACTCCTCAAAACACACAAGCCACCCACTGGCCCTAACGAGGAGGAGGACTAGCAGTAGGAGCCACCACTAAGACCAAAAAAAGCAAAACAGAAAAAGAGCGAAGGTAGCAAGGTGATCAGCGGAGGCCAGCAAGGCAAAAAGGGAGCGAAGCAGGCATAGAGCAAAGAAAGTGATGGCTTAGTAAGGCACAGGGGGGACCTCCACCAACCCCCCCATATATAGGTAGCGACCGGGCGCTTTGCCTTCTAGGCACCAACAATCATGACTGTTCTTGGACGCATCGGTTCTAGAGTCACCGTAGCGAGTCAGGAGCCGACACGTCACACCACCAACTGTCCGATCTAGTGATCCAGGGGGAAATGGGGGAAGCCTCCACCACTCGGCACTAGCGCCAAAATTGAGGCTCACGGCCCGCTCGCATCAGACCGCACCCTCAAGGGGGAACTATTGGGGCACAGATACGCAAGTAGCGGAGGCCAATGCAAGCGAGAGCTAACGATAACAGAATTGTTGAAGTAATGTCATGTAGGGACAGCCAGCAGGGCCTTCGCCCACCATTAGGCAAGGACGGAGGCCATGGCGTGACAAGCGAAGGCCGTGGCGCCACAAGCAGAGGCCATAGTGTCGCGAGCAGAGGCCACCCGGCGAAGGCGGAGGTCGCAACACCGTGGACGAAGGTCGCCCGGTGAAGGCGGAGGTCGCAGCGCTGCGAGCGAAGGTCGCCCGGTGAAGGCGGAGGCCGTAGTACCATGAGCAAAGGCTGCTCGGCGAAGGCAGAGGCCGTAGTGCCATGGGTGGTGGTGGAAGCTGGCTCCACCACAGCAGGAGGGTTCATGGCGCAGAGGTGACCTCGAGCCAGGAACAGGCTTCCCTTGGGCCGATAATTTAGGCCCAAGGAGACAAGGCAGTGCAAAGAAGGGAAGGTCCAGTTTGCCCCAGTCCACCTGCACTAACAGGAGGATATTCAGGGAATGTACCATAGCAGTTGTTGGACAAAGATGTAAAAAGGAAAAGTAGTGAATAGCGCTCTATAAAAGGGGAGAGCTGAAGCCTGTTTGTGGGGGTTGGTGAATGCATTTATAGAACTCTAATTGTGCCAGGACCCACCTACCACTTTCTTAACCTTCGCCTGGGGCATCCAACCGGGCGAAGGCATTCTCCACATCACCTGCTGGAAAACGCTACTTTCTAACAATTTATAAGACTAAATTTGTATCAATATACATCATAAAATATATCTTTTATGTATACTTGTTTGATATGATAGATGTTATTACTGTTTCTAATAAAGTTGGTAAAGCTTAAAATGCTTAGATTTTGGGTGATTCTATGAGAATTTATTTTTGAACGGGGGAGTAAATAGCAGCACGATGTACTACTTGGCCGATAGTCCCTCCATGTTGTTCTACAAGATGCACACACATATCTAAGATTTAAATTTTAAAATCTTTAATTAATAATTTAGCTAATAATTTTTAACTATTATAATACAAACTTGATACTGCTAGATTTGCAATCAGATGTAATATTCATTAGCCATACATCTATAAGCATAAACAATATAATATAAAGTACATAAATAGTCAAAGTATAATTTAGAAGTCCGTGTCATGTTAAGTTATGCATTATAAGAGAAAATAGAGGTAGTAATACAAAAGAGGGGCATCGGAAACTCTACGAGCATAAAAGAAAAGCTAGAGACCGATGAGGCTGCAGTGGTAGAAAGGAGTAGAAACCGGTTCTTTTTTGAACTACAATATATAAACGCAAATACTCGTACATGTACGCACACATCTTACTTCTATAATCATATCTAGATGGAATTCATTTTGTATCGGATATCTTCACCAACAAGACAAATGAAGTTGAACAACTTGTCAAGGTCCAAGGTTCCAATCCAATCATGGATACAATCTATAGAGGTTGCACAAAAAAACTTCAATTTATAGCACAATCATCAATAATGAAATACAATGGGACCTAGGACTTACTAAGATACAACAAAAGCTTGTAAGATCAAAGCTAGGCATGCCATATGATGTATGTGACAAAACATTTATCAATGTAAGTACAATGGTATTTATTGTCCTAATAATTATGGGTATATGTTAGTATTTATTAACTTGTCACATGTTTTAATAGCCACCTATTAATTACCTACATCTCCTAACATTATTTTACTAGGTTGTCATCCCTAGTGATGGTGTCAGAAATGTTTGTCGGTGTTGCCTAGCATCACTACTAGAATGATACTAAGTAGTTCTTTATTATCTTATGTGACTAGAAAAAATATATAGATATGAATGAAAAAGGATCTGCAAGCGCACAGATAATATACCATTGTAGCACTTCACCTGAGAGTATTCTAGGTATCGTTATTTATATTTTTACCGCAGGAAAGGTCTAGCATGGACATGTATTGATAACTTATACTATTGATGGAGAAGTAAACCATAACCAATATTCTACTCATAACAGGGGTAAGTCATAATATATAATAATAATAATAATAATAATAATAATAATAATAATAATAATAATAATAATAATAATAATAATAAGTATTGATCAATGATAATGATAAATCACTCAGGGTACTCCTTTCAATGACATTAGCATGGTCAGGCAGAATATTAGAGGAATAATTCTTAAGTCATCCTTAATTATAAGTCAAAGCATACATTAATTAGTGCAATTATACCTAATAGTCATTGCTGAGATCATCTTCATATCTACACATAAGGGATATTACTAGGGAAGAGTAAGAACAGAGCTTATCTTCCTTCATAATTAGATCCTACGTGCTACCTACATCGGGGAGTGGACTACAAAGGACTCAACGGGAGTGTCACATCCGTGATCTACCACATGACCCAGAATATAGTGTATTCGTAGGTAAACAATGTATAAGCACCACGCTTACACAATGTCGACCACCCACCCATGGTACCTTAGAGTGAGCGCTATACAAACTTATGCATGAACATGATGATAATCCAACTATACTAAGCATATAATCAAAGTAGACGATAAACATTATAACGAAGAACATGAATAAGATGAATACTAATATTGTCATCACAATTATAGCAAGCATATAAAAATAATGGAGATACAAAAGAGAGAGGGGGTACAAAGATTATACCGAACCACGCTCTTGACACGATCGGGAATCCAAGCGAAGCCTACTTGCCTCCCTCTAGACCTAGCTTAACTAGCTATGCCCTAGAATATAATGGAGCTCTGAGGATGATTAGGGTTTCTGTCTTCTCAAATGACTTGATGACTAGGGTTATGCCTGGGGGGAGAGGCAAGGGCTAGATTATATTGCCCTGAGGGTCTAACGTGAGCCCTTAGATCAAACCGACTTAAGCAACGGCTTAGATGCATCCTCAAAGGCGGTGGGAAATCAACATAGCGACGAGGCTAACAGGTGGGGCCCATAGGGGCTGGCCGACCCCACCAAGAGGCTGGGTAGCCCCACCTGTCAGGGGGTGGCCCTCCGCTTCGGTGATGTAGCTTCTGGACCCTTCTAGAGTCTTCCCACGTAGGTACCGTGGCGAAACTCCATATTTTCCTTTGACGATTAGGTCCTCCTTGACGGTTTTCTGATTAAACCCTGCTGGAAACACAGATTCACCAAAACTTGTGAAATTTATTAGTTTAAACCCCTAGACCTTTGTTGGTGATCTCAATTGTGCCCTTATACATATTTTATTGACGATTTATAATGGTTGTTAACTACCGTCAATATAATACAAGGTTCTATACAATACTATGTTCAAATACGATAAAATAACAAGTATTAAATTCATTTTGATAGGTGCTTTCAAGATTAATAGTGGCCTTAAAATTATTTTACATGAAGTGGCATCTAAGGCAGTGTATCATCCTCCTATACTTAAGATTGATGATTATTTTGATGGTGGTTGCACAGGATCAGTCTACCTGATGCACATAGAGAATGGAAGCAATTATTATACCGAAAGACTCTAGTTTAGTTTTGGTAATTGAGTGACAACCTAGGTGGACTAATATGTGTTTATGTCGACATACACATATGATTAGTCCATAGGTACACTAGTGTGAGCGACTTGAGCCATGGTGGTGAAGTGGCTTGGATTTGTTGCAAAGCTCAACTAGTTGTGATGAAGGAACTCATTGCATATGAGACATGACATGGTGTCATGTGGCTAGGTGGAGAAGATCATGAGACACAGCTTGGCTATGATGGATCGGATTGCAAGTGTGAACAACAAGTCAGAGGCTTTGGAGCGACGGACCGCACGTGGCGGTGAAGCTTGAGCAAGGACTTGGAGCTGATGGACTAAGACAATAGTGAAGAGTAGGCAAAGTTGTGATCGATGAACTAATAAGGCCACATGGTGACATGAACTGGATCATAGCATTCAAAGAAGATCAAGCCAAGTGTTGATTTGTGTTGATGATTAAGTGGCTTGATGAAAGATGATGGAGGAACTTCATGCTATGGGCAATGATCAAAGGTAGCATGGTTGGGTACACCTATGGATGATCATTGTCCATCATTTGATAAAGATGGAGGTTAGATGCTTGTGTAGCATCACCAACATACAGAGATGAAATGGAATGCACAAGGCAAATGTATATTTGTAGGGTATTTCATTTCACCGGTCTAAGGTTGAGTAGAGAAATGCTTGACCGAGTTTAGGATAGATGATGATACTATTAAGAGGGGAAAACTTGTTTGCATATCGGTCATCTAGTGCCACTTGAGCGCATGCGTTGCTAGGATCGAGTGGCGTGGAAAGAGAAGAGTGAAAATGTTTATGAAAGATTAAACTCACGTGCACAAGTGTGTGGAATACTTTGGAGTTAGCACATTTGCAAAGGGATGGAAGAAACAAGCCGAAGATGCCCTTGGATGGGTGCTGGACCAACATGTGGCTAGGTCCGACGGCTAACCCTAGGACGGGCTATCTAGGTCCCATCGAACCCTGTTGCTTGGTTTGACGGTGGCGAATGGGGCAGCATCGGATGGTGCTGGCACACTGTTCCTAGCATGGCCCCATCTATCAGTGCTAGGGTAAGCTTGAGAGGCAGTCATCGGACCCTGTGGTTTGGTCCGACAAGGGGCGTCGGTCTAGTCCAACGGCCTGGGGAGCTCTTTGGACCATGTCGGACTCATGCGCGTGTTGGTCTGATGGGTGTCGACCTAGAAGGCTTCTGACCATGTGTGCAAGTAGCCGTTGGGTGCCAACGACTATATTCAAACGATCAAGACATGTGGCATCTCGTGGAGGCATCAGACCGGTGGTGTATGGTTCGACGGTGGGACTTCAGCTGGTCCGATGGCCCTGTGTCAGTAGCAATGAGGGGGGCCAACAACTAGTTAGCCCTTGGGGCAATAAATAGCATGGGTGGCTGGCCTTGGCCGGCTGCTAAGCACCTTGGGGACTTAGTGTCCATGCTTGAGTGTGCTTAGGAGTCCTCTAACTCACTTGTGCTTGTGGAGATTGCATTTGATATTGAGTGAGTGACCGCTAGTGTGTTGCGTTGAGAGATTGCAAGAGTTGGCACTAGGTGATCGAGTTGCAAGCAAGTGTGCTTGTTACTCTTGGAGGTTTTCACCTCCTATATGGTATGGTGGCTTGTGGTCTCCGTTGTGAAGCGCGCGTGAAGCTTGTGCGTGGCTCTGGAGAAGGTATTGTGAGGGGTACTGTAACACCCCAACCCATTAGTAGCTTGTAGTACTTGTGAAGTTTGCCCATGTGGCCCAAGTGGCACATGTGCGGTTGTGGTTGGTGGGTTTAGTACCACCTTGGAAGTTTAGGAGGGTGAGGGCCAGCTTATAATCCTTGTTGTTCCAAACATAGCACCTCCGAGTTAACCCTTTTATACGAAGCGAGGACAAAAGTGTAAGAGAGGTGGTACGTGTATGCAGGCCCGCTACACATGCGGACCTAGGACATATAAGCAGTTTTGGATGTGGGGTGTTACAGATGGTATCAGATCATCAACCCTTGCTGTATGTGCCCATGGAGGGATGTACCAAGGGGTGGTCTTGAACATCTACCACATATATGTGGTGAGCTGTCGAGGGCGTCAACCCTTAAGGGGGGTGAATGTAACACCCGAGCCCATTAGTAGCCTATAGTAGCCAAGTGGCACATGTGTGGTTGTGGTTGGTGGGTTTAGTACCACCTTGGAAGTTTAGGAGGGTGAGGGCCAGCTTATAATCCTTGTTGTTCCAAACATAGCACCTCCGGGTTAACCCTTTTACACGAAGTGAGGACGAAAGTGGAAGAGAGGTGGTATGCGTATGCATGCCCGTTTCACGTGCGGATCTAGGCCATATAAGCAGTTTTGGACGTGGGGTATTATAGGTACCGTGCTCACCCCGCGGGAGACGCAAAGAGCAACACTAGTAGAGCAAGGTGTGAAGAGCGCCAAGTGGTCCGGCCGGATCAAGTGCTAGAGCTCATGTTGGAGCACTCCTTGCGGGGAGAGTGTGACTTGCCTGCCTCTCACCACTAACGAGAGGATCGGCGACAACCTTGGGCTTGCCTCAACGGGGATTGAGTGGTTGGCAAACCATCGAACCTCGGGATAAAAATCATCGTGTCAACACTTGTCTTCCCGTTGGTTTGCAAATCTCCAACACTAGTTGTTCTTACTTGTTCATACTTGTGCTAGTTTTAGTGTTGTTCTTGTAACTAGTTTGCTTAGTAGTAAATTAGTTGCTCTCTTGTGCTAGTTAGCTTGAGTACCTTAGTAGCCTTACTTAGCTTGTGTTGCTAAGTTGTTTAGCTCTCCAGTTTAGCTTTGTGTAGCTTTGCTAGTTGGGTAGGGCTAGTGTGGCTTAGGCTTTGTGAGCTTTGCTCAATAGTATGAGTAGGAGCTTTCGGTGTGCTTTGTTGTACTAGCTGCATAGGTTTGTATGACATTGCCAACTAGACTTGTGTAGGTGAGCTCTCTCTTGCTCGACACCTTAGTTTCTAAGTTAGGATCTTTGATAAGGTGCTTGTGAACATCGACTAAATAGTTTTAATTCCGCATTTGTTTCGGTTAGCCGACGCAATTAGTTTTAAAAAGGACTATTCACCCCCTCTAATCCGCCATCTCGACCCTACAGATACTCTACATGCTATTGCGGGCAAAAATTCAGATGATATGAGGCTTCGAGTAGTGCGATGCACCATGCAATTGAATTCCTACAGGATTCACAATGTATTGGAACAACTCGCGTCTTGCAATAATACGAGTCCGATTCTAACATGTATTGGGTTTTATGAAACATACAAATACATTTGCAATAATTAAAAAGTATAGGAGTAGATTCCTTTTCTGATCCTAATATATATTATAGCTAGTCATCATGGATAATAATCGGGAATTATGTTTTTGCATGCATGCATCTTAACTTTTTTTTAGATAATGGAACAAATGTCCCAGCCTCAATAATGTGTGCACCTCATACCAAGCAGAAACCACTCTACTAGGTCAACAATGAAATATGTTTTTGCATCACCATTTATTTGGTATTTTATATTTTTTTGTCTGATTCGTATCTAAATTAAGATACTGTATCTTACAACTTACAAAATAAGCCGTGTGTACTGTAGGTTATTGATGATTGCACAAGGATGAGTCTTTGAGCACAACGGATAATGCAATCAAATTAATTATTGAAGTGTGTTACATGAGCATTGTCGCTAAGGGCATGTACAACCCACGGACATGTTGCATATTATTTTACTTGATCCTCCAAAGATAGAGAGATGAACTTGTTCAGAAGTCAAGACCTACTTGTAAATACATACATGAAACAAAAATGAATTAGGAGAATAACTCACAACTACTACCTGTTCAACCCGGTAGTGATCTTCATTTCCTAATTTTTTGTTGATACATTTTATTATTGCATTTAAATAGAGGTTACTTTCTAATATTTTCCATTTGATATTATTAATGAATTACATATATCTCACTACCATCAAGATTATACTATAATTACAGCGAGTTCGAATCCACATCACATGATTCGATATTTTATATATTACAATAAAATTACTCCAAAGATGCATTGATAAAGTATAAGCTAAAGTCCATACAAACACAATTAGATATGATAGTCACATTAATCCAAACCATGTGGTTATTAGTTGCATGACATAGTCCGTGTAGTAAACATACCCATTTGTGTAACTGAGCACATCATTTAAGTAAATCAATGGCCAACAAGATGCATAGTCGCAGCAATACTGCCAAGGTGTAGGAATCCAAAGCCAGTAACTAGGCCTTTTTTTTTAATCCTAGCCAGTAACTAGGCCTACCATGAAGAAACCCTCGGCTTGTGAAAAAATCTCTGTACATGCAACTACTTAGGTTCCTCGAAGAAGCAGTAGCTACTCATTGTAGGTACAAGGAGAATGCACATGAAAAAGGAAGTTATGTCAAACCTAGAACCCGGATCTAGGAGCCCTCATGTGAACCAGTTGGCCGGTATGGGATGATGAACGGCTTAGGTCTGCCACAAAGTCTCTCATTTCCAACACCCACACCGACACTGCTATGGAGAGGCTACCATCTATGATCGATGTCACGTGAACCGGTTGGCCAGTCTGGGATGACGAACGGCTTAGGTTTGCCAAAAAAGTCTTTCCATTTCCAACACCCACACCGACACTGCTATGGAGAGGCTACCATCTAGGATCGATGCCACATGGCAAATATCCAAAGCAACACACAAAATACCTTTACTCTAGAACATTCCTTATCATTATCTAAACTCTAGATATTTTCTACCATACAAAATATATAGCTTTGTAACCTTGTACACTTGTATTAATATCCCCATGAGGCAAAGGATTGTATGATCCATTCATCTGCAATTCTCTACTTTCTACCGTGCATGTATACACTTCTATATTGAATAAACCTATTATAAGAAAATGGGATTGCCTTACTGCACCATTATTGTTGTTGGTAAAAAAAGGAAGTATGAGTATATATTTAATTTCAATTGCTATGTAACCATGGCTTAGACCAATAATCGATATAATAATAGGTAGGTCTAGTAAATAAAAGATGCACCGTTAGATTTATATTTTTAGTGTGTGCAAAGTTTAAAATATAATAGATGGTTGATTGAGTTTGGGCAGTTGAAGGCATAAGCAACATTTTCCGGTCTGAATATGATATTACCAGGGGCGGATCTAGCAATCTGGGGAGGGCCTAGCGACCGCCAGACCTCCCGCC
The DNA here is from genome assembly GCA_904845875.1 of Miscanthus lutarioriparius. Lineage (NCBI taxonomy): Eukaryota > Viridiplantae > Streptophyta > Magnoliopsida > Poales > Poaceae > Miscanthus > Miscanthus lutarioriparius. The sequence continues at coordinate 121,411,885 of CAJGYO010000002.1, forward strand.
AGTGACAACCCCCTTCATCACTCCTGGCTGAGCGGCGTGGCGGCATCTCCCCTTTGCATTCCTGTGTAATGCTGTTTTCCACAAAGAAGACGACTTGACTCGACGATGTTTCCTGCATCGAACTGTTTTACATGGTTGGTTCTAATGGGCCAACAATTATGCTATGAGGAGCCCAGCCCTAGCGGAAGATTCATATTCTAAAGAATCCAAGACGCCACATCTGCCGGTATCAAATACTCTAATTCACTAATTACTGATATTATCTAATATTTGATATATGTTCTTTTGGTTATATTTATCATCAATTATAAATGAAAAGTTGATCTCTAGTATGTTTGGAATTAGAACAACATTTATGAGTTTACGACACCTTCTTTCATCGCTATATACATAAATACTTATTTCGCCACATTACTACATCTTATTTGTTAGTATATATCATTGTTTTGTCACTCGAGTTAGTAAAACTTCGCCATAGGTGATTTTTTATCCTGTATCGGCCACTGGATATGAAACCTATCGACGAAGTGGTGCCGCGAGCCATCGTCGACGTAATGCTCCTCGAGGACGACCATGCACTCATGCAGATGGTGTCACCGGTCGTGTGGTTGAGCAACACATCCGTCGTGCCCTGACAGTAGAGTGACTTCATGGTTACCAATTTCAGGGGCGAGCGAGAGCGAGGCGGTGCTGGGTACTAGAGCGACTTCATGGTTAGTAATTTCGGGGGCAAGGCCAGAGCGAGGAGGAGCTGGGTACTAGATCGTGGGTCATGCCGTGGCAGTATAGTGACTCCATGGCTACCGGTTTTGGGGGCGAGCGAGAGCGAGACATTGGGAAATGAAAGGCAGAGTTGGATACTCGACTGAATTTTTATAGAACACTTTTAAACACCTCCGCAGGTCTCTGGTTTCACAAGTTTCTGCATGTTTGCAACTCCACTCAATGTCTCAATATATATGAGTACAGAGACAGCGAAAGTTATGGGTGCCACTTTTTCATAAAAATAAAATGATACCATCGTAGGAGTATTAGTCCAGTACCCTTGGAGATTTGTCGCGTATTGTACCTATCTCCATGCTTGTCGCGGATCGGAGCTGCAAGGAATAGTTCTGACAACTAGTAGCACAGTACTGTGGGATTAGGGTACTAGTTGAAGTTGTGGATGAGCACAGCCATTGTCGGGGCCTGCCTTGCCCTTGGTGGCTCACCTTCCAATCCTGCCAATCCGCGTAGATCGCACAGCCATTGTCGGGGCCTGCCTTGCCCTTGCTGGCTCACCTTCCAATCCTGCCAGTCTGCGCAGATCGATTTGCTGAAAACATGACAGACCACTTCGCTCCCTTCACCCCTTCAAGTTGCAGTTGCACCACTGAGAGCCAAATATTGTGAAAGGAAGGTGCTGATCTTTTATGGAATACCTTTAAACACCTCTCTTGGGAACAGTCATGCGGACATGTATCCGCTATTACCGAACCTGATAGGATACAAATTTGGTGATGGCAAGGGCTCCTCCCTCGCCGTGCGTTGCAACGAGAACAAAAAAAAAATCAAGAAATATATAATAAAAATCACAAGATGTATAGTATTATTCGAAAATGTCCGCCAAGTCAAAATTCAACATAGAGGGTTAATGTTCATATGTTGCTAGATGTCTCTTACATGCAATATTTTTTAAGAACAAAATTATATCATCCAAATATATGACTCATGCATATTGTTACCCAAATAAATCTCATGGTTCATGACTGAGAATCAGGGCCATATTGTGATTGCCGTGTTCTCAACTCTCTTATCTAAAAGACAAAAACTATAAAGAAAACAAACTAATCTCATGTACTAGCAATATCATGATTAATATCTATCAAACCTTGCATGTAGAGCTTCGCATAAAAAAACTCCTTGCATACAGAGGCGAGTAGCACAATCCTATACATCTTAGAACAGAAGTAAAAGAAGGGTAAGTTTTCTGAAAGCACAACCAGATGATCTTGGTGTTCTATCTAAACAGATCAACAATCAATATGATTAGCCACCCACTTTTGAAAACAAATAGAGACATGGATGTGTATAAGAAAACATTGTGGTTTGGTTGTGAGAAAGAACATCACCTGTGGAATTAACTAACATGTCTAGAGTACCATTGCAATAAACCAATATTTTTATAATCCCACACATGTCTTGTTCACATATTGACTGTTAAAGACCATCATCAAGCAACCAACTCCAGTAATGTTTCCTTCAGCATAAAACCCACGTTGGTGAAAGAAGAAACATGAACCAGCAAACATTTACGTAAAACTCATCCGGCACATTGGAAATTTGGAATCTGCTTGCACGCGTGTATCTTGTGCTTATCACATCCATGGCCGCTGCCAACTCGCTGCATCAGTTCATCTGTGCCTATACCAGAGCTTCTAAATGACGGAACACTGGGTCCCGGGAAACATCTTGTTCCAGCACCGTTTTGTGCCGCGCCATGACGACACGTGATCCTCGCCAGTTAATCCAAGTACCACACCACGTGGCTCAAGGCACTGGCCTTGGCCACCGCGGTTAGTGGCGCATGCCCGCCTACCGGCACTGGGAACCCGCTTTGCCAGCTCAACCGGCATGAGGCAAAGCTTGACACTCTCCCATCGGCGCGGCGGATGAACACGCGACATGCCCTCCACCTTGCTCCGGGCGCCCGTCACTAGCAGCAGGTGCATGATCACATACGTACGTCTGCAGGGATTCAATGGCCCAATCTCTCGAGTCTCCACCACCACAATGAACAACTCAATCAGGCCCTCGCCTACAATGGAGAGCAGCCTCCAGTCATGGCTAATCTGTGATGCAAAACTCTTGAGTCAGTTTTAGCGCACTTTATGGAATAAATTGAAGACAAAGTTGTTGTTTTCTACAACTTGTCAACCCCAAATTAATGGACAAACTTAGATAGTGAATCGACCTTGTCTACTATATTGAGAGCAATCTTGTACAGAAATTTGAAGATGTGGGAAGAGTGTTTGTTCATATTACAAGGCGGAACACACCACTACCAAGGTAAGTCCATTCCAGATAGTGTATGGATTTAACCTTCGTGCTCCTTTTGATATTTTACTTTTACCTACCACTAAGAGAACACACAATTGTGCTAAAGGACGTGTTGATTTTATTTTGAAATTGCATTAAACCACTAAGGAAAACATGGAAAATATGAAAGAAAAATATAGAATTGTTGGTAGTGAAGGTAGAAAGGAAGTTAAACTTGAACCGATGATTTGGTTTGGTTGCACTTATCCTATAGGCTGGAAAGGATATTACTCAGGACATGTTGATGGCCCAACTATGATCCTAGAATATGTGGTTTTCTGAAGATTTATGGATTCGGCACTCATTCTTTGAACTTGCAAAGGTTAACTTTTGGATCTTCTCCATCGGCGGAATAGCCAAATTAGTCCCTCATCTTTCATCTCAGGCTTAATTTAGTCTCTCAACTTTCAAATTGGCCAAAGCAGTCCTTTATCTTTAATTTTTTGTCCAAATTCGTCCTTGTGCTGATGTGGCACTCCACGGTGGCAGCCCTAGTGAGCAAATGCGTTGGTACCGGCTTTGGTAAATAGGCGAGTGTTGGTAGTTGGCATTGCTAGTGTAGGTAAAATTACTCCCTACTTTCACACTCAAGTTTATTGCATTTTGGTTTGAACAACATTATGTTGGACACGCATTTCAGATCGTTGAGTCTATTTTCATAATAAACTTATTTGGAGATACAATTATTGCTAATATTTTCTACAAATCTAGTCAAACTTAAGAAAGTCCGGTATGAATACCATAGCAACATTTATTTTGGGATGGAGGGAGTATGCTTTTTTAAGGAGAGGGAGTATGCTATTGATCTAATGAAAATTTGAATAACTTCTTTAATGTCCCTTTCATGGCTAGAACCAATGCAATTTCATGTGAAATTAGTATTAATGAATTGCATGGATGTCAGGCTATCCAAAACTATGGTCACCACTAAGCTTTGCTGACTAGAACTGCCAACATGGAGCGCCATATCAGCATAAGGACGAAATTGAACCAAAATCGAAAGTTGAGGGAATAGTTTTGGCCATTTTGAGAGTTGAAGGACTAAATTAAACCTGAGACGAAAGATGAGGGATCAATTTGGCTATTCCGCCTTCTCCATCCATTAAGTATACTGTGAATGGCAACAAATACACTATGGGATACTACCTAGCTGATGACATTTATCCTTTTTGGGCTACTTTTGTGAAGAGCTATCGGAATCCACAAGGCAACGGAAAAATTCGCTTCACACGAGCACAAGAGTTGCGAGGAAGGATGTCGAGAGAGCATTTGGAGTTCTTCAATCTAGGTTTGCCATGGTAGCAGGACCTTGTATGACTTGGGACAAGGACACCATTTGGTACATCATGACTGTTGTTGTAATCTTGCACAACATGTTCACAGAAAATGAGCAGTGGGCGAGGAGGAAAACTTTGACTATGATCAAGATGGTGATGGAGGAGTATCAGCGACATGATCCATTTTAGTGAGTCCTTGCGTATGCATAATGAGATTGAAGGCCGAACGATGCTTGAGAGGCTTCGTGATGATTTGGTGGAGCATTTCTGGATAGGTCATGGTGTGTCGTGGGTGGTTGTATTTGACATGCATATATTTTTAGTTCCTCTTGTTGATGTGGACAATTTGACATTTAAATCTTGACTTTGAAAACATAAATTTATATTATGTTGTAATATTATGTTAACTCTATGTTGGTTTAAATTATGCAAATACTATATTTGTTGGTAAAATTGTAGAGGCTAAATAAATATCATCGAGGGGTAACATGCATTTGTCAGAAAATAAAATAAGAGGACTGTTTTAGGTAGTGTCGGTGTTTTGAGTAAACACCAACAAGTAAATTTCTAATATTGCGCGTCTGGCCCGGATGGTGTGCTAAGAGGACACGAGGTTTATACTGGTTCGGGCAGAATATCCCTACGTCCAATTCATTGTTGCTGCTCGTGTTACTAGCACTGAAAGTTCATAAGTAGGGGTTACAAACGGTCGAGAGAGGAATAGATCCCAAGTCTCTGATGGAAGGAACAAATGGGTACCGAGAGCTCGGTCGCTGCTCGGCTATGTGTTCGAGGCTCGATGCTAGTGGTTTTTTTCTCATCTGATCTGATCTAATGCCTCTTAGTGGGGTGCCCTGCTTTTCCTTTTATAGGCCAAGGGAAAGCACGGGTTACAGCGGAAGAAAAGAGGAGAACGAGAGAGAGAGAGAGAGAGAGAGAGAAAGTCCTTCAGGGTCGCTGGGCCTTTCTTTTCCTTTGAATGGGTCCCGCTGACACGGCAGGTGGTGACAGGGACAGCTCCACGCCGGGCGCCTATCCGCCAATGATGCCATGCACTGGCGTTGTCAGCTGGTCGTGACGTCCCACTCCACCCCGGCGGGAGGCGCGGCGAACTAGAGTGCTGATTAGTGGCCGTACAGGGAGTAGGCAGCATAGTGACCACACGTCCGTCACTGTGGGCGATGTGAGTTCCCTAGAATGACATGTCGTGGGGACGGGTCATGTTGAGATGTGACCGCTCCCTGCACGATGCCAGAAGTTTGACCTTGGGTTGTACTTTCTGTCCCATAGTGGTTGGCGGCGGCGTGAGCTTCCGTTAAGAGCCATGCCTGAGGGATCGGGCGAGGCGAAGCCAGCCTTCAGACGTCGGGCGAGGCAGAGCCAGCCCTCAGACTTCAGGCAAGGCGAAGCCCGCCCTCAGACGTCGGGCGAGGCGGAGCCCGCCCTTAGAAGTTGGACGAGGCGGAGCCCACGGCCTCGGTGACGGGCAAGGCGGAGCCCGCCACCAGAGGTCGGGCGAGGTGGATCGCACGACCTTGGGGTCGAGCGAGGCGGAGCCTGTGGCCAGAGGTCAGGCGAGGTGGAGCCCGCGGCCTCGATGTCGGTTGGAGCTGTAGTCGCACTTTTGACTGCCTGGATGGATTAACGTATAACGACCATTAGCCCCTTCTCTTCGGGTACCCTAGCATTGGTCCCCGACAGTAGCCCCCGAGCTTTCGGAGGAGTAGAATACTCCTTCGGAGGCTTTTTTGAATGGGAGGACTCTGAGGGCTTTGGCCTTCTTTTGTTGCCCATGGCGTAGCCTGGGGATGGTGGTTCCTTTCGTCGAGACCGGACCCTTCGCGTGTATGGCCATGAGATTTGGTGGGTTGGAAAAAAGGTCTTTCCTGATTGGGGCCCTGGTATCCCGTTCATGGGGATCCAGCTAGGGCCAGCTGGTGATTGACTCCAGATTCTAAGTGGTCAATCCATATAGTTCTCAGGTCTATTCGACCGGTCCCGAGGGCTCTCCGCCTTCCTTAGGAAAAAACCATGGATCGTATCCGGCCGAGTCTCAAATGTGGGCCAGGATGCCCACAGGGCTTGTGCGCCTGGGTGCTGGTCGCTAGCAGACCCACCCCTTTCTACTTCCTTACCTTGAAGGTGCCCAGAGCGGTTGTAGAACCCATCGATGGGCCAACCTTTGAGCTCCTGGGCCCAGACGGGCCATAGAGGTGTTTTTAGATCCGTATTCCTAACATTTGCGACGAGTCGTGACCCGTCCAGAGAGGCAAAATGTCCAACGAGTTTTCCGAGGGAACGGATAGAGATTGCGTGCGCATATCCCGTGGTGTGACGTTGTGGTAGATTGTGGCAGGCGTGGAAATCTAGGCGGACGGTTGGTTTCCTCACGCCCGTCGCCCCTATAAAACCAAAGGGTTCGCCCTCCGGGTTTCATACCTTGCCTTCTTGCCTTCGCATCTGCAACCGCCGCCGCCAATCGCCTAGGCTTCATGCATCCACGTCCCCACCATTGTCGAGCTCGCATCCACCCGCCCCCATCTTCCAATGGATCCATGGTGCCGCTCTGACATCACCTTCCAGCGTATGGAGGGCTTCATCCGTCGTGGCCTTCTCCGCGCGCGGACCGAGCCGAGGAGTGGCTGCTGCCCGGCAAGGAGGATCTGCCATCGCCACCTGATGACTACATGGTGTCGTTCGCGCACTTCCATGAGCATGGGTTCGCTGGCCATAGAGGTGTTTTTAGATCCGTATTCCTAACATTTGCGACGAGTCGTGACCCGTCCGGAGAGGCAAAATGTCCAACGAGTTTTCCGAGGGAATGGATAGAGATTGTGTGCGCATATCCCGTGGTGTGACGTTGTGGTAGATTGTGGCAGGCGTGGAAATCTAGGCGGACGGTTGGTTTCCTCACGCCCGTCGTCCCTATAAAACCAAAGGGTTCGCCCTCCGGGTTTCATACCTTGCCTTCTTACCTTCGCATCTGCAGCCGCCGCCGCCAATCGCCTAGGCTTCATGCATCCACGTCCCCACCATTGTCGAGCTCGCATCCACCCGCCCCCATCTTCCAATGGATCCATGGTGCCGCTCTGACATCACCTTCCAGCGTATGGAGGGCTTCGTTCGTCGTGGCCTTCTCCGCGCGTGGACCGAGCCGAGGAGTGGCTGCTGCCCGGCAAGGAGGATCTGCCATCGCCACCTGATGACTACATGGTGCCGTTCGCGCACTTCCATGAGCGTGGGTTCGCTACCCCCGCCCATATATTTCTTCGGGGGCTGCTGCACTACTACAAGTTCGAGTTGCAGCACCTCAATCCCAACGGGATCCAGCACATGGTGGCGTTCGTCACCCTGTATGAGGGATTCCTAGGGATCAGTCCCCACTTCAATCTCTAGAGGTACTTATTCGCCATCACCCTCCAGAAGAAGAGGGAGAAAAGCGACAGGCAGGAGCTACACATGTCGATGGGGTGCGTCGACATCCAGTTCCAGAACAATCGGGTCGGCGAGTACCCGCCGATGCGGCTGTCGACATCCAACAAGGGGTGGCACTCATAGTGGTTCTACCTCAAGAACAACACTGCCGCTGCCTTGCCAGAGTTCACCGGACGCCTGATCGAGGAGGCCTCGGAGTCGTGGAGGAAGTAGGACATCCCGAAGAAGGACAAGAAGAAGATCTAGGATCAAATGGTCGCCATCCACATGTTGAAGGAGAGCAGCCTGAAGGGGTCGGGCATCATTGGGGGCCTACCACACAAGGAGGGTGGCACCGTTGATGATGTGCGCGCTCTCACTGTACGCGATGGCGCCCGAGGTGTCGTTCGATGGAACGACGCTTGCCGAGGGGACGCTCTCCAACTCTGAGATCACGCAACGCATCAAGGAGGTGATGGAGCCTTCGTGGGATGACACGGGCGCCCCCCTTGACTTCATTTATTTGGTGCCGGGGCATCCTCCGATGTGGCTAGATCTAGGTCACATTGTCTTCGTAAGTTTCCCCCTTTCGTGTCTTTTCTTCAGTTGATTTCCTGACCTCTTGATACTAACTTTGAGGGTGACGGGACCAGCCGAGGGACCTCATCCTTATGGATCACCTGGCTCCATTGCCGAGGGATTCGTCTATGTGGGCGGCGAATCATGCCGAGGGCGAGCGACTGAGGTAGGCGAAGGAGGACAAGAGGAGGAAAAGACAGCGGAAGCTGCAAGCGCGGGAATGGGAGGGACACCGACAGTGACGACGACGATGATGGCAACAATGATGAGGTAGCTGACGATGTCGAGTGGGACATCCTAGAGAACGAAGATGCGCTCACAGGTAGTGCTTCGCCCTTGCAGGAGTCAGGACCCTTTCTGTTCCATGGAGGGGAGGTTACGTCCGGGGAGCCAGCGGAGGCGGGACGTACCGTCGGCCTCCCTTAGGAGTCAACAGGGGTGGGCAGCTCTACCGCCGTGCCTGAGATGCCGACAGAGGTGGGCGGCTCCTCTGCCACGCCCCAAGAGTCAAGGGGAGTGAGCCCCTCTACAGCGTAAGTTATCAGTTCCCCTGCTTCCTCTATTTTGGGTGGATTTCATCATGACTTATGTTTTTCGTTTCTTGCAGCGTCGGGAGGCAGCGTAATCCTTTGGCGCTGGCGCCAAAGAAGAGCGTTGCCCTCCAAGCCAGGCGGCAGCCATCGGCAGGTGCCGCACCCATTACGGGCGGGAGCGGCGCTAGTGCGACCGTGTCTTTGGCTGGACAGGCACTGCCCGCGACGACGCCCGTGCCCGCAGCGACGCTCATGCCCTCGACGGGATGGGAAGACGTGGGGGCCCAAGGGGCGCCTTCGGATGTCGTCGAGCAGCCGACGATGGCGGCGATACCGCTGCCAACGACGGGACGAACGGGGCTGCCGACCGCGCTCGTGGAGCAGACCGCGGTGGGCGCGACGCAGCCAGACCTCGCCAACGCAGGTGGAGGTGGCAGCGGCTGTGACAGGTGGGTCACAGTCGGGCGCTATTGTGGTGACATCTGAGGTATCGGCATGACCCGCGCCATAGGCAGCCTAGGCGACAGAGTCTGCAGTGGGCTGGACGGAAGAGGACACGGCCGAGGGGTCCCCGGACATTGTTGTGTTGGGAGAGAGGTCGATGCCTGTACCGCTGACCCCTTCCATCGCTGGAGGGGGCGTCCCGGCGGGAACGTCGTGACGAGAAGGCTTGGCGGCGCTTGGAGCCGACGGGGAGTCATCTCTGGCCCTGACGTCGGTGGGCGGTGACTCGCCTACGCGGGGCGAGCCCCTACTCCGGTGGACAAATTCGTAAGGACCTAGCGTCGACGCTCTTCACCCTCATCGACGTCGCCAAGAGCATGGAGCGGGAGAGCCTCGACGTGGGAGTCGCGTTCATGCTCGAAGATATGGACCATGCCTATTGTGCCTTGGCCGACGTTGTCGTTCCCACTGGCCGGGTATTTCTTGCTTTTGCCCTTTCCTTTCTCTGCATATTTTTGTATTGTAACCATCGTCTTCTTTTAGCCCCTCATCGATTGTAGCCGGGAGAAGTCACGGTTCCTTCGTGAGCAGAAGGAAACCTAGGACTGCCTCATCGAGGAGGCGCTGCTGCGCGGGGAGGTGATGGCTCAGCTTGCTACCACCTAGTAGAAGGTGGCTGAGCTGACTCCCCTTGCTGAGGAGGCGAGCAGTCTTCGGGCATGGGTGCCCAAGGCCCATCGGCATGCTGACAAGGCCGAGAGGGCGTTCGAGGCCCTGTCGGTGAGATCGCGGTGGGACGATGAGGAAGCCATCAAGGTCAAGAAGGAATGCGACGAGCTGCTCTAGAAGGACGTCGAAACCCGCCAGCGGATCCTTGACCTTTTGGCCGATGTTGAGTAGAAGAGGGAGCTGAAGCTGGGGGCCAAGGAGAAGCTCACGGCCCTAGAGAAGAGGGCGAGCCTAGATGCCGAGACGGTCGCCCGGCTACGCAAGCAGTGGGATGAGTTGTTTCAGACCGTGGAGAGACTCCGCTCGGAGCGTGAGATGGCTCGCGAGAAGCACGACTAGGCCCTCCGAGAGCATGACTAGGCCTACCAAGAGCGCGACGATGCAGCAGAAGGTCAGCTCCCTCTAGGCCGAGCTTAGAAACACGACGACCCAGGAGCTAAAGGCCGAGAGCGTCTCTGTCGGGCTGGCCGTGGACCTCTCCGAGGCGAGGAGGAATCTTCAGGCGGAGAGCGACGAGCTCGGTATCCTAAGCGCCGCCCTTGGAGTGGTCTGCGATGACCTTCAGGTGGTGCGGTCGGAGGGGACCAGCTCGCTCGCGGCCCGTGCTGTCGAGATCATGGCTCGGGTGTGCCAGTTCGAGAGGAATGACCTTCGAGCCGGGGTTAATCAATCCTTCACGATTGCTCGTTCTCATTACGGGGACAACATCAACCTGGAGGCGATGAGCCATGGCTTCACGCCTGGCTATGAAGTCCACGAGCTAGAGGAGATGGAAGCGGCGGTGGCTCCCCTTTCATAGGACCTGGTGGACAGGATAGAAGATATAGTTCTCCCCCTAGAGGGGCAAGTTAGTCAGATAGGTCGGATGATCATTATTGTAATCAGTAGACAACTGCCGACCCTTGTGTATCGTAAAAACAAACTCATCATTTCGTTTTGTTTGATTGAATTTGTTTTTCCTCCCTTTTTATGTGTGAAAAGGGGTTAATGCATTCTGACCCTTCTGTTTGTTGAGACCGTAGAGTTCGAGGTATAGGACGGAAACTCCGATCATGCTGTGAGCAAAGATGTCATAGCCACCGAGACGTAGGTCTCTCGCAGTCCGACCAGCCTTGCTCAGTCGTTCGTTTCCGCAGACCTTGCCACTAGGTTTAACATGAGGAAGGGGTCGAGCGCGGTGACTATTTCAGAAAGAGTGTATTTATACCTTTATCAGCCATCGAGTGCGACCCAACCCTTTGCCGTTGCTGGGGGTCGGGTGTCACTAAAGATCGAGGAGAGGATAGCGAAACTAGTAGGAGAAAGCGCCTCTTTGTTTTCGTGCGTACCCCTCCCTAGGATCTGAGCCATCGTTCGACCACGCGTCAGGTCTTCTTGCGAGTCCAATCTTTCCTCGAGCCCCCATGCGTAGCAGGGGTCCAGTCGAGGATCGGCTCGTCTTTGTGGTCGTCGCCACCCCGTCCACAGTTTCCGCAACCGAAGGGGTTGAGCTAACGTCACTTGCCTCGATGGCTCGAGTGATGCGCTCGGTGAGCTTGCTAACGAGCATGTTCGAGTGAAATCCGGGTTCGTCGTTTGCGACGGGGTCGACATAGCCCTCATGTGGCATTCCACTGCTCCTTAACTCGCCTCCCGGCAGATGCCCGTGTCTCTCTGGAGAGCGTCTCAGGTGGCCCGCTGGCCTCTCCTCGATGGAGATTCAGTGGTCTTGGCTCGAGGTTAGAATCGAACGAGAAATGTCTAGATGTCCATGTCCGCTTCTGAGCGGGGTCGGGCAAGGCCGCTGGGGCTCATCTAAGTTTTTCTCCCCTAGGTCTGTTTGACGTGAGGCGACCTCGAGCCCTTTGCGGGCCGGCCTTCAAACATCGGTCGGTCACCGCTCATGTCAAATGAGATGACTACCGCTTCGTGATGCGACGCGAAGCGTTGTGATGCAATAATTACATATGCAATGCTTGGATGTATGAGATGAATGTATGAATGAATGGATGAATGAATGGATGAATGAATGTTCATGCACTGGAAAAAGAAAAGTGGGGGTTGGTAAAGTTAACTCGACGGTTCGAGTGACGGGTTCAGAGGGCTTTTACCATAATATGCCCGTGCGGGGTCCGGGTCCATCGTTCGTGACGGAGTTGGCGCAACCTACATGGAGCGTCCTGTTTTTCCCTACTCATCTCTCGGCAACGGCCCGAGCCGTTCGATCGACTTGGGTGATCCGCTGGCCTCTCCTCGGTGGAGATTCCGCAGGTGGGCCCCTCCAAACCCTTCCGGGGAAGGAGGGGGCTAAAGCTCGGGGTGCGGGAACAAAAAAAACTCTGAACACGCTGGTGAAGCGAAAACACGGGGCGTAGGTTTCTAGCGGTTCGACCAATTTTTCTTAGAGTTTGTTTACGCACGTCTTATTTCTAGTTTTTTAATGTGAGAAAGGGTTAGACATAAAAAATGTCTAACGAACAGATATTCTTGCCAATTCCCAGTGAGGCCCGACCTCTTGGTTGTTGGGGTTGAGGACTCGATAGTAAAATAAATGTGCATAAATTAAATGTGCCAGACGCATTCACCATTCTCGTCCCTCTGCCCAATAATCAAACCGCATTAATTACTCTCTAACACACACGGTAGCACACTGCCACCCACCAGTTGCAGCGCCAGACGCGCACGGGCACGTCACGCAGCCGTAGTCGATCGGTGCACTGTGCTCGCGTCGCGCCCCGTTCCAGCTCTCGCATCCTCGCTCGCTATAAATCCCCCGGCTCGGCCTCGGCCTCCCACAGCTTCACACAGTAACCAACACCACTGCAAAAGCACAAGGCGCGCGGCAGCCGGCAGCAGGGAGCAGCTAGTTGGAGCGGGTGGTGATTGGTGAAGATGCTGAGCGGGATCATCGATGGGCTGACGGGGGAGAACAAGCAGGCGCGGCTCAAGGGCACGGTGGTGCTGATGCGCAAGAACGTGCTCGGCCTCAACGACTTCGGCGCCACCGTCATCGACAGCATCAGCGAGTTCCTCGGCAAGGGGGTCACCTGCCAGCTCATCAGCTCCACCCTCGTCGACGCCAGTGAGTATTGAGTACCGCCCGCCGGCGCCGGCGACGGGCGATGCCACCTCTCTGATCTCTCCCTTCCCTTGATCAATCTCTTAAGCTAGCTAGCTCTCGATCGAAGTTTCGCGGTTACTTTTACCTTTTGCGCATGCATTTTCCCCGCACATACAAAGCAAGCAAGCACCAAGCATACTGTTTGGGCGGGTGCGTTCGGCTGGCTGGCTGGGCTGGGGCTGGCTGACCGGCGCACTCACATAAACACTGTTCATATGAACAGTGTTTTCAGCCAGAAAAATATTTTTCTCTCACAACAATCAGCTGGGACAGTATTGAACAGTATTTTAATTTATTTTTCGATCCTGCCGAACAACCTAACTGCTGCTTCGGCTACCTTGCCTCGGCCCTCGGTCATCTTTTTTTAGGGAACATGGAAAGAACAAAAGAATCGAGAGAGGAACACCGAGAAAAAGACAGCAAAGCTATAGCTTGGGTGCAGAGCACCAGATGCTGGCTAGCTAGCTGGTAGAGTGAAAAAGAACTCAGTAACAAGAGATTCAGAAACGATTTCTACTTTGATCTAGATTCTTTATCAATAATTTACTACTCGTATACTATGCACCATGTATCTCGGCGCCCGCGCATGCGTGCATGCCCGACGCGTATACGAACCATATCGATCGACTCATCACATCGCCCACATGGGCCGCCACCGCGCGTGCTTTTGCTCTGCCCAGACAACGGCAACCGCGGGCGGGTCGGCGCGGAGGCGAACCTGGAGCAGTGGCTGACGAGCCTGCCGTCGCTGACCACCGGCGAGTCCAAGTTCGGCGTGACGTTCGACTGGGAGGTGGAGAAGCTGGGCGTGCCGGGGGCGGTCATCGTCAAGAACCACCACACCGCCGAGTTCTTCCTCAAGACCATCACCCTCGACGACGTCACCGGCCGCGGCACCGTCACCTTCGTCGCCAACTCATGGGTCTACCCCGTGGGCAAGTACCGCTACAACCGCGTCTTCTTCTCCAACGATGTAAGTCGCCGCGACGCCATTGACATTCCTGGCGGCCGCATCTGCTGTTCAAGTCTTTCTTCTCAATCGGTTCATATTTATTTTATCACTTTTCCTAGTATACATTTCTTTCTACTAGTAGTTGCTTTAAGAAAATGTAGCCGCCATGAGTAGGTCGGAAAAGGACATGGGTAGTGCAACTGCCACGGTAGGTGAAGAATCTAGTGCTAGAATGATCTTCTGAAATCTTCTGACGGTCGCTGAGCGCGAGGCATGTGAGTTCACCACGTGGCTAGCAGGTAACATGTTTAGGTTTATTTAGTTTATAAGTCATATTTTTTAGCTAACGAATAATATTTTTTCTCACATTAAATTTATCAATCGTACTTTCAAAATCATACTTTCATGTCACACAGGTCCAAACGAAACGAACATGGCCCTGGTTCCCGGTCATCGCCCCGCCCGAGATAATAATTAACTTTAAAGAAAAGGTTAAAGTAAAGATTGATGCCAATCCATATCCACTCAAAGTTTACTTTCGAGATGACAGAGAGTCATGTTGATGACCGTGATGGTCAGTCAAGCAAATCAGCGGTTAACATGTGTCCTTATATCTTTATAAGATATAAGAGAGTACTGTAGACTTGTACTGTAGAGTTTTGATCAATCAACCTGGGTTATGTTTTCTAAACGTCCGTCATTCAGTCAGTCAACATGTTGATCTTTTTGTCTTTTGTGTGCCGGAAAAACGCCGTCGCAGACGTACCTGCCGAGCCAGATGCCGGCGGCGCTGAAGCCCTACCGCGACGACGAGCTCCGCAACCTCCGCGGCGACGACCAGCAGGGCCCCTACCAGGAGCACGACCGCGTGTACCGCTACGACGTCTACAACGACCTCGGCGAGCCTGACGGCGGCAACCCGCGCCCCATCCTCGGCGGCTCCGCCGACCACCCCTACCCGCGCCGCTGCCGCACGGGCCGCAAGCCCACCAACACCGGTGCGTGCTCGCCGTGGGCCTCGATCTCGGACGAAACATTTGCATTTGCATTTGCATTTGCTGCAGGAGAGTTGACTGACTGGCCTGGATGACGTTAACTTGACCCGCAGACCCCAACTCGGAGAGCCGGCTGTCGCTGGTGGAGCAGATCTACGTGCCACGGGACGAGCGGTTCGGCCACCTCAAGATGTCCGACTTCCTGGGCTACTCCATCAAGGCGATCACGCAGGGGATCATCCCGGCGGTGCGCACTTACGTGGACACCAGCCCCGGCGAGTTCGACTCCTTCCAGGACATCATCAACCTGTACGAGGGCGGGATCAAGCTGCCCAAGATCCAGGCGGTTCGGGACATGCGCAAGCTCTTCCCGCTCCAGCTCGTCAAGGACCTCCTCCCCGCCGGCGGCGACTACCTGCTCAAGCTCCCCATCCCTGAGATCATCAAAGGCACGGCTGTCGATCTGCATGTGCTCACACAGCGACATACTTCTAAGTTGATCGATAAGCTAGCTGACTGACTGTTTGCGCGTACGTTGCACGGAACAGAGGACAAGAGTGCGTGGAGGACCGACGAGGAGTTCGCGCGGGAGGTGCTCGCCGGCGTCAACCCGATGGTGATCACGCGCCTCACGGTGAGTCACTCACTCTGTGCCAAATGCGTAACTGTTAATTAATGGTGGCTTCACGAGAGACAAGACACAAAGTGGGTCGAAAACGACACGATTACAGGAGTTCCCGCCGAAGAGCACGCTGGATCCCAGCAAGTACGGCGACCACACCAGCACGATCACGGCGGAGCACATCGAGAAGAACCTGGAGGGCCTCACGGTGCAGCAGGCGCTGGACGGCAACAGGCTCTACATCCTGGACCACCACGACCGGTTCATGCCGTTCCTGATCGACGTCAACAACCTGGAGGGCAACTTCATCTACGCCACCAGGACGCTCTTCTTCCTGCGCGGCGACGGCAGGCTAGCGCCGCTCGCCATCGAGCTCAGCGAGCCGTACATCGACGGAGGCCTCACCAAGGCCAAGAGCAAGGTCTACACTCCGGCGTCCAGCGGCGTCGACGCCTGGGTGTGGCAGCTCGCCAAGGCCTATGTCGCCGTCAACGACTCCGGCTGGCACCAACTGATCAGCCACTGGTATGAAATGCATTGTGTAATCACCATTGAGTCGATGCGATCAACCGCCGGTGATCTATTCTCGGCGCACGTGCAGGCTGAACACGCACGCGGTGATGGAGCCGTTCGTGATCGCGACGAACCGGCAGCTGAGCGTGACGCACCCGGTGCACAAGCTCCTGCACCCGCACTTCCGCGACACCATGACCATCAACGCGCTGGCGCGGCAGACACTCATCAACGGCGGCGGCATCTTCGAGATGACCGTCTTCCCGGCCAAGTACGCGCTGGCCATGTCCTCCGCGGTGTACAAGAGCTGGAACTTCACGGAGCAGGGCCTCCCCGCCGACCTCGTCAAGCGGGGCGTGGCGGTGGCGGACCCGTCGAGCCCCTACAAGGTGCGGCTGCTGATCCAGGACTACCCGTACGCGAGCGACGGGCTGGCGATCTGGCACGCCATCGAGCAGTGGGTGGGCGAGTACCTGGCCATCTACTACCCCGACGACGGCGCGCTGCGGGGCGACGAGGAGCTGCAGGCGTGGTGGAAGGAGGTGCGCGAGGTCGGGCACGGCGACCTCAAGGACGCGCCCTGGTGGCCCGAGATGCAGGCTGTGTCGGAGCTCGCCAGCGCCTGCACCACCATCATCTGGATCGCGTCGGCGCTGCACGCCGCCGTGAACTTCGGCCAGTACCCGTACGCGGGGTACCTCCCGAACCGCCCCACCGTGAGCCGGCGCCGGATGCCGGAGCCGGGCAGCAAGGAGTACGAGGAGCTGGAGCGCGACCCGGAGCGCGGCTTCATCCACACCATCACGAGCCAGATCCAGACCATCATCGGCATCTCGCTCATCGAGATCCTCTCCAAGCACTCCTCCGACGAGGTGTACCTCGGGCAGCGCGACACCCCCGAGTGGACCTCCGACGCCCGGGCGCAGGCGGCGTTCAAGCGGTTCAGCGACGCGCTGGTCGAGATCGAGGGCAAGGTGGTGGGCGAGAACCGTGACACACAGCTGAAGAACAGGAACGGGCCCGCCGAGTTCCCCTACATGCTGCTGTACCCCAACACCTCTGACCACAGTGGCGCCGCCGCCGGGCTCACCGCCAAGGGCATTCCCAACAGCATCTCCATCTGAGCGATTGGTACCACCAGGCTACTAGGAGTGCTACACTGCTACGTACGAGCTGGTACATGAATAAGCTAATAAGCAGTCGTGTATACGACTATACGAGCGGAGCGGCACGAGACCATGTGTGTAGAGACTATACTAGTGTGTTTGTGTAATCGTGTGGGCCGGTGAATCGAATTACTGCCACGTAATAAGTAAAGTGATTGTTGCTATCACTGCAACCAAGTTCCGGGAAGATTGGAGTCGTGGTACGGGACGCGATACGTGGTACGTTGTTTGTTGTTTCTTCTATTTATTGAATTTTGGGCCTTAGATTTTCATCAACAACTTATGACTATCCATCGGAACAAAAAGGCTAAAACGCACCCATGCAAAACCCAGGCCAATCGTCATTCCACGCCTCCACGAAGCGGCAACGGCCATCCGTAGCAAGCGTCCCAAGTGGGTAGTCGTTCCCGTGGTGTCGATCACGCTCCATCAGTGTTCAGAACGATGTTCCATCATGTTCTCGTTCTACGAATCAGAACGATGTTCCCGGAACGTGTCCACTTTCCCGTTTCCAGACTGCTAAGCATTGACCTCCCTATTTGAAGATTCTTAGAGTACTATTCCTTGTTTTGCAGTATTGCTCGGTCACAACTTTGATTTCACATGGTATTCAATACGTATATCTTCCTAAAGTCTTTAGAATAAATCAACGCATATAACTTATACGCTCCCAAATTAAATAGTGTGCCAAAAGGTAGAAGCAATGGGGCCAGAGTGAAGCCAATGATCGTACCAGAAGGAGGTGGCGGCCCCCCATCGTGAACGTCGACATAGGTGATAGAACGGCACAGTAAGTAGCAAGCTCATCATTAATAAATTTTCACATGTTGGAAGGAGGAGCAGAATGGGAATCCGATAAGATAGAATCATTTTGCAGTAACCAATCCTGCCACGGAGCATGGACGCCATAAAAGATGTTTGAGGGTTTCATGAGGTAATTATTTATAGATGACGAAATATGACTAGGTTAGTAGACTATATAGTCATACTACCAAAAGGTGTGAATGTTCGTTTATTTGATGGTTCTCTAGTGCCAATTTGCAAGTGATACATTGCATGTATAGGGATGAGTGACACTTGAAAAGGGGCAACTGATTGTTGACTGTGGACTGCCCACCTCTGATATGGCGGATAGTCCTGACTTCACCGTTTTGAGGAGGATCTTTTGGATTGGTTTGATCGTGTAGCAAGGACGGTCCAGTGCTATGGCGTGGACGGTCCACAACCACAAGTCTTCTCCGAGCAGAGCCAAGGAACTGGTGGTTTTGTGATGTGCGTGAGAAAGTCATACCATACATTGTTTGATAGCGTGCATGGACGGTTCGCTGGCCATTCTTTGAAGGACTTACAACAAGTACTATTTTTCTGTAGTGCGCGTGAGAAATAAGCGTTAGGCGGTCCGGCCACGTGGATAAAGTTCTGTCTAGTGATTGGTTATCTCTTATGCTCAAATTTCTTTCATGCAATTTAGGTCCTGTTCGGCTGGCTGGAAAAACGGTTGATGCTGATGTTGATGCTGATGTTGATTTGTTGTGAGAGAAAAACATTGTTATTTCGCTGAAACGGTACGACCGATAAGTTCAAGTGAACAGGGCCTTAATCTGATCACTTTATCTTATTATACATTAAATTGTTGATTATCACCCTAGGTTACAAAATCTTCACCTAGCTCAGCAAGAGTAGCATTTTTGGGTTCGATGATATACTAATTAAAGTTTATGTGGTGTTTATGATTTTAGTTAAAACCGTCTATTCGTCCCTGCAGGTAGTGTGATTAGAAAAACAGTGAGGCACCGAACGCACCGCACCTCTGTCAGAGCAATAATTTGCATCGGAAAACCACGGAATTGGATGCGGTAATCGGCTAACTTTTCGGTAAGGACGTACGTATAGTAAGGTAAACAGTAAACTCGTACCACTGCAGGAGGTTTGGGTGGGAGTCGTGAGAGCATCTGTCGAGACGGCGAGACACCTCGCTTGAACTTATCGATTATGGAATAATATTTTCTCTTACAACCAATTACCTCAGCTAGCTTATCAACCGTACGAATCATCGCCCGCGCGGCGACCCACCGATTTGGAAGTCGCTCGCGTGACCTCGTCAGCAGAAGGGATGCCCTCTGTAGTCAGGTCTCAGCAGTCAGCCGCCCACGAGTCGTCGTCAGCTTTTGAGTTGCTGTATCCAGGTGCAGACGTGGCCTTGAGCACAGTAGTAGTGCGCGCAAGAAGGCACTTTACCAGTTGGCAGTAGCTAGTGTATGTTTCGCTGCAAGCAGTGCAGCAAGCAGAGCAGACATCACCTTCTCGCGAGAGACGAGGATCGTGTTCGGCTGGGCCGGCTCGTTCGTTGCTTGTTGGCGAGGAGGAGAAGAATACACTATTCATGTGAACAGTACTCGCGTGAGGGGCCTCGTCAGCACCAGCCAGCCAGCCATCCTAGCAGAACTGCTGGCTGTCTGATTCGCTAGCTGAATTTATCAGTCTGACTTATCAGTTATAAAATAGTTTTTTTCATAATAAATTAGCTTCAGTTAGTTTATGAATCGTAGAAATCATCGGCCGAACAGCTCCTTAATCACAGCTAGACGCATCGCATCACGGAAGATCTTTTTTATATGTATATATAAAAAGAAGGAGCTCTTACCGAAGATCACGGGAGATCCTAACGAAGAGTGTCAAAAACTCTACTCTAAACTACAGCATGTATTTTGATAACACAAGACACAGTGGTACACACTCTACGAGCCAGGCTGGCGCGGCAGGCCAGATCGCCATCGCCCCTCGTGGTCTGGTAGGTGAAGCTGATACCGTGCCACTGATAAATTAAAAATGCAAAGGGAATGGAACAGATGGAATGATTATCACCCTGTTTATTTAGGCTTATTTGACTTTGTTTTCAGTTAATGAAGAGTATTTTTCTCTCACACTAAATTAACCAACAGTACTTTCAGTCATGACTTATAAACCAAACACGACCAAGCGAACAGGCTGTATATGTTGTGATATATTCTCCTTCTTCATTTTGTTCCACACGTGTTTAGTGAAGCTGTGCCCAGTATACTCCGTTGGTGCAGTACTAAATTCCCTTTCAGATTTTCACTGGTTGGCCTTTCCATTCTGCAGCATGTTCGCTTGGTCGTATTTAGCTTATCAGCCAACAAACAGTATTTTTCTCTCATATCAAATCAGCCAATAGTACTTTCAACTATGGCAGCCCAAACGAACAGGCTGCTGATCAGCCCAAAGCAGGGCTTAGCAGTTGACTAATCCGTCAACTTTTTTTTTTTGCTCCTAATCCATCAACTTTTGGCACTTTGCGTTTCGTATGGTTATGTTTCTTATGGTTGCAAGTTCCATCCAAGGCATCCAAATCACTAAAAGACAGGTCAATATATCTAGTTAATCTCACGAATGAGTTGTCGTCTCTAGCGCTGCTGGTGCGTGCGTTTGGTGATGTGTCCATTAGTTTTTTTTTTACTCCGTGCTGTTTCCATATAATTGTATGTCTGTTATTTTACATTTTTAAATACTATCATATCATCTTTCTACACTCCTCTAATCCTTCGTAAAGGAGGTCTTATCCCCTTTTCACCTTGCTTTCCCTTTAGTCCCCACTGTCCCTGGAAGACAAGCACAAAAAAGAAAAAACACCCCTTAACATGTGCCGACTCATTAAAGTGAAATCACCTTTTCCGATCTTTCATAGAAGGAGGTTCGATCCAATTAGCTAGAGGATCAAACAGTTTCAGATTTAGCTGGGTGGATCCAAACAGCGCCTATATCATCGCCCATCAGCTCTCCGGTTATGTGATCAGGAATAAGTTCTATACGTTATAGCCATGCGGATCACGATGGTGAAAAGATCCATTTCGTACGAACTGAAATAACTAAATTGGAACAAAAGGACAATTGAAGATAATATGATTATGGCCTTATGGGTCTTGTGCCCGGCCCCATGCTGTGGACGTTTCAATGATCACTACGGTGGTGCGGACCCTTTGATTGCAAATATTTCACGTGTGGTAACGTGTTCACGTACCCATCACGTTCAGGAGGAATGCATCTAAACCATTGTAAATTTATCATAATTTTATTTGGAGCCCGGTTAGCATGCCTAGCTAGTTTGACGTGAGCAGTGAGCTGTAATATGGCCATATCTGCCGTTCTCTGCAGTATGGTATTCCTGGTGTACAGTACACTAGGTATCTTAAATTCGATCAAGTTGCCAATCGTCCAAAATGTATGATCCAGTTGTGCATATGATATCGGCAAGTTGGATAGGATAGTAGGAGTTGGATACTCCATATAGCGTCAAGCAAGCCGTCAGAAAAATCTAGTGTGACCAGGCGAAGAATCTTCTCCCATCTGAAAAAAACCGCTATCGACTTGTTCTTGTACTCTGACCTGACCAACTCAAAGCCCTGAAATATCACCCACGCGCCTTTCTGAACTTGTTGGTTTACAAGCAAAGACATCTGGAGCAGAAATGTATTGCCCCGTTTCGATGGCTCGCCTTCACCAAATGGCCTCCGACATTTCAATCCTGTCGAATCGCTCCTCTCGTACGATCCGCCCTCGATCAGCACGCGAAGCACCTGCCGTTTTGTTAATTAATATACTCTGATTCTTGTCGAACCGCTGCCGCAGAGCTTGAGCAGACCTGCTAGCCTGAGATCCGACGAGGATTGAGGAAGTTGCTGCCGATGACGACGACATCACATATTCACGGGTTAACAGTTTAGTATTTTTTCAACGATTATTAGAAGTGTACAACCAACTACGCAGACGTTAAACGGCCATGGCAATCGTTTCAACCGTTAAACAGCCATGCCAATCGGTGTTGGCGAAATGTGAGCGCGGCTCGAGTGGGGCCTGGCTTCTTGTCGAGTTACACGGTGTCTATTCCGTGGTCGCGGCGGATGCAAATGCACTGGCATCATTCCCGGGACGACGATGAACGCGCAGCAATTAAGAGTTAAGACCCGTAAATGTGCAGTCCCTGTTCCCCTGTTCTGTTTCCAGGACCACACCAGTGACACCACTGGCAAATAACATTCAGCACGGCACGCGACCGCCGTGTACGGTCGACGGTGGTCACCACGCGCGGCCCTCACGGCCACACGATCATGATCGGCGACGACAGCTCCGTAGTCTCGTCTGTCTCTGTCCTCGCCCTCGGAGGCGACCGCCGCCGCTGGGGCCAAGTCCGGCCCGGTCCGGGCGGATGCGCATCAAGCGCATGGCATGGCATCCGCACGAGACACGATCCGGTTGACCGGCGAAGCAGCCCGCGGGTTTCCACCGTTTCCGCGGTTTCGTTCGGTCCCGGCGCTTTGGACAGTCAGCTCGGTCTCTCGGCTCGTCTCGCTTGCACCTGCGCGTTGCTTGCTGGCTCGGCGTGGACCTGGCGCCGGAGACCCGTTAGAAACTGCGCATGTGCCCGGGCCAGCCGCCATCTCCAGCTCGATGGTTTTGTAATCTCCTTTACCTGCCGGATCACCATTACCATCCCAAATCCTGTGATGCTGACGTATACCATACTGTACCATACAATAAGGGGATGTTTAGTTACAAACCTAAAGTTTAGTCTCTATCACATCGTATATTTGGACATATGTATAGAGTACTAAATATGGACTAAAAAATAATTATTTGCATAGATTGAGACTAATTTGCGAGATAAATTTATTAAGCCTAATTAGTTCATGATTTGACAATGTTGTGCTACAGTAAACATGTGCTAATGATGGATTAATTAGGCTTAATAAATTCGTCTTGTGTATTACTACGGACTTCTGTAGTTTATTTTTTATTAATATTCAAATACCCTATACGACATCCCATATAATATCCGATGTGACAACTACTGAACTTTAATCCAGTCATCAAACACTCCGAAGAATCCCCTCGTTTTCTTAGTTTCTCATTCTCATCATCAATCATCTTGTTCTCACTTTTCCTTTTCGTATACATGTCGCTGTCATCCTATTTACTTAGCTTATAAGTTATAATTTTTCGATTCACAAATAATATTTTTCTCGAACAATAAATGGACCAAAAGTTAATCATGACTTCTCATCCGACCGAACACAGCATTCATGGCTGGCTGGCAAGAGCAGTAACCAGCAAAGCACGCGTAGGGCCGTGTTTAGTTCACGCACCGAATCGGCGCCGCCGAAATTTCGGTATACTGTAGCTACAGTGCCATTTTGTTTTTATTCGGTAATAATTGTTCGTCGTTGACTAATTAGGCTCAAAACGTTCGTCTCGCAAAGTACAAACAAACTGTATAATTAATTTTTAATTTCATCAATATTTAGTACTCCATACATGTACCACAAATTTAATGTGACGAGAAATCTTTTTTTTGTATAATGTCAAATTCTAGAATTGGGAGTAACTAAACATGGCCTAGGTGTAAGCCGAGGAGGCGAGCAGCCGCGGGCCCGCGGCCGCCTATATATCGCCGCGCAGGGCAGCCGCAGTTCCATACCCCTGTCTTCCCTTGCCTTGCTTGCCGGCACATCACATTGGCAGGCGAGGGAGGGAGCGAGCAGGCAAGCCAAAAAAGCCATCCACCAACCACCGCGTTCCGCCCCGCCCGCCGCCGCCGGCTCTCCCTGTCCCTGAGGAGCGAGAGAGCGGCCATGTTCTGGCACGGGGTCGCGGACCGGCTGACGGGGAAGAACAAGGAGGCGTGGAACGAGGGCAAGATCCGCGGCACGGTGAAGCTGGTCAAGAAGGAGGTGCTGGACGTCGGCGACTTCAACGCCTCGCTCCTCGACGGCCTCCACAGCATCCTCGGCAGGGACGACGGCGGCGTCGCCTTCCAGCTCGTCAGCGCCACCGCGGCCGACCCAAGTAAGCGCGCCCCCAGCCTCACGCCACCCTTATCTGAACGCCCGCCCCCGGCCCCGCTCCCGGTGGCCGCGGGCCGTGACGCCGGCCGCGCGCGCGCGCGCTCGCTCGCTGGCCGTGGCCGGAACGTACGTCATGCGTCCGCCATGCGTTTCGCCGTCCATTTCGGTTTCCCCTTTCCTCTTTTTTTTTCTATAATAAATATATATAGGATAGGCAACATTTCATCAATAAATTCAATCAACGGTGACGAAATCTGTAGAATTTGTGCTCGTCCAACAAAAAAAACTGCGAGTCTGTGACCACCCGTCCATCTTGACGGAGGGGAGGCATGGCATAGGCTCAGGCAGGCAGGCAGGGAACAGGATCGTCAGGCGTAAGCCGTGAGTTGGTCGCTGGTATGTGGGACCCGCAGCGAGGAGCTGCTTGCCTGCTTCCATGGACAGGGATGGGGCGTTTTGGCGTTTTGCCGTGGCAGGGCTTGCGGTTTCAAGTTTGAACTGTGATTGTTGGAGCCATTCAATGCGATGGCGCGTTTGGCGGCACTGCGCAACACGACAAATGGAACCTCACATTCGTCATCGCTTCCACGGCAATACTCCAACGTCATCTGCTTCGCGCGACCGTCGCAAGTCGATGGGTCTACTATTCCACTTCCACCATGGATGGATCGAGACTTGCAGGCGTTTAGGACCCGTCGAAATTTTACTGCAATGTCCATAGGAATTTTACTGGAATTTTCACTGCAAGCGACAACATGATGGTGATTAAACGAAACTTCAGGCAATGGGGGCCGTGGCAAGGTGGGGAAGGCGGCGCACCTGGAGGAGGCGGTGGTGTCGCTCAAGTCCAAGACGGACGGGGAGACGGTGTTCCGGGTGAACTTCGAGTGGGACGAGTCGCAGGGGATCCCGGGCGCCGTGCTCGTCAGGAACCTGCAGCACGCCGAGTTCTTCCTCAAGACGCTCACCCTGGAGGGCGTCCCCGGCAAGGGCACCGTCGTCTTCGTCGCCAACTCATGGATCTACCCGCACAAGCTCTACTCCCAGGAACGCATCTTCTTCGCCAACGACGTGAGTATTCTTTCTTATGACATCTGCGTCGTCCTTCGTTTTGCATTGGGTTCGCTGGACCAGTGGTCCCGTTGCGTCCTTGGTTTTGGGTTCGCTGGTCCAGTGGTCGGTCCCGTTGCTGATGCATCACGATCGTGCCTAAAGAAAAAACTGCGATGGCCTGTGTAGGGAAAATCACCATCTAATCTAAGTGGGAACATGCGAAATCTTGTGTTTTGATCAAATGCGCACACCAATCTCTGTCCTTGGAAAAAACTGAAGCATCATTTTAAGTGGGGGAGAGGGGTGCAATATGTGTTACGATTTGTGCTCACGCAGTCATGCTAGTTACGATTACGAGAAACTTGCATATACATATGCCATTGAAACTCGAGGGTTACATTTTTGCTGCTAAGAATAAAAAATGCTTTATTGATCAAATTCCAAAAAGAAAAAAAAAACACTTGCTTCTGATAAACGCATTCAAAGCTGATTTGCAACGAAACGTGGTTAGGGACCACGGATTGGATACTGATCAACTATTCATTTTAAAAGCGAAAAGCCTTTTTATGAATTATGTACCATATTAGCTGTACCTAGATCCTAATGTTACACATTATCTACTGAAAAGTGCATAGAGCCGTGATTAGAATAAGTACTATGCTATTAGCTCTTTTTTTTTAAATGTTCACCTGGATTGGATAGATCCGGTTTACTAGCTGCCAAATTGGCCAGCTTGGTCTTCGGGTCAAGTCCACATCCAGGTTCAAAGCTAGGATTGCGTTTTTTTAGACGGAGGGAGTACACAACATGTACTATCGAACACCCGCACCCACACACTCATCACTCATGTTACGGCTAGCCAGCAGCAATCAAAGTGTTCGGCTGTGTCAGCCTGTTCGGGAGGCCGTATCGTATCGTGGATTATTTACTGCTGGCTGGTTTGATGTGAGAGAAAAACACTGTTCTCGGCTGGAAATTTACGATCGTTTACGAGCAAGCGAACAGGCTGACAGACATTAGAAAAATAGGCACTGATTGTTTCCACGTGGAAGTCGTAGTCCTTGTAGTTGGAGATGATAAAACATTTGGCTTGCCTCATGTATTCAACAAGGCTAAACGATTTTTTACTGATTGCCTTGGATTAAAACAGCAAGTTGCTCATGATCAGCAGCTCTTAGTACCTTTAGTAGCACATGACTAAAGTATCTCCAAGTTGTGCTGCTTAGTTAAGCTTTTGGAAAGGATCCATCGTGGCATATTCATTATGCTCATTTGTTGATCCAGAACTGGTTGATGGATATCAGAAGCAAGATAACGAGTCTTGTATAATGCTCTCCTATGTGTTCATTCTGGTACCATCACATTATCACAGATTGAATCCTGAAATCTAAATTATCTCATGTTGCACTATTTTTTTTTCACAAACACGAAGGAGAGCTGCATATCATTATATTGAGAGGAAGGATGTTCTTCTTTTTTAACACGCAGGAGAACTATTTGGTTCATGTTGCACCATAACAAATACACATAGATAGATTAACCCAGTTGTGGAAACAGTTTGATGGTTGGTATGGCATGATAATTTGCTGAGTGGAATTAAAAATTATCATTTTACTCACCGTGATTTTCATGGTTGTAGTTTTTCTCTTTGGGTATTATCGGTACTAGATCCACGCAACAGAAAACACTAGAACACAAGTCAATATAGCCTTTTCTCTCCTCTCATATGATATTGCGGGAAATAAGCAGACCTATCAGCTAATCATCATACGCTTTACTTCTGCCAGCACTATATTTCTCCAAGGCTATAAAAAAACAGGCCAGTCACTCTATTCCTGTGTTGCAGACCTATCTGCCAAGCAAAATGCCTGCGACATTGGTGCCTTATCGGCAAGATGAACTCAAGATACTCCGTGGTGATGATAATCCTGGACCATACAAGGAGCATGATCGCGTCTACCGTTATGACTACTACAATGACCTTGGTGAGCCAGATAAGGGTGAAGACCATGCTCGGCCAATCCTTGGTGGCAACCAAGAACACCCATATCCCCGTCGCTGCAGAACTGGCCGGCACCCAACAGAAAAAGGTAAATTGAAGTCAGCTACATTTTGGTCCATGTAAGATGTCAGAAATTTGGCTGAAATCCTTGTTGGTTAACCTTTTACGCAGACCCAAATTCAGAGAGCAGGCTTTTTCTGCTGAACTTGAATATCTACACCCCGCGTGATGAACGGTTTGGGCATCTCAAGATGTCAGACTTCCTTGGGTACTCACTGAAGGCAATCATTGAGGCTGTTCTTCCGACATTAGGGATCATCGATGATACGCCAAAGGAGTTTGATTCATTTGAAGATATCCTCGGGCTCTATGAACTGGGTCCAGAAGCACCCAACAATCCACTAATAGCAGAGGTCAGGAAGAGAATCCCCAGCGAGTTCCTTAGAAGTATTCTGCCAAATGGTAGTCATGACCACCCCCTAAAGATGCCCCTTCCAAATATCATCAAATCAGGTAACTGAACTTCTTGGTAATTTTCTACTATGTTAATCCGGTGTTTGAACGAAAAATAGTTATCATGACTAAGGTTCAATCTTGGTATACACCAGATGTATTGAAAAAGGCTCCAGAGTTTAAGTTTGGCTGGAGAACTGATGAGGAGTTTGCGAGAGAGACACTTGCAGGCGTGAACCCAGTAATCATCAAACGCCTGACGGTTAGCATCTTGTATCATATGACCACGCAATACACTTGCCCCAGAATCGAGTAAAGAGCCTTAATTTTTTTCTTCTTCATGATCGCAGGAGTTCCCTGCTAAAAGTACCCTGGACCCAAGTCAATATGGAGACCATACCAGCAAGATCACTGAAGCTCATATTCAGCATAACCTGGAAGGCCTGCCAGTGCAGAATGTATGCTGGACTGAACACATGCACATATAACTCAAAGATTCAATACAGATAATTGCTTAAAACCATCGATTGATTGCCATAACAAACACTGTGCAGGCACTGAAGAACAACAGGCTCTTCATCCTAGACCACCATGATAGTTTCATGCCTTACCTCAACAAGATCAACAAGTTGGAGGGAAACTTCATCTATGCAAGCAGGACCCTACTGTTCTTGAAGGACGATGGCACCCTGAAGCCCCTGGCCATTGAGCTGAGCCTGCCCCACCCTGACAGTGAGCAGCACGGTGCAGTCAGCAAGGTGTACACCCCGGCTCACACTGGCGTGGAGGGTCATATCTGGCAACTTGCCAAGGCTTACGCCTGCGTAAACGACTCTGCCTGGCATCAGCTGATCAGCCACTGGTACAGAGTTCTTCCTTTAATTGTTCTGTTGCTACCAAAACACTAAATGTTTCTGGTGCCTTTTTTTATGTATGGAGATACCGAGACAGTAATCTTGTGTGTCTTCATGTGTTTGCAGGCTGAACACGCACGCGGTGATCGAGCCGTTCGCGATCGCAACAAACCGGCAGCTCAGCGTGGTGCATCCCGTGCATAAGCTGCTGAGCCCACACTACCGTGACACATTGAACATCAACGCCCTGGCACGCCAGACACTCATCAACGCAGGTGGCATCTTCGAGCGCACTGTGTTCCCTGGAAAATACGCGCTGGGGATGTCCTCCGACGTGTACAAGAGCTGGAATTTCAACGAGCAGGCTCTCCCCGCAGACCTCGTCAAGAGGTACGTGCATACTACATTGACAGTAAAAGCTTTATAGAAGCGACGAGATGGTAATGCAGAAGAGCTTCCAAAATCAGTTTGATTTTGACGGGTTTACTCTTCTGGTTGTGCTTTCAGAGGTGTGGCTGTACCGGACCAGTCAAGCCCATATGGTGTCCGACTGCTGATCAAGGACTACCCATATGCCGTTGATGGGCTCGTGATCTGGTGGGCGATTGAGCAGTGGGTCAAAGAGTACTTGGACGTCTACTACTCTAACGACGGTGAGCTCCAGCGTGATGTGGAGCTGCAGGCATGGTGGAAGGAGGTGCGTGAGGAGGCGCACGGCGACCTTAAGGATCGAGAGTGGTGGCCCAGGATGAACACCGTCCAGCAGCTGGCTAGGACGTGCACGACCATCATCTGGGTGGCATCTGCGCTGCACGCAGCTGTCAACTTTGGGCAGTATCCATACGCCGGGTACCTCCCGAACCGGCCGACGGTGAGCCGGCGGCCGATGCCGGAGCCGGGCAGCGATGACTACAAGAAGTTGGAAGCGGGGCAGAAGGAAGCGGACATGGTGTTCATCCGCACCATCACCAGCCAGTTCCAGACCATCCTGGGCATCTCGCTCATCGAGATCCTCTCCAAGCACTCCTCCGACGAGGTGTACCTCGGCCAGCGTGATGAGCCTGAGCGCTGGACGTCAGACGCCAAGGCGTTGCATGCGTTCAAAAGATTCGGAAGCCGGCTGGTGGAGATTGAGAATCGGATCAAGACGATGAACGACAATCCGACCTTGAAGAACCGAAAGGGGCCAGTGGAATTGCCGTACATGCTGCTGTACCCCAACACGTCGGACGTTACCGGCGAGAAGGGCGAGGGGCTTACTGCCATGGGCATTCCCAACAGCATCTCCATATGACCCTGGTCAGATTGTATCTTCGTAGGATGGTATATTGGTATGTAAATGTTGTGCTGCGCCGTACAATGTGTTTCTTCGTTGGTTTTGTCAGTTTCAGGGTAGGGGGTGGAGATGAAGATTGTTATCTGTTACCATGATCTGTAGGGTTGAGAGAGGAGCCACGCCTGAATAATGTTCTCATGTATGTTTTTTCTTGGTTAAGAATAAAAGTTTGCTAGCTCATTTCTTAGCCTATCAGACTACTGTAACTCTTCAGATAGGGATTTGATTCCAATATAGAGAGTAAGACACCAATGTTCACCAAAACGCACGCTAAACAGTAAACAATTGGACACATATCGTATAGCGTTTATTTGGTCTATATGGCCACTTTAAACGGACTACAAAATTAATTAACTTAATTAAATGAGATAAATAGTTGATTAAACGGAGACGGCTGATCACTTAACATTTAAATGACAGGAAAACGGACTACACGACCGTTTACGACAATAGAAAATCCATTCACTTAACAGCTTCCATGGATCCTGAAAAACCATGGATACAAAAAAAATCGCATACAGGAGAAAATTCAAATAAAAAGACTATTTTAGTATCAAATAATGTATTCTCTGCTTGGCACCTATAAAGTTTGTCGATTGATTTTACTCCCAAAACTAGTCAAGCTAAGTTATTTTATCTCCAAATGTTATGAATTGAGAAACTTTGATTTGAATTGAGAGATTTTGATTTACCACTATACAAAGTGTTAGTTCTACATTTGTGTTATCATCTCAACCATCAAAACTAAAGAGATATGATCATGGCCACATAATTCTTACACTCTCCTCTACAAAGGATCTCTACAAGAGTGTTTGTAGACCCTGCTTGGCATAGCTTAGCTTCACTAGTGAAGTAGATTTTTTTTTCTTCAGTCTACGAGCAGCTCTACTGGTGAAGCTGAAGCTATTTTGATGACCCGTTTGACAAAACAACTTCACCTTATAGACAAGAATAAAATAAAATAAAATGAGCATGATATCCTTTGCTTTTTTTATTATCATCTTTTTTTCCTCATCTCCTTCCCCATGGTTTTTCTTCCTGAAATTATTCTTCCTTGTATCTCTTTCTTCCCAATGTTCCTGTGCGCGCCCCCACTCAGCGGACACGCGCCGTAAGCCCCGGTGACCCTCGTGCCCTGGCGCCCATGAGCCCTAGTGGCCCACACTCGCGCTCCCGGCCACGCCCACACCCCTGACGTCCACGTGCTCCAGGCCGCGGTAGCGTCCATGCCTCCCTGCCATGCCCATGCCCCCGAGCTGCAAGCCGCGGCGACGTCGATGCCTCTCGAGTCTCGACCATGCGCCCACGCTCCCAGCAACCATGTGCCCCAACGCCCGTGCCCGCAACCCCCGTGTGTCGTCGTCCCTCCAGGCGTGGGGCAAATCCGTCCTCCACACATGCTGGGGTCCATAGGTGTGAGATGAAGCTAGGCTACTATTTTTAGCTTTAAGAAATATGAGAACAGATTTCAAGGAGCTTTATCTTTGAAGGTATTTGCAAAAGATTCGTTTAGCGCAAAACAAATTTGAACCGCTTGTGAAGCTCATGGAGAAGCTGTGCCAAATAGAACTTAAGAAATGTTTCAAAAAATTCCAAAAAAGAAAACAACGTAAAAAGTTTATCACCCAAGTGACTAAAATAAAAGGTTACAAGTCACCTGGTTTTTTTAGGTACATGCATTGTCAAGGATTCAAGCCCCATGAGCTAAAGGCTCGTGCACTATTTCTTTACCACCACACCACATGGTCACTTATGAGTTATAGCTAGATATCAGATATGCTATCGTTTGTATAAACTTTTTTTTAAAATATTTGTGTCCTAGATGTTCTTAAATGAAAATGTTGTCATCTATAAAGTTGTCGGTCTGATAACAAACCGCAACCACAGCTATCGTTTGAAAAATTCAAAAACATTAATTTAAAATGAGATCTTAAAATAAATATCTGAATAAAAAATTATTAATTACAAAGTTTTATATCTCTGATAATAAACCGCAACCACCGCTACTTTATTTGGAAAAGCTATGCTTTATTTGCAGGGCAACTATTTTTAGAGAGGAGTCATCTTATTAATTGCCTCTGAAAATTGATTTTAAGAACAACTCAATTTCCAGAAATGCTTTTATTTTTATAGACGGTCTGTAATATAAAAAACCATATAAATGTCTATTTTCATGAGTGTGGTCGACCATCTGTTGGAATTTTAGGTTGGAAATCGCAACCACCTTAAAAAAAACATGGACCCCTGTGAAAATTCTTTGCGTCGTACGTCACACTCTCTTATGAACGGCCGTGACAAGTTGTTGTCCCGGACTGCGTAGAGTAGATAGATTAGCAAATCTCTTGTTTTTACTTGCCATGCATCTACCTTCTAATTGAATGCGTCATCAGGGGCAGTGAAACGTGATCTAGGCTGGCGTCGTTCTGTACCGTGTAATAATGTACATGTAATCTTGGTAGCTGCTCTTAAGCTTAGCAGCCGAAAATGTAAAATGTGCATCATGTTTCTCGTTCTGGGATATTGCATTGTTTCAGGAACATTCATGTTCTCGATTCGGAAACATCTACGTTCTCACCTTATAAAATATGGTTCCAAATTTTTGTTTTTATTTTATTCCTGTTCTCTTCCGGATACTTGTCTGCTAAGCTCTGGAGACAGTCTCGCATCCTCCGGCGGCCATGTCTGTTCTCAACACTTCTAACCTCTTAATGAAACAAAGTATAAGTATATTGTATGTCCGCGAAAAGAAATGTGATCCTAGTGCATGGGGATCCATATGGATGCGTCATCAGTTCTTTGCACATCTCCAAAGTACTCTGCCAGGACCGCTCGAAATCCAGAGAACTCAGATGCGTACGGGCCCAGCCTGAGAACGAAGCGCGACCCAACTGAGCGCCTCCGTGTTCCACATTCGCCTCGCCGGCCGAAAATGCACATACGGACACCCAGAGCTTGGCTGTCTGGCTGGGCAGTTGATCCTGAAGCTCGCCTCTCACTGTCTGCATTCCGCGATGAGCCAAAATTTGTTGAGGTTGACTGGATAGAGCCAATGTCAAAGGTTTGTACTGACACCATAGTAGAACAAAGTACTGCAGAGAACATCAAAGTGAAGAGCGCGACTGAGAAGATTGTTCAAGTGGAACCAGATGTTGGCGCATAGAAAAATTCTGAGGTGGCACGGCGTCTCGACGCCCGAGGCGACTCGTAGCTCGTCGTGGATCAGGTGATGAAGGAGTCAAATTGCCTCGACCCCAAAATGGAGGCTTACTGCAAATTAGTACGTCGCCTAGAAGACAAGTTCGACGGCCTCGAACTAAACCACGTCGCGCGGAAGTACAACGAGGCCGCCGACGAGCTGGCAAAGATGGCCTCGGCACGGGCCCCGGTCCCCCGAACGTCTTCGCCACAGACCTCCACAAACCTTCCATTGACTACACCTCGACGACAGAGGAGGGCCCACCTGTGGGACCCACGGCAAAGCTCGACGACCCTTTTGCTGCCAAGACCCCCTCGACCGAGCCCGAGGTCATGGAAGTCAACACCGAGCCTCCGCAGACTGATCAGGACGCGGATTGGCGAATCCCGTTCCTCGATTGGCTTGATCGGGGGGAGCTTCCTGGAGACAGGACCGAAGCACGACGGCTCGCGCGCCGAGCCAAGACCTACATCCTCTACAATGACGAATTGTACAGGCGAAGTCCCTCAGGTGTCCTCCAACGATGTATCATCTTTGCGAGAGCGGGCGAGCCCTGCTTTGGGACTTGCACGCAGCGCTTACATGGGCACCATGCGGCGCCTTGGACGCTCGTGGGGAACGCTTTCCGCCAAGGGTTCTACTGGCCGACGGCGGTCGCCGACACTACCAAGCTAGTACGCTCCTGCGAAGGATGCCAGTACTATGCTCGGCAGACACATCTCCCGGCCCTGGCCCTGCAAACCATCCCCATCACGTGGCCGTTTGCCGTGTGGGGGCTCGACATGGTCGGGCCTCTGCAAAAGGCCCCCAGGGGCTACACCCATCTACGGTATCAATCGACAAGTTCTCCAAATGGATCGAGGCTCGTCCGATCAATCGAATCAAATCCGGCGCGGTCTTTGTTTCTTCACCGACATTATCCACGATTTGGAGTCCCCAACACCATCATCACCGACAACGGCACGGTTCACACCAAAAAAACTTCCGACGTTTTGCGGCGACCACCACATCCATGTGGCACAGTCGGCCGTAGGACACCAAGGACCAACGGCCAAGTAGAGCGTGCCAGCGGCATGATCCTACAAGGCCTCAAGCCAAGGATTCACAACCGGTTGAAAAAGTTTGGCAAGAAATGGCTCGCCGAACTCCCATCGGTCATCCGGAGCCCGAGGAACACTCCAAGCCGAGCCACGGGTTCACGCCTTTCTTCCCGGTCTATGGGGCCGAGGCCATCTTCCCCACCGACTTGGAATATGGTTCCCCGAGGCTACAAGCCTATAACGAACAAAGTAACCGCACCACCCGAGAGGACGCCCTCGATCAAGCGGAGGAAGCCCGAGGGCGTCGCGCTACTACACTCGGCCAAATACCGGTGAGCCTCACGGCGTTATCGGGCCCGCGCGATCCGAGGCCGAGACTTGAAGGTAGGCGACCGGTGTTGAGGCTAACACAGAGCAAACAAGGGCCGCCACAAGCTGACCCCGCCATGGGAAGGGCCGTACATCATCGCCCAAATCTTCAAGCCCGGACCTACAAGGCGCCAACGAGAAGGGCGAAGTCTTCACCAACGCTTGGAACATAGAACAGCTACGTCGCTTTTATCCCTAAATTTCCAAGCATTGTATATGTCGTTTCTCGAAATACAATTAAAAAGCGTTCTTTAGTTGGTCTAATATTTCGAGAAACCCCCCGAGCCCATCGTAGGTCTCGGCAATACAGTAACACGACAAGTGAGGCTCGACTCTGCCTCGGCAGAACCAAGCCTCCCTCGGGGGCTAGATGGGGGACTCCCCTCGGTCCCACGTACCATTCTTCAGTCGTTTTTCGCAAAAATTCCTACGCCAAGACTCTAGCATGCTCTGACGAATCGGTTGTAAAAACCCCTCGGACCAAGGTCTGTTTCCTAAGCAAGAGGCCGGTAGAGTCGCGAGACGGCCTACGCCTCCGGACTACGGCACTCTCTCACTACCTCTCGCCCAAGGGACGGCTTAGGCCCCAAGGGGGTGTTTTGCAAAGCGAAATCTGATCAGGAGCAACAGAGGGCAGAGGCTTGGAAACATGAGAAAAACAACTAAGAAACACAAATACTTCAAAAATAAAGGCCTCGACGGCCACAAGCGTTACGATACAAAAATAACTCTTACTCTATTTTTACATAGCCCCCAGGGCCCAGATCAAGGCTCAGGGCCTTCAGCACCGGCAGATGGTAGGGGAGGAACCACCTCCTCTTCGAAGAGCGTCGCCAGCGCCGTGCCAGGGCCTTCCGCCACCTCCATCAGCTTCGTGACCGCCGCGTCAGCCTCCTCGTCATCATCAGGCAGGACATACCCATCACTAATGGCCGGGAGGTCGACGCCGACGTAGTGAGAAGAGATGACGGCCAGCGCACGCTTGACACCCGTGTGCAGCTCTCCTCGGAGCCGCTCGCGCATCTAGTTGCTCAGCGCGATCAAACGGCTTCCTAGGGAGCTGCCTGACTGAACCCCTTCAACCTCCAAGGCCTCGCAGGCAGAAAGGGCAGCACGTTTCAACGCCTCGTGCTCCCCGATCTCGTTATCGAGCACCGTCTGCACTGCGCTGGAAGCCTTGGCTGCCCGAGTAACCTCCGCCTCTGACTCTGCACCATGGAGAACAGAGTAAGGTTGAGCGAGGGAAAAAACAACCTAAATTAGGAGAGGAAGCCCACGGAACTCACCCTTGGCCTTCAGCTCCCAGTGTCGGGTCTCGACCTGACAGGCCTCGGCTTTCTCCTTCCAGCGCAGGGCCTCGGCCCTGGAAGCCTCGGCCTCCTCCTTCAAGCGCTGGGCCTCGACTCGAGAAGCCTCGGCCACCCTGGAAGCTTCACTCCACAGCTCTATGTCACACAAGGGAGTTAGGGAGCGAACATAAGGAAAAGAAAACAAAATGAGGGGACTAAGACTCACCCTCGACCGTCCCCCTCCAAACCACAGCCTCGGTTCGCGAGGCCTCAGCTACAGCAAGGGCCTCATCCAAGGCACCTTTCGTCAGCTGGTGCGCCCTCTGTTCCACCCTCAGCTGCCCCACGAGAGCCGCGGCCGAGGCCGTAGCATAAGTGGCTCGGCCCCTGAAGGCATCCCGATCGCTGACCGCGCGGGTGAGCTCCTCCTCCAACTCCTTGACCCGCGCCGCCAGAGGGGCGAGCTGCGTCTGGGCTGTGGCCGCCTCGACCTTCGCATCGGCACAACGAAGGCGGAGGTCCTCTACCTCTGTGCTCCGCGCCGACAGGAGCTCATTGGCGCCGGCGAGAAGGCCCTTCTGCTGCTGAAGCTGGTCCCAGACGCCCCTCTCCCACCGGAGAAAGACCGACTTCCCAAGGGACCGGGTCTCGAGCTCCTAGGGAAGCAGAACAGGGGTCATTGATTGTAACAAAACCAGAAAAGGACAACATCGTGCGGGAAAGGAAAACACAAACCTGGGCAACTCCGGGTAGGTTGTCGGCCACCACGGACAAGGCCGTCCATAGCGACCGCTCCGCCAGCTGACGGTATTGCTCGAAGGTGCCCCAGCGCCCGCCCTCGACTGCGTCCTCAAGGGCGAACAGAGGCTCCCCCTCAGGGTCATCCCGGCTCCGCCACAGTACCCGCGAGTGATCCCACCCGCGAGGCTCGGGTCGCACCCGCACGAGGGCCGAGTTTCCCTCGTCCAAGATCGGCGCCGGCTGTTCCACGGCACCGGCATCCTCGGCGTCGACCACCTCCCGCGCCCAGGAAGTATCGTCGGAGGAGATCGGATAGACCTCCGTCTCCCGGGCGCTCTCTCGCAACAACGGCGGCCCCTGAAGCAAGGGCGCCACCAAGGCCTCCGCCGCCTTCATCTCCGCCTCCTGGATAGACGGCCTCGCCGCCATCACGACGGCCTTGGTGGTCTCGGGGGCTCCGGCCTCTGCCATCGTGGCCTCGGAGGACGCAGAAACACCGACCGCAGCCACTGCGGTCTCGGCGGTCTTGGACGCCCTGGCCTCCGTCGCCTCAGCCCCGGAGACCCCGGGGGCCTCGGCAACCAAGGGCACGCTGGCCCCATCCGACTCGTGAGCCTCGCCCTCACGGGGCGGAGGCACTCCCTCCCTCGTCTGTGTAGGGGCCGCCTCGGCAACCCCTCCTTGGACGGCCGGCTCCTTCGGATCGACCCTCGCCGACGCCGCGCCGCGTTGGATAGCGGCTTGTGGCTCCGCCACCCAGTGGGCGGAGGAGCCAGGGCTCGCCTTGAGCGCCTTAAGGGGCGCCAAGGGAAGCTCGTCCACAGGCCGCTTCCGACTAAGGAAAAATAACCGACAGGGTCAGCGCGAGACCAAAAGGCGAACGGAAGGCACTATGACCCTGCCAAAAATACTCTTACCTTGAACGGGGCGGCAACCGTTTCGCCACGGCAAACCTCGTCCGCAACGGCGGAGGCGGCGGTAGAGGTGTCGCCTCCGTGTCCATCGGCGCCGGTCGGTCCTCAATGGACCCCGGCGCCCCTTCGGTCCTCTGCAGGGGCGGTGGTGTCGCCTCCACCGCCACTTGTTGCACCACAGCCGCCGAGCCCACCGGGCTGACGGCGCGTTTGCCCAACGCCCGCGCCTCGAGTGTGTCAGCCTCGGCCCCAGAGCGGACAACCGCCGACCCCGGGTCCGCTTCTCCTCCTCCTCCCAGGAGTGCCGGGCTGCTTGCCATTGCCCTGGGCACCACCTCCACTACGTCAGGAAGATGGTCCAAGGGACCTCGCCCCACCTCGCCCCCGTCATCCCCGTCCGAGGCCTCCGTCGACAGCGACGTCGATGGGGATTCCTCCAACGGGAGACCATCCTTCCGTTGTTGACGGCGGCGCTTATCCAGCTCCTCGCGCGCGAGGATTTGCTTCATGCGCTTCGCCGCCTTGGCGTCTTTCCGCTTTTTCTGCGCATCGGCGTGCGCGCGGTTGATCGCCCGCCGCCTCGCGTCCTCGGGAACAGGCGGCGGAGATGAGCGTACGTCCCTCATCCCCTGCAGGAACGACGGATGCGCATAAGGAAAGAAGGGGTAAGGGGAGACTGAGGAGGCTCGGAGGCTACAAGCAGCGCACGACTTACCAGCGAGAGGAACCCCCGCGACGGCCACATAGCGATAGGGGTCAAGTTGCTGCCCCTTAGCTTCGCCTCTACCGTCTCCCCCACCCGACGAAGAATTTCCTCGTCGGAAAGGGCGGAGGAGGACATCCGGGTGCCCTCAATGGGCTCACCCGGCTTCATCTCGAACAGCCGCCGCCGCCGAGCCATCAGCGGCAGCACCATTCTGTGGTGGAAGGCGGCCACGACTACAGCCGCGGTGAGACCGTGGCCCCGCAGCCTCGCCAGCCCCTCCAGAAGCGGCTGCAGCTTGGGCTGGTCGTCCTTCGGGACGCCGTACTTCCATCTCTCCGGGCAACTCCCCACAATCCGCCTAGTGTAGGGGGAAAGTCCTCCGTCGTCATTGCGAAGGTAGAACCAACTCGTGTACCACCGGCGATTGGATGACGCGAGCTGGGCCGGAATGTAGAGGTGCAGGCGGTCCTGGCGCACTTGGAGAGTGCAGCCGCCGGCCCTCGTCGCCTTCCTCGTACCCGACGTGCCCGTCGGCTTGGTAGTGTGCCCCGCCCGGAATAGGTGGAGCCACAACTCCCAATGGGGAGCAATCCCCAAGTACCCCTCGCAGACGGCAACAAAGATAGCCGCCTGAGCGATGGAGTTGGGATTGAAGTTGTGGAGCTCCACGCCATAGTAATGCGGGAGCGCCCGCATGAACCGATCCGCCGGGACGCCGAGGCCGCGCTCGTGAAAGGAGATGAAGCTTACGATGTAGCCGTCGTGGGGCCTCGGCTCTGGCTCGCCGTACGGAGCAATCCACTCCGGCCTGGTGGGGTCTGTCACCGGGCGAAGGAGTCCGCCGTCAACAAGCGACTGAAGCATCTCCTCGATGACATCCGATGGATCCCAGGGGTCCACCTCGACAACGATGATGTCGCCGGCCATGGGTGCGATGGAGGAATCGGGTGCGGCGGTGAGTTTTTTCTCTCTCTCCCACGCTCTTGCTTTTTCCTCGCTTTCTCCCTAGGCTCGCTCTTCTCCCCTCTTCTTCCTGGCACCCGCTGCTCTAGCGATGGCTCGACGGAGGCAGTGCTAATGCAGGCAAGGTAAGACGAGGAGGGGCGGGACTCTTTGGGTATTTATGCAGGGAGGAGGCAAAACGAACGGGCGACGAAATTGGGGAAGTTTCCCCCCTGATCCGGCGCAGTTAACCACGAGCCGATTTCACCGGCCCACGCGCCCACGTCTCCCTCATTAAATGCGAGAACAGTTATGTCCCATCCACCACGTCACGCTCGGCCACTACGGCAGCAGGCGTCGTTTCGCCTCCCCAGGAAGCCGCCTCAAAAGGCGCGCCACCCGTTGCCGAGCCAATAGGGAAGATATTCCCCACGGCCTATTCCTTTCATATGAAGGAACCAGGCTCTGAGCCTATTACGGTCCAGGGGTTCGAAGGCTGGGCCCCAAGAGGTTTCGACAGCCGCCCCAGGATAACAGAATCAGGGACGACCGCGGGCGAGCCTATACGGGGCCGAGACCCAAGCAAGCGAAACGCTTGGGACACCCAAAGTCGTGTCCAAGACCGGCAGGAAGGTCTCTGAATGGGATCCCACCGTAGGGAGGCACCGAGCCACCGAGGCCCAGCGAATGGCCTCGGCACCCACTAGAGAAATCCTCTGGTACTCTTGGAGCGTGTCTCTGGACCACTAGCCGTCCCCTAGCGAACGGGGTTCGGGCCTCCACTCGGACTACCCGAAAACAGCTCACCGGAGGTGCCACCGCTCGTACCCACCGAGGGTAGCGAGGCACATTCCACCCCTCCTTCCGAGCGAAAAGGAAGCATGAGAGTCGTACAAA
Source organism: Miscanthus lutarioriparius (assembly GCA_904845875.1). Classification (NCBI taxonomy): domain Eukaryota; kingdom Viridiplantae; phylum Streptophyta; class Magnoliopsida; order Poales; family Poaceae; genus Miscanthus; species Miscanthus lutarioriparius. The sequence goes on from CAJGYO010000002.1 coordinate 121,451,939, forward strand.
AAGTCAGGGGAACCCCTGACGGCCTTCTCGCTCTATGCAGGGGCTAAGGGGCTCTTCCTGCAACCTTGCCGAGACCCGGCAACCCGGCTCGCACTCAAAGGGGCTCGGCAAAACAAACCCTCCTTCCGAGCGAAAAGGAAGCGTGAGGGTCGTACAAAAAGACAGGGGAGCTCTTGACGGCCCTCTCGCCCTGTGCAGAGGCTAGGAGGCTCTTCCTGCAGATACGCCGAGACCCCACGACCCGGGCTGGCGCCCAAAGGGGCCTCGGCAAACAAACCCTCACACGCGAGGGGCGTATAAAAAGCCAAGGGAACTCCCGACGGCCCTCTCGCTCCGCGCAGAGGCTAGGGGCTCTTCCTGCAACCTTACCAAGACCAGCGGCTCCGGCTCACACCAGAATGGGCTCGGCAAACAAACCCTCCGTCCGAATGAAAAGGATATGTGAGGGTCGGATGAAAAAGCCAGGGGACCCCTGACCGCCCTCCTGCTCCTGGCGGAGGCTCGGGGGCTCCTCCTGCGCCCAAGACAAAGACAAACGGTCTAAGTCCACGCTAGAAGTTCCGTTACAAATACGATAAAGGGCACCGAGCCCGTTACGGTCCAGGGGTTCGAAGGCTGGGCCTCCAGAGGTTTCGACAGTCGCCCCAGGGCAACAGAGTCAGGGACGACCTTGGGGCGAGCCTACGAATGGCTGAGGCCTGAGCGAACGATCGCTCGATCGCTCGGGCGCCCTAAGTCGTGTCCCGAGACCCGGCGGGAAGTCTCAAATGGGATCCCACCGTAGGGAGGCACCGAGCCACCGAGGCCAGTGAACGGCCTCGGCACCCACTAGAGAAACCCTCTGGTACTCTTGGAGTGCGTCTCCAGACCACTAGCCGACCCTTAGCGAACGGGGTTCGGGCCTCCACTCGGACTACCCGATAACAGCTCAACGGAAGTGCCCACGCTCATGCCCATCGAGGGTAGCCTGGCACATTCCACCCCTCCTTCCGAGCGAAAAGGAAGCGTGAGGGTCGTACCCAAAGTCAGGGGGATCTCTGACGGACCTCTCGCTCCGTGTGGAGGCTAGAGGGCTTTTCCTGCAGCCTCGCCGAGACCCCCGCAACCCAAACTTGCGCTTGTGAGCTCGGCAAATGCGATAAAAACTCCTCGCTCAAACGCAAAAACGAAAAAAGCCCCTGAAGGAGTAACTCCACTCCTCCAGGGCCTCGGGGGCTACACCCGGCGGGTGCGCTCACGCGCACCCACCGGAACCTCAAGAAACAAAACCTAATTCCTACGGGAGCGAGAATAAACCAAGCCTCGGCGAACCCTCAGGGAGAGTGCACGCACTCCTCCGGAGGCTCGGGGGCTATTGTCGGGTACCTTAGGACGGGGTACCCCGAGTGAACATCAAAGGGGTCACTTAAGTCCCATCAAAATACAAAGCTAGAAGGTAAGTCGTGGGCCCCTCACCCGCCACGTCCGAGCCCGCCAGGCTCTCCGCCTCATCTCGAGCCTCGCGCAGAAGGTCTCGGCGTCCTGACGCAATCTCCGCCTCGCGCGAGGCTCTCCACGGAAGGCCTCGGCGGGGAACACAATCTCCGCCTCGTGCGAGGCTCTTCACGGAAGGCTTCAGGAGGGGGTGCATTCTCCGTATCGCGCGAGGCCTCTCACGGAAGGCCTCGGCAAGGAGTCCGATCTCTGTCTCGCGCGAGGCTCCGCCCTCCGTCTCACGTAAGGCCTCATTCTCCGTATTGCGCGAGGCCATCTTCTCCATAGTCCGTCGCCCCCGCTTCGACCAACCCTCCTGACAGCACGTCTTGTCCCATTAATACTTCAACCACTCCCGCAATCTCAGCCGGACGACGGCTTGACACCACAGAATGGCCGACGGGACCTGAGGTCGCATCAACGCCATACCGGCTGGGACAGGGTGCGGCAGGGATTACCGGCCACTGTGTTCTGACGCTGTGCCCACGATCAGCTCCCACACTGCACTGTGCCCCGCGATCCCCGCCTCGAAAACAACATCGCGCGGACTACTTGGCCCGGGTCATCACTGCCTCCAAGCCAGCGCGCCAGATCAGCCGCCCTCTCGGAGCCTCGGCACTATACACCAAGGTCTCGGCTATCTCGGGGTTTGTGCTCGCCGAGACCCCCACTGCGGTGCAGCCTCGACACTGACCGAAGCCTCGGCCTCACGCGTCGCCAATCCACAGCGATCCGCGTCCTGGCCGCCGCACCTGCTCCGAGGTAGCCCAGAAGCTCCCATGATGCACAGGGTCGAACGTGACCAGCACGTCGCCCCAGTGCTCCAAGGACGGACCACTCCGACGACCACGCCGCCACAGGAACAGGCCACAGGGCTCGGACACACCGCCCCTGTTGGCACGACGCCGTATAGTCAGCACATGTACTCTTGTCCTTGTCCTCCCTTCAACTATAAAAGGAGAGGACTTGGGCCCCTTAGAGAGAACACCTGGTAGCTCACATACAGGCACATCCCAGCCGCCTGAGAGCAACGTCTCAAGCAGCCCACACGACACCTCGCCGAGACCTGGGATTAGCTCCCTCTCTCACTGTGCTTGTAACCCCCTACTACTAGCGCTTCGGTGCAAGGAATACAAGATCGATCTCTCAGACTGGACGTAGGGCATCGATTGTCTGAACCAGTATAAACCTTGTGTCTCTTTGCATCACCATCCGGGATTAGGGGCACGCAGTTCAAATTCACTAGTTGGTAGAGGACCCCCGGTCTGAAACACCGACAGTTAGGGTTAGGGTTTCGACCCTTCTTTCTTTCTTCTTCCCCTTCTTCCCTCTTTCGGATTTGGGTCTAGGGTTTTTCTCTTATCCGAAAGGATTTAGGTCTAGGGTTCTTCTTTCTATTTTCTTTTCCCGATCCAGTTTCTTCTCGGAACCAGGCTCCGGTACCATTGTTGGAATTTCTTAGGACTCAAACGAGTCAAGTTCATCAGATCGGGATATTTTGCATAGGAATAGAATACATGTTCAAGATTTACATGAGAGGCAGAGAGAAGGGGAGTGAGAGGTAGCAGACCATCGAAGGCCGTAGTGGTCGAAGCACCGGCCGGGGTCTCGTTATGCGGAGGGCGCCATCTGCTGCAGCCGCAATGACGTTCGGTGGAGAGGGAGAGTCGGTGCAGTGGCGTCCTTGGCGGCGACGTGTGTGTCGGGGTGGCGTTGCCGGCGTCGGTGGTGCTTCCCGTCGCTGGCAGCGCCCCTTCTCAAGATCGGGTTAGGGTTAGGATATCGGTGGGGTGACTGGCGGCGCGGTGAACCTCGTACTGCGAGCCCTGGCCCCCACCTTTCCTTTATTGCGCTGTGCGACGGGGGCCCACCAACCATGTAGGGTTGGGCGCCCCCGATCAGGGCGCGAGAACAAGGCCCAAAAAGGCCGTTGGGCCTAACTGGTGGGAGATCAAACCTAACAGTCTCAGAGCCTGAAAAACAAGTGTACCACTTTCTGAATGAAACACTGAAACGCAATGTAACTAAATTAGTTACTTTGTGCTGTGTGCCTGTATTATTACTTGTTATTGTTAACATTATTTCTGGGTTGCTGGTGATGACTTTCAAAAATACAGTATTTACTCACAATAACCTCAGTTTCATGGATACAATGAGAGTATAGATCACAGGAAACCAAGTTATCATTTTTAATCTCTGACTTTTCTTTCAACTAGCAAACATGCTTTTGCGTTGTGTCATCCGTTCCAATACGTCTTGGAATCGGACTCTATCACAGGAAACCAAGTTATCATTTTTAATCTCTGACTTTTCTTTCAACTAGCAAACATGCTTTTGTGTTGTGTCATCTGTTCCAATACGTCTTGGAATCGGACTCTACTGTGGCTAGACGTGCGCTATTTTGACTCATATGAACACAGGTCGTGAGTTCGGGTCACGGACGAGATAGTAAACCAATTATGATTCTTATCTCTAATTCGTCACATACTCCTACTCTTAGGAAAACCGACCAGGACTCTTATGGTCAGGGAGTGGAGGGATACACATACTGGGGGACCAAGTGATGGATGAAAATTTGGAGAAAGAAAATTCCTTCTTTTAATATTACATATTAGGTGTAGATAAGAAACAAGGAGAACTGTCAACGATAAACTTTATAGCTTGGGGTTAAGTTCTATCAAGTAAATGCTCCTTTCATTCTAAATCATCTTAAACTATTTCCTGCATAGACTTTGGGAGATATTAACCTTACTTTCTGTACTTCTACATGACTGATAGATCTGCTGCCAGGAATACAGTCAGGTGATATGTGTTGTTCTCGGTCTTCAGGCATGGCTATCCTTGTTGACCTCTGAATTGACAATGGTACGCCTACAAACTTTAGATTTCTCGCTCTGCTGTGCTTCATTCTGGGATGTTTATGTGATCATGCTATGCATGCATTTAGTTTATGAGTACTTGTTACTCCTTACCAGAGCACATCATAGTTCTCGTCTTTTAAACACTTAACATTTGGCTACTTTAGATTGCAGGCATGGCAGTGGGGTTCAACATTGTGTTTGAACACGACGATCTTATCACAGCCATATGTTTTGCAAGTGTTGTAGTTAGTCTACTACCATACACGCTCTCTCGTTTGGTAAATCTATAAATCCCCAAATAACCCCATCATAAAAAGATTATCTTCTTAAGTCTAAGAGCTTATGTAATTCTAGTTTCTTACTCGTGCTCATTATAGGATAAGAAGGTGGCTGGGATATTTAATGCCTGCATAGCTGGATTTACACTTCTTTGTTTTGTGCTTGGTTTATTGATCAGTCACCCCCATACCCCAGTCAATATGAATGTGATGTTCCCCAAGTTGAGTGGTGAAAGCGCTTACTCATTGATGGCTCTTCTTGGCACAAATATAATAGTACACAACTTTTATACTCATTCAGCATTTGTTCAGGTAAGTTCAATCTTCTAAAGCCTCTTGCTAATGCTTAGGTAAAGTTTTCAGATGGCATGTACAAGCACTTAGCTTTGCCAAACTTATCTTCCATTAAGTTTTCTTATCAATCCTGAATGAATGTGTCTTGCACGTTGAAAGTGATCCAACAACAATAAGCCTCAGGGTGCTGAATGTAATGAAAAGTGATGTCTGGGAAAATGTGGCTGGCCATGGGGGTGCTGAATGTTGTCAGCAAATAATCTTTTGTGTCCAGATTAGTGCCCAGGTTCAGTGTGTTTGGTTGTGCTGCTTCATGTTTGAGTTGGCCTTTCAAATGTAATGAAAACAGAGTAAGAAAGTGCTCTGTCATGATTCATGAATAGGTTACTGGTGTTTGGTTGTGCTGCTTTCGTATTTGAAGCAGCGTATGTCACTAGGTGGAGCCTTTTGTTTTCTTTCGTGTTGTCAGAGTTCTCATAATAAGAAACAAGTCCTCTGTATTGCCTGTTTTTTTTTATGAAACCTCTGTATTGCCTGTTATGATCCATTACTTATGAATCGATCTTCATCAAGAAATATATGGTGTTAAGGTTGTTAGTGTTTTTAGTTATGGTAATTCATGATACATGTCAAGTGGTCCTTCTATATCAATACAAGTTCGGCAGATCTCCTGCCGACCGTTTGAAAAAAAAAAGATACATGTCAAGTGGTTGGAATGTATAAAAAAAATAGATCTTGGGGGGAGACACCTCCTGGGCATATCCTTGAGGAAAGGTACCAGGCTTGGAACGCGGACCGGCACAGGGGTTTCAGTGATCCCCAGACCCCAGGGTTTTCCACTCTAACCACGAAGCTGGTTGGAATGTACTTTTGTCCTTTCTCTTCCATTTCACTAAGCAAATCATTCTTTTCTTTTCTCTGCTTATTTGATTTTCTTTGGTTTGTTGTATACTGATTCAGATATCATATGTGCAGGTCCAGAGAAGATCTTCAGTCCATACCCTTGGTTCCCTGTTCCACGACCACCTTTTCTCTATATTATTTATATTTACTGGGATTTTCCTTGTGAATTATATTCTCCTGAGCTCAGCAGCAGATGAATCCAGTGACACATTGGTAATGAACTTTCAAGATGCTATGGAGGTAATGCACCAGGTTTGTATCTCCAGTTTCTGTCTATTTGTCAAATCCTGGCATCTATTGGTTTTTTTAATAATTGCCAAGAAAAAGTACCACGAGTTCAGCATGTTGCATTTCTTTTATGCCTTGCTTGTTTGGATTTGCAATTGCCTGAAATTGTTGAATTATGAATATGATGTCTACCTTCC